>OX376317.1:15003633-15753633 GCA_947369225.1 Hofmannophila pseudospretella | reverse complement strand
AGGTTATGCCGGACTTTTACCGGCCAAAAACCCCCCGGTGTTCCTTCGCACCGCCTGACGGCGAAGCCACGGGAACGCTTGCGCATGACTTCCGCGACTTCGCCAGCGGGTGTCCGCATTACGGACTCAACTCTGGGGGCTCACGTCCCCATTCGGCTTGTGGTGGCGTGCCGGAAACACGGGCACGCCAGACCAACTCGAGGACCTGTTAACAGGCAATGGACTCCCCGTGTCCATTGCCCGGAGGCCCTCTTTAAGGGGGAAGGTGGCGAGCGTGAGCCAGCCGCCTTCGCCCGGTTCTCCTACGGCGGATCGGGTCGGACGAAGGGTCGTCCTCCCTGATCCGCTCCTCGCCTTCCTTCTGCGCCATTACTTCCTCGCAGAAGGCCACCATTGCGTCCCACGCCCTCTCGCTGCCGACCATAGCCTTGACTATGTTCGGCAGCGACAGGTTGGACCCTACTGCCGCGGCTAGAACTGCCCGCGGCTCCGCCCATGCAGGACACTCCGCTACCGTGTGCAGCGCCGTGTCCTCCGGACAGCCACACCGATGGCACGCCATCGTCGGTTCCCGACCCGCAATCCTGCACAGGTACCTCCCGAAACAACCATGTCCCGAGAGGACCTGCACAAGGTGGAAGGTCAGGACCCCGTGCCGCCTGTCGACCCATTCGTTAAGAACAGGCCGAATGGCCTCGATGGTAACCTAACCTAACCTAACCTAACCTAACCTAACCTAACCTAACCTAACCTAACCTAACCTAACCTAACCTAACCTAACCTAACCTAACCTAACCTAACCTAACCTAACCTAACCTAACCTAACCTAACCTAACCTAACCTAACCTAACCTAACCTAACCTTGCCACCAACGAGATCCTGGTAGAGGCCGAGAAACGGAAAGCTGCAATCATCCTGATGCAAGAGCCATATGTGGGTGGGGCACAGTGTATGAGGACCTATAAAGGAGTCAGGATCTTCCAATGCGCTGACGAGGGAACTGCAAAGGCAGCTATAGCTGTCCTCGATTCCGATTTGGATATTGTACAGTATCCCGAACTCACCACAAATAACATCGTCGTGGTGGGTATCAACACTGGAGCATGGAAGATCACACTAGCGTCCCTCTACTTCGAGCCAGACCAGCCCATAGGCCCTTATCTCGAACATATCGGGAAGGTTGTAGAGTTCACCGGATGCAGGCGACTTATCGTTGGTGGCGACGCCAATGCAAAGAGCACCTGGTGGGGTAGCGCCCACATCGATCACAGGGGTGAAGATCTGGCCGGAACCCTGCACGAACTGGACCTTCAGATCCTAAACAGAGGGGAAACTCCGACTTTTGACACAATAAGAGGCGATAAAAGGTACACAAGTTATGTGGACATTACAGCCTGTACCACTGACATGTTGGACCTGGTGGAGGACTGGTCGGTTGAGGATGGTCTAGTGAGCTCCGACCACAACGCAATCTCCTTCAAAATTCGGCTGAAGAAATCTAAAGGAATGAGCGTAAAAAGGACCACTAGAGTTTACAACACCAAAAAAGCAAACTGGGGAAAATTTCAGGACACCTTTACAAAATTAAAATTTGAGCATGGTTTGACACCGACAGTAATTGCTAAAATTAACACAGTAGACCAAATTGAGAGCGCGGTACAGAAATACAATGCAGTAATTACTGAATCATGCGATCGCTCCATGCCCAAAAAGAAAGGTAATGAAAAACTCAACTTACCATGGTGGTCTGAAGAACTCACGAAAATGAAGCACGATGTCACCACCGCGAAACGCCGCATCAGGAACGCCGCACCAGCCCGCAGAGCAAAAGTCGTCGAGGAGTACCTGAAAAAGAAAGAAGAATATGAGTCAGAGGTGAAGAAGGCCCAGATAGATAGCTGGAAGGATTTCTGTGGAAAGCAGGAGAGGGAGGGAATGTGGGATGGGATTTATAGGGTGATCGGAAGGACAGCTAAAAGGGAGGAGGATCTTCCACTGCAGGACGGGGGGAAAACACTGGACGCGAGGGAATCAGTGAGGCTCTTGGCAGAAACGTTCTATCCCGAAGACATATTGGAAGATGACAACGCGGACCATCGTGAATTAAGGTCGCGTGCAATGCTGGTGAACGTAGAGAGCCAAGAGGCCGAATATGACCCTCCGTTCACATTGACGGAATTATATACCGCGTTGGATTCCTTCAACCCTAAGAAGGCCCCCGGCGCCGATGGCTTCACTGCAGATATATGCAGCCACGCAATTCGCAGCGATCCAAATCTATTCCTGGTGCTGCTAAATAAATGCCTTGAATGCCACCATTTCCCTTCCATTTGGAAAGAAGCCACAGTTGTGGTATTAAGGAAACCAGGGAAGGAGAACTACACGGGTGCAAAGTCTTACAGACCAATAGGGTTATTACCGATAATGGGAAAGGTCTATGAAAAAATGCTGGTTGCAAGACTTAAACACCACCTATTACCGAGACTAAGCCCGAATCAATACGGATTCATGCCCCAAAAAAGCACCGAAGACTCCCTCTATAACTTGATGAAACAAATCAGATCAAAATTAGAACAGAAAAGACTTGTTACGATAGTATCTCTCGATATAGAGGGAGCCTTTGACAGTGCATGGTGGCCTGCCATTAAAGTCCGTTTGGCAGAGGGTGGTTGTCCCATCAACCTGAGAAAGGTCATGGATAGCTATCTCAGCGACAGAAAAGTCACGGTAAGGTACTGTGGTGAGGAACGTACGAAGGCCACCAGCAAAGGCTGTGTTCAAGGCTCAATAGGAGGTCCAATACTTTGGAACTTAATGCTTGACCCTCTTTTAAAGAGTTTGAACAGTGAGGGATTTTATGTGCAGGCATTCGCAGACGATGTTGTTTTAGCATTTGACGGAGTGACAGCTCATGAAGTACAAGAGCGTGCCAATGTCGCTCTCGAACGTGTTCGGGGGTGGGGCGTCGAAAACAAGCTCAAATTTGCGCCTCAAAAAACAAAAGCAATGCTTATAACACGAAAACTAATTTACGACGTCCCACGCCTGAGCATGGGCGGGATAGACATTGGCATGTCCAAAGAAATAAAAATATTGGGCGTCACTATTGACGAAAAGTTGACATTCAACACGCACGTCGCGAATGCCTGCAAGAAGGCCATAGCGGTGTTCAAGCAGCTCGCAAGAGCAGCAAAAGTAAATTGGGGTCTCCACCCGGAGGTCGTTCGTACGATCTATATCGCCACAGTGGAGCCTATTATTCTCTACGCCGCGAGCGTCTGGGCACCGGCAGCCGAAAAAATCTGCGTGAAAAAACAGCTCGGAGCGGTTCAGCGTGGCTTTGCTCAAAAAATCTGTAGAGCCTACCGCACGGTCTCTCTAAACTCAGCGCTGGTCCTGGCTGGGGTGCTGCCGCTTGATCTCCGTGTACGCGAGATGGCCTCGCTATATGAGATCAAGAAAGGGGCGCCACAGCCCGGACTGGGAGATCGGGAGATCGAGCGGATGGTATCTGCAATGGAGCTCCCTCACCCTGCGGAGCGTGTTGGCCTGGAGTTCACGACGCTGGACACACAAGAGATGCTCGACGCGAATAGCGACTTCGACGTGAGGATATTCACAGACGGCAGCAAGATTGGCGGCGGGGTCGGCGCCTCGCTATCCATATGGAATGGTGAGGCGGAGACCAGCGCGGTCAAGCTCGGTCTGCCGTCATATTGTACTGTGTACCAAGCTGAGCTCCTGGCCGTTTGCGAGGCCACAAGGAGGATATCAAAAATTGGCGCCGGGACGTTTGGGATTTACAGCGACTCTATGTCGGCCCTACAATCTGTCACTAACCTGGCTTCCCTCCATCCCCTAGCGGTAGAAGCAAGAGAGAATATTAAGAGCTTATCTAGAGATAAGATTCGCTTTAATCCAAAACAAGGCTACAACTTTGTTTTGTAGACAAAACAAAGTTGTAGCCTTGTTTTGGATTAAAGCGCACGCGGGGCTGGAGGGAAACGAGAGAGCTGACTTTTTGGCGAAAGAGGCTGCTGTAAAGTCCAAACGTAAGCCTGACTACGACCAGTGTCCCGTTTCATTCGCGAAGCGTAATCTACGTGCGGACACGCTTCGCGAGTGGAACGAGAGGTACATCGCAGGCGACACGGCCTCCACCACCAAAATGTTTTTGCCGGACGCAATCGACGCCTACCGCATCGTCCGAAAGTTTGAGCCAACCGGCCTCACAACGCAAATTTTGACCGGACACGGTGGGTTTTCCGAATACTTACATCGATTCAAGTGTAAGGAAAACCCATCGTGTATCTGTGACCCTGAAACTATGGAAACCGTTCCCCACATATTATTGTATTGCCCAGTATTCGGCTTAGAACGGTTGGAGATAGAGTGTGAGATTGACTGCAGGTTGACATGTGACAACCTGCAGACAATCATAAGTGGTAAAAATAGAGTAGAATTTCTGAAATACTGTATAAAATTAGCAAGTAAGGTAGGAAATAGAAATAAATAGCATAAGAAAAATATAATGTCATAATATTGTGAATAATATTCATGAACATTATATAAATAGTAATAGTACGTAAGAAAAATAAGAATGTGAACCGTTAATTGAACTTAGAGTAGTGTAAATGTGTTAGTAATAAGTAATAAAGGAACGTGTATATTCCCTGTTCTTCCCTGTGAGATAGATTGTAAGGCTCAATTAGGCTGGAATCCCACCAGCGTATTGTAAAATATGAGGAAAGTAAGAGTAGTATGTGGAATGTAAGTGCGAGAAGCATTAAAGAGAGAACTAGCATGAATGAAAAACCTGTTAATATAGTCTTTGACGACTGTAGTCAGAGGAAGTAGAATTAAGAAAAAAAAAAAAAAAAAAAAAAAAAAAAACCTAACCTAACCTAACCTACGCCTAACCTAACCTAACCTACGCCTAACCTAACCTAACCTACGCCTAACCTAACCTAACCTACGCCTAACCTAACCTAACCTACGCCTAACCTAACCTAACCTACGCCTAACCTAACCTAACCTACGCCTAACCTAACCTACGCCTAACCTAACCTAACCTACGCCTAACCTAACCTAACCTACGCCTAACCTAACCTAACCTACGCCTAACCTAACCTAACCTACGCCTAACCTAACCTACGCCTAACCTAACCTAACCTACGCCTAACCTAACCTAACCTACGCCTAACCTAACCTAACCTACGCCTAACGCGACTGGCGCCTCGAGCCCGATTTGAGTACGTCCGACCACAGGGCCATCGCCATCCTTTTGGCCGCCGGCCCGCCGCCGCAGCCTCCGCGTTCCTCAACGCGCAGGTTTCACGCGGCGCGCGCCGACTGGCCGCGGTTTGACGAGACACTAGCGAGCGAACTACGGCGGCGCGCACTCGACGCAGAGCGACTGGCCGCACTGGACGCACCCGAAGACGTCGAGGACGCTGCACGTGAGTATGAGGCGGCTGTGACGGCTGCGTGCGAAGTAGCAGTGCCCGCACTGCGGCCGCCGCGCGCGCGCGCCGATCCGCCCTGGTGGTCCGCCGAGCTAGAAAAAATGAAAAGAGAAGTGACGACACGCAAAAGACGCATCCGGTGCGCGGCGCCGCGCCGCCGCGAGCACGTGGTGGCCGAGTATCAGCGCGTGCGCGAAGAGTACTCGGAGGCGGCGCGTGCCGCGCAGACGCGCAGCTGGAAGGAGTTCTGCACGGCGGGCGAACGGGAGAGTATGTGGGACGGCGTGTGGCGCGTGCTGCGCGGCACGGCGCGACGCCGCCCCGAGGAGCTGCTGCGCGACGCGGACGGGCGCTCATTGTCGGCACGGGAGTCGGCGCGGCTGCTGGCCGACACGCTCTTCCCGGACGACGAGTCGGAGTGCGACGCACCAACGCACGCGGAAGTGCGCGCGCGCGCCGAACGCGAGGCGCCGCGCGTGCCCGACGATCCGCCATTCGCGGCGGCCGAACTTCAGTGGGCGGCGCGCAGTTTTGCGCCGCGTAAGGCGCCCGGCCCCGACGGCCTGCCGCCCACAATCTGTGAACGCGCCGTGATGCATGACGGGGGGCGCTTCCTGGCGCTCGCCAACGCCGCGCTAAGGGTACACTGCTTCCCGGCCATCTGGAAGAGGGCAGCGGTGTGCATTATACCCAAGCCTGGCAAGGAGGATCTCGCCCATCCGCGCTCCTATCGGCCGATAGGGCTGCTGGCGGTGTTGGGCAAGATCCTCGAAAAGATGATGGTGGGGCGGCTGCGGTGGCACGTGCTGCGCACATTGAGCCCGCTGCAATACGGCTTTATGCCCCAAAGATGTACGGAGGACTCCCTCTACGACCTCGTCCGGCACCTGAGGGAGCAGATCGAAAAGAAAAGGATCTGCGTCCTCATCTCGCTGGACATAGAGGGGGCCTTCGATAACGCGTGGTGGCCTGCCATCAAGGTCCAACTATTGCAGCGGGGCTGCCCCTCAAATGTGTACCGTCTGCTGTCGTCATACCTCTCGCAGCGGGCGGTGCGCGTCGTGTACGCGGGCGAGGAGCACGTGAAGGAGAGCACGCGCGGCTGTGTGCAGGGCTCCATCGCGGGACCCACCCTCTGGAACGTGCTACTCGACCCGCTGTTGGCGCGCCTCACGGAGCGAGGTGTGCGCGCGCAAGCCTTCGCCGACGATATTGTGCTCGTGTTTTCAGGGGGCTCCATCACCGACCTGCAAGAGGAAGCGAACGACGCGCTGGCCGTCGTGTATGACTGGGGCTCCGACAATAAGCTGAGGTTCGCACCGACCAAGACGAAATGCATGGTGCTAACCAACAGGCGGGGCGTCGGGGCCCCGGTCTTACACATGGGCGGTCGAGATTTGGAGGTGGTGCCGGAATTTAGACTTCTCGGAGTCATCGTGGACGATAGGTTGAGCTTCAAGTCCCACGTCACCGCCGTCTGCCAGAAGGCAATTAATATATTTAAGCAATTAGAACGCGCGGCGAAGGTGACATGGGGCTTGAACTCGGACATCCTCCGGATCCTCTACGTGTCGGTGGTGGAGCCCGTGGTGCTGTACGCGGCGAGTGTGTGGGCGCCGGCCGTGGAGCGACAGTATAATGTGGAACGCCTGCGCGCGGTCCAGCGCGGCTTCGCGCTTAAAATCGCGCGCGCGTATCGCACGGTGTCGCTCGCGGCCGCGCTCGCCGTCGCCGGCCTGCTGCCGCTCGACCTGCGCGTGCGCGAGGCCGCGCGCCTCTACAGGGTGAAGCGGGGCGAGCCACTGGGGCCCACCATGGACCGGCCGCTGGAGGAACGAATCAGTCACTTGGACATGCCACACCCGGCCCGCCGGGTGCCCATCGAATACACCGACATAGAGACGGTTACCGAGGAGACGCTCACCAGGCACGACGTCCGGGGCCCGCACATCTACACGGACGGCAGCAAGATAGAGGGACGAGTGGGAGCTGCGGTCACGGTCTGGCGGGACGGGGCGGAGGTCGAGTACCGCACCCTGCGGCTCGAGCCCTTCTGCACCGTCTTCCAGGCCGAGATGGTGGCGATTCTGAAGGCGACGGAATTAGCTGGAAGGTTAAAGGAAAACCAAATAAACATATTCACAGACAGTAAATCATCGCTAGACTTGTTGCAAGACCCAACCTCCCAGCATCCCGTCGCCTTCAGAATACAGCGAACAATCACCGAGTTGTATGCCGCCGGTGTGGATGTGCGGTTGTTCTGGCTAAGGGCCCACGTCGGCACGCCCGGCAACGAGCGGGCCGACGAGCTGGCCAAAAACACGGCCCTCAACAGTAAGAAGAGGGCGGATTATGACTGCGTGCCGGTATCGTACGCCAGGAGGGTGATCCGGGAGGACGCGCTGGTCGAGTGGAGCGCGACGTACGCGGAGCTCACTCGCGACCGGCCCATCAGCGTGTTCCTGCCGGACGCGGCCTGCGCATACCGGTACGCGGTGCAGACGCGACCGCACGCGCTGATCACGCAGGTTCTCACGGGTCACGGCGGTCTCGGACAATATCTACACCGCTTCAAGCTGCGCGACACGCCGTGGTGCGCATGCGAGCCGGGGGCCGTCGAGGACGTCCCGCACCTGCTCGCCGACTGCCCGCGCTTTGCCGCAGAGCGACAGCAGTTTGAGGCGGCCACCGAGACCGCTGTGACGCGGGAGAACCTCAGCGTACTACTTGTGGGCAAAACCACAAAATCCGCATTCGCCCACTTCTGCGCGAAGGTGATGAGGATAGTGTGTCGGCGGAACGGCAGCACGGCACTATGGAACGACGGTTTTTGATTATTTAATTACTGTAATTTTAAATTTATCTTTAACTTCATTTTATTTTGAGCCTTTACATTTGGAATTTAATTAATAGAATACAGGCTAAGTTATAATGTTATTAAAATTTTGTTTTGGGTTATAATACCTATTTTACTTTTAAATTATTATTTTATATTTTACTTTATTTTTATTAATTGCAATGTTACAAACCGCAGAACCATTGTATTTGCTTGTAAGCTCGAAATATAAAAAAAAAAAAAAAGAAAAAAAAAAAAATATGGCATAAAAAGAACATAAATACAAGTTCCAAAAAAAAATTAAAAAAAAAAAAAAAAAAAATTGTACTATGGAATACACTAAAGAAAATATAAATGAAAAAAAAAAAGGAAAAGTAATGGAAAGGTGCCATTTATATATTATAGTATTTATTACATATTACATTATTTATTTATTTGGCCCTACACTCCCATACCTATCTCCTGTCCGCATCATCATTTGTGCATTATTGTGTATTCCATGTAACTATTTGCATGTGAAATCTGCTTATACGAGCAAATACCGCAATAACAACGTCTCTGACCTGTGTCAGAGGAGACAATTGCGCGGTCACAAAAAAAAAAAAAAAAAAAAAAAAAAACCTACGCCTAACCTAACCTAACCTACGCCTAACCTAACCTAACCTAACCTAACCTACGCCTAACCTAACCTAACCTACGCCTAACCTAACCTAACCTAACCTACGCCTAACCTAACCTAACCTACGCCTAACCTAACCTAACCTACGCCTAACCTAACCTAACCTACGCCTAACCTACGCCTAACCTAACCTAACCTACGCCTAACCTAACCTAACCTACGCCTAACCTAACCTAACCTACGCCTAACCTAACCTAACCTACGCCTAACCTAACCTAACCTACGCCTAACCTAACCTAACCTACGCCGAACCTAACCTACGCCGAACCTAACCTACGCCGAACCTAACCTACGCCGAACCTAACCTACGCCGAACCTAACCTACGCCGAACCTAACCTACGCCGAACCTAACCTACGCCGAACCTAACCTAGCTCCTCCTGGGAGATGTACATTCCACCTACCGGTTACTCCCGTTACAGCTGCGTGCGGCCATAGCACGTTGCTGCCTTCCCCAGGGTCGCCCGAGCGCTCGTTTCGTCATTTGGAGGGAGCGACAACGGTGAGTAGAATGGGATTTTGTAGGTATTTCTTTAATATTAGTAAATAATAAATCAATATTACTGTACTTTTTACTTTAGTTTGTACGTACATACTTTGTTTATTTTAGGTACCTAATTACATGAATCTAACAATAGTTTTTTATAAGTAATGTCAATTTACCCATTGAGAATGAGACTGCACAAGTTTTCAGTCCTCGTGATACATTATAAATTCAATCCATTCAAATAATTTTTGTGTATGAGATTATGTTAAGTAATAATAATAATTATCATTATCTTATCGTTTAAAATTAATATTAACTAATACCTACCTTTCTTTCCAGTTGTACAATCCGTACCACGCATACCTATTTCATAAGTTTTGTTTACATTAGCGACAGTTATTGTAGGTAGTTTTAGATTTAGTTTTTTTTCCGTTCTTTCAAATATTAATGTCCAGTGAGGGTAGTTTTTATCGTTGATTGCCACTCGCCGACACAGTCTCGGAAACACAGCCCTTGAGCAGCAGCGATTTGTGCGCTCGTCATTTGTGTGCTTGTGTACTATCACCTCCGTGGACTCCTCGCAGTGCCGATACAGTGCTGGTGCTTCGGTGATATAATAAACTGTTCGAATTAAAAAGTAAAAAAAAAATTAATGCAGACAGTATCTTTTACTTTTTTTTTGTATCTTTTCAGAATTGTGGACATTGTCGGCGCCGACGGGTGGTCTCGGGCTGAAACGCCGGTGAGTTGTTTTTTCATTGGTATTTATTGCCCGCCCTGGACATTATCTCGTTCCCCTTAGTTTACTTCGCCCTCGAAAGATCCCTGGAATCGCTGGGGATCGCACACAGTGGACAGATGGACCCAACACGCCGCTCTTCCAAAATAATGAACATAGCATTGACCATTGCGGGGATAATAAAACCTTCAAAGTGTCGCAAGCGATTGACCTTCGAAGTCTTCTTCTGTCTGTAAGTATTTAACCTACCCTAAGAACAGAGATTTAGTTATTGTTCTTAGAACCTACCTACCCTTATTTTTATAAAAGAACGAAACCCTTAAATCTTTATGCCATCCAACTGTCTGTCATGCAATATGACTCACATAATAACCACGACCGCCGCAGAGACCAGTGATCGGCACTCGCCACGGTCCTGTACCTCTTATACCTCTCTCGCTTCATCTATTGTCACTAATCGCTTCATACATTCCCGTTAGTTTTAGGTTCTGTACACACGGCCCTTTTTAAGAACGTCGCCGATTTATTTTATGTAAAACATTTTTTAATATTTATTTAAGGTATTAGAATCACAACTCCAGTCAACAATCTCGCACACTGACGAAGCTGTTATCGATGTATCTATAGCCGATACAAACACAAGCCGCAACATCACCTCGGACGCGACACCTACATGTGATGTACCTGCAACAACGGCTGGCCAAAGTTAAAAATCAAACTCACTCGTCGTTCGTTCATAGTAACTTGTTAGACGGGGTTGACATGTCTCCGCGCGCATCTCACAGATATGAATTTTTAAACGGGTTAAGCATAGTCTATGAGAAAACTAAATATTACGATTTTGATATTTCATTTAAGTTGTGTTATTGATATATTGCCAATTATGGTTATAAGTGAAGATAACTTTTATTTTATTGTTTAACAAAAGATTGATCATTTTGATCTCCCATAAACATAATATATTAGTGAGCAATGTAAATGTTATATTTTTGTTAGGTACGAGAGTCTCAGTTTAATGTTGGTGGTGCGTGCCTTATTCACATTGAGACTGATTTGATAGTAAATGATACTTTTTAGGATTTTTTACTCAAACCTTAGTGTGAGGTTTCTTGTTGAAGATTTGATATTATGTAATAGTGAAACTAATTTAAATACTAAATTATAAACAGCTAAAGTATTGTCTATGATGAAAACAATTTTGCAAGTAGGTAAGTGAACATTACTTTTATACATTTAAATGTTAAATTGATTTTGATGAGGAAGCCAAAGCAACAAAGCAGGTACATTTTATCTCTTTTATTAGTTTTAAAACCAATAAAATGTTGATTTATTTGCATTATGTTTTGTTTCAATTCGTTGACATCAATTAGACATCTGTATAAAATGTCGGTTAGTTGTGCGGCCAGTTCCTGCAGACGGTCAGTTATTAATATTCTCCTACACTAATTAAAACTAATTTTGAAGCTCACGTAATTTTTCACGATTTGAATTTACCTTGTGTTGTTTCTAAGATGATTTATCCTGTTCGAGTTTTCATGTAGTGAGGTTATAACTTGTTTTAACTAAAGTACCACCAATCACTTACATATTTTTACCTGTTTTTACAATTATGTCACTTTTATCTAACCGACATAAATTTCGCTAATTACAAGTGTTGAGCACGTGATTATCATAATAGTAATAGCTGAAAAAATAGGAATTCCTAGACTGTAACTATTGTTTCGATTCACTGTAATATAATGATTCTATGAGCCCTTTCCTACAAATAAAAACATTAAACAGCTCTGATGTAAAGTTGGGTCAACGTCGCTTGGGAAGTGTTGCCTTTCAAGCGTCGATATTTTAATGTTATTTTATTTTATGTGTATTTTTATATTAGTACAATAAAGAGACTACAAGAAACATCACTTTCCTAGAAAGTGCAATGTTGTATGTGTGTGTGTTGTGTGTGTGTGTGTGTGTGTGTGTGTGTGTGTTGTAATGTGGTAAAATCAGGTCTCCCTCGATTTACTATGAACATTAAATGTTCATTTGTGTGTCGAACCCGTACACATCAAATTAGAGCAGTAACCATAGCAATGAATGGTCTGGTATCCTGACTATGGATATTTCCAAAGACGTGCTCGTATTACGCCTCAAACGATTTACCACTACCCAGCCTCGAGATTCACCTCGTGAACAATGGGTAATGCACGTTTAATCCAAACAATGCTCAAGTACCGCTCGTGGTGAGAACCATTCAAGAAATCATTTCTGATGATCACTCCTCACCACTCGCTCAATTGCACGCGGTGCCCGGCCGCGTGTTCTTGAACGAGGTCGCCTAGTCGACCGACCGACAATTCCATTGCCTCGCAGCACTAAGCCACAGGGACGCCGGACAGCCCTTCAGAGCATGCGCGAACTCTGTGACGAACAAAGGGTATAAGAGTCGGTTTCCGGCATGTATAAAAAGTGTCAGTTCAATGATAAATAAATGTGTAATGTTATCGAAGCTGTTTGATCCTGAAACTCTGCAAACAACGAAGAGCTCCCTGCAAGCGGGACACTACCTCGCATTAGAGAATCTCAAAAATCTAATAAGTCCTCCATTACGGTTCATGCATAATGACTACAGACATTCCTTCCCAGCTTCGTGATCCACACAAGAGGTGCTTTCGTATTCGCAAAGGAAGAAAATACGCCATCATTACACATTAGCTGGTTTCAGCCTCCACTCTCCATGTTTGCACATAGGAATAAGAAGCCGTCCCCATATAGGTCGGGCATGTAAAGACTGGCATTTTATTGTCATGCACCAAGTACCTCGGTACTTTACAAGCGAGTCTCGAATGAGATACCATTTTTGAAAGCCACTTTTCATATTATATTTGTTTGGACAGGGTAATTTTGTGTGGCACTCCATTCTCTCCGCCTTGCCCCATAGGCGAGATAATGGTCGTATAACGGTCGTATAGACCTAGCCAGTCTCTACTCTGTGCGCCATGTCCCTCGGTGCCGTGCTCACCGGTGCCCTCCCTATATACACTGACAACGCGATATGATCGTCCGCCGTCGGGTCTAATGCCCTCTCCCCATACAAAAGCACTAGTCAAAAGTTAAAGTCCTATGTTTGTTTTCTTTATTGGCTTATATCTCGAGAATTAAACGTGTTAAAACAATACAGTCTTCGACAAAGTTATTCAGTATGACGAGCTCTTTCCAAAAAAATAATTTATTTTTTACAGTTAAATTTTATTTTTAAATATTAAATTTTTATTTTTTAAATTTATTATAATTTAAATGTTCTGTAATTTCGAAGCTATAACCGATAAATTATTTGTATTTAAAGAAATATAAATATATTTGCAATTCAACATTAAAATTACATGTTTAATATCTATAAATTGTTACATTTATTGAATCTGGGAAATTAATAGGTAGAAGACTGACGACACGTTTTGTTTTCATCTCGGACAATCCTTCATTAAGTTATCTTCTAAATAATTATAGTTGCTTGCTTGCTTATCGTATGGTTAGTGGCCAACCTATTTGGTCAAGAGTTGTTCAGGCCGCCCGTAGGCCTCTGACATGGCTTAACAACTGCTGACGAACGACAACAACCGGGACCGACTGCTTAACGTGCTCTCCGAGGCACGGAGGAGCTGAGATGAAATATGACACTAGCGGTCACCCATCCAGGTACCGACCGCGCCAACGTCACTTAACTTGCACGATCACTTCCGGACCGTGCTCGCAACTAGGCTACGAGCTCCTCAATAATTTTAGTGTAGTTTTTATTTAAACAATTATTACTATATTTCAAAATTTAAAGCGACAACCCCATAGTTTTAATTATTAGAATAGAATATGTATAAAATAGAATTATGGACAATTTAATACTTTATCATTTGTAATTAGTTTTTTATTTTACTGTTTGTAGTCCTTGGGTGTTTTATCCCCTGATACCTCGTCGTCGTTTAAACTAGAGGAGCCCGCCTCGGAACGAGCTGTGCTCCTCTTCCTTCCACCATACACCTCGCACCTCGACCATAGTATAGTCGGTGTCCTACACTCTCCAGCTCTTTCTTCGTCTGTTTTTTGGGTATTTTTGGTTTCTATCAATCTGATGAAGCTGATGGGGCAACTTGTGCCGGATGAAAAGCGAACATTTGCGATAGAGCGGAGCCAGCTGGAGCCGGCCGAAAACCCTCCATGGAGTAAGCTAGGGGTGGTGGTGGTAGAGGCCCAGATGCCTGAGGAGCTAGCGGGGGGAGAGGGGGGGGGGGGGACCCATAGTGGAGACGGCTGCCTCCAACGGGACAGCGGGCGCGCCCGACGCAAGTGTAATATCTTTCTTATGGGGGCCGCGCTTTGCCTTACGTTTTCTATCAGGCGCTAACGATATTCCCTTTGTCTGTCGGTGGGTTTGCCTCCGGGAATAGTGAAGAGCCGGGGCAGTTGTAGGGTAAGGAAGCCGTGGGGATCTCCGCCGGTTGTGATGCAACCCTAGGAGCCATCGGTCTAAGCTGAAGGGGTCGAGGCAGCGGAATAACCGCAGGCGGGGCTACGTGAGGCGGTAGCGGAGGGCGGAGTTTTAGTTGTTTCCGCTATCTCTTTTAACACTTTACAGCGGCGATCGTTAGCCGCGTGCGGGCCGGCGTAGTTCGCACAGGCGGTCTCCTCCCTCGGCCTCGTGCACTCGGCCATGCACTCGTGTGCCTCTCCACAGCGCACGCACCTAGGCGGCCGGAAGCAGTTGGCCGAGGAGTTGCTTGGCATCAGTGGCACTGCGCCGGGCCCGCCCTGCCCTTCCAGGCCTCGATAGTGATGCCCGGAAGGAAGAGCAGCTCGCAGATTTTGTACAGGCTGCCCAATTCCTCCTGAGACATGTGACAGCCTGGGCGGCTCTTTTTAGGCGGGATAGGGCGTGTGTGGCGCACGGTAACGCCGTGCTCAAGAGGGGTGTCGGAGGGGAGGCCCCTAAGGGCGACTTTGGTGGGAAAAACTGATAGCTGACATTCTCACTAAGACTCTGTTTATTTGTAAGCATAGAGACTTTATGTTTGACTTAAATGTAAGAACTCTCGGTAAATAGGAGTGGAATCGTATGTTATTATTTAACATAAATTAACTTATTATTAACGTTTATTATTTAACTTTTATTCTAGTTTGTAGTCTTTGTATGGTCGCCAAGTCTCGTATCGTAAGTATTTGCTGTACTGATGCCTATGTAGAGTCACGGATGTGCCGTTCTATGGTGGCTCTCGTTATATAGTGTAAGGGGAAGTGATGGACTTGTACCCTATATAACAAGTCGAGTGAACGTGTATTAGGAGCCTCGCTATGTTTATTTTTAATGTATAGTAAATATAACACCACCTGTGGTCGGTCCCCTTTCCGGTTTTGTCTTTGTTTCCGCCATCGAGCCTTCATAGTGTATAATTGTCACGCCTGTGTTAAGTCTCTAATTAGAGATATAATTTAAGTGATTATATTGATGTATTGTTGTGGCCCGCTTTCTGAATAAAGTGGTGCTTTGCAATTACGGTGTTTATTTCCCACCTCCACGCCCGCCATGACCTCTCCTGTACATATAATAACCCCGATGAGTCGGCTCGTACGGCAGGCCGCCGGCCTCAGGTCGCGCACTCACTAGTGACTCACCTGCCAGAGGGCCGGGACCGTCCTCCGCGGGAGCTCGAGTTGTTCGGGAGGCGGACGCGTCAGCGCGCGCGCGGCCACGTGAGCCGCGGATTGCGCGCGATCGCACAGTAGAATACTTATTTAATTTCACTAGGTCGTGCACGACATAGTGAGAAAAAACTCACGCATGACCTGATGGAATGGGAGTACTCCGAAAAAAACCATTTCATTGTAAAAAATATTTACTAATTCTGATTTTTGTTCATTCGGAAGGCGACTCGATTTTTGATCAATAAACGAACTCCATAAACAAATTAATAGAGAATGTTGTCGAGTGAGAGAACACTTTTATCAATAATCACTTTTATTTTATCTTTTTTACATTTTCAAATGGGACCACTGGTTTCCAAAATCTTGGAGTATCTTTAATATCAGAAGGGATCTCTGGAACGGTAATAGCTAGATGGTTCGAATTTGAACTCAAATATTCAGGTTCATGGGGCGTTTCTGACATCTAAAACCTTGAGGATCAAAAGTAAGTGAACTTGAATATCACAATATGAAACTGGAAGAATTTGAAGATTATCAGCCCGACGATACCACGTGTGATACGAGTAAGTAGTCAGATGATGGAGTCTTTGTACGAGTTTAGTTCGAGGGATCCCGCCACAGACATTACAAGATAATCCTTTTTTTTAATACAATAACTAAAACCTTAATGATCTGATTATCGTTATTCCTGGTCATAATCAGATCCTCAAGTAATAAGTCGGGTTTTTTTAAAATTTAGATTTAAATTATTAATTAATTAAAAGCAAACAAAAAATAAAATTAACATATAATATTAACCTTTAACCTTTCGTTCTCGACTATAAATAAAACAAAACTCGCAATTATACATATAGAATATAAATTTATTACTAATTTAACAATGTTGATACATACAGTATGATACATACAGTATTATACTTTAAAGACTTTTAGCACCTTCATCATGAACAGAGCAGGCTGGCACCCAGGTACGGACATATCTAAGCTAGTCTTAGATTATAATCATAACTACACAGAACAATTTATGTTAAAAATAAATACAAAATTTTTTTATAGGTACATATCTTAACTGGATAGCGAATCTTTTTTTATACATAATTGCCAACAATTATTGTACCTACGTTAACGTACATTTTACGTAATTCAGCACGTAGGTACACGTCACGTTAATAAGACTAAACGCCTGTATGTTAATATCTCAGCGATCAACATTACAAACTCCTTGGTCAAATATCACTGGCTGGCGAACTTTAGTTATTTTTTAATTAATGCCCGTTGTTTAATAAAGCCGAATGGCAGCTTAGCTTGTACCGCGTGTTTCACTCCATAAAGTCCTCAGTAGTCTCCCCAGAGCTAGCCAGGTACACAACCCTGCGCACGTCGAGTCACTAATGTCAGTGAGGACCCAGTTAATGTCAGTGAGGTGTCCAGGCTCACCTCCTCAGAACACTTCATCGCAGTTGTATATAGTTTTGATGATTTCTATATAGTTCTGGTTGACAGAGTGGTGTAGTGGAGCCTGCCAGGTGGAGTCGTGCGAAATTGTACTCGCGCGAACTCCTCGTACTTCTCAATAAGTTGGCTCACTACTTGTAGGTATGCGGTCGGTGGCGCTGTATCCGGAACGGAAACCGGCTCGCTCTACAGGTTGTCTTATTTCTATCGCATTGTTAATTTTTCGTAGTAGGCAGGATGCAAAGAGCTCGTACATGCTGGACGTGAGACTTATCGGTCTATAGTTCGCCTTTTTTATAGAGAAGTATGATCTCTGATTCTGTCCACTGTGACGGAATTCGCTTTGTTTTCAAGATTTTGTTAAATATTGTGCACAGTGGATCGGCGACAGATTTTTCACCTCTATTTATTCTCTCTATTTTTTTCTCTATTTTTTCGCCTCATTCGTTACTTGGTCTGGTCCTGGACTGTTATCGTTTTGCAAATGTCCGATTCATTCTACTATATCGCATAAAGTGAAGTTTGGCACGAATCGTTACAATCATTGTTCACGTCGTTATAATGACTTTTCCGATCGATGTCATTTTTATTTTTTGTCTCCTTATATAGGTCTAGGTAAAAATCGGTGGCTATCCCGATGATGTCATCTCTATTTTCAGTATAACCTTCCGTTCCTCGAAGTTTCGGTATCCAGTACTTCTTAATAGACAAAGACTCTAGAGCTCTCTTTATACCCCCAATTTATGCAGTAGATTTTTCGTAAACTTTTAGCACTTAAGCAGCTGGCTGTCGACGACGGTCACCAGTACCCCGCCGCAGCAACTAAACTACGAAATGAGTTTTATTATATGTCGACGACCTCGTCAGCGGTCAGCGGTCACGACTCGCTCGGTGAAGCTCATCAGAAACTACAACAAACATTAATACAACTATTACGAGGCGGCGGCGGAATGAACGTGCGCGAGCGGTCGAGCAACAACCCTGCTCTACTACGAAACTTGACCGAAGATCAAATTTCAACACAACAAATGTTTAACTTCTAAAACGAGTGAATCGCTCATAACTTTGGGTCCAGGCTGGAACCCAGACAAAACCGGGTTGGAATGACGTACTTCCGACTGACATTCAAGAGGAATGGATAAAAATTCGAACCCAGCTACCGGCGACAAAAAACGTACAACCGAATCTGCGGCGGGTCGGCGCGGGCGGCGCGCAAGATACCGAGTCACTCGACTCGGTAGAGGTCGGGTGAGGAGTGAGGGGTGAGGTCGACCACTAGCCGAAGAGCGCGTACGAAGAGATCGATGTGTGTAAAAAGCGAGAACGATTTGTCAGGATCGTCGCAAGTGGAAATGTTTAGTCCGCCTACCCCTGCGCGAGTTTGTGTATGTACACGTCAGGTCTATAAACTACCTACTAACAAAAATCGATTCAGTAGTAAATCGCACGGATGTAGGTAATAAAACGAGCGAGTCCTTATAAAGTTACTGTTTATTTATAATTAACTGTATAATTATTTACAAACACTGGCGAGTACGGTACGGTACGATGCGATACGACGGAAGCGACGACGACTGAGTCACGCGAGACGCGGGCGCGTCACGCGGGCGCGCGGGCGGCGCGGGCGGCGGGGGCGGAGCGCGCGACGGCGGGCGCTAGCGGCGCGGCTAGCGCGGCGTCGCGCTGGCGGCCCGCGGGGGGCGCGGCGTCAGAGTGCGGCCGGCGCGCGGGGCGCGTGAGGCGCGTGCGACAGGTGCGGCGGCGGCTCGGGCTCGTCCAGGTCGAGCGCGGCGTCGATCATGGTGGTGTCGTGCAGCAGGCGCAGGCGCGACGCGCTCAGCGCACCGCCGCCGCCGCCGCCTCCGCCGCCCGCCGCGCCGACCGCGCCGCCGCCGCCGATGCACACCTCTGTCAACAATAATACTGAATATTTACCGCTTTTCTATGGAACAAGAGCGTACACCGGCCGCGCCGCGCCTCGAGCCCGCCTCCTGTACTACAGTACAGTACAGTACATACAGTACTGATTCTGCTCAAGCACGAGCCGAGTTCGCGGTCTGGTGCGGTGCTCGGCGAGTGTATCGGCTGCCGGCCGAACAGCTGGTCCAGGACAGGCGTGGTTGTTTAGACACTCATTTAAGAAGATTTTACGAGACTTATTTTCCACAAAGTTACTCTGTAATTAACAATTTTTATATCTGATGTGTAATTGTCATTGTGACGTGTGTCGGAGAGAGACAGCAGTCCGCACTGACCGCGCAGCGGCATGGGGTCGAGGTCGAGGCTGTGGTTCGTGTAGGGACAGAGTGTGACATGTGACGTGTGTCGGAGAGAGACAGCAGTTCGCACTGACCGCGCAGCGGCATGGGGTCGAGGTCGAGGCTGTGGTTCGTGTAGGGACAGAGTGTGACATGTGACGTGTGTCGGAGAGAGACAGCAGTCCGCACTGACCGCGCAGCGGCATGGGGTCGAGGTCGAGGCTGTGGTTCATGTAGGCGTGCGCGTGCGCGTGCGCCGGCGCGCCGTCCTCGAACAGGTTGGTGTAGCTGCCGCCCGCAGCGCCCGCGCCCCCGGCTACGCCTGCCGACATACGTCATCATTGTACACGAGCGACCACACCACTGTTCAGTATTATATTATATGCGAGTTTGTTGACTCACCACCGTTTCGGAACACGGAGCCATTTAGCGCGAGATGAGGCGCGGGCGGGGGGTGCGGCGCGGGGTGCGGGGCGGGGTGTGGCGCGGGCTGCGCGCTGAGCACGGCCGAGAAGTTGGGTGGCAGCTCGTCGCGCGCGTCGATCGTGAACACACCGCGTCTGTACACACATACACATGGTAGTGAGCGGAGCTCTCGTGGGGTGAGAGTTGGGTGGAGGGGTGGACACCCCCCGTGTTACTGACCGGTCGATGAGGCTAGGCGCGAGCGGGCCGCACAACACGTGCCAGCAGTTGGCGCACGCGTTGCCGCGCGAGTACGGGTTGGGGTCGGACACGCCGCGCCGCGTGGAGAACGAGCCCTTGATCTGTGGACACGGGGACACAACACATGTAACATACAGTTAGTACACGTAGTATAGGGGAACGGCGGGGCGGTACTCACGTCCTCGTTGGTGGTCTGGTCGGTGGAGGCGAGGTACGTGTGGAAGCCGGCCAGGCCCAGCACCGACCACACCGACAGGAAGCACACGGCCGCCACGACGGCCGACGCGGGAGACGCGCGCAGCGCGCCCGCCAGCCCGCCGCCCGCCCCGTCGCCCGCGCCCGCCGCGCCCTCGCCGCGCGCCAGCAGCGCCAGGTGCGTGACAGCGCACGCGAACACGAACACGGCGAGGAAGGAGAGCGACACGATGAACGTGTAGAAGTGGCGGTAGTTGCGCTTGCCGACGCAGTTGCCGACCCACGGGCAGTGGTGGTCGAAGCGCTCCACGCAGTTGTCGCAGAGCGAGCAGTGCGAGGCGCGCGGCGGCCGGAACATCTTGCACGTGAAGCAGTATTTGAGCTTGACGGCGCGCCCGCGGACGAGCACCTCGCGCGCGCGCGGCGGCGGCCGCACCGTGTCGGCCTGCGGCGCGCCCGCCGCCGCCAGCTCCGCCGCGCACTCGTGCGGCGAGGCGCGCGGCAGGATGCCGGGGTCGGAGAGCGCCGTGCGCAGTAGCGCGGCCAGCGTGAACAGGAAGAGCGCGGCGCCGGCGGCCGGCAGCGCGGCGGACACGCGCGCGGCCAGGAACGGGCAGTCGAACGCGAAGTGCAACGCGGCCGTGCCGCACACGAGCGCCAGCGTGAGCAGGAACACGCCCGGCTGCGGCGCCGTCATAAGCCGGCCGCCGCACCAGAAGCGGTTGCGCCCCGCGAACACCTCCCACTTGCGCGTCACGCGCGCGCGCCCCGCCGCCATCGCGCCGAGCGCATCACCGTGCGCCCCGCACGCCGCGCACGCCCCGCACCCTCTGGTGACAACGAGCACACCGCGTAGAAAATTATATCCTACACAGTAGACCTTCCACTTCAAGAAAATGTTCCTCTGAAGCTGTACAAAGCATAAATGTTAGATAATAAATATTCACATTAAAAATTAAATTAAAGGAAAAGCTTTAAATGAGGGAAATGTGTGTGGTATGGCAGAAGAAGAAGGTAGCAGATGGTACTTCACACAATTCTCATAAAACCCATGAATTCAAAATTTCACCACTAGGAGAAAGTGTATCGGACTGACAGACTCTACATAACCAGACATCACATGACATTACCATGGCCACTGTTTTGTATCCTTGATCAGAGATTCAATTTTAATGTCCATAGATCAGTACCAGTGGTCCGATCGCTTTGTTAGGTCAGTCTGACAAAGGTCAATATTTTTAATAGGTTGTACTTTAGTCACAATCATAGCATGTACGATAGCAACAAATGTTGTCAACGTGTTGTCTCTGCGTCACGCATGGGAAGCAACGTCGGTAGTAGTAGTGTCAGTCAGTCAGTCAGTGATGTTTATTACGCAGTGCAGAGACAAGACATAATGACAAACTTTATGCCAAATTGTATTCGGAACATACAATACAATCTTGAAATACAGGGGAATCGAACATGAAATCTGTAAGAGTCAGCATTATAGTAAAGTAATGATGACTAATCTAATTATCTTTATAGTTATCAATATTATTTATTGATGAATATGAAATAGGTAGGTATGTAATGTTAATACATAAAATCTAGCTAGGTAATCCCTGTTCCTTACAAAAACAATTGTACAAGTGAATTTTTGATTTTCATAAATCTATATCACATCAAATTGTTCAGAAAAGCTGAAGCAGCTCCACCTCGTGATAATAGATGGGTCCAGACCGGCCGAGCTGCCTCGCGAGGCAGACTTTTGTCCTTGTCTTCATCGACAAAAAGACGAAGACAAAAGTCTTCTCGGTCGGTCTGGACCTAGCTAATGAAAATAAAAAATTATTACTTACTAGGTTGAACCTGCACCAAACCAGCAAACTCAGTCAGTCAGTGTGAAAGGATTTGGATGTAAGTGGATCGTGTGACGGGCGGGCGGCGGGACCACAGCGCCGCCCAAAAATAAGCCGACTAGCACAGCACTAGTTGCGGTGATACGACACGATAGCTGAGAATTAGCTCTCGCTGATAGATAAAGCAAAGGCATCGATAAGGCAATGGGCAATAATCGGGCGACAAGATCTGTGGCGACCCTGACTCGACGCGACAGGCCGAGAGCTGCCGCCGGGCCGAACGGCCGAGGCCGAGGACGACACTTACGTGACACGGTCTGATGCTGTGGCTGCTGGAAGCTTTGTTAATTTGATGTAATCCTATCCAAAACTCTTTCAATTCACCAGTTTTTCAGAGTCTCTATTATCAAGTTAATTATTTCCCTCAACTCGTCACTTGTCCTCCTCCTCACAAACACCGTAAATTACTCGACTCGATATAACAAAATACGAAAACTTTCGTAGGTAACAGTGCACTTATTAATACTAAAAAACAAAAATCAACTTGTTCACTTGGTTTGCTCCGCCTCGATCTGGCTGGCAGTGTTGCCAAATAGCTCGACCCAAAAAATTCTAAAGAATCTTTCATTTAAAAATGGTCTCAATTCCTGCATGAGCTCTAAAACCTAGAAACCTTCTGTCCTTTTCTTACCGATACGATAACGAAAGAGACAGATGGACTGAACTTAAAAAATAGTTTTGTTAGTGGTAGTTTCTTTTGGGTATTTTTAAAATAGTCCAACGGCAACACTAGTCATGAACTTTGTGAACGTGTTTCTAGGGCTGAATCTAAAGCCAAAATGAGATAAAACGTGAATTTGTGAACGCACGCATGTGAACATTACGTCGTCATGTCAATGTCATGTCAAATCATTCCGTATTCGTGTTGCCTTTCTTCTTGTGCCATGGTTGAGACGGTGTAACGTTTTCAGCGAGTACCTACAGGTACTGGAATCCCTGGATCAGCTCGGACAAGGAGGGTTCTGACCCTCCCTCGGTTGTCTTTCTTGATTGTCTTGTCAACGCAACGCAAGAAAATAATTGTGATTTGGTGATTTGTAGATGTTCCAAATTTTTCAAAAAAATACCTGGGCCAGGTGTTCAGTAAACTGTTTGCCACTTTTCGAGTGTGTCTTTATTTTATTCTAATAGGTATTTGATTTATTTTTCATGATTGAAAATACTTTTTATGCTGTTATGGTTAGGTGTCCTCATTGTAGTTTTCTTAATATATTTTTTGACCAAATACACGAAAATTCGCAAGATATTATGTCATCAATCGTCACAGTGGTGATGGTAACAGTACGTTCTCACGACAGTCTTTCCGCTTCAGATCCAACCTGCGACCGCCGCGACGCAGCGCACATGGGACGGAACATGGTGCGTTGAGATCAGAATCGGAGAAGTGTCGCCAGCGCCACGTTACTATCGAAAACATGGGGAGCGAGAGATAGCGACAGTGGGGGTGATGGAGGGAAGGAAAGCGAAGCTCGCGTGACGTGGACGTCGCGTGCCGCGACATGGCGGGTGGCGCGCGACGCGAGACGCTGGCCGTGGGCGCGCTGTGCGCCGCGTGGTACGCGGCCAGCTCGGCCAGTAATGTGGTGGGCAAGCTGGTGCTAACGCGGTTCCCGTTCCCTGTGAGCGTCAGCATGGTGCAGCTACTGGGCGTGGTGCTGTGCTCGCCGCCCGCGCTGGCGGCCCTAGGCGTGCGCGCCGCGCCCCCTCCCCAACTGGCGCGCGGCGCGCCGCTGTGGTGGCGCGCGCTGCTGCCGCTCGCGCTGGCCAAGTTCCTGACGGCAGTGTGCTCACAGGTGTCGCTGTGGAAGGTGCCCGTGTCGTACGCGCACACAGGTCGGTACCCCAGACACGGTCCCCGCGCGCTGCCGCCCGACGCCCATTCTAACACCGAGTACCCCTCAGTGAAGGCGACGACGCCGCTGTGGACGGCGCTGCTGGCGCGCGTGCTGCTGGGCGAGCGGCAGACGGCGCGCGTGGCGGGCGCGCTGCTGTTGATCGCGGCGGGCGTGGGCGTGGCGTCGGCCACCGAGCTGCAGTTCGACGCGCTGGGGCTGGGCGCGGCGCTCGCGGCCGCCGCGCTGCTTTCGCTGCAGCACATCTACTCCAAGCGGCTGCTGCGCGACACGAGCGTGCACCACCTGCTGCTGCTTCAGGTGCGTGAGTCTCCGAGAGTCGCACTCCTCGCGCCGCCGCAGTGTGAGTGACGGCACCGCGTGTGTTGCAGACGTTGTCGCGGCTGGCGCTGGTGCTGTCGACGCCCGTGTGGGCGTGGCAGGAGGGCGCGGCTCTGTGGGCGGAAGGAGCGGGCGGGTTGGGCGCGCGCGGGGCCGCTCTGCTGGCGGCGGACGGCGCGCTGGCGTGGCTGCAGGCCGTGCTGGCGTTCAGCGTGCTGTCGCGCGTGTCGCCGCTCACGTACGCGGTGGCGTCGGCCGCCAAGCGCGCGGCGGTGGTGGCCGCCTCGCTGGTCCTGCTGCAAAACCCCGCGCCGCCGCTCAACGTGGCCGGCATGGCGCTGGCCGCGCTCGGCGTGCTCGCCTACGACCGCGCGAAAGCGCACGCGCGGCTGCACGCGCCCGCGTACCGCCCGCTGCTGCCCGTGTAGCGGCGCGACTCACTCGCGGAGCGTGAGCCGTGTTGAAACAAAAGTGCTCAACAGCGGCGATAACATAGATGTTCCGAAGGATTTGTCACATCGAGTGCGCGTGCGGTCTGCAGGCCGGACCAAATCATCATTCCGCGATGAAGTCTATATAAATGACTGCGATGCCCGCAGCCCGCGCTCTGCGTGGACGTCCAATCGATGTGCAGTGTTTACGAACTGCACTCCCCGCCGCGCCGTGCCTCTAGAAAATTATAATATATGTCGTAAACCAGCATCTAATGGTGGTGACACGTCTCTTAGGTAGGTATATTAATTTGTGAACATAACAATTACGATTTTATGAAATTATTTTAATTAAATAAATTGCGATTTTGTACTCGAGTTGAATTTTATTTTGCTAGTACTGTCCCGTCCACCGCTGACGACAGCCGCGAGGCCGAGCTCGAATCCAGTTCGTAGTGACAGTGAAGACGTCAGTGGCCTCGTTTCAGCCCGACCCTGCAGGTTGGCGTACTGAGTTGCAATTTGGTAGGACAGATGTACACACCCATAGCTTATTTCTGAGAAGTGTTGCCACGGTGGAGCGGTGACCGTACCCCATTTTATTGTATCCATTTTCGTACAATTTCGAAGTGTCATTTTTCAAGATGGCGGCCGAGTGCCAGGGGTGCCATCGTGGCAACACTTCTTAAAAGTAAGCTATGGATGTGTGTGTAACTACGTGTTCTCGGGTCGTCTTTCGGAACTTACCACCAACGAACAGTAGATTATTATAATTTATGCGTTAGGAATCTAAAAATAGAGAATAAAACGACGGAATTAAAATAAATTATACTTTTATTTACATCACCGACTACTTGTACGCCACGATCACACTGAATATAAAAAATGCAGTCTTCATTCGAACAACACAAGAAACCTCACGACTGACGGGCGACCGGGGCGGCCGCCTCGCCTCGTGTAAATGTTAAAAACTAAAGTTACAAATGCAATGCAAGAATCACAGGGCGTGGAATGTGCGCGCGATCACAGCTCGTCGTGCTCGTCCTCGGCCTCGGCGCCGGGCTCAGCCTCGTCCTCGGCCCCGGTGCCGGGCTCGGCCTCGGCCTCGGCGTCCAGCTCCTCGTCCTCGGGCGCGGCGTCGGCCGGCAGACCGAGCGCCTGTTGCAGCATGCCCTCCACCTCCTCCGCGAACTCCATCGCCTGCCCCTCCTGCAGCATGTAGCCCGACCTGCACCGTAAAGACGACACGTTTCATGAGTAACAGTGAAAAATTATCGTCCAATTAGAATTCGAGAGTCACTGCTCGCCGCTACGTAGTAAATTATATATTCTTTGAAAAATCAGACTAATTCTGCAAAACCACCGCAGTCCATTCGGAAATTCCTCTGCAATTTCACCCGCGGATCCAAAATCATCACCATTATTAAAATGTAAAGGAAGGTGCCATAAAACATTAACATTGTCATGTGACGACTTAACTAATTATGACAGCTAAATCGTGCATCAATTATTATTTATGATCGTCGATTATGGTAGCGTGTTACGTCAGTGCAAAAATCATTGGTGTGAAATTTCACCAGTGATTTCACACGGAATAAATAATAATCTCACGTAATTTAGCAAGCGATGTACGTGTGTGTATACCGCGCAGTATACACCCGGTACATACCGGAGCGCGGCCGTGCGGTAGAGCGTGTGCGCGGCGCGCAGCGCGTCCGCGCCGTCGGGGTCGTCTCGCACGCGGCGCAGCAGCTCGAGCACGACGGGGTGCCGCGGGTTGATCTCCAGCATCTTCTTCTGCGACAGGTGGTGCTTGCGCTGCGCATCGTCGGCCTTCTGGTGCGCGTTGGACATCGCCAGGCGCTCCATGTTGCCGGTCCAGCCGAACACGGTGGCCACGAGCGCGGCGGGCGAGCGCGCCAGCCGCCGCGACACCTGCGCGCGCGTCACCCACGCGCCCAGCTTGGCGCCGAGCCACGTCGTCAGCGGCTCGAACCGCTTCTTGTCCGCCTCGAGCCGCTCGCGCGCCGCCTCACCTGTAACGCGTCACACGTCACACACACGCGGCACACGCCTCACTCACTCCCCGCGCTCCCCCGGACACTCACTCTCGTCCAGGTCGAACAGCTCCTTGGCGATGTTCTGGAACTTGTGTCCGTCGTACTCGGGCAGCGACGACAGGCAGTACTCGTCCACGGCTTCCGTCAGGTACAGCACCTCGTAGCCGGCGCGCACCAGGCGCTCCGCGAACGGGGACTTCTCCACCTGCGGCCGCGGGACGGACACATTTTAATTAATTCGGTGTCATCGTCCACCTCCTTCGACCGCACCACCCGTCGCACGCTTACGTTTCACCCTCGTTTCCTGTAACCCTGGAAGTGTGTAACACGCGCGCACGATCCGATTTACGCAAACGTCTATATAATATTATTTTTTTAATCGGGCGGATGGCGACTACTGGCGACTCACCTCGGCGCGGCTGGAGCCCGCGATGTAGTAGATGTGCGTCTGCTTGGGCTTCATGCGCTGCACGTAGTCGGCGAGCGCGGTCTGGTCGTCGGAGCCGGTCGTCCGCGACGAGTGGAACCGCAACAGCTTGGCCAGCCGCGACCGGTTGCTGGGGTCCTCCATCACGCCCAGCTTCACGCTGAGGGCACACGCACACATAACCTCATAACCTGACAACGGATGATCCGATTTTTTAAAATGTAATAGAGAATTTTGTCGAAAGTGTTCTTAACCATGTTTGATAAAAATTGGATCAGTAGTTTCCAAGATCTTGGAGTATCTTTGATGTCAGACGGGATTTGTGAAACGATAATAGCTGGATGGTTCGTTTGAGCCCAGACATTTAGAGTGTCATCGAGCGAATGACGTTGGACGACTTGGCCAACGACCAGGTGTAAACGACGGAGGTCGTCTACCGCAGGTCGGTCGCCAGAGTGGCCGACGAGTTGACGTGGCGCGGCGGCAACACACGCGCTACTCACTTGGTGGAGTACTCCTTCCAGAAGACGGCGTACTCGTCGTCCGATATCTTCCTCAGCATGTCGAGCACCTTGCGCACGAGCTTCTTCTTGATGATCTTGATGAGCTTGTGCTGCTGCAGCGTCTCGCGCGACACGTTCAGCGGCAGGTCGTCCGAGTCCACGATGCCCTGCGGGTGCAGTCACACGTCAGTACAGTTATACGTCAGCACTACACACTCGCACCGCCACGGCCGTGTGTGCCGTCCGTGGGTACCTGTATGAAGGCCAGGTAGTTGGGCATGAGGTCGTTGAACTCGTCCGTGATGAACACGCGGCGCACGTACAGCTTGATGTGGTCGGTCTTGGTGCCGTAGCGGTTGAAGCTGTCGGCGGGCTGCACGCGCGGCACGAACAGCAGCGCGCGGAACGTCACCTCGCCCTCCGCCACGAAGTGCGCCCTGCGGGGGGCACAAGAATGAATGATGAATACTCAAGGTATCGGGATCGGCACGAGGGTACGTCATCAAATAAAATAAATTAATAAAAAGATGTTTATTCACTTGTACGCGATTTCGATCCCGTTTCGATCTACAAAATTAAATACTCTTTTCAAGAAAACACATTTGATACATGTACGAGTGAAAGGGTCGCGGCCTCGGCACGAGTGCCGTGTTCCAGTCCCCGCCCTCACTCCCGCCGCCCCGCCCTGCGCATGCTACCCACACCTACCCTTTGTTAGAAACAACCGTCCGATGACGTAACCTCGTGAACATCGTGCAATTTGAGTACTCGATATGCATTTCTTCTTGTGCCATGCGTATACCCTTGTCGGACATTCCGATTTGGTTGGGTCCTGTCAGGTCGCATCCGTACACACGCACGATCCTACCGCAGGCATCCTGCCACCGGCGCAGTGTTTCGGTACTTTGTCGCTAGATCTACCGATGTTTTGAACTATTATCACCCTCTGTCGGGGCACAAGCCTCCCCTTGCACGAGGGGGCACGGGCATGGTGTGTGTTTCATACATTCGACTTTCTCAAAGCTAGCAATATTTGGACACAATTTTCCCTAAACGACTACAGCAATATTTACAAAACTTAGAAGGCAATACCAGTAGGAGCATACTGTCCACACATCAATCCCTGCCACTATTAATAATAATTATGCAGGACCTACCACTCGCCACACACTCCGCCCCTTGCCCTCGCTCTGACCTTGGCAGGATCCAGCCAAATAGCTACGTCTGATAACGATGTTACTCCCGCCTCAGTCACGGCACTCACTTGGCGAGCGGCGGCGCGGTGTCCTTGGTGAGACTCTTGTAGAACTGCGTGTACTCCTCGTCCTGCACGTCCTGCGGCTTGCGCGTCCAGATGGGCTTGTTGTCGTTCATCAGCTCCCAGTCCCACACCGTCTTCTCCGTCTTCTTGGTCTTGGGCGCGTCCTCGTCGGCAGCCTCCTCCACCTGCACACGTCACGTTACGGTCACGTCACGTCACTGTCATGCGGCGACACGCACGGCGTGCCACCAGTGTCCACAGAGTGTAGGAGCTCAGATCTCGAAGGTTTCAGTAAATTATACTCTATAGGTGTCTCGGTTACAATTAATGAAGATACCTACAACATTATGATAATAAATAAAGCATTCAAAATTAAAGAACGCGATATTGTAGACGTATAGCAGTGTAGGATGGAGTAAAACAGAAGTATGTGCCTGAACCGAAAGACTCACTAATAAAAATGAAGATGAAGAGAAAGAGATGAATATTCATTAACCCCTAAAAAGGGGTCCTACTTAGATAATGAATTGAGTTGTGGAAGATCGATGTTACAACGCTGCACTATGTACGAAATTCATGAAGACTGACGATAAAACAAGGAAATGATTCTGAATCCGAATATGAAATTGGAAAGGAATATTGAATGGCCAGGAATTACGCCAGTTAAGGACGAAAGAGGCGTAATGAAGATGTATGGTCGACATCGTCACGTGACGTCGCTATACTGACCTGCGCGTCCTCGTCCTGGTCCTCCTTGTGAGCCTGGGGCGCGTCGTCCTCCGGCTCCTCGACGGTCTCCGTGCGCGAGGCCCACAGGTGGATGGGGAAGTTGATGAACTGCGAGTACTTCTTGACGAGCGCGCGGATCGTGTCCGGCTGCAGGTAGTCGGCCGCCTCCTCCTTCAGTTGCAGCCTGCGACACGACACGGCACGTCACGTCACGTCTCACTGGTCAACGTCACACGTCACAGGTCACACGAGACACTCACGTGATGTGCGTGCCCCTCTTGAGCGTGTCGCCCCTCGGGTCGGGCGCCACGCTGAAGGCGGAGGCGTCCGACTCCCACACGTGCTGCACGTCGTCATTGTGTTTGGAGACCACCGTGACCTTGTCGGCCACCAGGAACGCGGAGTAGAAGCCCACGCCGAACTGGCCGATCATGTCGTTCATCTCCTGCGCGCCGCCCTGCCACATACACGATAGGTTCAGTACAGTACAGTACAGTACAATACAATACGTACCGGCCTAGAGAGGGCACGCCACGTACCGTGTCGACGTCCTGCATCTTGGAGAGGAAGTCGGCGGTGCCCGACTTGGCGATGGTGCCCAGGTTGTGAACCAGGTCGTGGCGCGTCATGCCCACGCCCGAGTCTATGATGTGCAGCAGGCGGTGTTCGGGATCGGCCTTGATGCGCACGCTGAGGTCGCCGTGCGCCGCCAGCGCCTCGCGGTCCGTCAGCGCCAGAAGACGGATCTTGTCCAGCGCGTCCGACCCGTTCGAGATCAGCTCGCGCAGGAAGATCTGCGACACACACACGCACACACACACGTTACGTACACTGCCTCGCCTCGTGAAGCGTCACGTCGCCCTGTACCCGACACGCACCTCCTTGTTGCGATAGAGCGAATTGATGATGAGTTTCATCATGCGGTTGACCTCCGTCTGGAAGGTGAAGTTCTGTGCGCGCTCGCGCAACTCCTTCAGCTGCGCCGCGTTCAGCCCGTCCGGCGAGATCGCCTCCGCCTCGCGCGCCGCCGTCTCCGCGTCTGGGGACACACACATGACGTCACTCGGCCTTCCGGGGACGACACGGGGGGTACGGGACATGACAAGTCTCCCCGCGCCGCTCGCCCTGGCACTGAACGACTACTGCGCGAGTCGGGTCAATAGTCCGGTTTCTAAGGCAACATTATGTAGGTATCGATTAAACGGCGGCGGCGACACGACCCGGGCCACTCGGCACGGCGCGACGGCGCCGGAGGATGGAGGACGCGGACGAGCCGGGCGGCGACCAGGGGCGCGAGGCGCGCAAGGGAGGGGGCGCGGGCGGCGGAGGCGCGGGCGGCGAGCTGGTGCGCGCGCGCCACGCGAGCTCCTTCAAGCTGCGCTTCGCGGCCGTGCGCGAACCGGGCCGCTCCTACGTGTCGCCCGTGCGTCCGCGCGGCCTACGTGAGTCACTCCTTGCTCGACACTCGACACTCGACAACGACCCGACACTACCCCCCCTCTCTCTCTGTGTCGCAACGCAGCCGCCCCCATCACGGACAAGTTCTACTCGCGCGCCGCCAGCGCGGATGGAAACGCCGAGGAGGCGGCGGCGGCGGGCGAGCGGTGCGTGCGGGAGCTGTTCGCGCGCGGGCCCAGGGAGCGCCTCGACGCGCCCGCGCTCTCCTCCCACGAGTCGGTACAGTGTGGCGCGTCGTCCGGCACGCGAGGACGAGAGTGACGTGACACACTGACACACGATATGTCGCAGGTACGGCTGGTGGTGGGAGCACAGCGCGCCGCCGGCCGACCGCCGCCTGCAGCACCACATACGCGACTCGTGCTGGCTGCGCGCGCGCCTGCGCGTGCTGGCCGCCGACCGCGCGCCCCCTCCCGCCCCGCCGGCCCCGCGCTAGCCCCACACCGCAGATGCGAGCGGAGAACCGGCTGCCGACTATATTTCTATATCTAACTAAATACTGGTTAGCATACCAACATTGTATGGCATTAGAAATCAACATCCCAATATTAATCACCTTTAACATAATATATTTTTTTTATAACAGATTAAAATTCTTTGGTGAGTTTGGGTTTACAGTTAAGAAGTTAATTACACATTAGGTACTTATCAGTAGATTACGTGTCTCTAATATACTGATACTGATAAGCTCACAAATACTCACTCGACACTGGGCCAATAAAATTAAAGTTGCTACTGTAATTTTTATCTTATTTCTGTGGGTTATGTGTCCTTAATAAAGTACATAAAATCGACGTCCTCAAATCAACACAGGTTGTGAGGTGGCATGGGACTGACTAGCTTCTGGTACAAGCCCATACCACTACATTAAAGAGTGGGTGGATACCACTACATAGAGAACACAGTATGTGTGCTAATTTCATAAATATCGGGTTATAGAAACATAATATGGGTTGGGATTTGTCAGGCACTGGTGATCGTAACAATCAATGTATTATTTTTATTGTGTAGATTGACAGTAGTATTGTGTCGATGGATGGTGGGTGTAATGAAATGAAATGGGTGGTGCTCTGAGTACTGACCAGTGCGCGAGCCTTCACGCGACGCGCCCAGGTCGGGCTCCGCCGTGGGCTGGTCGTCGGCGCGCGCGCATCCTGCAACCGAACACACACATATTCATTAAATATTATCCTTATGAAAATAAACCCCTACTAAGATTTGTGTCCTTGTGAGTTGTCAGTGACGACATAAACCTTACACTTTTAATATAAAGAGTGCTTCGCTTTGGGTACTGTACTGTTGGGGCAGTTCGTGATCACTGAGGGAAAATTAGTAATAAAAATCGGACTAGTAAAAAATGACTTGTTTCACAGAAACCTAATGGATGTCAAACCAACTCAAACAGGTTATGTTAGGTTGCAGCATTAAAAAACACACAAAGAGCGAGGCGACTTCTCTTTGCGCTTTCTTTTGCGGTTAAGGTTTTCATAAACTGAAAAGCGAAGCGACAGCGGCGGTCTGGGGGTAAGCGGTCGCCGCCTCCTCCGACGTGTGTACGTTGTGCGAGGCACGGGCCATGACAAACCTGCTGCTACTACCAGTAAGAACTGGCTCAAACTTTATAACTGTCACAACCGGGGCAGCCGAGATCTCAAGTCTCAAGCAAAACACGGCGCCTAAGATGATTTCTTTCATTCTGATTCTGATGACAATTTCGAAGCTTAGAATTCTGTTTTTTTGCGTTTGCGTTACATACCTGACAGAAGTAGGACGCCCACACCCAGCAAAAACAAATACTTCATTTTAATTTAGAATATGCAGCCTGAGGTGTTAAAACACAAGGTTAAAACGAAACTATTATATTTTATTCGTTGACAAATGCACACTCGCCGCTTGCCTCGCAGTCTACAGAAACGGTGCGCCGCGCCGTGCCGTGCCGGTGCGATAGCAAACGGCGAAACCGATTTATTGATGCTTTCTTATTGGTAAAAATAAGGTCTTTGACCAATAAAAGGAAACCACGATGTAAAACTACCAAATATCAGAAGTTTGAGATACAAATGTCTTTACGCTATTGGTTGGTATCATGATCTGTTGGCAGTTGTCAAAAATTAATCAAATATTTTTTTTAGTTTCCCCTTTTGCCTCTACCAACCACAGACAATTCAATTTGGCTGGATCCTACAAGCCAGAGATAAAAACAACCAGAGAAAAAAAAAATTGATTAATTTTTGGGCGCCGTAGATTTAACCTGCTGAATATTCTAAGCCGTCTGAGATGAAAAATGGATCACTGGTTATAAAATTTTGGAATATCTAGAGATGTTGGAGTGTGATAGGATCTCTGGAAAAGTAACAGTAAGGTGGTACGAGTTTGAGCTCAAATGTTTATGACCATGGTGACCTTCCCACATCTGGAATCTTGAGGACCTGATGATGACCAGGAAAAAGTAATAGGATATTCACAATGGTACGTCGGGTGTTTCTTAATTTAGAGTTATTCAAGTTATAAAATAAACCATTTTTATAGTAGAAAAAGACCACTGTAAATCAATTTGCAAGACGTAATTTGTTGAATACGTGTTATTGGCTAAATAGCAAAAGCAGATATTCTGCCGTTAACAGACCTTCCGATTTGCGGATCCTGCTCGACAAAAGGTCGCTGCAGTACCGAACACACTGTAGGGACCTTAGAGTAGTAATAGCTGTAAGGACACATTGTGTTCCGCAGGAATTCCATTGTAAAAAAAAGTAAGTAAGTAATACGTTTATATCACACACAGCAATGACCGAAACAGTTATAAGTCAGCATGTTATTGTCAGCATTTTAATATCGCATGCAGCGCAATTACCTAACATATACACATCAGTCGTTCCTCCACCACAGTTCTGAACAGATATAATTGGGATAAATGTTGCTCGACAAGTTAAGTCAGCGTTTTCATTGAAGACCACCCAAAAATGACCCTGGCCAAGAGATAAGCAGTACCATGCTGAACTCTTAGGCCAGTCAAGCAGCTGACAGATTTCTACAACAGTATCCTACCGTAGGTGTTCTGGGCGTATTGTTAGGAAGAGAGTGCCCACAGTCCACACATCAATTTGGCAGGACGTCCTGCTTACACGCTCAGGATATTCGAACACGTCCTGCCACTATCAATAATAATTATGCAGGACCGACTACTCACACGCTCCCTTTTATTGACTCTGCCCCTTGTTCTTGCAAGGTCAAACCTTGGCAGGATCCAGCCAAATCGGAACATCTGTTAACGGTATTATAGTTTTTTTTAATGTACTACTTAACCCGCATTTGACCTCGATCTCGCCTGATGGTAAGCGACGATGTGGTCGACGATGGAGCATGCGGGTCCAGTAAATGCCTATTCACTCTGGCCTTGAAGATCCCAAGGTTGTAGGTTTCGGGAAATACAGACGCCGGCAGGCTGTTCCATTCCTTAGCCGTTCGCATAATGAACGAAGAAGCAAATCGCTTCGTACGGGCAGATGGGATATAAACAACATAAGGATGGAACCCCTCCCCGCGCCTGGTAGTCCGAAGGCGGAATGGAGATGCTGGAATTAGGTCGTGCAATTCCGATGCGCACTCTCCGAAATGTATCCTATAAAATACCGATAGACAGGCAACCTTGCGCCGATGGTCCAGACTTTGCAGTCTTTTGATTTGTTAGGTGGTCAAATAAGGCTGGCTGTAAATCTGTCTTGAAGATCCTTTTCCTTTTTTATTATTTGATATTTTTTTATCAAGTTTGCTGTGTTGTCAGTCGGATGTATTTAATAGAATTTGATTGGTTCTCACCCCCTCAGTGCAGTAGATTCGTCAAATAAAATCTGGTCACACTGCATCCATGCTGTCGTTTCTGGTTCAAAAGGGCTGGAACCCAGAGCCGTAAAACTAAAAAATAAATCATCTCATCTTGTTTTGTTATTTGTCATGGTCATTTTATTTTGAACGAATTAAATCAAATTGAATTGAAAATAGCCTCAAATCTCATTCTCAATAATACCATAATGGAGGGTCGAAAATCACCGCGGCACGTGAGTTCGACGCGACGTATTCGGTACCGACATAGCGCGTGGCGCGTGCACCAATTCGAGGTGTGGAGCGGCGGCGGCGAGCTGGTGTGTCGCGCGGCCGCGCTTCGCCTGCAGGGCTCGCTACTGCTGTGGCTGGGCGGCGGCGGCGAGCCCGCGCTCGGCGAGGTGGCGCTGGGTATGCCGGGCGAGGGCGGCGGCGCGCTGGCTAGCACGTTGATCGCGGTCGGCGCGGAGGGCGCTGCGGCGTCGCTGGCGCGACGGCTGGCGGCGGCGCTGGCTCGGCCTGTCACCGTGTGCTGCGGCGCTGCCTTCGACCGCATCGTCACGCCGCTCGTGGAACGCGCACTGGCCGCAGAGATCAGGAGCCGGCCCCAATGCTTCTGAGGACAACACGCAGTGCCCGTCGATAGTAGACCTGACCTCGGACCTGCTGTTTGTTTGTGGTACCATATGTGAGAACATTCACGTGTTACTTAAGTATATTTGTATGGACTCAAAATACCTACTCCTAATGGACTGGTCCTCGATTCGATCGTGTGAACTGACATTGTTCACATTAATTGTTTACAGAAGCAAGAAAATAAATGTGTCGGTTTATCTAAAATAGTTGGTTCAGAGTGAAGATAAGGCGGCACCAAGATAAGTCTAAAGGGGCTCGGTTCACGGGCCACTTCACTAGGTTTCTGTGTAACCATTCATTATTAATATATTTTTATTAACAAATCTGAATTATCTTTTTCTCTTGGTGCCCCATTAAGGACACCCCACCTACTGTTCAGTAAACAAACACAACCATCTTTATAGAAGATCTCCAACTTTTGCTTCATGTACAGGGAAGTGAATATTGAAATCAGGCTCTGTGAGGATACCATTAGTTTGATAAATAAAATGAAATTCAGGAAAATACAGAAGTTTTAATTTCAGGGATCGGACGGCATAATAGTTGATAAGAGTACAGTTAATATTAAAAACTATAATAGGTGGTGTACCCGGGTGACCGTGTACCCGGGTGACCGACCCCCCGGGTCCGGCCAAGCGACCAGTTGTTATTTCGTTTATTGATTTTCACAAAATAATAGTAAAAACATCAGCGCCATCTAATTTAATGACGCGGTACATACACTACTGCCGACTGCTGTGCCAACAACAAACCGACCATAAACTGCAGCACGTACTGTCGTGTTTGAGCGCATTTGGAGTCCTTTGGTGAGTGACGGTCAGGGCTCGCTCGCAGGTGGCATCGGCAGGTGGTTAACGGAACTCGTTAATGGATAATAGCAGACCCTTCGTATTTGGGCTCGTTTAATTTCTCTCGGTGAGACGGATACGTTTTGGAATTTTTACATAAAAGATTATGTTTTACATAGAAGAGGTATTTTATAGTAATGCGTGGTGCATTGTGTCCGGGAGAGAAGTGAAAGACTACGAAAGTTGTAGGTACGCGTGAATCAAACGGGAGCGGTGTTTCGATATAGACCCGTTCCATATCTCGGACATAATAACGAACCGATCGGTCGAGTGAGCGAGGAGGAGAGGGCCGCGGGCGCGACGCGAGACGCCGCCGGCGCGGGCGCTTCATTTCGCTACTCTCGTTTAATCACAATAGTATTGTTGACGAAATAATCTCAACGTAGGTAGAGAGGTAGGTATGCAGGTTATAATTATCGATATTACTCGTATTAACGTGTGCATGAGATACAGAGGTCGTAAATTGATCGCAGGAAGATACCTACCTACCTAATGATATGCTGGTGATAGAATTTCCGAAATCTGTCCATTGCGTTTAATCAAAGAAGCTTTTCGCGTCGCCACAATGCTAATAATAGGTATCCGGGTAGTAGGTACGACTGTTCAACGCACAGTTGTATAGATCAATGCCTCCGAAGGGACTTCTTTGATAAGACGCACTCTCCAGATAAGTTGAAACGTTGAAAGTTCATTCAGGTAGGTACCGAGTGGGTGACATCATCGCAATGAAAATGCACTCACATAAAGAGTTTTTATACATCTGATGGGTGTCGTAGGTGCCGTCGTAAAAATGGACATTTTGACAAATAGGCTTAAAAACTTTTAAAAAAATCTCTTTATATAAATTCTGGCTTCTACTGCTGAAGATCTGCTCATTATCTGTACCTACGTACAATCGTCGAGCAGCGCTGAGCGCACTCGCCCGACAACAAGGTTCGAGTGGCGGACACGGTCGCGACCGCACTACGTCCTACTCTTAGTTCAACTGTGTAGTTTTTACAGCGGGGTCACCACGAAGAAGAAAAAAGTACTGGTAGATATGAGTAGTCACACGAGTCGTGAATCGAATGGTGCATTCATATTGCTATGGTTAGAGAACGACCCCAAAGCACAGAACAGACCATAGTAGAGGTAGGTACTCCGTCCCAAAGAGACAGAGGTAATCGAGGATTTTAGTTCCGGCGCTACGGACTACGGACTACATTTTAGTTCCGGCGCTACGGACTACGGACTACATTTTACTACTACTACACTACAAAACATTTATATTATATGACATATTTCACCACGTTGTTTTTACCAACATCCAGGCAAACATATCACCATTTGATATGTTTGCCTGGATGTTGGTAAAAACAACGTGGTGAAATACACTTGCACCGAGCGACGACGTGATCGCCGCCCGCCCGTGAGCTGCCGACTACCGTCTAAAGAAGTTGCAAACGAAGGCGAAAACGTCACCACCTACTATCGTTACTTACTACTGCATCACTTAATGCCGTATAGGAGCCCTGATTCGAGGATGCCCCATCCTATAGACACCTATTGGCCGAGTCGCGGTCTTCATTCAAGAACTCCTCTACCCTTCTCTAGAGTTCTTTATGTTTCTGGATTACACCCTCATGGTGTAATCCTGTCAAATATTTGCTTGGAGCTAAGTCTGTCATTCCATTTCAGTAGATATACCTATAAGAAGAAATTACTATACGTTTTCATGTTTTCTATAACGCGAGAATTACCTATTAAGGTACGGTATCTACTCTAAATAAGTATACCTACCTAATATATTTTTTAACCTATCACACAGAAATATCCTGAAGTGATTATGAACACGTAGGTAGGTATGTTGAAATAAAAGAAAACCTAGGTTTAGGTTACGTTGTAAATGCAAAAAAATTGAGCTTCAAAGACCATCGTTAAACAAAATTCTATAAACCACCACCTTCACAAAAATTTGACCATTGACAATTCAACTCTACGAAAGCACCCACACACAATCCACACAAACAAACACTAGACAAATATCTGTTTGAACCGTAGACAAGCCGCAGAGAACAAAAAACCATACCTAAACAATTTCTTGTGAAAATTGCATAGGTCTGCTTGGCTCCTGTCAGTCCCGGGTGTCTAAGTACGAGTATTTTTGCAAATATTGTACCGAAAGCAGTACGGTTTCTTAAAAAAATATTTTAATCAGGTCGCGCGACTGCGCTACGGTTCCGATAATGGTGAACGTAGTGAAGTTATTTCTTAATATTGTGAGGGTGGTCAGGACGGTCAGGTCTGGCGTCCCCGATCCGGGTGCGGCCGGCACGGGGCGGGGCGTGCGGCGTGCGGGTCTCGCGGGCCGGGCGCCGCCCCCGGGCGGCGGGCGGCGGGCGGGCGGCGGCCAATGGCGGCGCGGGGCGGCGGAGCGCGCGCGGCGTGCGGCGCGGGCGCGCGCAGTGCCGCGCGGCGCGCCGCTTCGAACGTGTCTGTCTCGTGCTCCGTCTCCGTGCTCGCCCGCGCTCGAGCCGTGCTACGCGAGTGTCCCTACTGCTAGTGCTGTGCTGTGCAGTGAGTGTGAGCCCAGTGCAGTGCGTGTGCGCGACACCGCGCCGCACGCCGCACCGCGCCCGGCGGCCGCAGTGCGGCGCCATCGCCCGCGCCCGGCGAGCACCCTGGACCCATTCTCGTGCAGGTGCCTACCAGCTCGGTGACTTTATATAAATACCTACTAGCTTTTGCGGACAAAAAACCTCTTCCGCGTCTACTTTTAGGATTCCGTACCAAAACGGTGTACCTACTCGTAAAAGGAAACCTTAATGTGAGACTTCGATGTTCGTCCGTCCGCCTGTTTGTTAAAATTGATTTTATCAGGAACCACGAATGCTATCTTCTTGGCACGGCTGTAGTCTTACTTGCTTGCCCACGTCACATCAAACCGCAACGTCTAGGTAAAAAATATGTCAACAAGCTGATTGATATTGTAGCATTTTAAGAGATTCAAGACATCTCTTTTATTGTTATTTGTCTCTCAACATACTCGTACCTACCGGCTACCTATTAACGTTAAGATCTCCACATATGTATTTCCTGCTGAAAAAAGCTGGGAGAAGTAATTGTACTCTTTCCATTAGTAAATTAAACAATAAATGCAAATATCCGTGTCGTGTGGGTACCTAAAACTATTTTACAAATTATAAAGTTGAAATAGAAAACGTTTATTTAGCGCTGTAAACACCAGAATATAGTACACAATACAGAAGTATACAAAGATTAATACATGCAGCACAAAACATCTGGTGTGGTACAGTGCCAAAAAGGGTACACCAGCTCAGCATAATGCTGAGGCAAGCCACAGCGCTGATCTTCAGCTGGCCCCTCAGTGACTGCACGGACGAAGAAAGCAACTTTGTGTGCGTGTTGTGTTGTATGAATGTGTTTGTTTTTAAGAAATTAAAATTGTGTGTATGTGAGGTACTGAGTGTGTGGGAGGGTGATAGTAAGTAGGTATTCGGTTTTGTGTGACGGGAATGGGCACAGGTACATAATGTCCTGAATACTAGGCCAGTATACTCACAGCCCGTTTCTTGAGCCGCTAGCCAGACCCTCCCGACAAGCGGACGCGGCCGGACCGACGGAATGACAGCGATGGGGCTCCGTTTTCCCTTTCGGGGTATTGTAATACGGATCCCTAAAAACGAATTTAATTTTATATTAGATATACACATACATAGACAACCTTCCATTCCATATTTTACTAAGTTCTAAAACTTTACAAATTTGGAGAAATAAAAAAAACCTCCAACGTGCAAGTCGCGCCTCCACCGAGTCTGGACCGCGCCCGCTCAAATATTTATAAAACGCAAAGTGTCTGTGATACGCGATAATTATGTATGATTGGAAAAAAAATATATAATACTTATCCTTCAGCTCCATAACGTCCAAAGAGTCCAAACTTATAATAACTGTCTGATGTACTTTAAGATTTTGAAATTCACCCTGACACTATAGGCCGGTTTCTGTGATACTCGTACACCTCATCAATAGTATGACATCTGGTTTACGGCTAACGGCACGCCATCGAACCTGGACATCACAAATAAGTGTACGTAATGTCTATAAACGTACCTACACCGTGTGATGATGCGGTATCGGGCGGTTCAAGGCGGCTTCAATGTTACACAGAAAAGGCACCTCAGTTGGAGGTCTTTTTAAATTACAGAAAATATGTGTAAGGATTATCGTAAACATAGATCAAATGGAAAGCTGCAGAATGCACTTTATTGAACAAAAGATCTTAACCTCAATATCAGTGTACATTTTGGAGATTTGTAAATTTGTCAGGAAACATACGCATTTGTATAAAAAAAAGCAGAGGACCTCCACAGTACGCCATTTAACACTCGCTACCAGAAAATACTTGCTCTGCCAAATTTCAAAATTAAGTCTACACAGTGCTGGACCGTTCGTTATGTCTATAAAAATATATAACAAAATTTCACAAATCATCGACATCGAATTAAAAGACTCGATATTCAATAAAAGATTAAAGTTATATCTTCTTAACAAATATTTCTAGGAGTTTTCAGGCGTTTTTTGATGATAAAACCAATACTTAACTATAAAATCAATTATGTATAACTTATAATGACATTTTATTTAATTTATCCCGTTAGCATTTATTACTATTATAATTTCTTATTTTATATTGCGGTGCGCTACTCAGGGTTTCATGTATGATCGATCACATAATCTATATTTTTTAAGACCAATTGTAACACATGAAAAGCAATAAATGGTACAAGTACGAGTATGATTATGAGTACACTATTTCCGACACTTCCCATGTTATATTTAAAACAACAGTACAACAGGTAGATCTTGGAATGCTCTCACAGAATGAACCCTGAATCAATGCTCGAACTGACTTATATTGTAATGTAATTTGTACGTGTTTACGTGAGATCAGTTTAAGATCTTATCGATAGATAGATATATAGTTCAGAATGTAATACATTTACTAAATGCCGACAGCACGTAACGACTACCTGCACTAGGGGACGGTGAACCGTCCGCGACATCTGACAGTTGTATCGCGGTCTTTCGGTATCTTGTATTGTGCTCGTATTTACGCTTCATGTTGGATGCGTCATGCGGGGCTTCAATAGCGTCTCTTCTTCTGAGTCGTGTTCCTCATCGCCGAGGGTCGTGATCATTCTAAGGAATTAATAACAAAGATCGACTCTCGTGGCAGATTTAATAGGGTGGTTTGCCATTGCCCTTTTCCCATTTCACATATTTCCGTGTGCAGATTTCCTCGCGCTGTTTTTCTTCACCGTCAGAGAAGTCGGTAAATGTACATAGGTCTTTCGAAAAAACCAAAAAACTCATTGGTACCTACATGGCATTGCCCGGTTTCGAACTCGGACCTCCTCGCACGGGAGTCCGTCGTCCTGGCCGCGACGCCACCGACGCTCGATATGATCACCAGATAGATAACCTGATTGAAAGATCGGGCAGAGCTAATAGTGGGTACCCGGAGCTAAAAATAGAGACAAGTGTAAAGTTTTTTTTTTAGTGACGATCGGCGCATGAGGCTCTGGAGACGGTTGTCGGTTAAACATTTAACTTTGCACTCGTCTGTAAAAAGCACCTTGCCCCACTGATTTATATCCCGGTTCAAATATTGGCTAGTTCCCAGTAGTTCTGTTGACAGTACAGTACAACTGGGAACTAACCCAAATATGGACGGGAGAAACTTGAACGATTTCCGCGATGGGCCCTTGTCAGAGGAATTCGAACAACTCGTCGTCTTCACGTTGGCCGGTGTTCGTGCCATCGATTGCGGATCGTTCGTTCACCGAGTCTGATCGGTCACGGTGTCGGCCGTAGTGTAGGCAGGCGACTCAGTGACTTGTATGATACAACAACACGAGTTCAGTACGGAAACTCTCGCCTGTGTCCGGAGTTTAGTTAGTAGGGTGTTAGAGGCTAGACTCTTTAAAACTGAATTATTGAAATGGCTGCTTGAAAATCCTTTCTATAGTGTGAAGGAGTATAATGAACATTGACATTAGCATTAAAATTGACATTATTTTAATTTATATTCTATGTAGGTACCTGACATTTTGTACGCCTTTTAACAGGCTGAATACTTTGACTTTAATATATTTTTAAGATCTTTTACTTTCTATACAGTATTCTGACAAATAAAGTATTTTGATTTGATTTGAGGGTTTTGGTATTTTTTTAAGCTTTTAATATCGTTTTTATTTCTAGGGCGAAATAGTTTAGAATTTTGATTTCTAAATCACTTTATTTCGTTCGAAAGTGGACACTTTTATTTCTTCTTCATGAAACCTGGTTTCAGGTGAATTTTCTCTTACGTTTTATTTCTCGTTAAAACTATACATAGAATGTTTTTGCCCCTGGGGTATTTTTAAATGCATGTTTTTTTTAATGCTTTTATATAGGTATTTTTTAAAATGTCGCCGGCAGTTTTTCCGTACATTCTCTGCGGTGTACCTACTTTCAAGCTTCAGAGTTATCTGCTTTTGGAAGAGGTTTTTGATGAGAGTCAGTGTTAATAACTCTAAATTAAAAATTCAAGTGGGTAACCCCCGACGTACCATTACGGAGCCCCCTTACTTTTCCTATTTATCATTAGATCCTCAAGGTTTCAGATGTGGGAAGGTCACCATTGTTATAAACATTTGAGCTCAAACTCGAACCACATAACTGTTACCGTTCCAGATATCCCTCTATACTCCAACATCCCAAGATACTCCGAGATCTTGGAAACCACTGCTCCAATTTTTATCAGACACACAGAACACTCTCCACAAAATTCTCTATTAAATTTTAAAAAACCGGGTCCAAATCGGCCTATCCGTGTAATGATGCCACAGACAAACAGACCGACAGACGAACGTGTCAAACTTATAACACGCCCTCCCTCGGTCGATCGGGATTACAAATAGTGATATTTGAGCTTTGGTTATTTTTAAGGGATTCTTGGTAATTGGGGGGTCTCAATAGACAAACAAAATTACAAAGGTCTAATGTATTTTCAGTAGTGGGGGTCTAAAAAGCTCTAAATGGTAAATAAACACACCGAGTGCACCTTCTAGCTCGTAAACGGGACAAATCAAATCAAAACTTTTTTATTGTAGGTAAGTAGGTACCGTAAAGTACATTTTTACTCTATTCCTTACCACCGCTTCGGAAGGTGAAGATAGCTGAAACAAAAGAAGCGGCGCAAGGAGCGAGCACGAGCAGCACTTCTTTTGAAATAAATATACTTATGAATACAATCGAGCCGGAGCTGAATTTAGGATCAAGTCTCTTTATAATTTAAACAGTCATTTATTTTATAATATCCCTTTTAACATAAGGACTGTCTTATGTGTGTCTTACATTTTTTCTTTGTCATATTATTATTACTGTGTCAGGTATTTTATTATAAAAACGTACACACTGACCCACCAATGACGTGTTTACATCACAGATTCTCAAATTATTTCGGCCACCGCTCACTTTGAGCATCAACAATTTTCAAACACCCCCCAAAATGTTTAAACTGACTGACCATCTGTTGCATACGAATATCTTAAAAACAGTTATTGCAATTATTATTTTTAAACGTGTCACATCCTATTTCTGAGTTCAAACTAACATTTTAAATGAACCTTTTTAATGAGAGCAATTAAAACGAATACTTAATAATACCCATTTAAGATATTTTTATTAAAATTAAACCGAGCTTTGAATTTTAAAAAATATCTAAGGATGAAAGATGAATGAAGGATGATGAAGGAAGAATCTGATGCACTTTAGCGAGTTTATTAACGTCGTGCTCGAACTTACTGAAAACCAGCCGCAGCCGCAAAGCGCCGCGTTCTGTAACATGTGGCCGATTTCTCCTTATAGTTAGCAACTTTGCCACAACACTGAATCCACGTTCAGACAAATTCGACAATGGGGATGTAATCAGAAATCGTGACAAAACAAAATGACGGTAGGAATAAGATAAATATAATATTGTTGTTTAGTTTAAAATATCAGGAAAACATATTTATTTGCCTATTTTTTAAAATGGGATATCCCTATAACCCTAGACCGTCCCGATGCCCCCCCCCCCCCCCCCATTTTCTTTGAGCATTTTACCGCCCCCCTGGAGGCCTCCAGCGCCCACAAGGGGGCGTCATCACCCACTTTGAGAAATACCGGTTCACATAAATCTAATCTAAGTGTAACGCGTGGGACCGCAAGTTTGTTTTTGTTTCTGGCACCTATTGAAAATATGATTATCACAATTTTTCGCAAACAAGTAAGTTTTTTATTTTTTACGTACATACCATCACGATATTTTCATTAATATATTGACTCGCAACAGTCAGTAGGTGTATTTATTTCTTTGAAATTCCCTTAAAGAGTCCCCGCAACGTAGATATTTGCACGAATTGTCCTCTTCTGTAGATGGAAGATGGTTTCAATTAGAGATGCCACGAATATTCGGCTACTATTCGGTATTCGGCCTATTCGGCCACTCTTTTTGGTATTCGGTATTCGGCCCAATAGTGCGTACTATTCGGCCGAATACCGAATACCAAATCATGAAAAAAAAAAACCACATATTACTCAAGATTATATGTATTCTATTACCAAATTACAATACTTTAATAAGTAAAATTTATCAATGGTAGGTTGTGATGGATAATATCTCATAATATTCCCATATAGGCGATTTTTTTGAATTGGTGTCATTTTGTAAACCTTTTAACGAACAAACAATTGAATAAGAACTATTCTCTGCACAATATTAATGTTTTATGTATTATTATGATCTGACAAAGCGTGCCGTGACGTGATTTACTCGCAATTGAAACAAATACCCGCCCGTCGCTCCCGGATGCACCGTAATGAGACAGGTTGCGGCCTGTCTATTACGAGTTTACGCCCTCGGCAACCATGTATTTTGTAACGAATATTCGGCGCTTCGGCCGACAGCGTTGCCGAATATTCTGTATTCGGCCAAATGCTCGCCGGTGTCACGGAACAATGCCATAAGACATCAGGTGTGTTGTGGCAACAACCGCGACATACTACCTGCAGCCGCGAGGTGGCCACTCGTACGCGGCCACTCGTACGTACCACGACGTAAGCGGCGGGACTTGATCGTGCGGCAAATGAATTTACACGAGGACCCGCTGAGGTGTTGGTGAGGTGCTGTGAGGCGGGCGGCGACCTTCCGGCAAGGGCCACGAGTGGTAAAATAAAGTAAAGGCGGGCCGCACTTGTTCGTAATTTTGTTAATAGGTAGGTCCCTATATCGATGATATAAAAATGCAAAATTTACTCATTTTATCATAATTTTATTTAAATTTTGACATTTTATTAAGAACAATGAGAAAAAACTAGACAATTTTAATAAGAACTTCGAAATAACTATAAGCGAGTCGAATCGTAATGTCGTGACGCCGCGGTCGACTGCTATTTGTGAAACGTTTACTACTATGTTTGTTGTAGAAATTCGTATGACACTCATAATTAAATGCTCACCTGTGAGACGAGAACAATTTTTATTTTTTCTGTAATTGAGAATCGAAATAGTTTGTTCGCACTGAGTGCCCATTGTCATTAATTGCCGAGAATTCCTTTATAATTCGTCAAAATTAAATCGCATGTCGTTGTATTCCCGGCGCTCGCGGCCGGCGGCGGAGTGAACACAAAGTGTTCTGTGCACGGGCCGCCGGCAGCGCCGTGCGCGGGTGTAACATAATAACACCATTATTTATAATACGCGGGCCGCGAGGAGGAGGCTAAGGTGATCCTAGGAAAACTGTATTGTCAACCAATTCTCGCATACTGTTGTTGGTATGCACGGTGTTAGATTGTTTCCTACCTTTTTTACGTGAATTTAATGCATTTGGTTTTTTTTTGCATTCGGAACTAGATTATTTACCGCAAACCATATACTTACTTGTGCGAGAGTGCTATTCGACCTCGATCAGTTCACTGGCTTGTGTATTGACTAAATATGAGTGAAGTATCGTCAGCAAACGATACCATGTTTTTCCACTACATATGGCAAATCATTTATATTTATACGACAGAAACAAAAATGGACCGAGAAATTAACCTCGAGGAACACCTATTTTAACCAAACATCCTGACGTTTTCTCTTTATTTATTTCTACTTTTTGGACTCTGTTTTCTAATTAAGACGTCAGTAACTCGAGATCCTGACCCGGTATACCGTGATGCTATAATTTTTAGTAATATAGTTTAATGATCACCTCGGTCAAATGCTTCGGACAGGTCGCAGAAGATTCCAATGTTGTCATGATAATTCTGCCAAGCGTCGAAAATATGATGTATCAGTAAATGCGTGAATCCGAACCGGTTCTGATGAAATAGTCCTTCTCAATTAAAATGACAAAGCAGTAGATTTAAAGTTATTTTCTCGAATATTTTACTAAGAACCGGGAGAACTGCGACGGGTATATATAGTTCCTTGGATCTTTTTTGACGCCCGATTTAAAAAGGTATTAATAATATATTAATAACCGATTTAAGTAGTTTCACGGACATTCCCACAAATCTTCAGATGCTTTTATTTTTAACAATTTACAGGCCCTAATATTGTCGTAAGGTTCTAATAACTAACCTAAATTTAAAATTTGTTTCGCATGACTGCCTTCCCCTTACCTACGTTATTTTTAAGAACCTTTTCGACTGAAACCCAGACAATCCGCAAACAAATAACTGTGGTGTTTAAAGATTCTTTATTTCTCATACAAATTAGGTAACAATTCACTTACATGAGAAAACAAGCGTAACACTGTTGCTTTCTTCGTCCGTGCAGTCACTGAGGGGCCAGCTGAAGATCAGCGCTGTGGCTCGCCTCAGCATTATGCTGAGCTGGTGTACCCTTTTTGGCACTGTACCACACCAGATGTTCCGTGCTACATGTATTAATCTTTGTATACTTCTGTATTGTGTTCTATATTCTGGTGTTTATAGCGCTAAATAAACAATTTCAAAAAAAAGTTAAGTGAACGTCAGTATACAGAACTGGTTAAACTTAAATTATTAACATTAAATAATTAGTAGGTAAGTTAAATCAGGATGTACAAGTAGGTACAAAAATCCCTTAGTTAGAGCATGCGCGTCGGATCATAGTACCGTGCCACAAACCTAATCCCCCCGGCGCGGCGGGGCGGCGGACAACGCTGGAACTAACGTACTGGATGATCCGATTTAGACCCGGTTTTTTATGAAACAGAGAATTTTGTTGAGTATTTTTTTACATGTCTGATAAAAATTAAACCGACCGCTTCCAGGATCTCAAATTATCGTTAATGTCTGATGAAAAGATCACATTATAAGTTTGGATAATTTGTTTTAATATAAGTAGTGTTGGTTTTCTACATAAATAAAACAAATAACAAAACAAACGGAAGTGTAGATAGGCACATACCTAATAGAATAATAATAAAAAACCGGTCGTACAAGGTAGGGGTAGGGCACGCCATGTCTATCTATAGGAATCCGTACTGAGAACTACCGTCCGCCGGGTACAGTACGCACGAATGACAAACATTAATGCATTTATATAGTCAAAATATAAATGTATTAATGTTAAAAATGGGCAAATATGACAAAACATTTCAAAACCACGGGTGTCAAAGTGTCAAATGACAAATAAACTCGTACAAACTCCATACAACTCATATAAACTGTATTCGACTCTTAGAAACTTTTATGACACGGACACATTCCGGCAGTTTGATAATTACATCGTCACTTGTACGTACTCATAAAGCTTGTTCTTAAAATCAGATACACATTGTGACCATAGAGTATTCTGTCGTACAAACGTTTCAGACACGACGGACATGTTGCGTGTTGTACCAACATTTTGTCATTTGAACGTACTGCACCCGGCGGCGTGTACAAATTATAACAAATGTGCCAGTATTATTTTTAGAATGTGATGTTCAAATATGACCGATACTTTTAGACAATGCTTATCGTTCATGAGATAGACCCGAGGACTTATCCCGTAGAATATTTTTGACAATTACGAAACGAAAATCAACGAGGAAATTCATAGGCCTGTTACGTCTATTGCAGACGATTTAAGTAGCGTCGCGAAGGCATCTCTTTTCGTGGCTAAATAAACCTACTCGGGAACGGCATACACGCCCGCACGCGCGGCAAGCGAGTGGTGCACCGGGTGGATGAGTGAACACTCGGTGTCTGTTTGCTCTCCTGGCCGCCAGTACTTCGAACCACTTTGCATCGTGTTCCCGACATCCCTCCCGAAGACGTTTCCTCCATGCATCTCTGTCATCCGCGAGCTGCTGCCAATCATCGTGACTGATTGCGAATGCAGTCATGTCACGCTTAGCGCAGTCTTTGAAACGCAGCAGGGGTCTACCGACATTACGCTTTGCATGCGCCACTGCACCGAGCAAGACGCCGCGCGGCAAACGAGAGTGGTCCATGCGATGTCCAACGAGGAAATTACAACCATAGAAATTACAGCAAAATCAATATAAAGTTATGAGCTAGGTCGTAACCCTTAACGTGTAAACACAGCACGGTTAGGAAGTGGGAAATTGGTAGGTACCTATTGGGTATTCAAGGCTTGGCTTTCTTGTCGCTTTATTATTGTCTATTGTTTTCATTTCTGTTCATAGTTATTCATATTCTTCGCAATAAAAATATAATTAGTTTTACGTTACGTTAGGTTACGTTTACGTTTTGTGCAATTTTGTATTTATTTTGAAGCTCGCTTTTCCATCTTCTATCCATTGTGTGCGTTTGCTCTGCCCCCAGCCAGCCTGCCGCCGGCCTGCTGGTGGCGCTGTTGTACACGGAGCTTGGTTTGCGAGACCCGTTGTGGAAATGTTCGTTTCGTGACTGTCAAACTGAATTTTACGGGATGAGCCCTCTGTAACAAAAGTGGTCTAAAATTGACAACTTTGATACGCGCTTAAGTCATTACCTACCTATTTCTCAACAAAAATATATAAACATATATCTTTATTTACTTAAATGGTTTACAATTAACGAATTACACTCGGACCCCGCACCAGGGTGGGCCGGTACCGCGCGCCCCGGACCAACGATACTAGACATAAAGTTAATGTTAACGTTCTGAACTCAGTTTGTGTTTGTGTGTTTGTTCTCACATTAATTATCTACACAATCAATGCAACAAATAATCGTAAATTATATTCGTAACATACTCGACGAGCTTTAAAAAACGATACCCCACACGATAGGGTGCCAAATGATTTTCATCGACCCCTTTACTTATGAGAACAATTTTAATTTTTTTAAGTTGATAATCTAGTGGACGGCGATACGCCCGCCAACTGCCACGCTTGTTTACCAAATGTTACGGCGAAAAGTGGCCACTGCCCATAATGAAGGTGGGTCCTCTGTCTATTCGGATTTGAAAGGACAGGCGGACAGACGACGCAGATACAATACTCAATAGGGCTCCGTTTCCTCATCCGGGGTACGGAGTTGAGCTCGCAGCCCGGCGCCGGCGCCGGACAGGCTGGCGCCGCCGCTGCTATAAAATTTACTTCAGCTAAATTTGGTTCCGGCGTGGTCATCGTCCACCTGACACGGCATCCGATTCGGTTCTGCGCCGATAGCTCTTTTAATTTATACGCTGGAAAAAAATTAAATCGTTGTCGAGATAACTTTAGTCAGTGCCGACTGTTAGTCAGTGCCGACTGTTAGAAGCGTTTAATTTTTAAGCTGAAAATTATTATAATTACCGTTGTGATCGTGCTTCTGTTTGTTTTCAGAGGCCGGTGGTGATAGCGCGGCGGTAGAGCGGGCGGCACACCGCGCGCGACGTCGGGCACCCGCGCGCGGCGGCGGAGAACCGCGCGCGGAGGCGGCATGGGGCGGCGGCGCGCGGGACGGCGCGTGCGGCCATGGCGGTGAGCGCGCCCGAGGTGATGTACGGCGCGTACTACCCCTACCTGTACGGGCGCGGCGCCGCGCGCTCCTTCCACCACGCGCCGCACTTCCAGTACGAGCGGGTCAGTGGCTCACACGGCACGTCCCCGTGACGTCACACGCGGCCCCGGCGGCGGCGGCGGTGCGGGGGAGTGCAGCGAGCGTCGTGTTTCAGTTCAACGTGCAGAGCGGCGCGGGCAATGCTGGCGACGCGTACGGCGGCGCGCTCAGCACGGGATCGGCGTCCTCGGGCGCGCAGTCGCCGGGCGCGGCGGGCGGCGGCGCGGGCGCGGGCGGGGCGTCGCCGCCGCGCGCGGCGCTCGCGTCGCGGCTGCGCGCCAAGGAGGAGGACCTGTCCGCGCACGGCCGCGCCAGTGCAGACGGTCAGTCGGCACGCCGTCCGCTCCTCCGTGCGACCCGCGAGGGAGGACCGGCCGGTCGTGACCGTGTGCCGTGTGCGCAGGCGGCGGCTCCTCCGAGTCGGACAGCGAGTGCGGCGCGAGCGGCGCGGCGGGCGCGGGCGGCGGCGGCGGCGGACCGCGCGCGCGCGCGCAGTACGTCAGCGCCAACTGCGTGGTGTTCACGCACTACGCGGGCGACGTGGCGGCCGTCGTGGACGAGCACTTCTCGCGCGCGCTCGCGCTCGACAAGCACAAAGGTCGGTGAGGGCGCGGGCCGCACTGCGCGCGCGCACACGCCCGGGAGGGGCGCTTCATACTCTGCAGCTGTCATACATATTTACAAGAAAAAGAGGCTTTTATATCACAGGCATACTCATTGCAGGTCTATTGAATCAAAAAAACAATTAAATTTCTTTCTCTAGTTCAGGCGGGTTGCCTCGCGACCGCCTGCCGCTGTCCGCCGGCTACTCTATGAACGTCGTCGTTATCAATACAAATCATTTATTTGGTCCACGACCGTCTCCTGACCCTCACCCCCCGAGAGCTCTCTGAATCACCAACTTCAAACCTTCCAGCGTCGCTCGGCGGACACTCACCTCATTAAACCCCGCGTTTAATTATAATCCCCGAGTCGTTCCTGAAGGCGCCCCCCCTCCCTACTCTCTCCGTACCTTTACCTACACACTATACTTCGCTACTCACCCATTGTACCTAATCCCGATTTATGGACTAACTCCGGCGAACCCCTTTCCGCTCCATTGTGCGAGTATAATTATCTAGGCTTGTACTCGTATAACGTAATTAAATGACTCCACCGTCGCATTAGGTTCCAATCGACGAGTGTTGGCAGCTCTTATAAACCTGAACCGTCGGCTAATGCTCAATAACGTTCCGCTCCGTATTGCCCGACCGCTTGACAATTCTACAAACGAATTACGTTTAGTAAATACTAACATATCTAAGTAATAACAAAAAAATTAAACAAAGAAAGACTGCCATTATATTAAACGGTGACTGGCGGGGCCCGGTCGCTGCGCGGTGCGCTGCGAATTCGGCAAAAACGGATAATGAAGCACGAGAGCGGGGTCCAGACGAAGGCTTGATTGTTTTCTCCAGAATGTGGAGACGGCGGACAGAGCCAGCGCGGACAGAGCACAGAGTGGTGAGGGCCGCGCCCGCGTGCGGCTCTCACTTTACAACTTCTTCTTTATATGTACTATTTTTTTCGCTCTTTTGGATGGATGTTTGACATCTCTTATCCCGTTTACGTTCGTGAGTCACGTCGCACCACTGAGGTTCTGATGTCACACGACTGCAGCTAATACGTCTCGGTCGTTTGTGAGCCGTGTCGCACCGCTCTGGCCCTGATGTCACACGACATTTAAAATTAATATATATTCGTAACATTAATCTAAATACGAATATGTAAAAATATCTTGTCAAAACATTTCACCGACGCTAAAAAATAAAAAATACTGTTATTTTAGTTTTTTCTAACTAGTAGTAGTAGTTTTTTCTAGTTTTATCAGTATCGTTGTTCCTTTGAGCATATTCTGGTAACGGAGATCAGTACGATGACAAAATTTGTATTCAATTAATGGATCCTATTTAATCTATAAGCAATATTAAACAAAATTTGCCATCTTAAAAAAAATGGGTCGTGAAAATAATAGTACATACATAGTACCTTCACGCTATGTATCTTGCGGGGTGGGCAGAGAGAACGGAGCTCCACGAATTCCTGCCTCGACTCGCTTCTCTCGCTTCCTCCACAGTCATTCGTCGGTTCACGCACGCTCGCCGTCGGGGTCGTCCGCTCTGTATATTAAAATCTATGAGAAATAATATGTCGGCAGCAAATGTAGAGCAACTGAAAATAACAAAAATGATAATACAATAATACCATTGCAGTTTGCTGTCATCAATAATTTTAATTTGCTATCTGAATGTGTGCTGCAACTTGATGGAGGATAAAAAAAAAATTTTTTTTGCTAAGTTGAGTCCCGGCGTGGTCGTCGTCAACCTAATAATTCATTTATTTATCGCTCAATCTAATCATCCGATTTGGTTCTGCACGAATCTAACTCAATGCCTACAATTCGGTTCAGGGCAATACCGCCCCGGTAATGCTGTCCTCGCATAATGTTTGCTGCCGAGTCATTACATCAGCTACAACTTATAATGACCTGATATTATACATATTTGTTGCACGAGAGATAATGCCCTTTCGGATTTTTTTAAAAGTTTGACATTTAAATTATATTATATTATCTGAAATTATAATTTAATTGTTGCAGAAAAATTAAAACGCCGCCGAGCGTATTTTAGTTAGTGCCAACTCTTAGATGTCGTTTCGTTTCTTAGCTACTCGTATCCTGTAAAATAGTCCTTTTATGAAGACACACCGACTCACTGTACAAGTGTATGTGACGCGGTGTGTGTGAGTGTGTGTGTGTGCGCAGAGAGCGTGCCGATGGTGTCGCGCAACTTGCCGGCGTCGTTCTTCGACGCGGCGGCGGGCGCGGGCGGGGGCGCGGGCGGCGCGTGCGCCGTCGACTTGTACGACTACGACCCCTGGCACCAGCACTACGGCGGGTGAGTACTGAGCGCTGCGCGTGCGCGCCGCGACACGGCAATGAGACGCGGTCGCGTGACTTCCCTGTCGCGTCGCGACGGCGAGGCCGCGCGCGCCCTGTGGAGTGTCGAGCGTGTGTGACGTGCGCAGGTACGGGCACGTGGCGCACGCGCACGCGCACCGGCACGCGGCGGAGTACCACGCGGCGGCGGCGGCCAGCGCGGCGCACCACAACATGGCGGCGGCCGGCTACGGCGGGCTGCTGCTGCACCCGCACGCGCACGCGCACGCACACCCGCACGCGCACGCGCGCGCCTCGCTGCCGCAGTACAAGCCGGTGCCCGTGGAGTGGCAGCAACATGCGCCGCACCACCTGGACGCCGCCGCCTGCTCGCCCTACTCCTACCCCGCCGTGCCCGGTACGTAATACGACTACGGTAATACGAGTACACTGATATACTTAGGATGTTACATGTGTGAAGAGAGAGAGAGTGGGGGGGGGGCACTCTCTCTCTCTCTCTCTCTTCACACATCATTCAACGCTCCCGTTATATGCACATACATAATAATATACTACACGGAAATCATTTCCAAAGAAATTGCTTCATCTTTTTAAAATGAGCGTACGTATTTATTCGATCAGAAAATTAATCAAGATTTAGTATCATAATAAAAAAAAAAGGTCCTAAATATAATATGTTGGCAGCACATGTAGAGCAGTTGAAAATCACGAAAATGATAACATAATATAAATAGGTATCATTGTTTGTTAATTGGCTGCAATTTAATGGAGGAATAATAATGATAACTTTCTGCTAAATGCGGTTCTAGTGCGGTCATCGTCAACTTATCATAATCTAAGTATCTGATGCGGTGCCGCGCCCACCGCATCTGACTTAACGCTCGCCATCCGGTACTGGCAACGCTGCCCTGGTACGGTAATGCTGCACTCGCATAATATTTGCCGCCAACTGGATATTCCATTTGTTGCATACTTAAGTGATACTGCCGTTCCGGAACTTTTTTGAAACTTGACGTTTCAGGCCCAGATAATGTATGCGCTGCAAAAAACTAAAAAGCTGCCGAGATAGTTTTGGTTATTGCCGACCGTTATATGCCTTTTCATTTCTTAGTTGTCCCAAAAAATATTATCCTTTTTAAATCTGAACTATTAACCCGCCGCGTGCGTCGGCATAAGTAGTTTTCAAAATTTCACACAATCTGTATTCCATTGACCCAAATAAAAAAATCGGGACGAGTAGAAGTCGGTGCCACTACTGATGGTTTTACTATTTCATGAATTCAAATTTCGTCCTCGGCGCTCACAATCTCGGGCAACCTAATAGTTCGAGCCGGTGTCATTTTTCACGATGAAGACGTATTCTCTCCGCTCCCGAAAGTGGTTATGGACGGTCGCAAATCTGTTAATTGTATTATCCTTCTTTTCTTTCGCCCTTGCCATTGTCACTTGCAATCGACGTCAGAACTTTATTAATATTGCAAACTGCATTTTCTAACGTCAAACCGTAGCATATATTCTATTCTTTAAAATACAGTTTATTTGATCCAAATCCGTCGAGTAGTTTCTAGGCTAGCTCACTTTAAACCGTGCAACACCTCATTTACGCGGCCTATGACGCCACCAGAGGGAGCCGAGGGAGAGTCGAGCATTTATTTTCTTGTCGTCAGACCGATCTTTATGACGGTATAACTATTACTTTTCTAACTCTTAAACTTTCGTCACACGAAGCTCTCGAAAGTACCTACATGTTTTTCGTTACGTTACTTTTCTTGGATAAGTTAAGGGGGGTCCCCCTTAACTTATCGTAAGACATTCATTTGAAATAAAACGTGATTTACATCAAAGTGAACGTTAAGGAAATATAATTTAACGCTATTTTTTTCGTACAGGTGAACAGTTTGTTTATTTATTTCCGTGTATGGACGGATTTAGAATATACCTACCGTCACTGGATTCTTGTGCACTATCGTGGGGGATATCGTTGTTTAGAGCTCATCAAGTAGAGCACGAATATATATATTTTTTTTCCAAAAGAAAGAATGACGTAAGCGCCCGTCAAAATTCTCATGAACGGTATTATCTAGGAACTTGGAAATTGGCTACATCTATATCCTCTGCCTATATGAACAACAAATACTTAAATGTTTACAAATAATCCTTATAGTACGGATCCCTATAGGACTGTCTAGGTACTTGGCCGGTTTTTTTATTAATGTAGTGATATCTCGAGCATTTGTGAACCGATTTTTATGACTCTTTTTTTTAAATTTCTTTTTTAAGTAAAAGTAATCACAAAAATTTGGTCAAGATCTGATAATATACTTTAGGAAATTGCGACCTTTACGACGTGTCTCCGAGGGATCCTTCCCTCTCCCCCCACCTCACATTAAAACTAAAAATTATTTTAATTTGGATAAAAACTGCCTTCAAATGATTAAAAAGTTATAAATAATTGCAATACAAATGAATCTCTTAAGTACCTACCTATAATTTGTAATCGGTGCCACGTGCAACGCGTTGCACGTTACGCGCACATTACGCCACGCCCGTGCAACGGGTTACGCCTGACTGACACCGACTGCAAATAACTATAGGTGTCTAGGTTTACATTTGTATTATAATTATTTCTAACTTTTTAGTGATTCGAAGACGGTTTTTCTTTTTTATTACAATGTACAACTCTACGACGCGCGCTACGGGCTACGGGTCCGTAGCACTCCGTAGCTCCGTACAAAAGAACTCAACGAGCGTCACTCGGCGGTACATACTCGCATCACTCGCCGTGTCTGACCATGCTGTGTTCACACGTGGTTACAACTTCGCTCATAACATTATATTTATAACTATTTACTCATTTTGGCCGTAATCTTAATCTTATTGTTATAAATAATACATTTCGTGCGAACGCCCGAGACTAGTTTTTCTTTCATCCAAATTTCAATCGGAAACCGCGAGAATAAAAGGTTGTAATAATAATATAGGAACGAGAAGAATTAACGTGTAATATAATTAAATAACAATAAATTAATTTGATGCCTTCAAAAGCGTGGCCGATGAAAGAGTGCGATAAATAAACGTAGGCGCGTGGAGCGCGTCACAACACAACACAACACACAATGTTGTTTGATGTCGTGCGGTCGGGATATTTTAATTTCAAAGAGATTCCGCGCTCCGCCGAGATATTTTAATTGTTATGATTTAGGTCTCGCGCACACTCACAACACGGAGCGTTCTCTCTTTGTACTCGCGCGCCCGAGCACGAGTGTTCCGTGTGTTACGTCCTCGCGGCAGTCACACGTCACAACCGTACCGTCACAGCCGTACCGTCACAGCCGTACCGTCACAGTCGTACTGTCACAGCCGTACCGTCACAGCCGTACTGTCACAGCCGTACCGTCACAGCCGTACCGTCACAGCCGTACTGTCACAGCCACAGCCAATTTATCGCCACCGATAAAGCCTGCAACGCGTTGGTATATACAAAACTTAAAGACTCTAATAAAATATTGATGTTTCAACTTCTCATCTATTATTATACACTGGATGTCTTCGACTTTTGGGTTCTACAGCGTAAACTCAATTGTTAAACTAAATTGCAGCGACTTAAAAGAGTGTAATTGGGCTCCTGGTCGATAACGACTTCTATGTGGATCCGCATCGTCCGTTCCACGGTGAGAGTGCAACTCGTTTCGCTGAGCAAGTACAGCGGAGTGGCTCGCTCGCCGTGCCGTGTGGCGGGAGACGTGTGACGTGTAGTGCCGCAGTATAGGCCTCGACAGTCGGACGACCGGCGCGGCGGGCTGAGCGCGAGCGCGAGCTTGGCCGGTAAGAGGGAGCTGACGGGGCGCGCCGAGGAACACAATGCGAGGAGCGGAGGCTCCTAATGACGACGATTAAAATTAATTTGCGGGCCTCAGACGGGGGGGGGGCTCTCACCCTCGGGGTGCGGCGGGGCGGGGGAAATTAAATTCTTGTGCCGCGATCCCCGCGCCGCGTGTCAGGCTCGCGGGGCGCGGGGGATGTGGGGCGAGGGGCGAGGGCGCTCACTTGATTGATAGCGTCTAGTGGGGGCGGGGGCGGGGGTCGGGGCGGGCGCGGGTAGCGGCCCGGTTGAATGGACCGCAGACACGCAATTGTATTCCGCAGAGGTCGCTTCAAGAAAATGTGATGGTACTTGATCCCGTGCCGTCGATTACAAACTACTGCTCTGCACCACCGCTCTGGTTCAGAACGATAGGGTTGGATGAGGGGTCTGAACGACTAAGTATATCCTGCAGGAGGAAGTACACTATTTTATCGACCTCTTTTACCTCTATATTATAAATAAGTAATAATAACATAACCTAAGCCTAATGAAGACCCCTCTAAAATTTAAATTTCTACAAATTTGTTAAAGTCGATATTCGGATTTGTGTCGAGGGAACACGTAACGTGTGATATCTTACCGATAGGCTCGCCGTCTGTCACATTAGTCCGCCAAGTCTTACGGCCAAAAGTGGGAACTAGGTAGTATAATGATGGTAGTTCCTCTGTCTACCTCCTCGGGGATTATGGATGTGAGAGTTATGCTACGATATCTAAGTCAGTTTTCTCTAGAAACACCATATGATTTCGCTACTGTGACATTACGCGCCGAGAGGTATGTGCAGTAGGCCGGTCGGGGCTCCGTCTCCTTGGTGGGTGGAGTCCTTTCGGATACGGAACATTGAAAAGGGGATTTTAAAAATGATATCTGTTTTAAATTGATGTAAAATCGTGTGTTAAAACATATCTTTTGTTATCCTTACATACCCTCTCTAAAGCGCTTATTACACGTGGCTAATAAGGCTTCTGTTTACAGGCCGTAACTCTTAGAGGAACCGTAGGTACCTACTATATTCATTTACACTGGACTTAAACTTAATTCAGAGCATAGACTCTAGCCTTATATTTTTAAAAAAGGGACCAACTATTTTAGTCCCAAAAAAGCTTGGACAACCTCCCTCCTTTCTGGTTGCGACATCGACAGAGGGCAAAGTGGACAGGGGTCAGGTCAGGGGACGTGAGGGGGCACGCATTTGGGGGGGTAAAGGGGCGAGGGGCGCCCCCGTGTTGGCGGGGCGCATCGCCTGTGATATTTATCGCCTCGTCTCGCCCGCAGTATCATAATACAATACAACACGCTAGGCGCGCCGCGCGGCGTCACGCAATCATATCCAACTCAAAATTTTCATTCTCGTTACCAAATAATATTGAAATCCACCAAAAAACCAAGTGCCATTGGATAATAGACGGCCTACCAAAAACTAAATGCACTTTTACGACAGAACAATCTTGTATATAAAACTTCATCTAAAAATCTAATACAATCATCACCGGCAACCCAATTCAGGGGTGACACTTACCCGACGGCCAGAACTAGTGTCGGCCCGCGTCACACCGGCCGACACGAGTCCTGCCACGTTGTCACACGCACCGCCACATCGTCGGTGTTCGGCGGAGCTGCTCCTCCTCGTGTGGCCGAGAGCTCCTCACACCGTGAATCGTCCGGCCGAACTCGAACGCAGTTCGCTCCGCTGTCGGTACACTACCGCACGTCAAAGGGTTTTATCGCGACAAAGTTCGGATCGAAAATTGTGTAAAGTGCTTTGTGCTGCGTGAGTCTTTGGACAGGCGTGAAGGATCGTATTAGATTTTTAGATGAAGTTTTACTCACGACTACTGTCTACTATGGTCGTCCAATCCTATCGTAAAAGTGCATTTAAACTTGGCATCGGATTGGATTTCATCGCTTTTCCCGGGCCGACCGTTACCTACCGTGGAACCGGGTGCCCATTTTTTAACATTTACGTTTTAGGTGGGATAATATACTCGTACCTATAGTTAGATGTACGTACGAGTAGATTAAATCGCACCAAAAAAATATAATTATGTAATATGCATGCATGATGTACCTACCTAAGTACGTAGTATCGCGACGCAATCGTAGGAACATTATCCCGGTCTCACTCTCAGTGGGGACTGGGGATAGAAAATGGTTGCGCGGGGCCAAACGGGGCGGGGCGGGGCGGCGGGGCCAGCGGCGGTCAGCGCGCCCCGCCCCGCCCCGCCCCGCCCACTAAATCACTCCACCTGTCAATTACGTGCCCGCCCCCGCCCCGGCCGCCCTCGCCGCACCCCCCCGCCGCACACACAAATAAAGTAACGTACTTTTAACTGAATTGAATAACTTTTTACTATGGCTTTGGTCAGGTGAGGGCTGGCCCATGTACGAGTAACAGAGGACTCTGACAATTGAATTGGATCGGGTCGAATTTATAAGTCGTGCACCTTGGCGTGTGCGTGGTGACGTGACGCGGCCCTCCGTGGAGCGCAGAGAGCTGGTATGCATTGTCGTTATCGACCAGAAAATATTTGTAAACTAACATCCCGCTTCACTTTTGTCCGAGTCTGACTAAACCCACATTTAAAAACGGTTTTCGAGTATATCCCAAATGTAACCACCGATCGAAAAAAAAACTACCGAGCCCGAGTCGGGCCTTGCCGTTCTAAGCTTTATATTTTATATTTTGTATGCTCGCAATAAAACTTTTTTTTTCTCAAAACTTTTTTAAATCTAAGTTTTTCTTCTCTTTTCGGCTTTTTACGACTTACAAACTATTACACATTTGTTGTTTAGATATAGGATATGTGGCCAATATTCTAGCCAATTTTCATGTTCCTAGATAATACCGTTCATGAGATAGACCTGGTAACAAAAGTGGTCTAACAATGGCAACTTTGACGGGCGCTTACGACGTTATAACTGTTATAAAAAATATATATTTCATGCTCTACTTAATAAACTCTAAACATTGTTACCCCACATGGTAGGGTATATGTACATTTTTTAAATTTATTTACTCCCTTTACTTGTACGGGACCATCTTTTAAAAACAATTTTACAACATTTTAAAGTTGGTTTTCGGATTTGGACCACCCCTACAGATATGGCGAGGCCGGACTCGCATTTGGTCAGTTTTTCTAAGTACCTAATAATTATTATTGCGAAAAAAACTTTTACCTACCTATAAACTGACAGTTATTAGAAGTTTAATAAGTATATTAAAACAAAATAATGCACCATCCTAGATACTTACATGAATTAGGTACACTTCAAAATACTTGTACAATACACCCCCAGCATAGAAATATAAACAACACGTCAACATTTTGTAAATTGTAAATGTTCGTTTAGGTCGTAGGTACATGACTATTTTTTTTCTATTTGCGTTGTACAGATATATACTTTAGACACGGTAGCAGACATCAAATTACGTTTCGATATGTTTAATCGGCAGAAACCCTGGTAAAACCCGCTCCTGTCTCCCAGGTCACGAGTGCCTACTCGTACGTACCTATTTTTGAAAAATATATGTTTACTACTACGATGTGTACGTGCACGTACGTGCGATAGGACGTAACATGAACGTGGCGTTGCAAATTATAAATAAACATAAAATCGTTGCGCACTTAACGCTGAATGTAAATTATGCTATCTTATTATAATCAAAATGCAAAACAATAATTACAACTATCCCACGTCGCTACATAACATTAAATTACGCAACATTCTTATCGTTTATTCAGTTTTCGTATCAATATTTCAATATTTTCTTCGAACGTGCAATTACTTGCATTTTTTTAAATTTAATGGCATTTGTAGTGTCTCATTTCGTTATGACAACCTAGTGACGTGGCTCGAAGTATCGTATAGTTACGATTTTAATACAATGTTAATACTCCATATTTGCGACAGAGGTAAATCCAGGTATTATTTTGTTGTGGGAAGTTGGGGGAGAAGGGGGTTCATTGGCTGTATTGATAATCTTCGAAAGAGATAAACAATGCCACGAGTGGTTGGTTCTTATGAAGATAATACAATAAATATACAGGGTTGAAATTTGAGATGGGGCAGTAAAGGCAACTACTTGAGCCGTTAATATTTATTAACTACTTAATAATTACTACTTGTTTGATTTTGTCTGCTGACTGTACGGAAAAATCCAGTGTGGCGAGTTTACAATTAAAAAACAAGAGTGTGGTGAATTTACAACAACCTGTACCTACCTGTGGCGAGTTTTTTGTGTGTGTGGCGAATTTACAATGGGGCGAATTTACAATAACCCCTTATAACTGCATTTACAGATTTAGAAAAAATGGTATCTACAGTCGACGATAAAATTCTAACGTTTTCTTTTTATGTTGTCAATCGATCCCGTTTCTTAAGAGTATGAAAAGACTCTACTTATGGAAAAAGTAAAAAAACACATAAAAGTTTTCCCATAAATTATCCCCTACAAAAGGTTTTTGTGAATTTAGAGTTTTCTAGCACTCTAACCTCATTAGTCCCTTATAGTGTTTTCATCCTTATAGGTAAGAAACAAGATTGATTGACACCATAAAAAGAAAACGTGAGAATTGCCCCTTACTTCGCTGACTGAACCATTTTTTCAAAATCTGTGAATGCAGTTGTTATAAAGAATCATACAATGTCATGTACCAATGAGATTTTCTGTTTTTTCGAAAGACATAGGTACGTACATTTACCGACTGCTCTGCCGGTGAAGGAAAACATCGTGAGGAAACCTGCACACTGAGATAACCAGTGTGTGAAATGGGGAAGGCAATGGCAAACCACCCTATTAAATCTGCCAAGAATGACTTTCTTTGACTAATTCCTTTGAAATTCAAAATTAGAAAACGAAACAATAGAATACGAATACTCGTCTAATGAAATGACATATATTTGTCTGCTGCGGCCGCATGCTCTGTATTATCCAAAGATTTTCAAATTCACCCCTATTTGTAGATTGCTAGCTAGAGAAGTTTATAAGGAAACCCCGTCTGCCAGTTCGCGCATGCGATATGAGCTTTTCTCATACATAATGTCAAATGTATGAAAGTAAGTGACCTATGGGTCATCTTCGTGACTCGCTGTCATCGCTCACGTCATTGTTCTAGAGGAGAGGGCGCAGTAGTTCCATTTCTGTGGTGTTATCTAAGCCGATCCGTTTTCTTTGATTTCGCATAACAGTTTCCTTTTTTAAGTTCAGTTAACCTTCAAACTTAACTACAGAAATACAAATGATTGTTAAAATTGTTTAAAAATAAAAATAAATACCTAACTTGGTAAGTTTTCACAGAAGAGTAATTTAATAGAAGATAATTCAGTGCGCTCACTATTTTATTCGTTGGTATCGTAAACTCGCATAATTTCATATATCTGTACCTAGTACAGTTCGAATGTAACCGATACTAAGATACCATAAGTATTGTCACATCACTAGTTGAGGCACTTGACAGCTGCCGGCGTAACATCGTAGAACGAATACAGTACAGAGTAATTTGAACGGTCACTTTCATTATTAATATCTCGGACACTCGACATACCTATTTGAAAGTTATTTCTCGGGGCGCCGAGGACTTCCGAAATGTTATAGCGCTTATTACACTTCACTTCATCATCATCAGCAACCTACTCTAGTCCACTGCTGGACATAGGCCTCTCCCATTCTCCATTGAGCCCGATCTTCGGCTCTTCTCATCCAGTCGCTGCCAGCCACCTTGCGCAGATCGTCGCTCCATCTAGCAGGGGGCGTCCCACACTACGTTTGCCCAAACGCGGTCTCCACTCCCGAACTCGTCTACCTCAGCGGTTGTCGGTTCTGCGACAGATGTGACCGGCCCACTGCCACTTCAGCTTGCTAATCTTATGAGCTATGTCGATGACTTTTGTTCTATGCCGGATCTCCTCATTTCGGATTCGATCCAGCAGAGATACTCCGAGCATAGCTCTGTCCATAGCACGCTGAGGGCACACTTTCAATTTGTGAACCAGTCGCACCGTCAGTGTCCACGTTTCGGCTCCGTAGGTCATTACTGGTAGGACGCACTGGTTAAAGACTCTTGTCTTTAGACATTGAGGTATGGGCGACGAGAAGATGTGACATTATGTTACACTTCACTTGACCGAGTTCATTCGACGACGATTTAGTCAACAATTAGACAGGCCGATGTTTGCAGGCGGTATATCGCGGGCTGACTGAACCTGAGTGCATTTACACTTGACTGGATTTAGTCGAACTGAAGTCACTCAACTGTAGGATAGGGAGTCGCTAGACACGAGCGGGAGCTTGCGATGTGGGCAGGATTGTGGGCACACTGCCTTAGAGGACTTCCAAGGATTATAGATATAATGTATATGGGTAGTTTAGTGTTTTATGTTAATCTGATGTAAAGAATATCATAAATAATAGTTATCAGAAAATTGTAGTTAGTAAAGTAACAGTAAAGTAAAATACACTTTATTGCACAAATAGAAAACATCAAACGGAAGATAGAAAAGGGAATAGTGTACAGTACAATTAGGTTAGTTAGGTTGTTGTTACAAGTGCGAGATTGTATTTGTGACCCCCGACCGACCGAGGGAGGGCGTGTTATAGGTAAGTTTGACACGTTCATCTGTCGGTCTGTGGCATCGTAACTTGACAACGGAGGATCCGATCCGGATCCGAGAGTGTTCTTAGCCATGTCTGATAAAAATTGGATCAGAGGTTTCCAATAGGTATCTCGGAGTAACTTTGATGTCAGACTTGATATCTGGAACGGTAATAGCTAGATGGTTCGAGTTTGAGCTCAAATGTTTAGGACCATGGGGCCCTTCCCGCATCTGGAGCCTTAAGAATCTGATGATGATCAGGAAAAAGTGAGGGGATCTCCACAAGGGTAAGTCGGGGTTTTTAAAAGTTTTAATTTAGAGTTATAATTCTTGTAATTTGGTGATCAGTGCTCAGATAGGTCTCTACTTCAGATAGTTCATACGGCACCGGTAGGAACACATATAAAGTTATTTTATAAACGAATTGTTTGTTCGCAGGTCTGGAGGCGCAGGTGCAGGACACTTCCAAGGACCTCTACTGGTTCTGAGGACGCGCGCCCGCGGCCGCGCCGGACTATGACGTGCGCGAGTGACGTGAGACGAGTGACGTGTGACGTGAGACGTGAGACGCGTGTGGCGGACCAGACGACAGCGGAGAGTGCCGCACTGTGATCTCACGTGACTCAGTGTGTCACCTCTCCCCCGCCCTGCCCGCCAGTAGGTACGTGAGTACTCGCAGCCGCTCCAAAACGTTCCGCGGACGAGATCGACGGACTCGTTTCAATTATTATGTTTTTAATACCGCGAGGCGCGACGGAGCGCGCCGCCACCTCGCATAATGCATCTCCGTCGCGGCCCGCGGTGAGTGCCGGCCGCGCCGCATACATTACCGCTCTACCCCAGCGAGCCACAGCATTGTGCGGTACATAACGCGCAATGTGTCCTCTCCATCAATACCTCCGTGGGAAGTCCGTCGACCGTGGCCCCGCCACGTACGTAATGTGACGTACCTACCCACAGTTATTGTCGAAACCGATGTCAGTACGAAAAGCTTCCTCACCTCCTCCTCATTTGCTCCGGCCGTCACCTCCGACCGTCACCTGCGTCCGTTTATTAATTAACGGTGGACCCGATTTATAATGTCGATCGATGTCCTCGTCGTATTTAGTTTGAGAAAAATAAAATCCACGCATTAGTTGCGCATGTGGGTGTGTGCAATACACGATCCTCGCAAACGGACGATATACGGGCCGATGCGCCCGCGGCCGTGCGGTGGAGCGAGGTTTTTGTGCGCGCGCGCAGCGCGTCGCCACGACACGACCAACACACTGGTGAACTGCCTTTCTTACGTGTACATCGCCTCAGTGAGCGCGACTCACCTTCGACTACTTGCTCGTATCATTGACAGACACATAAATGAGCATAATAATAGACATGTTTCCTCTGTCATATTTATTACAGTATCCGGTATCTTATTATAAAACCGTACACAGTGGCCCATAAATGACGTGTTCACTTCACTAAGTCTAAAGCGTCCGACTGCAAGTTTGTGTTAGTTCTGGTATTGAAATTATAATTATCGCAGTTTTTCGGAAACAACTGTAAGTTTTTGCGTACATATAATATTTTCATAAATATTCTGACCCGCGTATCAGTAGCATTAGAGAACCGTGCCGAGAGTGATGGCTCCTTGTTCATAAAGTGGTCAACAAACTGCTCAGTGACGGCCAGCTCTGACCTGATTCGACAATAACTGTGTGGTGGTCAGTGGAGAGTGGGGAGTGGTCAGTGGGTGGAGAGTGGGGAGCGGAGAGTGAGAGTGGAGAGTGGAGAGCGGCGCGGGACCGGGCGGCAGGGCGGAGAGAGCGGAGCCCCGGCTCCTAGATAGACAATGTTGTTGTATGTACATAGGTGGAGTAGCTCCACGTAGCGGACGTACTTACATAGTGTAGCGTTAAACAAGTATTATAATAAGAGAGTTGAGTGCCCGCGCGGTGCGGTGCGGCGCGATGCGGCGCGGTGCGGCGCGGCGTGGTGCGGGCACTGCCGGCCACGCGGCCTGCGCCGCGCCGGGTGAGCGCAGGCGCACGTGTGGACCTGTCATTAACAGTGATCGGATTAGGTAGTGCAATTTTGCGGGATTCCGTGACGAAATACTGAAATGGACACGCCCGACGAGTAATGATATCCCGGGATTACATATTCGCTATGAGCTGGTTACATTGGACAAGTAATATCGTTCAAAAATATTATTAAACATTCTTATGAGATTTCTACGAGGATAAATTTACCGCCATATTTTTATTTACTTTACACTTGAATTAAATTATTAGAAAATATATTGGTTTTTTTATTTTTTATTTTTTGAGCTTAGTCGATATTGTTACGCCATAACAAAGACGACGACTGATAAGAGCGTACTGAGAAAGTGTGCATTCACATTCACACTCACGAAAGAGACAATAAATCCCTAATATAGTCCTAATAGTGGTATCTCTTTGTCCCACTCTCGCAAAAGGGATGATGAGATGATTCCTTTTTGAAGTTCCCATTAGGAGAAAAAGTATTTTATATACAGAACATTACCGTAATCCCGCAATCCCGCGGGCGTATCCATACCTATATAACGTTTGGGGTCGTTAACCGTAAATAGCACCTCGTTAACCTAACCCGATCCCTGGTCATCGCCGGCAGTCCTCGCACCGAGTGCCGCACCGGGTGCAGGGAGCACGTGCCGTAATGTAAATATTATACGTAGGGTGTCAACATGTAACACAATATTATGAAGTAGGTACATACAAATTGCTGTAGATATATTGTGATTGTGTGTGTGTGTGTGTGTCGCCGCGCCCTCCGCCCTCGCGTTGGCGGTGAGCAGTACCTACTGCAACCCGGGGTCCGGTCTTACTACTTCCCGAGGCGACATATTCACCAAACAATTATCTATCTAAACGTTGTATTGATGTGAGACTCGGGGAGTACGTACTGGTCTGTTCGTGTCCTCGCCGTGCACTGGTTTAAAGAGAGCTCTGAAAAGATATTAGACAGTATATTATTTAAGTCTAATCATGTACCACAAGTTTCACCAAGTACAGTCGACCACAGGTCAACCTACCTACTCGAAACATCAAAATGTGAGAATCTGAAATGTATTATATTGCGTAAGCATAAGGTTGAGATTTAATCGAAGGGTATTGACAAATGGTATACTATAGCTTGTGGTCGACCGTACCGACGACCGCAAGTATTAATACATTCATATTATTTGCAATAGAGAGCTAATGTAGCTTCATTTATCATTGTACCGGTCAGCAGCGCGACGCTCTGTTTATGCCGGTGTACGGGACCCACTCGTACGCATGTGATATTTGTTACATAAACCTGAGTGTTAGAAGGGCGGCACGGCGGCACCCACAGTGAGTGCAGTGGCACCGCGCGGGGTCCGGCGCGGCCGGTGGGCGCGTTGCGTCATCAGTCCGTTTCATAGTCAAGTATGGTGTCCAACAAATTGAACGCGTTTTGTGTTCAGAATATCTGAATAAAGATGACGAATTCCGAGCGACCGATGACGCAACGCCGCGACCGGCGACCGGCACCGGCGGCCGGGACTGGCGGCCGGGACTGGCGGCCGGCCGGCTCGTGTGCGCGGCGGCAGGCAACTCGTACAGTGTGGAAAGATAACATTTGAATGGCATCCATCGAACATAAAAACTAAAATTAAAAATAAATAAGCGCAGGGGCACGATTCTACTAATACAGTCGACCACAGGTCAACCTACCCGAAACGTCAGAATTTGAGGATCTGAAATGTATCATATTGCGCAGGCATAAGGTTGAGATTTAATCGAAGGGTTTTGACAGATAGTTTACTATAGCTTGTGGTCAACTGTACAACGTAATCTCAATATTCACTAATTTCCAGCGACTGGACGTTTTTTGTATGCCCTGGTCACGAACCATTCGATTGACGTCACGTTTCGGTCTAGCCGGCGATCGACCGGTCGATCCCCTCATATGCGGGTTGACGTTGTGTTTACAGAATACGATTTGCAATTAATGTTTGAATCGATACGAAAACGTGATCGCTACTTATTTTGAAAAACAATGGAATTGGGCTCCGTCAGGACGCGGATAGCGAATATTGTGATTTTTTTATCTGTGTGAAAAGTGAACATTATCGTAAATCGTGTGGCCGCGCGATGCGGTGCGCGCCACGTTGCTCTTCCACATGTATAAGTCGGCCGCCGCCTCGCCTCGTCGCCGGTACACATTTTTTTCTCACGATTGTTAGCGACCGACTGCTGCCTCGGCCGGCGCACACCCGAGCCGGCCGACCGGCCGCCGCCGTCCGCGTGCACTGTGTATATTGTCATGTATCAGACGGAAGCGGTTGCTCCACCGGGTTGTAATGTATCGCGAACAATGTACACTATTAATGTAAACCGAGCACTGAACTCACTCGACGAGTGCCAGTGCCAGTGCGTCTCGCGACGCGGAGGGACGAGTGACGAGGCCGCCCAATAAATTCCATTATCAACTGTGATCGTTTGAGTCGGCTCGTTTTATTATTCCTCCCGCACGACCCCTTCCTCTCCGCACCGCTAGTACTGGACTACACGTGTCCGGTGCAAACCCCGGTTCGGTTCGCTTTATACAATCACGAAGCGGTGATTTCAAATGAGAAAGCAAGTGATTGGTCGCAGCGAACCGAACCGGAGCTGGAACCGGACGCGTGTAGCCCAGGCCTATGTTCCCGCCACGTGTTCACCAGGAACTCTAAGAAGATGTGTTTCTTGCTACTTATAAAAATAATAAAAGACAACTTCCGATAAGTACATCGTTTGAATAGCTTAATTGGCTTTATGGTTATTATAGTAAACTATGGTGAGGGGTGAGATGTCTGTGTCGGAAGATGGTGGTTTATAACACGGCGTGTTACAACTTGTTCTAGTTATATCGAAGCCGTCACAGGTAATAATTTAAAAGTTCCTTACATTTGTTTTGTTAGCGTTTTTGAAAAATAGGTTTATACGACTCACAGCCAATGTCCCTTCTTTTGTGATATGAGAAGTAAAATTGTATTTGCAAGAATATGGTAAAAAAGTGATAGAGTCAGAACTCGGATGGAGTTGATGGCGGGGCACCCAGTGGGCCGATGTGTCCGCGCCAGTCCGCGCCACACTAGCGGCGACTCCGGGTCCGCGCCGCAATAGAACCGGACCGACCGAACGAGCTGGCGACACGTGCGTCCACAGTCCTCCTTCGCGTGAGTCGGACCTCACTGCTCCTACGAGTACCTACCTGTTGTCTATAGTGTGTCTACCTTATCACGCTAGACATCTCTGTGGACGAGCTCAACCTGACACGAGACATTTTATTTCCTACATTGTTGTGGTAAACCTGTAAATCTACACACAATTTATTAATTTCGCCACGCGGGACGAGCTATTGTAGTAAAACCCGCCGCTCCACTCGATTAATATAAATTGACAGAAATATCGTCGCGGTGTAAGTGGCGCATAAATAACGACGTGCTCCTCTTCTCCGAGAGCGAGTGGTGCGGCGGGGCGGGGGCGGGGGTTTAATTATAGACGATACGCGGGCGCGGGTAGCCGCGCTACGCGGCTTAATCACGGATTAATGTGTTTCTAAAACCGACTCATTGTGGTATTCCCGGCGAGCGTCCCGCGCGCGGATTAAAATAAACAATGGTGAGAGCTGGAGCGGCCGAAGGGCTGCGGCCGCGGACGCCGCGCCGGGGGGACGGGGCGGACACGGATATAGCGCCATTAGCGGCGCCGTTTGTGAGCACGCGGTGGTGTCCGCGGATCACTCGCGGCGTCGCGCCGTGGAGCTAGTTAAGTATAATACTTCGACAGTTTCGGCCACATTCCGGCGCCTCCCGTCCGTCGCCGCCGCCGTGTAAACAAGCCGAGGCGCCGCGCCCCGCGCTCCGCTCCCCGCACCCAATTTGTCGCGGCTAATTTATGCTAATGGAGCGACGCGTCGATGCCCGCCGAGTAGCTGCGGGCACCGACCACTGTCTGCCGAGGGAGCCGCGCGCCGCGTGCCGCGAGGTGCCCGCACGCGAGAGAGGAGTCCCGGGGGACGCACCGCGCATCCTAAATGGCCGATGGAGTCGCGGCTCGCGGCGAGCTGCCGATTGTTCCCGCGGGCAGGGCCCCGCCGCCGCCGCCGTCGCCGCCGCCCCGCGACGGGGCTGAGCAGTATGAGACCCTCAGTGAGCGAGGCTGACAGACCGCCCACAACTATCTGCACTACTTACATAAGTACACACGGCACACATCTTAGTGTTAGAGCTATATAGAGTTACCTACAAGTAATGAGGCGGAAAAGTGATTGCTTAATTTATCTTATATTTGAAGGTGAGTCGTGACTTCTTACCCTGTTCGCCTCTGGCGCAGTAGCTAGGATGTCGGGCTCCCATGCGGGACGTCCGGGTTAGAAATCGTGCAATGCCATTGAGTTTTTCGAAGACTAACCTACATACATTTACCGACGCCTCCTAACGGTAAAGGAAAACATCGTGAGAAATCCTGCATGTCCGAGGAAAAAAACTGAAGGCGTGTGAAATATCCACCGCACGGCACCGGGCCCGCTCGGTGGATCGTGGCCCGTACCCCCTTGTGCAAGGGGAGGCCTGTGACCCAACAGTGGAGACGTTAATATGCTGATGAGAAATAGTGACTTAGATAAAACTGATCTGTAAATATTCATAAGTTTGAAAAATAAGATGATCCGAAGTAAAATTCTCAGAAATTGAATTATTATTATGAAAAGACAAAAAACAAAGTTATTGTGTAAATAATTATCATAGTTTTATTTTTATTGTTTATGTACTTCTAAACCCGCATTTGACCTCGATCTCGCCTGATGGTAAGCGACGATGAGGTCGACGATGGTGCATGCGGGTCCAGTAAATGTCTATTCACTCTGGCCTTGAAGATCCCAAGGTTGTAGGTTTCGGGAAATACAGACGCCGGCAGGCTGTTCCATTCCTTAGCCGTTCGCATAATGAACGAAGAAGCAAATCGCTTCGTAATAAATAAATATATTAGGTCCTTACATATGAAATTGGCGTTTTGTATGGAAGGAATATAAAGTCGTTTTTTTTTAAAAAAATATTTTTAATTAATGAAAGTATGCACCATTGTTATCTATGCACTTTTGCCATCTCATAGGTAGTTCATTGATCTCTTACTAAAAAACCGTGGGGGCGAGAACCAATAAACTCTCTGAAGGCGGTTTGGACTGCCACATCGGGGTTGAATTTTTTTCCTTGTAAGAAGTTGGATAACTTCTGCACAACAGACGGCCGCTAAACTACAGGAGCTGCAATTGGAATGTCTGCGACATCCACCGTACTCCCCGGACCTAGCTCCAACATATTACCATTTTTTCCGGAATTTATCCAAATTCCGGAAAAAATGGTAATAGGTACAGGGTGGACCAAAAGTCCGTTAACATTTAAAATGGTTATAAAAAATACAAATGCTACTTTAGTGAAAAACTGTTTATTTAATAATAAAGTAGACAAATTAGGATTTCACTTTTTAAAAATAACATCATTCAAATGTGACCCTTGTTCATCCTGGCACACCTGTAACCGGGAACGGAAATTTTGCATGACCGCCCGACAAGTGGTTGGTGAAATGTTCTGCATTTCCTCGCGTATATTTTCTTTTAATTCCTCAATAGACACTGGGTTGCTGATGTAAACTTTACTTTTGAGATATCCCCAAAGGTAAAAGTCCATTGGAGTTAAATCCGGGCTGCGGGGTGGCCAGTGAATGTCACCTCTTTTGGATATGACTTTTTGGCCAAAAATTTCACGAAGTGCTGCTATAGAGTCATTGGAGGTGTGACATGTTGCCCCATCTTGTTGGAACCAAGAGCTTCGATTAAAGCCTGAGAAGTCCTGTAATGCTGGAGCAAAAAAATTCTGTAGCATCACAATGTATCGCTCTGTATTAACGGTGACGGCGCGGTTTCTCTGATCTTCATAAAAATATGGACCAATGATTCCGCTGGCTGACAATGCGGCCCATACAGTAACCTTGGGCGAGTGTAAAGGTTTTTGGTGCTTCAAGTCCGGGTTAGTGTCACTCCAGTATCTGCAATTTTGTCGATTGACATGTCCATTTAGGTGGAAGTGTGCCTCGTCTGAGAAAAAGATGTTATTGAAGCTCGTAAACCTCTCAAGCACTTCGTTAGCAAACTGCAGTCTCTGAGCAGGGTCATTTGGCTTTAAAGCCTGTACAATTTGAATGTTGTAAGGATGTAAATGTAAATCTTTGTGTAGAATGCGATTTAGAGATGTTCTGGGCACATCTAAAGCACTAGACCGCTTTCGAGTAGAGAGACCAGGTTGTTCTCGAACAGACGCTCGTACACGCTCTATGTTTACTGGATCGCGCGATGTCCTAGGTCGGCCGGATCGTGGTTGACTTAAAGTTGAACCTGTTGTTTCGAACTTCTGTACCCATTTTTTAATCGTTTGAATTGTTGGTGCTTGATTTCTGTTCCGTATATTGTAATGATTACAAAATTTCCGTTTAGCTTCGGTCGTAGAATCGTTGTTTCGATAGTACTCGCGTACGCAAAATGCGCGTTGCGCTCCGCTGAATGACGCCATGGTACTAAATCCCTATTAGTAGCTCTCGCTTGTAGTAACACCCCCCGCGCCAATACCCCGCCCGCGCCGACGCAGCGACCTATTCAAATGTTAACGGACTTTTGGTCCACCCTGTAGTACGGTGGATGTCGCAGACATTGCAATTGCAGCTCCTCTAGTTTAGCGGCCGTCTGTTGTGCAGTGTGTGGTCTAGCGTCGTCCTGAAGCAGCAGTGGCCTAGAGCGATTGACCAGCCTCGGTTGTTTAGCAGCTAGTTCTGTCATTATAGTTTGCAGTTGCTGACAATAGATATCTGCCGTAATCGTTTGGCCAGATTTTAGAAAACTGTAGTGAACGACACCGGCACTAGTCCACCAAACACTCACAAGTAATTTTTTCTGAGTCAATTTTCGCTTGGGGCAGGATTTGGCTGATTCTCCAGGGTTCAGCCATTGCGACGAGCGCTTCCGATTGTCGTACAGGATCCACTTTTCATCACAGGTAATGATCCGATTTAAAATCCCTTCATTATTGTGTCGGTTGAGCAATGTAACGCAGCAGTCAACGCGTGTTTGCCGGTTTGATTCACTCAATTCATGAGGTACCTTTCAAGCTGTTTTACTTTCCCGATTTGCTTCAAGTGGATTTAAACAGTTTTATCACTCACACCGAAGCCTGCAGCTAACTCTGAAGTGGTTTATTGTAAGAGTGGTTTGTTGACCCCGTCACTGTGGTCACTGTGAGGGAATGGTCAAAAATCGAGTCTTTTTTGCGCTGTCTCTTATGGTTTACGAGATATTGGCTGACAACTGAAACAAGCTTTTATTTGCTGAGATAAACATACAAATGACAAACTGCAGATAAACTTCGGTTTGTATTTTTTTGGTTTTTCATTATTTTTAGGTGAAACTTTCAGGGAAGTTAAATGCGAGTCTTAAGACAATAAAAATATAGGAATTGTAATTTTTGGTGAGGGGGAAAACTTTGATATGGAATAACTTGATTTTTTCGAAGACTTACATTCATTTACCGACTGCTCTGATGGAAAAGGAAAACATCGCGAGGAAACCTGCACACTGAGATAATCTGCAGTGTCTGAAATAGGGATGGCAATGGCAAACCACTCCAATAAATATACCACGAGAGTCGTTCTATCTGATTAATTCCTTAGAATGATCACGTCCCCCAGCAATGAGGAACACGACTTAGAAGAAGAATGGGAGCTGAACCGGCCCCGCCATAGCTCGCTACGATGACTTTCAAATGGTGTATAATAAATAATAAAAGATGGATAAAGTTTTTTTAGACAATTATATAAATAAGCCCGCGTTTGTCCTTAACCCCACCTGGTGGTGAGTGGCGATGTGAGGCCGTAGACGGAGCACACGGGCTCATTTTTTTTTCCTTTATTTAAATAAAATTAATTACATATCTAGTAATACATAGTACCGTCTATGGTACACAAAAAGTTCCATCCGGATGTCCCGGTTCCCACGCGCGGCGCGTCCCCCGGGACGTCGCCGGGACGCGTCCCGTTAGGACACGGGCACAGGCCTCAGGACTACACGACTCCGACTTCCATTCCCGGTTTGTTTCGCTGCAACCGACAATATGCTTTCCGCCCTCCCGCTACTTGAAATCAGCGTTTGAACTAGTGCACTACCTAGTTCAAGCGCCGATTTCAAGTGGCGGGAGGGCGTGGAAACAGACGGCGAACTGAACCGGGACTGGAACCGGTCCCGTGAAGTCCTAGTCTCAGGGTCGTCGATGACGTACTGCGCCCGGGACACTCGTCGAACCAATCCCACGGGTGGGGCCACATTGTACAACTGAAAATCAGCGTCGCACACCAGGTAGCGGCATACCTTTGCTGAGTTTATGGTCCTTTTATGTCTTCAAAACTTTACACATTATGATGTAAGCTTGATTCTTCTTTATCTTCATTTGTAATTAATGACTGTACAATGTGTGAGGCAAAATAAAGTTACTTTCTCTTACTTACTCCTGGGTTCGGGGTTTTTGGACGACTTATCGTACATTTACTGACCGCTGATCGTGAGGACATCTATTCTATTTCTGAAGGCACAGGAGTGGGCAGGTATGTAGCCATGCGTGTAGCCACGGCCCGTGTCTCCTGTGCAGGCCGGAGGCTAAGGGGGCCCGTGCCTGTGATCTCTGTCGATGTCTTTTATAACGTTTGTTTGTTCACGTCACACACAGGAAGACATCGTTATTTATCAATCTCCATAAATGTACCGTTATCTGAACGGGCGTCACACGGCCAGCAGTGATTATCCTAATTATAGGCGGCGATGAGTGTAACGAGCCGCCGGTTCATTAAGCGTGTGCCGGAACAGAGTGTCTCGGATGATGTAGTGCCGCGGGCTGCGAGGTGCGGGCTGCGGGCTGCGGGCTGCGGCGCACGTGTGGCTGCGGCGGCGGCTGCGGCTCGCTGCGGATAACGGTTTGTTGTGGCGACAGCGGCTCGGCGCGGGGCGGAGCAGGCGACACCGACTCGGGTTTCAGTGGCCGCCCCGCCGCGCCACCGCCGCCGCCACGCTCCGCCGCTTCGCGCTGAAGCTAATTGGACGGGACGCGCCTAATGAACTTTATTGCTGCTAATGAACATTAATATACTCGTAGCACACTAACTTTGTTCTCGACTGCGTTTGCCATCGTTCGGTAACGTGTTCTGCAACTTACAGATCACGACGTCACGTTGAGGTCGGCGGACCGCGAGGTTGTATTCTAAGATTTCTGCAATAGGTACCTCATTCGAACCATATAGATAGGGACTTTTACAGTAGGTAGGTGTTTTAACAGTGACCGGTCAATGAATGAATGAATACACTTTAAACAATGCGAACAGAGCAAATAATAAAGTCTTAATGATGGGCATCGTGACATCGCCACCGCGTGTCGCCGCGACGTACTGACGCGACGGGCGGCACCTCCTAGGCTTCATTTTGTACTACAATCATGAACATGATCCAATGTGTGCTTCTACAGCGCCGGCCCGCACGGCGGCGGCGGATGCAAAGCGTCCGCGGCGCGGAAGCGCGGCCTCATTAGCGAATAGTTCGCCACACGTGGGCCGCGGGTGCGCTCCCAGCCGCCGCCGCCACACTCGCGCCGCTTCACCAGCTGCCACGTCGTTAGTGCCGCGTCTAATGACATTATGTCATTAATGTTGGTAAACGACCTGTCACACTATATCATACACAGGCACAATAATCTGCGGCCCGGGCACGGTCCGCCCAACCTGTCTCAGGCTCGGCACCAGTTTGTGGCAACATTTTTTGAAGGATGTAGGTACCTGTGGCTCTGTGGTGAGATAGCAGTGGTTGTCTGCTGAAAGCAGCAAAGTATACATTGTTGGTTTTGAAGGGTAAGAGTGCCAGCGTGCCTGCCGCGGCACGTGAGGGACTCCACCGAAGTTCTCGATGTTAGCAGCGAAACGAAAACCCTCTAATGATATAACACCTAGTGAGATGAGATGTTCGTAGGCCACTGTGACCGTTTACCATTAGGTAACCAGTTTGTTGTCCTCGTACAATAAACATAACCGGGAGTCTGGCGACGACGTCTTTTAAAATAAGCCGCCCTAAGTATATGTATGTCGAGTCCTTGATTAACACCATACGCTACTACTCGTGTTGCGATCGTTTAACGTTAATAAAACAAGTCGGGAGCAGTGATCGAGGAGTAAAGAGTCGCGGAATTGAGGTCTCGGGAACAATAGACCGGGTGTCGGGAGCGCGGACCGCGGATCGCGGCGGCGTGCGATGGTATCGCGGATTAACTCGTCGGACGCGGCTGGAGGCGCGGGATACCGCGAGCAGCACGCCGCGCCGCGCCGCGTATCGCGCACCATCTGCGTCGCGAGCTATTATAATGTCGCGCGCACCGACTGTTATTTATGCGGCGGATCGCGCGCCGCCCGCGCCCGCGCCCGCGCCGCATCCCGCTGTAATTACGATGTTATTTGCGCTGGGACACCAACGCAGATGTTCACGATAAAGCTGGGATGCTGCGAGTGGAGCCACCAGCAGTCACCACACGGGGACGTGTCGCTGAGAAGGATTCTGTCAAACTACTGCCTTATGCCGCTGACAGAAAAAAGGCTCCAGTAACACAGTAGGGAAGATTAGATAAAGAGGTAAGTGCTTAGGTGCCCACAAAAGTCGGAATAGGTATAATGTAGACAAGATCGTCGGGTCGACATAAAGTCGGCTCCAGCTTATATACAACATTGTATCCCCTAGGCTACTGTGTGATGGGGCCGGACCTCCACCGTACATTGTGTCCGCGACGTATCCAGTGGCCGGTCGTGTCCGAGCCGAGAGACGCACAACGCAATACAGGTAATACGAGTGGGTATGCGCCGGACATCTCTTTGAGACTCATTGGCTGCTTTTATAAGTTTGAACGGTAACGGCACGTTTTACCGTCGACGGTATTACCGTTGCCTGTCAAATCGTCACGGCAAGGTTGAGAGAGTATTGGTAGTGTGTACCTACAAATATATTTAAGATGTGTGAGTGAGCGCTTCGTTCCTCGCGGTCGGGCCTCCCGCCCCGCTTTCCATCTATCGGTAAGTAAATTATAAAAACGTTAAACGTGCACGTGGACGATAATGGCACGATAATCTAATACGACGATAATATAAAAGCGCCCATTGGCTAACACAACACGCTTTCTAGTGCACTCCACCCCCACACCCACGTGTACCTACACTGCACTAAGCAAGCGTACTCGATGTATACCTGCAGTGCCGTCTCTCCAAATAACCAGGCTCTGTGCCTGTTTCATTGTAGGAATTGCGTCATTTAATTTAACAGTCCGTTACAAAATGTTATAGGAGCAAACAAACATTTGTAGGTAGGTATAGGTATAGGTACGAGCGAGACGAGAGCGGGCAATTGTCACCGGATGGTTAATGGCGCGTCACGTCGCGTTCATCAGCATTCCGGCGCGGGGCCGGCTCCCCCGGCTCCCGGCTCCGGGTGGGGGCGCCGGGGGCCTCTACCCCTTTCACTTCATTTTGCGAATATATTCATCACGCGGCGTGTCCCCCCCAGCCGCCGCGGCGGTTCCCCGTCACGCATACGACACCGAATATTAAGTTAAACACGCTCGTCACGCCGCCGCCCTCGCTATACATAGATATTTGACTTGGACTGCACTCGTCCACTAGCGACTACCGGTCCTGCGACGGACGTGACCCCAGCACTAGAACTTGCTAATCCTATGAGATTATGTCGTTATGTGTTCCTTGCACCAAAGTAAAGGGAAATATACACAAATAATCGCCGACACGGTCGTCGTTCGACGCCGTTAATCTGTGACTCTAATCTATTTTAACGGAGACACCTAAAGTGAGGCTAAAGTTAAACGGTCATGTCCCGGGGATTAGTGTGCGACGGCCGGTGGCTGAGCAAACACCCCGGGTTCACGGCGGAGAGCTCTCAGCCCCTTGTTTATTTATCTAACTGGCGTGCTCTGTCGTGAGGGGCGCGGTCTGCCAGCCGCGGGCGCGACGACGCGACGACGGGGGCTCCCGGTTGACTAATAGCCAGTAAGCCGGTAATCCAGGCCGCGACCCGGCACCGACTGCGATAATCCCGGCTTAGCGCCTTCACACTGCGTCCTGGATTAGAATACACGACGACACGGCGGCCACTGGAGTGAGTACGGGACGGTAATAACATTGGCTCGAGTGACAGTCGAAGATGTCGAGTGATGAGCGAGGAAAGGAGCACAAGAAGTGTCTCGGTGCGGCGCGGCCCGCGACCGGCCGCGAGCTCCTGGCCGGCGAGCGCGGCCGGACCGCATTCCGGCCGCGACCGGTCCTGGCGGTTTTTGCAGCGCGGGCTCGCGCAATGTCACCTCACCTGTGTTGTGTTATGACTGACCGCGGCACAGCTTTGCGATATTACAGAATATTACTGTGATGCGGATAAAAGCATTCCGATGCACGATGACACCGAAGTAATACTATAATAATACTGTATAAACTTGTGATACGATCAATAAAGGAAGACATATCGGAGATATAGTATCCTGCTTATAAGTATTTCATTTACGCCGCAAACAGCATTATTGCATTATTCACATATGTCATTATACCTTTTGTAGTGAGCACCGGTCTGCTATACGAGCAGGTATACCTAGTCGCTCTCCGCAATACGTGAACATCTCATGTTGCCTCTCGTAGGTATAGATACATCAACTAGATACATCAACTCATACTATGTGTGAAGTAGCTCTCTCCTTTTAATGTACCGATGAAGGTATTCCTCGTCGTGCCGGCTACATGTCCAGACTCGCTCGTACCTCGCCACGTGGCGGCAACACATTAAGCTGCGTGTCTAAATATACGGGGCACTTAGGTACCTTTGTAATCCGCGTCACGTCATGTCGTCGCCGTGAGTGTCCCCGCGAGACGCACTCTAATCTCCGGAGAACAATTGAGCGCGTTGGTTCTATTATGTTCGGCTCTCACTTGGATACACGAGTTTTATAGTGAGTCGTTAGCGGCCACGCGCCGCCATACATCACGCGCGCTACTGCAATGTCACCCATACTGTATCGTTCCGTAAACTGGAGATCGATTCCACTAAATACAGTGTAACTAAATATAATCTAAACTGCATCGTTACGACGTGTTTCGTATGCTACTATCCACTAACGATCCGTTAGTCAGTTCAGTTCCGATCGAATCAACGATCAATCGAACGGTAACGTATTTGTGCATTCTAATAAAACGTTTAGTTTATACTGAATCGCAGTTGGACGGTAACAAAACGCTTCAAATATAACGATCCAACACGAGTTCCGCCCGAGGTACTTTTGCCCGATCGATAGTAAATCGAAAGGTGGCAGTGGTAGAGTTATGCGACAGCAGAATGCGATTCGGTGTCCAAATAGAATTGAAACGAAAACTAAATTAAAATTGGATAGAAATAGAAATACAAACGTTGTAATTTAGGCGAATTGGACCCCAGGAGCCTGTAACAGGTTAGATATTACTAGTGTAGTAGATTAGATATAACCTCCTCTAGTCAACGTCATGTAGTAGGTATCAGTATCAAAGAAAGTCAGATATACTCGTAACTCTAAGGCACAGACGGCACCTCGGCCGCACCGTGTGTCCGTGTGCACCGGTGCGTCCTAATTCCTATCGCAGTCAATAACTTACGACAAGTATTTTATGGGGTTTAAAGACGAGCAGCGCCTGTGAAAATAGTTACTAACAGAAATTCGGACGAGAGTGAATTTCATAATCTTTGCGTATCACCTGTGTGAGGCCGCGGCCGCCGCCGGTAACGCACACATTAATAAACTAAAAGTTCAGCTAACGAGCAAGATATAGTTGGGTCGTTCACGGAGACGTTATGTGATCTGGCGAGCGTGTCGCGCGACTGTGCTCAGCAATTAGGAGTCAATAAAGCTTGGCGGCTATGTTTAGACCGCGGAGACAATGCTGCTCGGGGGAGGGCGGCGCGGCGCGATGCATCTCCGCACTGACATGTTTACGAGCTGCACTCCCCCCTCCCCGGTACAGTCCCGCAGCGTCTTGCTGGTCGCATTGTGCGGCAACAAGAACACCGTTCACAAATAAATTAATCTAAATGGAGGGAACGTCCGCGTCCGCGCGACACAAAGTAACCGCCGCCGCGCGGTGCGGCACTGCGACAGCTGCGCACTACAGCAGCAACAAAGCTGCTTGCAATTAATTGATATGCATTGTAACTATTTGTAACTGCAGCGATATTCTGTGGCAGCGAGGACATCCTCAGTAGATAGGTACCGATCAGCGCGTCGTCAGTGCTCCCGGGGACAGCCCGCGCGCGCACGCGCATTACGAGTACAATACGTAGCTCGTAGGCAGGTACTCACATCATGTACGTGTGTACTGTTGGCTCCATCTGGGGCGTCGGGCCGATATGATCAAGGAAAACACATATTTTCAGTATTCGGCGGGATTTTACTCTACCGTCTTATGTCAAAGTTCCAATAGTAGTGATGGGAAAATTCGATGGCGCGCTAGTGTTGTATAGGTACGATACTTTTTTAACGACCATGAAATACCCTAAATATGAGATTATTCGAATACTGTTTCATACAAGGAGATAATTCAAATCGAGAGGCTTTACCAAACGGTGGTAGTATCCAAATGCCTAATGTCTAATGTCCAAATTGACCAAATGGTAAGTAATTTTTCCGCTGTATGTGTATTATGTATAAAGTCTAATTAGAGTCAAATTCAATAATACTATTAACAAGTTACTTTTTAGTACAAACGGCTGTACCCAGTGCCTGTCGTGTGCTAGGGACCCGTGTATACCTCCATGGGAGCTTTCCGTCTAGTGCCAGCCGGCAGGGGACCACTGACACGCCGAATAGGAACCGGTACATTATGTTGAGGATGTTCGGAGCGCATTTGTCATGTGTTTCAGTGTCTCAGAGGTGAGCGCGCCGCACGTGCGCGATAAATCTCCCGTGTGTCGCGCGGTATAAATCTCCCACCCCCCTCGACCCTTCTGTGCACTATACCTCACCCCCTGTTAAATATAAACTGCATTGTCACGCGGCGCGGGAGGCGGGGCGGCGGGGCGGCGGGGCGAGACTGAAGCTGAAACGTCTTCATAAACACGATGAATGGCCCGAGTTCGTTTGTTTGTTCCTCTGTCGGTTCCACTCGGACACCGCGCTCAACGTTTTATGTTATATTATTTAATGCACACACGTCTAATATGTTAAGTATCATTAAATATCATAAATGCTGAAAGTATTCAAATACGAATGCTTCCATTGTGTAGGTCCCACATTAGTGATGAACAGTGCAGCCATGCTATTAACTGCTATAGAAGATTTTCGTCTCATGATGAATCTCTTTTTCCCTATTTCAGATTGGATTCATATTTGACAATCCAATCTAACTCTACATATTATATATTCGACACGTCGAGAAATTGAGTTGGCTCATTGAGTCGAGTCGAGAGACATTTTCGATGTTTTGGACACATTAAAAGATTAAAGGGGCCGGAGCTTTCCACTTCCGGGGACATGAGATGAGAAGCGAGCGAGGATGCGCTCCACACACGGCGTCGCATGAGGGAAGGAACGTGTCCGCCCCTCTCTTCTCTTCTAAGTCGTGTTCCTCATTGCTGGGGGTCGTGATCATTCTAAGGAATTAATCACATAGAACGACTCTCGTGGCAGATTTAACGGGGTGGTTTGCCATTGCCTTCCCCATTTCACACACTGGTTATCTCAGTGTGTAGGTTTCCTCACGATGTTTTCCTTCACCGTCAGAGCAGTCGGTAAATGTACGAAAGTCTTTCGAAAAAATCGACAAACTCATTGGTACATGACATTGCATGGTTTCGAACCCGAACCTCCCGTATGGAGTCCGGCGTCCTAGTCACTGTGCCACTGACGCTCCGAAAGCGTCCGCCCCTATAGGCATATTTTTTTTCTTCATACGAGAGCGTTGCTGTAAGTATGCGAGCAACGCTCGCCCGGGAACAGGGGAATAGTGATCGTAACACGGATTTACATTTACGAGGACACATACTCGTATATCAGCGACGGTAAGTAAGGGCTGCAGTGAGAGATGTCGCGTCACGGCAGTGCCGAGGCGAGGTGAGGAGGAAGGAACGTCGCCGGCGGGCGGGCGCGCTTGTGGGTACTGTCGGTGGTCTAGTGGCTAGGACGGCGGACTCCCGTGCGGGAGGTCCGACTTTTTCCGATTTTTTCGTACATTTACCGACTGCTCTAACGGTGAAGGAAAACATCGCGAGGAAACCTGCATGTCTGAGGAAATTAAAAGTTTCCGAAGGTGTATCAAATCCACCATTCAGCACTGGGCCCGCTCTCGGTGGACCATGGCCCCGTTACCCCTAGGTCGAGGGGAAGCCTGCGCCAGAACAGTGGAGACATTAATAGGCTCATAATGATGATGATGGAGGAATCAATCAATCACAGCGGGAGAGTGGGCTTATTTTCTTCATTTATACTATCTTCAACGTACTGTTTCCAGAAAAAACATCTCATTTGGAGGTAACTCTACCGTTGTGATTGATTCCTGGCAGGAAATACCTACACACGGGCCTGCCGTTCGTCAGGGGGAGCTCAATCTCCATGTAGTGGTTTGGTGAGACTACAATACAATATTAAATACGTATATTATATGGCAAAATGTAGCCCCGTGCGCCCGCGCCGCCCGCCGTGCCGCCGGGGGTACGATCCGGTCAGCGGTCAGCGGTCAACCGCGATGCGCTGACCGCTGAAACTATCATGCAGTGCGGCGGTCGGCCTCCACCGACCGCTCGCTGCCGTCCGCGGCGCCGCCGGGCGGGGCGGGCGCGGCGGGCGCAGCGCGGCCGCATAGTCGGGCGTTAACGAGCGAGCGCGCCCAATTAGATGCCATCATTAAGTGTAATCGAGAGCCCGGTGTGCCGTCCGGGCGCGGGCGGGCGCGGGCGGGAGGCGCCTAATTATGTGAGATTTACGGCGCGCTGCTGCAACAATGTTTAATAACAGCGGCGGCCATCACTCGGAGGAAGAAAATTAAACGGCCGCAGCGATCCAGCGCGGCAGCGGCAGTGGCGGGCGGCGTGCGCGGGTGTGCGGCGTCTCGTGACTCCCTCGCATGTCACCGCCGGCCGCGCATTTTAATCACCCGCAGTAATTGCACTGCACTCGGGTGATTACCCGACGACTACTCGCATCAACGCAACTGCTAGGTACTTCGTACACTCAGAATGTTTAAAAACTTGGATATTACTGTATAGAATTCGGTTTTTAAACGAGACGATTTGATGACTCTACCCCGGGGGTAGAGTCATCAGCTCCAAGCGTAGCGTACTTACTGATAATAATACTATTTCTACACTATCGTGGTCGTACAAGTGCTAACCAAAAATATCAATTTTAAGAAACCGTTAACGTCAGAAACCTGTCAGCGTGAGCATCAGCTGGGCAGTGCCAGGCCTGTCAGCGAGCCCTCGGCTCGGCGCCGCCCGTCTCGTCGTCCGTGAGAGCGGATCCGTACAAACGGATCCAGGATCGGTATCAGTAGTAGGTGAGTACCTACAATGAGTGCAGTCTGTCGTGTCGTGTCATACCGGCGATGCATTTGCATCCCGCGTGCACGAGACGCGTGCCGCAGCCGCTCGTACTCTAGTGCTGCACATGCCAGGTACGTGCCCGCATCCGCCGACACGATAACAGCCGCACGTCACTGGGGACATACATATTATATATTGGCCACGTATTGAATACTGCCGTGTACCGTGTGGACGCACCACCCCAACTCTCCCCGAGAGTGTCATATACGTCATATATGATAAGAGATGAGGAGTCTGCTGGCGTCTGAAGGAGCGTCGATTGAAAATACACATAATACTTACTGTGGATGCAATAAGTTAAATAATGTATTTTGGATGTGACTAGGAGGTCCCTGACTCACGAGCTGCCTCCAGGGTCGTCGTCGTGAGGGCCTCGTGCCGGATCGCTGGCAACTCGGGTTGGCCGTTTGAATTTTCTTCTTTTCTTCAATTACAGAGTCACATAAGATAATAGGTGGATTTTGAGATGATGGATACTTTCAGAATAAGGTAGAAACGATAACGATTTGGGAAGAAAATATGAATGACAGATCAAAAAAGAAGATGGCCGCGGTCGGTGAGGCGGCGATAGATAGACGAACAGGAACAGGATGTAATCATAATTAGGTCCATAATTTATTTTTTTAAATATTTCACAATGAATTCTGAACACTTACAGAAAATAGATCTCGGGGAACGCGCGTGCGCCGTCTGGATCATGACCGACACTTGTAATCGTTACTGTACAATGTGTAGGTACACTGATACAATACATCATATGTTTTTATTTGCATGTTTTATGGATTAGTAAGCGTCGGTAAAGGTAAGTAGGTATCTACTTCGCTTAGCTTATAATATCGTCCTTCCTGTACAACTTACCTAGCTATATTACCATTACATTGTATCGGTGCAGACTTAATAAACCTGCGGGAATTAAATTTCAAAATCTTCAAGATAAAGTAGCCGGTGTGGCTCGCTCGCTCGTTCTCCTTGTGCAATAAAATAAAATAATAAAATAGATATCCTTTGTCACGTGCAGTTCAGAACTGAACATAAATCTGTAATATTGGAAGGGTCCGTGTGCACGGGGAAGGAAGTAGGAAGTTTGAGTAATATTTCAATATGCGGCGCAACATTCCGGACACGGACCTGCGCGGGATGGGGGGGGGGGGGGGGGGGGGGGGGGGGCACTGTGTTACGACTCGGGTCGTTCTTTTACAATCAGGCAGTGATACAATGGTAACTACAAATCGTATTCTGTGCCAACACTGTGAGGGCGGTCGATCGTCGGCGGTTGGCTTGATCGTACGAAACCTAACGGTAACCGGACAGTTTGTGTGACTAGTGGCATACGAAATGAGTCAAGTCGGAGCAATTTATAATTTTTATTACAGATATACCGGATGGGGGTTTGGCCGGATATTCGAATACCGGATATCCGGCTAAACCTATATTTTATTGCATACAACTTAGTGGAAGTCCCCGGGGACTACGGGCGGGAAGCGCCGGAACGTGCGCCCGCGCCACTGCGGGTCTGCGGCGTCGAGCGGGGCCGCCGGCCGCCCTCCACCGCGCCGCCGCACAAAAAGTGCCAGGTGCCGCCAGTGTTGTTTGAGACAGTCTACATACGAACACATATAATTTCACCGTAGCTGCGGGTTCATTATCTATAAGATTTCTTTACTTTTTACCTGTGATTTTATATTTTATTTTATTTTATTTCTTCACTTAAATTTACAGCTTTTTCCATTTAGAAATCTATTAAGTAGGTACTTAATCTATTTATTAGGTTATTCAAATACAAATATACTTTATTGTACAGCCGGGACATAAACAAAACATACAACATAAAGAGAGGTACAATATAATGTGCAGAAGGCGGCCTTATCGCTTTAAGCGATATCTTCCAGGCAACTTATAGGTTATACATCTTTCTCCATTTGATCCCACTTCGTTTAAGAAAAGTTCATTTATGCTTTTAAGTTTGTTTTGATAACTAAGTATCTCTGCTACTAGATGGTAGTAAATAAATAAATAAATAGCATCTTTATAGACAAATTTAGTACACAATGGTTGTACAGCGTGATATGTTTCTAGCGCCTGACCTCTACTGTGCCTCAGGGGCCCGTGATAGTGGTACCTCTACCTACTGTCATATGTAGTAGTACTTTGTGTACTAACAGTAATCATAACTATAATGTAGGTAGGTTGCTTAATGTTATAAGAGAGGGTAATTCTAGGTCAATAAAGATAGTTGGTTTTAACACGTCTACCGGTGTGTTTCATTTGAGCTCCTATAACTACCACACCTACCTACCTGTAGTAGGTGTACAGTCATGACCGGGGTCCTGGCTGAGCCTGGACGGTGTTCGAGTGTGTGGTTAAATGTGAGAGTCATTATACACTTATACACAGACGTCGTACAGTAAGACATGGTGTCCACGGCCAGCGCTGCACGCGGCTCCCGGGAGCCGCTGATACCGCAACATTACAGAGGAGTCTTGTCGACATCTAGGGACTCGTCAATAAAATATTAAAAATAGGAATACAAGAATTTCCTTACTAAACCTCTTCACACTTCTATATTTACGTTATAATTAATAAGTAAGTTAAGTAAGTAAGTAATACGTTTATTTCACACACAGCAATGACCGAAACAGTTATAATTATAATAAAATAATTATGTAGTCAAAGGTGAACATATCTAAATCATGTCTGATGGTCTGCTGTTGTTGTGAAAAGGAGTCTCAACTCAGCTTATTGCTGCAGACAAGAATGCCTATAGCGCTGGTGTTCTGTTGGACCATGATGTTGAGTTGAGTTATGCTCTCCGATGCATAATTTTTTCACCTCCAATAGTAGAGAGTATAAAATAATCTTAAGATTATTTTATATAAACCTTACCTACCATCTTTTGCATTTATAAATCTTTACTTTTGTTTAAAGATAAGACAGTTAACCTGTTATTAAGTTATAGGTAAGGTAACAATAAAAGGCACGGTATGTCGCTATCAGTCCGGCCTTTGGAGACTGACTCCAATGTGTCATGGCAAACACAAGTGAAATCATACAAAGGACTAAAAAAAACTATTCCTACTCGCTCTATATAGTTACATGCGAGATAGGAGACCTAGGTATCTTATCTGATAAGATAAGTTAAGATAAGTAGGTATCTATTCAAGTTTTGGTTTGGCTATACCGCATGAATCAGCTATTCCCGTGTCTCCGGCGCTCACCCACAAAAGCCCAATCACAATACCCATAAAGCTCAATTTTTCTTTCACACAACACTCGGGGCAGCTCCACACACACACACACAACACACACACGTGACGCACACAGCGTGTCGTGGGCGGAGCCGGGCGGGCCACGCCCCCCACCCCCCGCGGCCTCTGCCCGCTGCCCGCGCCCCGCACGGTATCAGCCACGCTACAGACACACGGTACGTACAGTACGACCACAGTGAACCACGGACACGGGACTGGCCATGGCAACGTATTCAGGAGTGTAACCCATAGAGCGTATGGCGTAACGTATACCCATGTATATCTCGCTGGGAAAAAGCGGAATACCATAGGAATTTGGCCAAGGGGAGAACTGTTGCTCTGAGGGTCCGGGGCACCTTTGGCGGAAGGTGGAGATTATTAAGGTAGGGCAGGTTCCCTAGGGTTCAATACACGCAATATTTACAGTCCTCCTCTCCCCCTCCGACCAATCTCGTAACTCATTATAACACGATAAACAGTTGTAATCCACCACCCGTCACTACTGACAACCAATAAACTCCATATTCCTAGAGCATAAGGCTATTTCCCTGCGACATGTACTTACCACACCGGACCACGTACAGTACCGTCACACTGACACAGCCGTGGCGACAGAAAACATACGAGTACATAGTTTCACATATTTCTAGATGTCTAAAAACAATACACATCATTGTAATTGTCACTTACCTTGACTGGACGTGATGTTCCACTGATGATGAAGTATCCACCACAGTTTTCGCACGTATTGAAGACAAAACTTCTGACTATTGTTACACTGGGATAGAAATGATAATTAAACGATCAGTAAAGTGTTGAAATAGATTGAGTTTATATTGAAAATAAAAATAGTTTCATGACCTTGAGTGTCCTTTTTCTTTGTCAGGCGGGACACTTTCGGACCTCACCTCGTAGGTACTGAGGTACGAGGGTGTAATGTACTGTACGTAGGTACCCACCCACCATCGTTAATCTAAGTACTAGGTACCACGTTCATACCACACTGTGATCGTTCAAACAGCAGTAGAGCCTTGCCGATAGATGAAACGAATTATGTGAGCAATGGAATATGTATTATAATTTATGGTGGAGAAGATAATAGAACATTCAGAGTGGTAGCCAAAAGGGCGGCCTCGTGCACTGTCAGTATCACTGGCACGATATTAAAATTTGTACTCCTATTGAATTACATATATGTATAGCCAGTACTCTACGAACGAAGTCTTGTACCTTTGGCCTATCACGTTATTAGCTACATTAGTCGTGTTGTATGTTATGACTTGAGTATCAATCAAATCAAATCAAAATGTTTTTATTGTAAGTATCTTAAAGTACATTTTTACAACGTCACTTTTTCACTCTTCCACCGCTTCGTGAGGTGCTGTGGCTGAAAGGAAAGAAGCGGCGCAAGAAACTTTCAGCAGCACGTCTTTTGAAATAAATGTATCTTACAATAATTATGAATACAATCATATACACAATGTGCTGAGCTGGAGCTAAGTTTAGGAGCAAGCCTCTTTATCATTTAAGTAGTCATTTATTTTATAATAACCCTTTTTACATAAGGTCCGTCTTAAATGGGTCTTAATTGTTTTCTCTGTCATATTTATTACAGTATCAGGTACCTAATTATAAAACCGTACACAGTGACCCATAAATGATGTGTTTACTTTACTCAGTCTAAAGCGTGGGACAGCAAGTTTGTTTTTGTTTCTGGTATTGAAATCATGTTTATCACAATTGTTCAGATTTGTATTCATGTTCATCACATACATTTGAACTGGAATCAAAGTAGAATTTTTCCCTCGTAGAATAGTCACTCACCACAACACCGCCTCTGCTGCTCAATAAAATAATGATTTAAACTTTTTACTCACCCTCAAACACCCTCTCACAACAGGTTTTTTTAAATAATAATAATATTTATCTAATTTTTATATAAGTGTATCCCCCAGGCCATTAGACTGTTGCTATCTACTACGCTGCAAGACGGCCGATGAGGCCAGTGCGGGTAGTAGAGACCGATATTTACTTATACATTGTAACTACACTATTGTTAAGTGATTATATTTATTTTTTAAATGTATACGGTTTAACAGACTATAATTAATCACCAATATATTGAAGCAATATATGGTCCAGATACTTTCAATTACTTCCACAGTGTTATGTCGTATGTGATTCTACTCTGGGATAACGCTGCCGACTTACAAAGCATTTTTATTTCGCAGAAACGAGCTGTGAGGGGTATATATCGAAGGGGATCTAGGGAGTCCTTAAGAGAAATTTTTAAACAAATATATATCGTAACATGCCAATATATATTTTATGCCCGCAAATATTGACTGATTTAAAAAAAACTGTGATGTACATACCTACACGACTAACTCTCCTAAATCAAAGGTTGGCTGAGATCCCTATGGGATAAGCCCGCCTTTGTACATATTTTAATGTTTTTTTATTTTCTGTGTATTTATTTTTTGTGTACAATAGAGACGACAAACAAACAAACTAACTAAAGTGTCAAAATCCTTCTTTATGAACTGTGTCAGATTTTACAATTTAGAACCAGAAAAAATAAAAGAGCTAAATGACAAAAAAAATATCAATCAATCATTTATTCGTGAACACAAGTAAGTATACAGTTTAATGAGTTGGTATCACTATGCTCCGTCGTTTGACATACACATATTTTCAATAAATTGTTCAATGTCAATATTATATAAATTATTAAAATTAAATTAAACAGTTGACTACTAGTAGTCGTAGTATTAATAGTAAGTAATAGTAGTCGTAGTATTAATAGTAAGTAATAGTAGTCGTAGTATTAATAGTAAGTAATAGTAGTCGTAGTATTAATAGTAAGTAATAGTAGAATTAATTTACTAAACTCTGATTATGGACATACACATAGACTCCACCTGACTCCGACTTTCCGGGATGTATCCGTACCGATTATCGACCACCTCAGCCTTTTGGGGTTGGATTTGACTTCCAATCTCAACTTTGGGCGCTCCATTGAGTCAAAAGATCAGACCGCAGCCAAAAAATTGGGCATCCTGAGTAAGGTTAGGCGGTACTTCACGCCGGGACAGCTTTTAAACCTTTACCAAGCTCAAGTCCGGTCGTGCATGGAGTACAGCTGCCACCTGTGGGACGGCTCAGCTAAATACCAACTGGCTTCTCTTGACTTAGTGGAGAAACGCGCTAAGCGCCTTATAGGTGACGAATCGCTGGTGGAAGCTAGACTGCAAAGTCTGGAACATCGGCGCAAGGTTGCCTGTCTATCGGTATTTTATAGGATACATTTCGGAGAGTGCGCATCGGAATTGCACGACCTAATTCCAGCATCTCCATTCCGCCTTCCGACTACCAGGCGCGGGGAGGGTTTCCATCCTTATGTTGTTGATATACCATCTGCTCGTACGAAGCGATTTGCTTCTTCGTTCATTATGCGAACGGCTAAGGAATGGAACAGCCTGCCGGCGTCTGTATTTCCCGAAACCTACAACATTGGGATCTTCAAGGCCAGAGTGAATAGGCATTTACTGGACCCGCATGCTCCATCGTCGACCTCATCGTCGCTTACCATCAGGCGAAATCGAGGTCAAATGCGGGTTTAGAAGTAAATAAAAAAAAAGACCGGACATAAGGTTAATAAAAATGGGACAAACACTGATTAAATATCTTTGTCACTTAAAAAAATCATTTACTGAATAATATGTCTTGTCAACTAGCAGTTTCTTCAGTTCGCGCTTGAATGAGTTTAAACACTCTCGTATGGACTTCGGTACCTTATTATATAACTTAGGTGCCATAACAAATACACTCTTCTGTATGAAACTAGTCCTAACCTTCGTTAAACAACAGAGCTGATCACATCGACGTTGACTTTTAATAAATTCAAATAAGTGTATATTATTTTTTACGAAAACCACAGTCTCATAAATGTACAGCGACGGCGTTGTCAATATTTTCAGTTTTTTAAAATATGGTTTACAGCTATATGTGCGCTTTACACAACGCTTTTGCACCTTAAAAACTGCTTCTTTGTTGGTAGCATCGCCCCAGAAAATGATGCCGTACCTCAGGGTAGATGCGACAAGACCACGATATGCAGTCAGTAACGCTGGCTGGTTTACAACTTTACTTAATTTGTGTAATGCGTACGCGAATTGGATGAGTTTGTTGACCACCTTTTCAATTTGCGTACTCCAACTCGTATTGCTGTCGATATCTAAACCTAAAAATTTGGTAACCAGTTATTCTTCTACAGTTTGTCCTTGGTAATTTAAAAACAATGTTAGAAAATCTCTGTCTCGTAAAGCATACTATACTGTGCCAGACTTTTCATTTCATTTCATGGGTCAGCGCTTTTCAGCCAGGCCACACATTACACTAAGAGAAAACAACAAGGTGCGGTTAGTCTGGGTACCAGGCCATGTAGGGGTGCAGGGAAATGAGCTGGCTAAGAAAGGCTCAAAAACCGTTTTTACGGGGCCTGAGCCTTTTGTTGGTCTCTCAATGAGTACCATCAAAACAGCCATTAAGGCTAAAGCCAGGGACCTGCATATGGTGGAGTGGTCAAAAACGACCAACTTAAAACACTCTAAGAGGTTCATTGGAAATGGTGGCACGGCTGGGCGCAGGGAAATTTACAACTATAGCAGGAGTCTCATTCGTCTCATTGTAGGGGCGTTCACAGGCCATTTTGGCACTAAGAGCCTACTACACAAGATGAGACTGGCAGACCATCCCACCTGTAGAGCCTGTGGTGACACCGTTGAGTCAATGGAACACTTGCTGTGCGAATGTAACTCGTTGGCTGGAAAGCGTATGAGTCTTCTGGGAGTAGCCTACCCGAAACCAGAGGACTGTAGGCTCCTTCCTGTAAGCTGTATAACGCCCTTGATGCAAAGCATCTTTAAGGAACAGGAAGGAGACTAAGGTAAGGGGTGAGCACAAACGATCCCTGAGGGTCGAAGTGCCGCTGGGGTTATCCCTGGCCCCCTGTCATAAGATAAGATAAGATAAGAGAAAACAAACGAGAGTAACAAACTAAACAATAACAAAACGGGCACAAACAGAACATAGGTACGAGTACTCGGGGGACACCGGCAGCGGCGGCGGCATTCGACAACAGACGACTCGACCACTGAGATTAAATACCTATCGAAATTCCTCCGACTAGTTTCGGCCTGTTTCCGTACTTTATCACATATTTAAAATGTCTCATATTTGTATGGCGGAGGCGGCAGAAGGTAGGTACATGGTGCATACAGCAACCTGGGAGTGCGCTGCAGAGCGATACACGGGAAGTATAAAAAGGAAACCTCTGTCTCCGAGGTTGTAATCCTCGCTGATAGTTTATAGGCTGAGTTATAGATTGTTAGGAACTTTCGACACAATAATATATAATAACAATAATATTTCAATGTTCTCGTGCTCTTCATATTAAGTAAGTAAGTACATACTTACATTCCTATCAAGTAATTAGGGGCGAGGTAATTATAGATATTTTGACAAATGCTTTAATATAACATAGGTACCTACATAACTTACATTCTACTTATTCCACTCGCATATTTGAAGGATTAAATAAAAAACAACTAGAGAAAAATATAGAATGATGTCCTTTCTGTCACGAGACACTAACAAACAAGAAAAAGACCAACGCGCTCATTCTAATAAATTAATTAGAAAAAGTTGTTGCAACATATTCCGCGAGCCGGATTTGAACCTACGAGTATATACGATCTCGCGGAATTTTTTTAAACCACTTTTCCTGATTTATTTAAAAAGTCCTATGTAATTTTTCCAATATTAATACGAGCCGACGGAGCGGAGCGGGGCGCCGTGTGCCGTGTGCGGTGTGCGGTGTGCGGTGTCACTGCTCTACCAAAAGGTTCACAGAAAGAAAAACTTGTTAACTTCAACCAACATCTTGGCCGTGTCTATCAAGTAATTTGTTCAAATGAATAAAACTTACTTGATATGCTCTAAATTAAACATGTTTTCTTTCAGTGTGAGTACGTCGTGTCTACAGTTTGGACACGCGACGGTGGAGGGTGAGGGCTTGTTAGTGTACAGTCTGTACTGAGTACTCTACTCGTGGGAGACAATAACCACATAGATTTTAATGGTTTTGGTTTTTATTTTAATGGTTTAGTACATTGATCCGTGTTCTAAATCCTGATGAAACTGGGTGTAACATTCGCGGTTTTTTACCGAGAGATACACTTATGAATGTGATTTAACTTTGACCGAAAATTTTTGAAAAAAGCGAATAACATTTTTCCGAATTTCCAGAGAAAGTAGGCGAACTTGAGCCACCAACTTGTACAAAACATTTGTGCCCAATTTTCAAAATCTTTATACAAAGTTGTTCACATTCATGAATGCAAAATGGTTCTAGTAAAAGTGCGACGAATGTTTTTGTTAACACTGTATATAGTCCAACGAGACGACTCTACTTCATTTTGCACGAGTCATTTCTACTTCATTTTGCACGAGTCATTTCTACTTCATTTTGCACGAGTCATTTCTACTTCATTTTGCACGAGTCATTTCATTCGGCAGGTCCAACGCAATTACTTATTCGAATCTATTAGACTCTACCGACGGTGGAATCCTAATTTGATAGGAATTTATCTCGTCGTGTGCAGCGGTGGCGACCGATGAGCCGACAGGAATTTAAAACATGACATCGACAACAGTGACATTACAGAAAGTAGAGAAAGCTGCGATTGAAAAGTAAAGAAGTAGAGTCGAACGCTCAGCCGTTTAGGTAGTCGTAGAGACACATTCCCAGTGTTATAAATACCTAACGTAAAGTCAAATCATAGAAACAAGAGTAGATTTTTTTAATGTATAGACTAGATCCTCGTTTGACCACAATCCACCCGATGGTAAGTCTCAAATGAGGCACGAGTAGAATCATAGAGTTGCTATTTTTTCTCTCTCTCTCTCCGTCCCATACAATCTGTACTCGCGGCGGGCAGCAGAGCGATAGAGTCACGTATACAGGTAGAGTAGAGTAGAGACGGCTCCACCGACACGAACACCGCTGCGCGGCCGCCGCGAGCGAACGACCATTGTCCGTATTCATGTCCGTACTCATACGAGTACTCAATCCGGTCCGGATGGTCCGGTTGGATGCATTCATCATCATCAGTCTACTACGGCCGCACTGTGGGGCACGGGCCTCCCCTTGCACGAGAACGTGTGAGCCATTATCCATCGTGCCAGCCCAGTGCTCGTTAATGGATATCATTTGATCGGATTTTTTCTGTCAGACGTGCAGCTTTCCTCACGCTATATCTTCCTTCACCGTTAGAGCGATCGATAGGCATAAGCAAACGAGTCTTCAAAATTTCATTATTACACGAGGTGGTTAGAACCGAACCCGGACTGTCCTTATTGAAACTTAACCAGGGACCTGCGACGCTCTCTTAGATGTCATTAGTAAATCCCTTGGTCACCACATGTGTGACTGCAACGCAACGCTCTCGTCTCTCTATATGATAGCCGGTGTATAATGTAATGTAATGAGCAGCTATATTACAGCACAGCACAGCGCGGCGCGCGGCGGCGGCGCGCACGGAATGTGATCTGTCTCACTCAACTAACTCGACCACTGATTTAAATAGATTCCGCCTTCCATACACACGGCCATTGAAAACCGTGTCGCCGAAAATCTACCGGGCAATTGTTTTCTAGCGTCAGTTTATACAAACGAAATGGCGGCAATTTCTGATTGGCACATAATTATTTTTTAATAATGATTAATGCAGCGAACATAGTCCGCACGGCTGGAAAGTTGGAGATTGTCGAAATTGGAAGTTTTAAGCTTGACGACACGATATACAGTCCTCACTCATGACTCTGTCTATAGATGTCTGTATGGTCAAGTCTCGGCTCGGCGAGTAATGTCCCAGCACATGCGTACGCGCCGCTAAGCCACGCCGGACTTGACCTACACGCCCAAGTACCCAGGCCGAGCGCTTAATACATACAATGTAGCTGTGAACTCGACTCCCGAGAAACAAAAGAAATGAAGGAGTCATCACTCAGCTATCAAGAATTGTCCTGTCGCTATCTCTATCATGAATAAAGGGGAACCACATCCTCACATTGGAAGTCCGTCGCCAATGAGAGAAATACAAATATTCTTTATTGCACACAGGACAAAAATACAGAACAGAAGAAAAGATACAAAATACAAGTACAATTGGCGGCCTTATAGCTTTAAGCTATTTCTTCCAAGCAACCTAAAGGTTAAAATAAATACGTATAGTATTTATTAAAATCATCTGGCAATGGGATAAACAATAACAATTGGGCAATATGGACAATGACAATAAGAGTATTAACAATAGGGTTTCCTGATTTGGCTTTTTTTCATTTATTAACTCATGCAATATTTAAGGATTTATTATTTACGTGTGCGGGAGTTATTATTCATATAATAAATATTATTCAAGATATTCGTTTTAGGGGTGGGGGGGGGGGGGGGGGGGGTATTAGATTTTATGTTCCAATAACTTCTTTACGTTTAAATATTTCTAATTTAGCTTTATGTGGAATTCCTTTTTAGCTGGGTTTTATTCTAAGGATATAATTTTAGATTTGGTGAGTTTAAGAATATTTTTTTAAAATATTATTGTTCAACAGGTTTAACAATAAGAATAAGAATATATTAATTATACTATTTGTTTATTAATGTATTTAATAGCAATAGATTATAATTTATTATATGGCAATCATCTGGTATACTACAGTTTAAGGAGATACATTGGCTCTCTCTGCGTCTTCTATCGCGTATATAATAGGGAGTGCTCTTCAGAACTATTTGACTTGGTGCCGTCGTCTACTTTCTTGAATCGTACCACTCGTCGGCGGCTCAATTTCCACCCGCACTTTCAAAAGCCTCGGGTGTCCCCCACGACCCGTTTTACACAAACGTTTCTGCCACGCACCTGCAAAATGTGGAACTCTCTTCCACCCGACGTTTTTCCACAGAGCTATGACATGGGATGTTTCAAAAAGAACGTTAAAAAAGTCCTCTCCCTCTACGGCCGGCAACACACAAGCAATACCCCTGGTACTGCACGTGTCTCTAGGCGACGGTGACTACTTACCATCAGGTGGCCCGTCTGCCTGTATGTCGTAACTAATTTATAAAAAATAAAACGAATCGTTTGTTCGGTTCGCCGGTGAAGTTGTTTTGCGTTATGTATGACATTCGAGAAACAACGTCGTATTACGTATAGTTACTCACAGTTGATGTCCACACGTACCCGAGCTACGTACGTACTCGCCGCGCTCGCGGACTCGGTGTTGGATTGATTTGTCATTACCAGGTAAATAATAACTAACTGATATGTGCCGTAGGTACTGTGCCGCTGTGTGGAGACGCCGACCGGGTAATTATCGACTAACTGCTATAAATAATTGCTATCTTGGCTTCACGTCCCCCGTCGAATGTGTCCAGCAACGTTGCACAATACGCTACCGTTTCGTGTCGTGTACCTAAGTGTATCTAAGCTGGTCTAATGTAAGTCAATCGTAAGCGAGCTAGTAATACTGAGTAAGTAAGTATGATTTAATTAATATAGTTTAGTTTCGTTGGAAGAGCAGCAGGGGCTAATCCAGGTAATGATTTTGTGGGCACCGGTTATTGAAATCGGCAGAGGCGGCCCTAGCTCTTGCGAGGCCCCGAGCAGAGGTTTCGAAATGAGCTCGGTTTACAGTCTTTATCACCGGGATAGAGCCCTAATGTTTTATTTATTATTTATTTATTTTAATTTTATTGGAAATCCAACAGCACTTTAAACAAAATATAAACCAAACTAACAATAAAAGGCCAATTACAGGTCTTCACTAATAGAAATAACTTAAGTAAATTAAGCTAAGCACGGAATGGGTTTACACGAAACGGTAGCGTATTGGAAACATTAGATGGGGGACGTGAAGCTAACTTACTTAATTATTTAGTTTAATTTAGTTTTATAGTTTTTCATAAGGTATGTGTGTTTAATAAAATAAAATAGTTTTGAAATTGTTTTAAATGCTTAAATATTCTATTTACAAATATCAGAAATAAGCGATGTAAAGAAATATCACCGGTGGCATTTGAACCTGCACACACCACAGCTAATGTTTAGGGGAGAGAGACTATTTTTTTATTTCGTCCAAGTCTTTATCTAAGTATTTACCTACTTAAAGATTTCTAGGGAGTTTAAATTGACTGCCAAACTCGTTCATCTGTGTGAATCCGGTAAATAATCTGTTCAGTTGTCCGGCGTGGGGGCACACGGCGGCGGCGGGCCAGCGTGCGGCCGGCGGGCGGCTCTGCGCTCACCGCGCTGGCTGCGAGATGTTCCGAGAAGCGGCGGGTGCGCCGGCGCCGCGGCTTCCCGGAACACGGCGCGGCCGCTGGCCTTGCGCAATGTATATGCAACTGCGAGTCATAGCTAAAAGGTTCCATTTACAAAGCGTTCGTGTGTGAATACTCGCATGTACACACACACACACACACGCACGTGCAGCGGATTTCTATTTATAATAAAAGCAATAAGTTTGTTTTGTTTACGTATCAGTAAGTAGCACGATGGCAAATATTTAGTGTCCACAAATAAATATCTTGCGGGTGAATTACGGTTGCGGGCGGTATCGGCACTGCGGCGTGCGCGGCGTGCGACACATTCCGCGTCTGTCTGCGCCCACGCAGATTTGGATTAATACTCCCATTGTCAGTGGACCAGCCCCGCCAGTCGGTACGCATATACCGTTGCATAACATTGCGTAGTGCAGCGTGGTGTCGGACGGAGGACACGCAGCTTCTTTATCACCCTCCGTATCACTAACAAACAGCCGGCCGGGGCCGGGCTCGCCGCACGGTGCTCGAGCGTCGGTTTCTAGTGGAGCTCCGTGACTTGACGAGCTAGCCGGTGATCGGTTGAGACGTGGGCATGCGAGCTCGGTACGTGGTACGGCGGAGGCGTGCCCGGCCGCGGGGGTTATTAAGGCGGTGCGCGGGGCGCGGGCGTCTAATTGCGGGCTGCGTTTTTGCGGGCGCGCTGCAATCTGTATGCGGCGGGCGCGCCGCGCCGGCGGCTTCCACGAAAACAATTACCGCATCCGCCGGCCATCTTGCGATACCTCCTGCCCGCCGCCTCCCCGTGACGCGGGGCCGGCCGGCCACGAGGCGCGGTGACTTATGTGCCTCCGCCGCCGGACAATTATCGGCGATTAACGTGAACCGGGGGCGCACGGAGCCCCACGGAACGGAACATTCCGCGGCCGGCGTCGCGTCGTACCGGCACGTATTCGCTTACGTCAGTTTCGGTACAGGACGGGACGACCACACGAAAGGGGCCGTCCGTCGCGAGGATATTTACGATCCCGATTGCCCGACACCCGTATACAGCGAAAGATCTACATTCCCCGGTACGACACTTCGTGGGAGGAGAGCGGTGGAATTCTCGTAGACTCTACAAAACTGCACCAAATCGAGCGGTGAACACGACGGACCGACGTGAAGACAATTAAAACTTCCCGACGTCGGTCGGCTCCTAATTAGTTCGGACCGGCGGCTGTCGACCGCCGACCGTCGAGGGTACTTTGATAACGTTTATAGCGGGCGCGGGACGACGCCGTTTGTTTTTACGAGCGCGTTTGTCGCCGTGTGACGCCGAACGCGCCCTTATGGCGCTGCAGTAAGGTGCGCCCGCGGGCGACCGGGCGTTGCCGGCTCGTCCTCAGCCCGCTCCGCGCACATTAGAGTGCGCATTAGTGTCGAGATAAGATAGCGCGGCGAGGTGCGGCCTCGCGCCTCACACGCGCCGCGCCGGTAGCTGGGGACATCGCGGAGGTTTAGATAAACATGCTACTTCATTACAAGCTCGGGCCCGGTCCGGTCCACTGTGGCGTGTGGGCTGCGCCCGCGCCGGCGGCCGGAGCTCACGCGCACTCGTCACACGTTTCTCTGTTTCTCACATTCTTATCTCTCTTATCTTATTCTAACATTCCGACCGAACAATTCTAAAACCGATAAATACTTGAATAACGGATTTGACTATTGTTATAACTTCATCCGCCTTCTTGTAAGGTAAACACTAGAGTTTCAATTGTTCCTTACATGCTGTATACCTACTTAATGTCTGACACTAGTGGCTGTTGCTATCACTCCTGGTTACTAAACATTTGGATAGTGTCTGTAGGTACGGTTGTACCCAAGCTAGAGATGTTCATCTCCAAAGGGAGCCCCCCGACGCCCTCGCCGCGCCGCACTGGTCGCGGGCGACGCCATACATTAGGCGCTAAAAGATAAGGATACTTTATTGCCACACAGACACACGAGTAGGTAAGGTACTTATTCATTTGGTTATATTTTCTGTGACATAAATATTACACACACACTACGATATATAATACATACTCGTACATACTCGTCACTAAAAAGTAGTTTAAGTTAGTGGTTTGAGTTTGAGCTCAACTATTTAGAACTATAGTGTCGATCCTCTACATCTGGAACTTCGACGACCTGATGTCAGAGAACCGGGAAGAATGTGAGCAGATCTCTACTACCGTGGTACCGGAGGTACCTACCTATATAAGCCAGTATTTTTTAAATGTTTAATTTAGAGTTATAGGCTGATAATTTGACAGCGGGCCTTGTCAGCATCGTTAGTGACTGAGGCAGTAGATACCTCGGCTGATAGGGCGAGAACAAAAAAGGTTCCTTAATATTTATAATTCGGGGGCCTGTTCCCATGCGGCCCGGGTCTCGCCGGTGGGGGGGGGGGGGGGGGGGGGGGGGGCATAGATCTCACTATCGAACAGTCATCGCCAGCAGTAAATCAATAAAGGGTTCGTCGGTTTTTGTCTGGTCTGGTCGTCTCGGGGCGCGCTGCCGACCGCCGACCGCCGCGTCACACGCCGTTTATACTGCGACCTGCCCTGCTTCGTACTCGAGGTGACTCGCTGCTGGATCATGATGGACGAAGATCGCACTTGGGGATTTACATCTTTAGGTATTCTTAATCGGGTCTATCACGTTGAGTGCCTATTTATTATTTTTTATCACAAATAATTTTGTTATAAAAATAGTTATTTTAGAGAAATCTACAGGTGAACTCTGGTGTTTTAGGTGTTATCTACTTACCGATCGTGCGTGCCACTTTTTATTCAGACAGACCAATATTCGAAGCCGTACATAAAGCAAGTATCAAGCGGGTGGGTGCGCGGGCGGCGGGGAGCGCGCCGATTGCCGGCGATATCATCTGATCAGTATAATTCGGTCGTGTCGATGCCGCGCTGATGTCGCGATAGATCCCCCCCCATCACCCCTCCCGCCGCCGCTGCCGCTGTCTCGCCCCGCTGACCCCACCCCCTGCTGGCCTTGTTATAAATGTTATCAGCTGTTATAGATCACCTATCCTATAACTAGAGTTATTATTCGAAATAAAAAAGACCAATGTCAAATTTTTGTAAAACGAGCGCGTTGAAGTCTTTTATATGGGTCGTTAGAGACCCCTGGATTTGTACCCGATGTATCCGCGTATGTTTGGGGAACAAGTGGCCGGTTGTCTCGCGACGCGACGGTTAACCGGCTCCGGGTGTGTACACTCGGAGCTCCATAACAAAAACAACAACAACAAAAGATTTGTTACTGAATAAATATCTTTATTTATTTATTATTATTATTAAAACATACAAGAGTCGAAATAAATAACTGTATTTCGATAAAACAGTATACATAACTGAAAAACTTTTATTATGGGGCCAACTCTGAACTTGTAACAACCAAACAGTTGTGCTATTATAAAAATAACTCATACGACTAAAAAGTTTGAAACAGCTGATTTTTTGCGATTTCAAGTATGGTCTTATAGTGAAATTTGTTCAATTAGAGATACTGAAACCCCCCTTTCGGCTATATAGGGGGTTTTGTAATATCCTGTATAAGTGTTTACTCACTGATGGATGACGGACACCACTGGCGCGATAGGGTAGCTCTGAATCGGCTCCCGTGCCGGGTCACGTCACGGCATCTACTCCTACCACAATACCACAGACAATACTAAATGGCCCTACGTACGCATGTAATGCCCTACAGCGTGTCTTCCGGCTGCAGTCGCCGCGGAGGACACTGTCGTACCGCGTGGCCCGCACCGCACCGCGCCGCACCGCGCCGCACCGCACCGCACCGCACCGCCAGGCGGTCTCGGACCACGTCGACTCATTTAAATTAATTAGCGAGTCACCCCGCGGCCGCGGAATGCGCCCCCGATACCATCGGGCCGCCTCGCGGTCGCGGCCGCGGCCGCAGCGAGTGATTAATCAATTATTAGACGTCATTATTTACGGCGCGAGCGCTGCGTGCGCCCCGCCGCGCCGCGCTCGCGACCCGACCTCGCCCGCTGCGGGCGGAGGCACCCGGCCGCGCCCTGCGCCGGCGCCGCCGCCGCCGCCGCCGCCGCCCCGCCGCCGCTATAAATCTAAATCTCCCTGACGATGCCTGCGCTATGATAAAGATATAATTTACTTCCGAATCCGAGTAGCGACTGGCGACGTGCCGCGGGGGCTCCAAATTATTATGGGCAGTTTTTGACGACATTATAAAAATATTTTTTTCGGTATTAGAAACTTAATAGCCGATGTCTCTACAGATAAGCGTGTCGTTATAGATAGCTTCTTATAGGCTTATTTATTACACGGATTACTTTTAATTAATTGAAAATTAGCAAGTTAAGTACCTAAGTATACGTAGGTACTTGATATAAAAAGAAGAAAATCATTATGTCAGAAGTAGGGGAGACCGAGGGGAGTTGAAACAATTTTGACATTTTGCTTCATACACAAAATTCTATAAACACAAATCGTATGAAATTAGTGTCAATCGACAGTTTTTTTCTTACACTTTCAGATGACTGACACACAGAAAGTGTAAGTTTTAATTCTGTGGCGAAAAATCGACTAGAACGTAACAAGTCATTTTGTTTCAACTCCTCTCATACCGAGGTAAGGTGAAACATTTAATTTTTGGTTAGAATTAAACGTTGTAAAGTAGAAACGACGGTACAATTTAAAGGTATTTATTAAATTAATTTTTTTTTAAATATACATGTAGAAGGAAGTATGGTTGAGGTTGTAACTAAAAGCCGCATCACGGAGACTTTTCTGACGCAATGTAACTTCTTCTGCCGCGAGCTCGTATACACGTATAAGCAATCCAGCCATACAAAACTTAAACGAGATGAGTTGAAATAGTCTGTTCCAAATCCCCTCAGTAAGAAAAATCCTCCCAATTTTTATTCAATTAAAAACCGCGAAGCAAAATTCAAAGATATGAGTCGTACCAGTGCTATGAATTTAATCGTTTGTTAATGAGATTTCGAAACATATATAACCCAAATCAAAGTACAAACGCGTTATTAAAATATAGGTATCTTAATAAAACGTTTAAAACTTACTTTTCACGATTTTTGCGACGTGGGAGCCAGAACGACACAGCCGCGCGCTTATGAGTCACGGACGCGAACAGAGGGGTCCGCCGGCAGCGGCGGGAAGCGACCGACTTGCGACGTTACCAGCTCGCTAACGGTTTTAAGTTCCGCGAAAATGGTGCTGTTTCAAATCACCTTTGTTTCAAAACACCTCGGTCTCCCCTACGTATCAGTCAGAAGAAGTAGAATCGGCACGCAGATTCTGGTAAATGATCAGTTATCACAAGACTGCATTTCAGTGAGAGATTTATGAGAGAGTCAGAGATAGAAGGTAAGTCAAGTAACTAAAATAAAGAAAGGCGAAACTAAATTTCTTAACTATTTGTAAAGTTCTCCAGTCTATTCCCCATTTGAAATGAAGTAGTCGTCGATGCGAATCGCTCAGGTTCACGGCATGCATCAGTACAATCCACTATGGTGTAAGTGTTCAACAGAAAAAACATGAAACACGGGTACTTGTCGCTCGTCATTGAGTAACCGAGTAGGCCGGAGTTCGCGAGGAATGCGATCGGAATGCGCGTGCGACCAGCCGCCGCCGCCGGCCGCGGCGACACGCGTGGAAAGTCGAGAAAGTGCCGCGGCTCACGGGAATTCCTGGAAGCGCAAAAAACGCGACTCGTCGATATTATATTAGCGGTTATCTATTCAGTCACGCGGCGCGGGCGCAGGCGGCAGCTGCGGCACCGCAAGGACCACGTCCCGCGCGGCGGCGGGCGCGCCGCATTCCTTGCGGCTCATAAGCATATCCCTCGCCGGCCGCACCGCGCGGCGCGCGAGTGCGACACTGATGCGAATATTATTGTCTTGTTATTGATTTTTTTTGCTCCAGCATGACGTATTGCCCAGTCCGCCGCCTCGTCTACACGCTACCTATATCTGTGTACTTAATACATGGTGTTGGGAACCATTATCAAAGCCTGTAATACTTCAAATTACGCGTATCTACCTATATACTCGTAGCTTCTATGATAATGTCTTTCGCGCGAGCCTTATCAGTGTTACATAAATTAAATTTAAAAGCAAAAGTTATACTTCTAACTCTGCCCGCAACTAAAAATACATACTTATATTCTTTCCTCTGTGTTAAAAACAAACCTTTTGAGGTCAAACCCACTATAGTATCGTTCGTTTATATGATTTATGTATGACTTACGACCTTTTGTGCAGGCTCCGAGTAGGTTCAGACAACTATGTCTGACTGACTGTAGTTAGTAGGTACTGAGATCAATTTACATCAAACATTTAACTCTGTAGATACGAATCTTCGTACAGAGCAGTAAATAAATCAGTGCAATATGTTCAAGTCACAGTATACCGCCGCATAGTGTACCTACTAGTATGTCAGTGTGGGTCACTGCTCAGTGCGAGTGGAATGTGAGAGACAGTCGCACTCGCACTGGTACTGGCACTCGTATGTCATTAACATAACTACTGCCTTTAAAGTCATAAAACGCATCTTTAACTAGATGCGCACTTAAACGATCGCATTAACGCCGGTAGAGTCGAGCTCTACATCAGTTTACGAGAGCAGTAAATAAGATAGACAATAATAATATTAAGTATCGAGTGTGGGCACTCGACTCGTTCACTCAATTAAAGACAAATCAGTCTCAGAGGCACTAAATTACAAGAATTACCGCATCGGTATGGAGTTTTGTAATATTAATGTGTGTAAGCTTCGAAAGCACGCGTGGAATGAGAACGGGCCCGATAGTGTAGGTACAGTGCGGCGCGGGCGCCCGCAGCGCGTAGACAAAGAATGTAAACAGTACTCCAACAGTTGACGAGGAATGTGAGCGGCACATTAGAGGCGATTACCGCTCGAAATAGATTTTATTGCGCTCGCTCGGAGCAGTCCGCCGGACCGGTCCGCCGCGCGGCGACCTTCGGCGCTGCGCGGCGCGGCGCGGACGGCGCGCCCGCCGCAAGAAAAGACATTCGGCGAGTTTAATTATACGCGGCCGCGGACCAAAGGGCTCCCCGACGCCGGCCGCGCGCGGAGCCGAGACTAAACGCGACATTTTTTGCGGAGCGAGCAGTGTTCGTGTCGGCCGGTCGCTTTGTGGCGCGCCGCCGCCGCCGCCGCCGCGGCCCGCTTTAATTGATACCGGTACCGGCAGGCTGCGACTCGCGGACAAACAAATTTGCCCGTCCTCCCCCCGCGCTCGGCCGGACCTCGCCGCGACATTTAATTAAATTTATCGAGCTCATCTCGCACACTCGATGGGAACCGACTGCGAGCCCCGCTCGCGGGGATTTTTGGAATTCGCAGTTCCTGTGAGAACCTCGCGGTCGCGACCTCGCCCCGCCGGCGCGGGCGACGTCGGGAGGACTCCCGACGTGGACCGGTCGCACGGAAAATGTATTCAGCGACGCGACAAATGAAGAGATGTGTCGGGGGGAAGGGGCGGGGTGTGGGGCCGCGAGACAGGTGAACAATTGAACAAATTGCAACAAAAACCGGAGGGGAGACACCGAGGTGACTCGATCAGGCTCAATGGGCATTGTGCCGCGTGCGCCGCGCCGCTCCATTACGTCGCGGGCACGGCTCGCGTCTACGATCCCTCCTCACGGCACCTACTGTACTGTGCGCCGCGACGGCTCATTGATACTGGAAGTGACTTTCGGTTGTTTAATTTTACGCACAGATGAATCTCTCCACATAGAGATTCATCATGGAATTATATTAGCCGATGCCACACTCATCACAAGTCGTAGGGAGTAGAATAGTCTGACATCGCCTTAACATGTAATGTTATGATATGAGTCGGCACTCAGCTGTGCAGTGGGATGTAAAGTACCTACAGAACAGAGGGAGCAGTGAGCAATCAACAGCGGGAGCTGTCGCCCCGGGATTGACAATGTTAATATTCAATCAAATCGGAGGAGAGTGACAAATGGTGCGCCCGCGCCGGCCCGACACCGAGATTGATGTCGCGGCCGTCGATACCGATCTAGGCGGGTCGTGTCCGCGCCGCCGCCGCCGCCGCCAGGACCGCGGACCGTTCCCAGGCCGGGCGCGCCGCGGGGCGTCCGCCGCGAGGCATCCGTCTTGCGATGTCACCACGTCCGCCCAAATCTAAACTCGGCTTTAAAACAATCAATTACGGACACCACTGAGGTATCGGTGAATTATGGTCGCCATTACGGACAACAACATGTTTAGGTAAGTATAGGGTATTGATCCTGATATCTTGTATCGTTCTAAACTAGTCCATTTTTGCAACTAGCAACTTTTATCTTATCTTATGATCGGGGGCCAGGAATAACCCTAGCGGCACTTCGACCCTTGAGGATCTTTTGTGCCTACCCCATTTTACACACCGGTCATCTCAGTGTGCAGGTTTCCTCACGATGTTTTCCTTGGTACATGGCATTGTACGGTTTCGAACCCGAACCACCCGCACGGGAGTCCGGTGTCCTAGCCACTGTGCCACCGACGTTCTTAACTAGCAACTTTAGTAACGAGGTAAATCATTTTGTGCAAATATATTAGGTAAGTATGTACTCATATGAAGCTATAAAACCACGCGGTTAAACGTAATAATATTATATTGTCTCAAGAAGTGCGTTGCGCACAACGACCGCCGGACCCTCCCGGCCGGCCCGTCTCCGACGTACTACGTAGGTACAGCAAGTTGCAACCCTTCACCTGGAGCACTCCACGTCGGAGCACATTCCTCAAGGGGTCGGGAGAGAGGGAGGTTACGGTGGGGGCGGGGGTGCGCGACTCAATTCCCCATTAAACGTTTAATTTGCCCCGCGAAGCTACCTGATTTGATTTAATTTGATGCTGGCAGCGAAGAGGGCGCCGAGCCGTCCCTTCTTCAGATCTAGGATCCGACATTAAGTCGTGAATAAAAGTTGCCGACTCGTGTATAATTGTTGACAATCTAAATGTGAACGATTTTATTGTTGTAACATCAACAACATACAGGCTTATATTATGTTATGTTATATTATGTTATTATCTATTGGTAGTTTGACCGCCGCGGGGTTTCCAGTTGACTTCTCATTTGTCTAACTTAACTACTAAAAGCCAAAACAGTTCCCACTTCCCAGCTGTAGGTAATGTTATTCAGTTTGCGAAATTCCCACACAAATAGTCCGCGGTTATAGCAATTGGGAATATTCGGAGCTCGCGGGAGCCGGTGTGATAACGCGACAGTAGCAGTACGATTGATCTTCTCAAGATTTTTCGAAAAACATTTTATATTCGTTGCTAATCTGCTTTAAATAGATTGTGGCATTGTCGATTGCGGTTAATTTATGATAGACATTAGCGTTGAATGGAAATTAAGCGGCGCCGGAAAAAGGAGCGCGAGGCGCCGCCCGCCGCCGCGCCGGGGCGCCTGGAGCTGAAGATGCTTTTCATTAGCACAATTGTCACCCGCGCTCCGTCTCACGCGCCGCCGTCGCCTCGTCGTCACCTCCCACAGATCGTCTCGTGACGTCATCGCTTGAGACATCACTTGGCTTTCTCCTAAGGTTTGTTCCATAATCTATACAGGCTGGAAAGTTTCGGCGGGGCACCCGGGGCGGCTATCAGATCCGTTGGAGCTACGAGAAAGTGGTCTTAGGAGACCTTCCCTAACCTTTGGAGCTATTTAAAACTGCATTCACAGATGTTTGAAAAAGGGTACAGTCAGCGAGAAAAATGCAATTTTTCAAAAAAAAACTTTTTGAAGCCAATCGATTCTATTTCGTGTCAGGAACATGACTCTATGGGGTCAACCGTGGTTCGTGTACTAGAAATTTCAGAAATAGCAAAAATCTATTCCCATACATTTAGTATGAACCCCTGAGCCGCTGTACTGCATGTCTGCAATAGAGATTATTTCTTTATCTATGGTACTGCTATGACCCGCCCCAGATCAGAAAGGTATTTTAAATTAAGAACACATGGTTTGTCAACATGGTTTTAATATTTTTTCTGGTTGGCGTGTGTCTTTCAGGGTATGTTTCGCAATACCAATGTAACGCAACTGTTGGGTTCTTGTTATTTAGAAAATAAGCTTCAAGTAAATCCATACGAACGTAATTAGAAGTCATTTTTCCCGCTTTATTTTTACGAAGTGATGATATGATTGCAAAACTTTCTGAACAATCCCAATGGTAGGAAAATATGATATTTTCTTCGATTGAGATGAACTGTGAAGGACCGACTGACGAAATGTAGTTAACTCAATTGGCAAATAACGATTATGGACACCCTCATAATACAATGTCATGATCATAAAGGAAAGTACCACTTACCGATAGGTTAATGAATGCTCAGTTCTAACCCCGGCCGGGTCTGTTTTACACATATTTAACAGTGTCCGCACGCACATACACCGTTGAGCACTAGATTTGAGGCCTTCTAGTTAAAAAATTATACTGTTTTGATATTTTGTATTAATATGGGTGCAGGTGGGGAAAGTTAGGTTAGAATTGGTTGTGAAACAAGAGGTTTTATAAAATGCAATATGATGCATTTGAGGACGGGTGGCGCCATCTAGTAGCGGCTCGCAGTACAAACACAATTATATTAAAAAAGAGACCATAATCTTGATCTATGTGTTAAATCGAATTCCAAACACACAATTTGTTCGATTTTCAAAATTTTTGGCGATGTAGTGGCCAGCATTTTTGGCGATGTAGTGGCCAGCATTTTTGGCGATGTAGTGGCCAGCATTTTTTGGAATTCATTGTTCCACAGTAACCTTTAAATCATAACATTCATAGCTGATACTAAATGTATGGGAATAGTTTTTTGCTATTTCTGAGTTTTCTAGTACTCGAACCTCTGTTGACCCCATAGAGTCTTTCGTTTCTGACATGAAATAGAATCGATTGGCATCAAATATTTTTTTTGAATCATGGCATTTTTCTCGCTGACTGTACCTTTTTTCATAAATCTGTAAATGCAGTTTTAAATAGCTCCAAAAGTTAGGGAAGGTCTCCTAAGACCATTTTCTCGTAGCTCCAACGGATCTAGTTGCCGCCCCGGGTGCCCCTCCGAAACTTTCCATCATGTATACTCGTACTAACGCAAAGATAGATTTACATGACGATTCTTATTACACCGTCGGTCCCAGTTCAGATTAAACCGGACCAACCATTATTTAAGTAACACAGGCTACAGGCTACACGTCACGTCATAATTCACAAATTAATTATTACAACAAAGCAATAATTCGCCGTTCAAGTGGTCTTATTGGAAATAGGGTGTAGTGTAATGGATCCGACGGGGCCACGTGCCACGTGTCGGATTAGAGCATCCCGAATTAATTTGCCGGCTGAGAGGCGCCTCCACAATAGACGGGGTCCGCCGGAGACGAGTGTCGTGCGGACCCAGACAGACACCGCGGCGCCGCGCGCACCGTTTGACAAATAGTCGGCCGGGGCGAGGGCCGGGGCGGGGTACGGGGTACGGGCAGCGCGACCCGGACGATATTAATTCGGTTTTATGACATGCGAAATTACTCTCAATAAATTGTGCATTGAGACGGGGCGGGCGGGGCGGGGGGCGGGGGCACACGTGCGCGCGTTATTAAAGTTTTCATTACCCGCGGAGGACACCGCTCTTGTGACCTGACCCTCGCACTTGCGGCGCACCCGCCAGGGCTGCCCTTACTATACCGCCGGTGGTGGCATACACGAGCAGGTGCTTGTCAGACAGTCATTAATCTGAGCTACCTAATTGAGTGAATTTTACTAATATTCGGAAAAATATATAATGAGATTTTTTTACAAACGAGGCGAACAAATTGTCCTTTCTACGTGTTTCGGTGAATTCCTAAAAACTATTCCGAATATTAGCGCACGTGATGAGAAAAATCTCAGAAATCGGGCTAGGATTAGGGTGAATTAAGTACAATTTTATTAAATAGGTAAATGAATTGAAAGAGAAATGTGAAAATAAAATGCTTCAAAGCAATAAAGCGCGTCAACCCTAGGGGCGCGCGTCTCCCGCCGCTAATTCGCGATACAACACAACATTATTTGATTTTTAATTCTGCCCGGTGCCGCCGGTCCGCCGCCGTCCGCCCGCTCCCGTCCGGTCCGGTGCGGCCGGAATGCGCTTAGGCCGGGCCCACATTGGCGGGTTTTGCCCGGGCCGGTCGCCCGGGGCCGGTCGCCTGGAGGCGCTAATTCAATACAAATTTATGGCCTTATTGGTTTGGCCGGTCCGGGAACCAGAAGGCGCGCTCTGCATAGATTGGTCGTATATCACCACAAATGACTCGGGTGACCGGGACGATTCCTCAGTCGAGTGACGTTCGCCGCGCTGAGCGGTTATGTCGAGAATTTTCGCGACGTTGATCTGTAATTACGAAACTCATCGCATTTCTTTATTTTGACTGAATAATTATATTTGTAACAATACCTTGGATGAAAGAAAGAATAGTACGTTATATTTATATAAATGACTTTGATGTAAAATGTAATAGCTTAAAAGGAAATGTGTTTCATATAAAAAATTTCATAAACATTATAATTGTTCAGTTCAGTAACCTCTGTACGTTCTTGTTATATTTAAATTAAATCCAGACATAGATTCTTGGCGCTCGATTATCTCTGCCTAAGCAAGGACATAGCGTAAAGTTATGTATGTATTTAGTACGAAATACGCTCTTCATTGTAATTTCCGAGTGATAATAATCATCAGTGATGGTGGGTGACGGACGAAAAACCTTCCCAGTAATATGAAGATATACTTTATATGAAATAATAATAGAAATCGGTACAAGAACATTATTTTTTGAAGTCGGTTAATAAAATGTTATTATAATAATTGTGTTTGGTTCTGAATAAATTTATTTGTCTCAAAACTGTATGAAATAAAAACTAACGAAATGAATAATCGTACACTACCAACCCTGTAGGAGCAGCCGAAGTGAGACTGAGGACGCGACTGATCGGACGCGCGTGTCTGTTGCGATAAACCGCCCCAAACCGGCGCGCCCGGGCCGGGCAAAACCCGCCTGTGTGTCCCCGGCCTTATTCGCTTATGCGCTTTTATTGACTCGCTCGAGTGTGGCTCCCCTCGGCTTCGCTCTGCTTTTATTACTGTACACTCACGTGCACTCGCACAGTCGCAGGGGAGAGCATCTTCAGAATGTAATGCGTACAATATTGTTCGCATAAAATGAATATGATCGGTTATCAAGATCACGTCAATCTATCCAGTCGAAATGACAGGTAAGCGGATACTTAGGATCTCGCCTTTACATTGAATATTATAGGTCACAACGTCGCAATAACACTGTAAGCAAAGCGCAATATACATGAAACATAAACACCGTGCCGCAGCTATGAATTTCCACTGTAAAGCCTCACGGCGGAAATTTATAGGTCCTACGGGCGGGCGGAGACGCGGGGCGCGGGGTGGGCGGAGGGCGGCGGAGAGAGTGACATGCGTGGAATGTCGGCGAGGGTCGGCGGAGATATATCGAGTAATATGGCCTTTTATTAGTTTTTCCGCGGCGACAGCGCCCCTGCCGCCGCGCCGCGCCGCCCGCCCCGGCCCGCATATTTGCTTTGATGCGCGCTCCACTCCCGCGCCCTCGACGACGAGCTCCGCCGCTGCATTGTCGCCGCGCTTCCGCCCCGCCGCTCGCTTCATCCCTGCGATCCATTATTCCTTTACATTGCAAATTAAAATACAAACGAGTTAATAACGCGATACAAGCTCGCTCGCCCCGAGACGCGGGCGCGGAATGTGGCGACGGCGTGACACGGGCACACGGCGGCGGCGGCACGGCGTGGCATCCCACGAATTCTCTCAATTAACGACGTCGCTCGGCTGTTTGGCAAATTTCTAATTGAAACTGTGAATATTCGAGAAGTGTGGAGCGTGACGCGGCGTGATGTATTGTACTCCGAGTATCGGTGGCGGTGAACACGGCACGATGGCATCGTTGGCGGCGCGCCAGCGCTCGCGGCCGGCCGGCATGCGGCACGAGGCATGCGGCATGCGGCTGCGGCATGCGGCACCGCGCGTCTGACATCCACTCACACCGGCATCGGCAAAGTGAGTCGCGAAAAAACATCACCTCCATTGTCGAGCGTATCACTAATAACGAGCCGCACAACCAGCGCGTGCGGCGGCGGGGCGCTGCGTGGGAACCGGCGCGCTTAGAAATGCAAATGGATTCTCAATAGATACTCAAAGCCGCCGCCGCGGCTTCCGAGAACGCGGCCTCGCCGCCGCCGCCGCCGCTCTATCGCACGGCGTATCGCCCCTCGGCCGGCTCTCACAAATAAGCTCACAGATCGGTATGTAGTATCGAATTCCGTAGAATTATATTCCGAAGGTATTATTGCGACCTAAACAGTCGCGCCTGCGCCTAGGTTCATCGGTTCCGCGAAGGCGCGGGCGACGCGCCGACCGACGGCCGCGCGACGCAGTTCAAACCGCCGGAGCCCCATAAATCTGTCGCTGAACCGAATTAAAGTTCGTTGCTCGGAAATAAAATAAAAGCGTCGTCGTGTTTCACGACTAGTTTATAGCGCTGTTGTCCTATCTGTTAGATGAGTACATTGTTATTTCGAGGAAAGCGATCCCTCCTCGCGCACGGCGCGGGCGCGGGCGCGAGGAGGGAACAAAAAGACGTCCTCGTCGGGCGCGGCGCGGGGCCGTACATCAAAGTGTCACGTCACGTCACGCGGCCGCGGGGAGTGCGGTGCGTGGGGGGTTTGGTATAGATGTACTAGTATACGAGTATGTTCAGGTAGTTACCATACCTACTTACAGAGCACGTTGCACGTGTGAGCATTTGTAGTATATCCCATCCTCGTCGCCAAAATGTAGTATATTTGGGACGGAAAAGCGAGTACAATAAAAAGACAATGCTTTGTCTGATAAGTAAATTAACTGACTGGCGAAAACTCGCCTACCCTCTCGTACAATGATAATAGGTAAGGTAGTGTGCAACTACCTACACATACACTATAGCATTGCACTATTATAAATAAGTTGACTCACTCAGTGTGCTCGAGCTTATCGATAACTGTGTCGATAATAATCTCCCGATGGTGATACGAATGAGAGAATAAAAGCAATCACTTAACAACTTTGCTCGGATATGAACAACATAAGTTGCCGTGTCTCCCGCACACACAATATGTGGTGCACCGAGTGAGGGTCTGTGAGTGATACAGATGGAACCCTCACCCGGCTCAGACTTTACTGAGGTGAGCAGTTTAAACAGTGCGGTTAATGCTGTGATGATAATATTAAACTATAAGCAAATATTTGACGTGCTTAAGGATGTAGCAGTCACTTAATATAGAGGCAGAACAATGAAAACACAATACACCTACTCTGAAATACGACATAAACATAATTTATTTATAACATTGGTTACAAGTCAAATACTAATACAGTATTTAGGGACTGAATTTACACATAATTTACAGAGGACGTGTAGGAAAGAATCGATCCTACTTCTTTCTATAATATATTATTTATAGTGAAAGATGATGTTAATGTCGTACACCGTCATCGCAGGCGCATGCAGCCGTAGAGGACGATCTGTCTCGATTGAGTGTATAGGTACCTAGGTAAGTAATGAATCTATAGGTAGGTACCTAGGTGCCGCGTAGGAAATGTACCGAGACAACGGCCAGTAACAGAGCAGCACAGATAATAGACGCGCTCCAGAATGCCAACACCGCGCGTTTGAAGTCGTCCGCCCGTCCGCCAGTCCGTCCCGTCCGCCCATTGAGCAGTGCAGGTAATTATAGACAGCGCTCAGCACGGCGGCGCAGCGATTGATTTACGACGGACAAGTAATTTATGCTCGTTTAATTAAAGTATCAGCAGCCGGAAGGCTCGCGCCAACGACAGACTCGTGTCCGACGTGTCACACTCACGTTGTAGGTAGTCCAGGTTCGTGCCAACGACACTCACGTCACGGACAGTGTATTGTTCGCGAGGCTATCACTATCACTATGACTTTCTGGAGGGACGTCTACCCGGTCAACATACAGGTGATAGGCTCTATGCGTACTATGTTATATTGATGTTCCAGCTGGTCTCCTGGATGGAATGGATTCCATCTTCCAGTGCCTTTACAGAACCTCAAGACGTCTACGTAGTTCAAGTTTCGTAGCTCTCCTTCTCCTATGCTATACTGTCCCTTCCCACCTCGGTCTGGAGTACACCACACACTCGGCGAGGAAATAAGCGCGAGGTTTCGAAAAGGGTAAAAGTATCAGTGTAGAGACGGAAGGCGAGCGACTGCAGCGTTACCATCAGCCGCGTAACAGAGGAGACGACAACTGAGTAATGGGCGCGGCGAGGACGGCTGGCCTCGCCGCGCCCGCCATACCGGTCGCATCGTCACATAACGCCTCGTGTGGTTAGCGGTTAGAGTAATCAAATGGCCTCCGTGTCAATACAGGGAAGCTCGAAACACTGTACCTATACCATACCTGTTATAAATCGAGTGGATGTTTTAAATAACACATTTTTTTTCAGCTCCGAGGGAAACGAGGAAAACTGAACGAACTCTTATTTAACGTCATTATGCGTGACTCCGGAAAATTGTTCGATAACTGTGAAAAATTGAAGCTGCGCCGCTAACGGCGCAAATTGAGTGAACTCACCCCCACGCCACCCCGTCCCCTCCCTCCATACGGGGGGATATAAAATGCGTCGCCGGTGAGAGTACCTGATACCCTCTAGGTAAGTATTTATTACTCGCCGAGCCACAGAGCGGCGTCGCATCGGTGCTACATAATGATAACGCTGACGGCGGAACACGTTCCACCGCGCTGGAAATTCACTCTGTGGTGTCGGAAAATGGAAAGCGCCCGTCGCGCTCGACCGGGCGGGCGGCGGCGGCGGGGCTTTGAGCGGCCGCTGTGAAATTGATCCGTTCATACTTCATAATCACCGGCGAGAGCTCCCACTCGCGCAGCCCGCGGCGTGCGGCGTGCGGAGCGCCGCCGCGCTCCACTGCCGCATTATGTATGCGATGCCGCCGAACAGTATTAAATACCTCGCATACCGCCGCGCCGGGGATTATCAACTGCTATGATATGTATACATAAAATTACGTTTAGGGTTTAGTGCAGTACGCTCGATTTTCTATTCAGTCGGCCCCGTGTTACCCCCTGTTGGATATAGGCCTTCTCATACATATGTACGAGTATAAGTCTCTTTTTCGGACGTATATCTATACCAATATTATAAAGAGGAAAGGTTTGATTTTTTGTTTGTTTGTTTGAATTGAATAGGCTCCGAAACTACTGAACAGATTTGAATAATTCTTTCACTGTTGGAAAGCTACATTTTTCCTGAGTGACATAGGCTATATTTCATTTTCAAAAAAAATGGGTATCCTTACTTAAATTACGATAAAGTGTAAAAAAATATCAAAAAACTTCCTTACATCGCGTACGCTGTGAAAACTATTGATGATAGAACAAAATGATATATAACATTTTTTTAGAACACACCATTATCAACAAAAAAATCAGCGGCAGCGTGTCTCTAACTATTATAGTCATGTCACAATAAGCGTTTTTTTTATAAAAAAAAAAAGAAATTAAAATACCACCGCTACAAAAAGCTCTTTATTTGTACCTTATCAAAATAAATGATTTATTATTTAAGACTGCTTCAATACCTTTATATTACTTTTTGAATTATTCGATTCTGACATTCCATTCAAAAGATATCACGAGTTTAAAACTTTGAAAAAATAAACTCCATTCGGCTACTTATGCGTTGTAGGGCGTCACTCGGTTTTTTTTTTAATTTACTCTTTTTTAGGAGCTCGACGCAAAAAGGAGTGAATATGTGTGTTATATTATTATTATTATTATGAATGTGTTAAAATTAACAAATCTAAATGTAATGTTTAATGCCCGTGCGAAGCCGGGACGGGCCGCTAGTTGTTTATACGTGAATTATTTATTTGTAGAGTGATACGATCCGATCGATATATTATATTATATCACACCCAATTGCTATCCATCGATACCTATATACCTATATATTATATATAGGTATATATCGTGTTATTATTCCTGTAGTTTTTACTTTTCCTGTTTTTGTGTACAATAAACTGTTTCTATCTATCTATCTATATATCTAGATGCATTAGACTATTGAATAATATTTAAAATGTTAATAAAATTATGAGTGTGTAGTGTGTAGGAAAGTTCAGGGATCTGGTAGCGGACCAGCTGCCGCCGCGCATTGTATGCTAATGTGGCCGCTGCGCTGCTCGGCGGGCGGCTGGCGGCGGCGCGGCGGTGTCGCGGCGGTGTCGCCAGAGACTAATCGCGACACCACCGGCTGTCCTATCCCTGGCCCAACCTTCAGGGATAGTAGTGTTTTGGACTGTGACCTCTATATAAAGCTTTATATAGCGTGAAAGTTACGATTTCGGTGTCCATTGCCAGCTTTCGAAAGACTAATAGATCAGAGCTTTATGTACACTACGAAAACCTTTGCACTGATTTTTTGCTGGTTGCTGCCTTTAGCGATATCACTTATTCATGGGTATAGGTATGGTATTTGTAAAGTAAGTACATATTTGTATAAAGTTCGCAGGTCGATGGACCCACTGTAATCCTAATGTCATACGGTAGGCGAGTACCGTAATGACTGCCTGCCGACCGACACCAGCATGTCACGATGAGCTGCAGGTCTGGTCAAACTGACAGAGTTAAAGGGCTTGTACTGTCATGATCGGTCAAAGACCTGAAGATTGTGTATTCTGACAACTACATGATTGATCGATTTGATCAGTTAAAGCTAGGGTGACACCTGAATGCTAAGTGCGGTGAGTGACCCCGCAAGGACCGAGTGACGGTCGGCAGGTGGTCACCGCCGCGCCGGCCGCTGGCCGTCCGTCACCGTCGCATAAATATGTGCGCGAAATGTGTCTGTCCTCGGTCGACGCGGGCAGGGTGCGGCTGATTTAAAAACAATAGAGTTCCGGTTCCGGCCGCCTGCTGCGCCCGCGCCCGCGCCGCGCCGCGCCGCCAGACCGGCCGGCGCCGCCAGCTGCCCGCTCGCCGGGCACTGGACAGCACACGACGAGATACGACGGCGAGGGTGAAGGACGACAATTTGGTTGTAGTCGTGAAAGGAAAAAAAAGACAAACTTTCAAATACGCCGTGCCAATACCACGTGAAAAAGATAAGCCATGTTACAGCATCCGTATTACTTATAAGTGTATATCGTAGTCCTATGTATATATTGTATAAAAGAGGGAAAGTCACCTTAAAATATGCTGCATCCCGCCACATGTGTGGAAAAGAGTGACCACACGCAGCTTATAAGTATATGTGTACGAGTATAGGTATATTTTATTAGTAATAGACAACCTTTCTAAGGACCCCGACATTAAGAAGAGTTGATAGTAGACCGACACCGAAGCTGTTTTTGTGTCGTTCACACCCCTGAAGGGGGAGAAGTGATATTTCTGGGACGGAAGAACATTTGTAGAGCTTAGACAAGTGCGCGCGGGAAAGAGCCCACGCGAGTACCGCGCGCATCTCTCGTGATTCTGTCCGCACACCGCGAGGGCGGCAGGACCGGGGGTTGGTGGATAATTATCTCGTTTAGGAACACTGTCCACTGACGGTAAAGATCATTTGTTATCATCTTTTTCTAGTGCTAGGTGCACTAGACGAATAGTTAAACCTTAAACAGGATGAAATAACTGCACATAGATAATGGATCTTTATACTTCTAGATACTTCGACAGTTTGGTTGCTACGGGCGACGATGTTGAAAACATGAAGCGAGTGGCCCTCGGCCTCGTATAATGAGAAACCTGCGTGTGTCCCAGTAGGAGGGAGGGAGGGACGTGAATAAGCGAATTATTTACGTGTAATGTCGTAGAGGATTCAATGACACCGGATGTTGGACACGTATATGACAGGTCAGGGTCGGATTACAAGCATATTGTCATCATGACGTATTCAATAGCTGAGCCGCCTCGCGAAGAGAACTTTCGACTTTGTCTGTCTCATGGAAATGATGAAAGGAATTATGTTCCCAATGTCTGCGATTTGTGAGAAGATGAACGAGTTGTAAGTTGTTTTATCTTTGTAGAGATATGATTATTGTATTTGAGCTACTGTTAAGATACTATACGATACTTTATGTACTGTATTGTGTCAAGCACATGAATTCGCAGTGTCTTAGTTTTAACTGCATTGCTGTACAATTTTTGTAATAGTAAATAAATAAATGATTAAGACAAAAGTATTCCTCGCGATCGGTAGATGTGGATCATCAGGAAGGTCCTGATGACATTTTTGTGATGTCTTCTAGACTGCTCTAACAACAGCGAATGAAAACATACTTATAACATATGAGTCATACTTTTCTGTACCTAATAACATGTAATTATGTAAGTATTTGCCGTCGTTTGTTAGTCTCAAAGTTGCGAAGTAAGTATCCTCGTACGGGCGCGGGGCCGAGACGAGGCAGGACGGAGTTCGCTAATGGAGCGCGATATTAACTGCACTCCACTTGACGCCGCCGGGAAGGTGCTCGGCTCCGGCTCCTCGCGTGACGTCATGACTGGCACCTGGGATACAATATAGGGAGAGGCACGGAATGAAGCTTTAGTTAGTTACATAATTCAATCAAATAAAAAATATTTGAAACGAAGGTATGAAAAATACTCGTAATACCGCTTACTTTGCTTTGATATGTAAATTAAACATCATAGTAATATTTATTTCATTATTGAATCATACATTATTATTAGAGGCAATAACACCTAATGCAGATGTCCAAATATAAATCTGTAACTGAAATATGCAAGATGTCATCAATCTTATAGTTTATTCAGCTGTTAACCAAACAGAATTGACCTCACAGGGTTAGAGTTTGAAAGTCCGCCTGAACCTGCCGTAACGGATTACACCGTTACGGCCTCCTGTAGCTGACATGTATCATTATGCGAGTAATCCGGTCGCTAAGCCTAAAACATGGAGTAGGGGGGCGGCCCTAACGTCGTTGCTAGCTCTCCTTATTTAATTAACATCTCGACGAGGTAACCGGAGACTCGAGTTCATATAATTAAACACAGTTCATTTCCCTCCAAATTACTCGTACAAGTTACGCAGCAAACAACCGATGAACATTTGCAATTTTCCCGTTCTAAATCTATTATTATTACCGATATATTCTCGGGATTATTGCGGATTTTCTCACGTACTTTTAACTTTAAATAGGTACTTAAATTAATTAATGAGCCGCGGTTTTCAGAATCCACATAGCACGAGTGCGAGGCAAACATTTTCACACAAAGTTATGCGGGTACGTAGTCCTCCCGAGCACATCGCATGACGTCTCTTCATTACAAACGAGACGCCGCGACTTGTGAAGTTCCCGCGATTTCTCCCGATAGAGTCGCATTCATTGTCACACACAAACGAGCTCGTTCGGCGACTGTCGCCGTTCGTTCGTTTGTTTGTTCACCTGCGGGGCGCGAGGGAGCGGCTCCAGGCTCCGCCGCTCGCTAATGAAACTCACGAGTGCATTATCTAAAAGCGGTTAAGTTAAACCGAGTGAACTCGCACTCGGCGGGCGCTGACAATAAGTAATTAATGGTTTTATGCGAGTTTCACGGCTGTTAACGTTTTACATTATGTTGGGAGCGGAGCATCGAAGGTGCTAAAGTATTTTCAGCGCGCTATCGGCGAGAGCGATCTTTATGTGCGCGCCCGCGCCATTGTGTCGCATATATTGTACAATAATCTCGGGTAGCCGCGTGTCCGGTGAAGATTTATGTCTTTTTCTCATAAAGACGTATCGACTAGTTATATTTCGCGGCCGGTTAACACCGAGCAGGAATCCTGCCGGCAGGGGGAGAGTTGTAAATTCATCGTAATAATTCCGCTGTCGATCACTTTCAAATTTTCTTTCTCTAATTGCCCTGTATTACTGAACTACGTAGTAAAAAGTGTCTACATGTTGACAATGCAAACAGTACCTAAGTACGAGTAGGTATACCCGAACCCCGCAGCACATCCTATACCTACATGTACTGTGTCAGTCAGTCGGATGGCATATTTCCAGCGTGGTCGGTGCGGTGGGAGTGGGACGCTGGTTCTTTGTCGGGTCTCGGGCGCATTCCGCGGCGCGGGCGCAGGCCGGGGGAGCAGGACGTCGCCTTTGATGTGGCCGCGACACGCCTCCACTACACTGCCTGTATGTTACGGGCGAAGTCCGCAGGTGCAGAGTTACCACTGCCCGGGCAGTGTCGACTTTGCACAGATCCTGGGTAGAGCTCACAAATGTCGATTATTAGCAGGCTCTGCCCGGTTTACAATGGGCACTGTCAACTTTCTTGAACCAGTGGTGGGCCATGGTTACGTTACGCAAAGAGAAGTCGAAGGACTCTTTGTGTGGTTGTCTTGATGCAACCTAACATAACCTACAAGTCCGAGTCGGTTCCGCGTCCACTAGGTTTTAGTGAAACATTTCATGTTTTAACCAGTTCATTCTTTTCTAGTCAGTTGCGCACCCCCTAGCGACACTAGCCTACCGCGAACTCTGCCCAGAGACTCTGTGCAAAGTCGACACTCGACACTGTCCGGGCAGTGCTAACACCGCACACCGTGCGTACTTCGCCCGTAACATTTACTTACACACAGCACGAAGCGGGAGGAGAGGAGAGGCGCGGAGGAACGTCGCAAGAGGAGGATACGAGTAAGTACACGTCCCGCGGGTACATTGTGCGGCCCGACCAGTAGTATACGAGGCCCGATGGTGAGCCGCCTCCGGGCGTTGTTTTATTTTTTAAATCTAGGTAGTTACTTAAGTACATACATGTAGTGAAGTCTTAAAAATACCTATACACATACATTAGTATGAACATGTACCGTGCCGAGGTAAAAGGGATTCAGATTACGTACATCGACAATACTAGGTTTACGTCGTTATTTCCCAATGAAAAAATATCTCCTCGACGAGCTCTAAACAAGGATATCGTACAAGTTGGGTACAAAAAGATTTTTTTTATCGACTCCCTTACTTGTACGGGGCCTTCTCTAATAAATAATTTTAACAAAGTTATAAAGTTGATATTCGGCTTTGGGTTAAGGGAATGTGAAATTTTGAAGTCTGTAACTTTTTCCATTTAGGCGCTACACCCGCGTGACAGACAGACGAACGGACGGAACGGTTAAACTGACGCGAGTACCTACTGCCGTGCTTGCAAGTGTCCGCTGCATTAAGTTGAGATCAAGATTTTACAGTCTAGGTCTTTTTAGTAATAACTCCAAATTAAAAATTTAAGAAACCCCCGATGTACCTGTCATTGAAAATATCCCCTTTCTTTTTCCTGATCATCATCAGATCTTCAAGGTTTCAGATGTCGGAAACGCACCGTGAACCTGAATATTTGAGCTCAAATTCGAACCATCTAACTATTATCGTTCCAAAAATCCCATCTGACATCAAAGATACTCCAAGATCTTGGAAACCACTGGTCCAATTTTTATCAGACCTAGCTAAGAACACTCTCTACAAAATTCTCTATTAAATAAAAAAAATCGGGTACAAATCCGATGTTAAGTTATGACGCCACAGACAAACAAACAGACAAACGTGTCAAACTTATAACACTCAATCCCTCAATCGGTCGGGGGTTTAAAAATGGTACTTACTGCCCTTATCGCAAGCACGGCAGAATAGCGACAGCAATACAGGAACAGTTTTCCCTCAGGGGTACGGATCCCTGAAAACTTTACGTATCGGGCACTTTAGCGACGGATCGGAAACCGTTTTGTGTTCAGCATTTCAGACGAGATAAAAAGGCAGTGAGTCAGGTTGCTCGACCTAACTCACTGCCTTTTTTGTCTCGTAACGTCGTCGCATAACGCACTCGGGACGCGCTCCCACGGTCCCCGCCGGGTGGCGGGTGGCGACCCCGCCTTCAGACACGCAAACATACTTGCATTGCGACTTACTGCTCCAAATAATAATCATCAGGCAATGTTTACAGGAGGCATAGAGCCATGGATGAAAGAAAAATTAGTCTTCCTCGGCGTTCCTTGACGTAAGTATGTCACGTACGAGTATGTACCCAGTTTGCTATATTTTTCAATTCAATATGAAAAATGTAAAGCGTTTTTTGTACTCCCTAAGAGGGGTCCCTACGTCGTCCTGAGGGAAGGGCATTAAATAAATATTGTATGAGCCGCGCGGGCGCCCGCGCCGCCGCCGACCGCTGTAACAGTGGCGGCAGGTGCGCGAGGCGACGCCGGTGCCTTATATTTCAGGCACTTTAAATTACACTTTTAAAAAGGTCAAACCATCATTTTATTTCGACAAAAATCGGGTAACAGCCTCTATGCCTACTTAGGTATAGGAAAAAGTTTCTGAAAGTGAGTGTATGCTCATACGAACTAATCTGCAGTTTATCTGAGGTATTAAATAATCCTGTGATCTAGGTGGGTAGGAAACAAAGAAACATGAAATAAATTCGACGGTAACGCTTTGCAAACACGATCTGCGCCGGAGTAGAACAGTGGCCGATAAGAGAAGCGTTGTATGTTTATGTTTGTTGCAAGAATTCCACGAGTAAACCACTTATAGTGAAGTACCGCTGGGACTGTAGTCGGACATCATTCATTTAGACAATTTGTCACAAGGAATGAGGCGAGGGGCGCGCGCGCGCGACGCGCACGTAGCGCGCGTAGATCACGTAGATAGCGCGCCTAGCTCCTAAATCATCACGTTATCGCAGCACTGCTACACTGCGGCTGCGCAGGAGATACTCGTAGCGCCGGCTAGCGGCTCGCGATTGTGTGTGATGTGCGTTATATTTATGTGCCGAGGCGGCGCGGGCGCACTGCGCTGATTGATGGTGCGCCGCGGAACATTACGAGCGCACTCTGAATGTCACCTGTCAAACTTCATCTTTATTACCATCTCATATTTTTTGTTTCGTTGACGGCGCGTCATTAACATAAATCTTAATCGTTCCCAATTATCGTAGACAGGACAGGGCCGCTGGCGCGCGTCCGGAGCCCCACCTACCTGCCGAGGAGCCCGCGGCTACTACACGTCGACTAATTACCGCGGTCCGTCCCCGTGCGGGGGCCGGCACCCGGCACCCGCGGCTCGACCCCGGCCACCCACCGAGCCGCACTAGATTCCACGCTCGCCGCGTTTTTTACACCCTAATTAAGCTAATTTATCGAGACAATAAGAGGAATTATCGGTGCGGCGGCGCGGGAGCGGCGGCTACTGCCCGCTTTATGAGAGCTACTAAATTGTCGAATTTAAGGTCGCTACCGCGCTACCCGGCCGCCGCCGGGTGATGCCCCAATAAATATGCCGGAGATCCGTCCGATAACGCGCGAACGGACCCGACGGCACCGTTAATGAACGGAATGCCTTTGACAATTCTAAAATGCTAATAACACGCCGCAACACTCCCCGACGGCCGCGTCGTGCCAGTGCCCGTAGACAGCCCGCTCTCCGCTCTCCGCTCGCCCTCATACGAGTATCGCTGCGGACGCGATAAGAGGCGTCAATCCCGCCGCCGCGCGCCGCAGAGCGCAGGTGGACTATAAAGATGTGTATTTTATGGCAAATTAAGTTAAATATTTTTAAGCGTTGTGTTACTGCGAGGCCGCTCGGGTTTATAGCTCGTTTGCCGGCACCCGCGGCTAACTACTGATTTATTTACAAAGAAGATGCATTTATTGTACGTAATAACTATAACACTGAAAATAATTAAATATCTACCGACCTATTACCTAGCTAATTACTAAATAATACACGTATTTAATAAGTAGTATTATGTTGAATTGTAGACCTACCAATACCGACCTACCTGTACCTACCTGATTATTTGGATAGGTGTAGGTACCAACCTATGAACTTACCTATAAGGACCTAGGTACCTATTTTACCCAAAGGTTGCTCCATAACTCTGCAAAAATCTGACTTTTAATAAATTATTTTTAAAAATAAAAAGTGAAATAAATGCACTTAAGCTGTTTACGTAAAAATCACTTAAAAATTCCTGTGATGGTAACTTCAAATCAAACACCCGAATTTTTGAATAACGGATTACGCATCCAGGGTCACAAGCGAACCTTTGCGATTCGACGATTTACCCGTAAGGAGTATGTATATTTTGAAATATTTTTTTTCATCATTCTGTGGCGGCAGACACAATAATAGAGTCAATAGAACACATGTTATGCAAACGCGATTCGCTGGCTAGAAAGCGCAAGAGTGTTCTGGGGATGGCCATACCCGACCGAAACCAGAAGACTATAGGTAGACTGTACGAGTATAGCGTCCGCCCTTGATGCAAAGCTTATGGTATGGGGTGAGCACAAAAGATCTCCATGGATCGAAGTGTCCTCGGCCTCCTATAATAAATTCAAAAGATAAGATACCTACATCTAGGTACATAGGTACGAGGACATAATTTATCTCGCACTGCTCGCCGTGTTTAAATGTTTGTGTTATTTGATCATGAGTATGATGCAACAATATTCATTGTACAGGGTGGACCAAAAGTCCGTTAACATTTGAATAGGTCGCTGCGTCGGCGCGGGCGGGGTATTGGCGCGGGGGGTGTTACTACAAGCGAGAGCTACTAATAGGGATTTAGTACCATGGCGTCATTCAGCGGAGCGCAACGCGCATTTTACGTACGCGAGTACTATCGAAACAACGATTCTACGACCGAAGCTAAACGGAAATTTTGTAATCATTACAATATACGGAACAGAAATCAAGCACCAACAATTCAAACGATTAAAAAATGGGTACAGAAGTTCGAAACAACAGGTTCAACTTTAAGTCAACCACGATCCGGCCGACCTAGGACATCGCGCGATCCAGTAAACATAGAGCGTGTACGAGCGTCTGTTCGAGAACAACCTGGTCTCTCTACTCGAAAGCGGTCTAGTGCTTTAGATGTGCCCAGAACATCTCTAAATCGCATTCTACACAAAGATTTACATTTACATCCTTACAAAATTCAAATTGTACAGGCTTTAAAGCCAAATGACCCTGCTCAGAGACTGCAGTTTGCTAACGAAGTGCTTGAGAGGTTTACGAGCTTCAATAACATCTTTTTCTCAGACGAGGCACACTTCCACCTAAATGGACATGTCAATCGACAAAATTGCAGATACTGGAGTGACACTAACCCGGACTTGAAGCACCAAAAACCTTTACACTCGCCCAAGGTTACTGTATGGGCCGCATTGTCAGCCAGCGGAATCATTGGTCCATATTTTTATGAAGATCAGAGAAACCGCGCCGTCACCGTTAATACAGAGCGATACATTGTGATGCTACAGAATTTTTTTGCTCCAGCATTACAGGACTTCTCAGGCTTTAATCGAAGCTCTTGGTTCCAACAAGATGGGGCAACATGTCACACCTCCAATGACTCTATAGCAGCACTTCGTGAAATTTTTGGCCAAAAAGTCATATCCAAAAGAGGTGACATTCACTGGCCACCCCGCAGCCCGGATTTAACTCCAATGGACTTTTACCTTTGGGGATATCTCAAAAGTAAAGTTTACATCAGCAACCCAGTGTCTATTGAGGAATTCAAAGAAAATATACGCGAGGAAATGCAGAACATTTCACCAACCACTTGTCGGGCGGTCATGCAAAATTTCCGTTCCCGGTTACAGGTGTGCCAGGATGAACAAGGGTCACATTTGAATGATGTTATTTTTAAAAAGTGAAATCCTAATTTGTCTACTTTATTATTAAATAAACAGTTTTTCACTAAAGTAGCATTTGTATTTTTTATAACCATTTTAAATGTTAACGGACTTTTGGTCCACCCGTTATCTCAACTGCCATGTTGATCGTTCCATCAAAGATAGTACAAGTATACCAACGTTCTGTTCTAGATGGGACTGAAGAACAGCATCCGTGCTGAGGCCCCGACCTATTCGCCCACTTTACGATTATTTAGAATAGAATATAAAAACGTTTATTTGTTGTCTGCAGCACACACGCAATTCCTATTATATTATTTATATTCTTGGTTACTGTTATTGTGAAACATTTGCTATTGTGTTGGTGAATAAATGTCTTTTTATTTTATTTTTATTTGTTTTATGTTTAAACATCCAACTAGTTTTATAAGTACACCGTGGCCCAAAATAACGTTGACAAAATTAAAAAGTCGTAATTCCAAAAATGTAAAACTTTGTGATTTTATTTGCTTTCTATTATTGATTTCGCTTATCTTAGCGTCATTTTAACATTGATTCTCAGTTACTAAGTCGATTAATTATTATATTTTGCCGTGTTTTTAAAGCGTGCAGCTATTGTAGCGTTGCGCGAGAGTGCAACACGACAGTGTGAGATAGGAGTCCCGACGTTAGTCGCCAGTTAGTTTCTTCAATGTATCTTCGATTTATAAATGTATTTCTTTTCTATTCTATTTATGGAGCTCGGTAATATTGTCGAACGTCCTGGGAAAGAAAAAAAAGAACTGTAACGACTTCTAGAACGCGGCATATCATCAAGCAAAGGTTGCCTCGTAATCCACAGGTCGAGGTGAGAAAAAAGGCTGGAGATCTCAGAATCAGTCGGTCTACAGTGCAGCGTATTTCAATTTAAGGGCATACAAAATACGAAAGCACAGCTTCTCACAGATACCTAATGATAAAAAATCGCCTTGAAAGGTGTCGTTTGCTTTAAGCGTCGTCGCGCCGTGAGAACTGGAAAAACATCGATATTTCAGACGATTTTTATTCTTCGTTTTATCAAGCCCATAACCGTCAAAATTACAGAATCTACTCTTCTGAACGTCCTAGATCAGCTGCAGTTGTTCCTCATCGTGAAAATGCCTTTAAACTTGCCCACGCTTCCCCTCCCCCCATCTGTCCTCCCCCCATGAACACCCACCCACTCGAAGTTAGTCGAAATATCTGGAATAAACTTGAATTTACTGTTAATCATCAGAATTTTATATAATTTTCAAGTCTTCCTGCCGCGGGTTTTGGTCCAACGTAGGGGTGGCAGCCTTTAATATTCGTAGATAGGGATCTAAGCTGTTAAATAGCGTTTGTTTCATCTCGGTACTCGATGACGGAGGTTGACGGGGTTGGCGGGGCCACTTTTAATGTCGTCTGCCGGGCACTTCGGACCGGGCGCGGGCGGCGGCGGCGGGTGGCAGACAAATGGTTTTTTTTTCACTACTAATGAAGGGGCAACTGCTGACGCTAACTTGATTCCGGTACCAAATGACGTAGTTTTTGCCCAAAAATATGTCATAGTAAGTTGGTATATCTCCGAAACGGACCAATGAAACCCCGACAGACACTAGTTTTCTTACATAACGGTTAACGATCTATAATAATGCGAAAGAGGAACCAGATGACGTAGGCAATTTTCATATCAGATCTTGTACTATTACTACACATTATAAATGAGAGACTTAAAAGGTTTCGTGAGATGTAAAGGGACTATAATAATAAGGGGGTAAAGGGGCAACGGCTACCGTTTACCATCAGGTGGCTCGTTAACTTTCCTTATTGTATAAGGAAAGTTAACGAGCCACCTGATGGTAAAAAAAATAGAAGAAGTATTTTATCTTTTGTATATTCAGACTATGACACGTGTGACCCTTGACCCTACTCTACCCTACTTGATACGCCGGCGATATGACACTGCTAGCAACGAGTGAACAGCATATAGGGGAATTCCAGCGTCGCATAGAAAGAGTCAGTCTCGGTTTAAAAAAACCAAGATAATGATTGTGGATCGCAACCGTAATAACTCGCCAGGCATCACAACCTTCGCAAACTGCACGGTTGTCAATACATATACGTTGGTACTTGTTATAATTATATACTTGGGTTCTTTACTAACCAACAACGGAGGCTCAGAGGAGGATATCAACCGACGCATTGTCATCACCCGAACGGCAATGGACAAACTCTCTAAAATATGGAGGGACCGCAACATTACAAAAGCTACCGAGACCCGCTTATCTTATCTTATGATAGGGGGTCGGGAATAATCCCAGGGGCACTTCGACCCTTGAGAATCTTTTGTGCCTACCCCATTTTACACACCGGTCATCTCAGTGTGCAGGTTTCCTCACGATGTTTTCCTTCAACGTTAGAGCAGTCGGTGCATGTACGTGAGTCTTCGAAAAATACGAATGTACATGGTACATGGCACTGCACGGTTTCGAACCCGGAACTCCCGCACGGGAGTCCGGTGTTCTAGCCACTGTGCCACCGACCGACGCTCAAGACCCGCTTAGTAAGATCACTAGTGTTCCCCACAGTAGGTACAGTGCGGTAACGTGGACAGTCAGGCACCGAGCGACAACGTATCGACGTGGTGTTGGAGACAAATGCTGCATATATCATGGACTCAATACCGCACGAATGCCTCCATTCCCCATGAGCTCAGCATCAAGCAGCGACTATCGGCTATAGTACGAGTACCTACAATCCAGAATCATTCGATTCTTCGGACACGTGACCCGACCTGAGGATGCCATAGAGCTACTTGTTGTCCAGGGTAGAGTGGATGGCGCGAGGTCACCGGGGCGTCCCGCCATGCGCTGGACTGAACATATAAAAGCTCTGACTGACCAGACCCTGAGTGAAACTGCACAGCATGGTACAGCGTGCTGTTAAATGACATGTGTGACCATGGCTAGTCTGGTATCTAAGAGTCAAGAGTATCCGACTTAGAAGAAAGAAGAAGATATTCAACATCTTCTATCAATACTAAGTAATTATTTAATTTTTTGCACATTTTTGGGTACAAGTAAAAAACTATAGCAAAATAAATAAAACTAAAAAATAATTTTGTAGGTAATTTTTAAAAATCTAGAATTAATGTGGACAAGCTAGTTCTACCTACAATTGTGCCTTTCAAGTCGATAGTTTCAGTAAATCAGTAGTTCCTGAGAAATACAGCTGTGACATACAGACAGACGGACGGACACCGAGGAATAGTAAACTAGACACCGAAGAAAGGGTTCCTTTTTTACCGTTTAGGTAACGAAACCCTAAACATTCTTGTCGTTGTACAATTGTTCATAATCGTGCCGAGTCGTGCCATCTAGTGAGAAAGAACGTTAGTACTTGAAACTGAAGCGAGATAAGGTGATAAGACAGGAGTGCGTTTTTAAACTCAAATCTATGCTAGAGAGTAGTAATGTCTGCCGTAGAATATCTACGTTTTTACAACGTTGATTTGATTTGTTTAATGTTTCATTAATTAAGTTTGGTGCTTAGCTGATGGCTGTTGTGCCAATGCCTTAATAAAAAAAAATTGACATTGACACATGACATTGGCACGACACATTTTTTTATTCTGTGGCGTCGCTCACTCGTCAGACGAAACCACTGAACATACAATCACTACGTTTTAAGAAGCGGAGCTTCAACTTTTTAAATGACTTTCTATGGAATTCGTCCCACTTTCCCACAGCCTGACAATAATAATAATGACAAATGTCAAATCATGTAGACTGTACCTATATTGATGTTTAGTGGTGTAAAGTTATCGATAATTATCTAAGCTACGTTCCAAAACCAGTTGAAATTGTTCACGTTGACAGCTGTACATGATCCATTGCTTGTGTCAAATAGAAGTTTGATACATTTTCTGCTGATAATGCAGTAATGAAACATTGACAGTTGTCAACGTGAATTAATTCAACTGATTATGGAACGCTCTCCTAATCGATATCGATAAATTCAGCGCAACCATGATCGGGGTCACTAGTCAATAGATTTCTTCAAAAAAAGAAAGAAAAAAGGCAATAAATATGTAATAAATGAAACAAAGATATCAATTATCTCGAAATACAGAAAATTATACGAAAAAAGTACATAACATCTACAAACCACGAATTTAGTTCTTGTTTGAAAAACGGAGGAGTATAGGCTCAACTCAAGTTGGGGACAGGAAACTCACAATGAATGTGTGAAGTATCACTGGTTTCTTGCATAAAATTAAGTAGATTCCGAAAAATGAGACAAACAAAAGCGCAAAATTGGTGCGAAAGAAATCCAAAGACATTTTCTTGTGGTGTTGCCACTTGCCACACGTACTATCAGTGTTATACCTAATTCCAGTTATTTTCATTTTACGTGAATAAATATTGAATGTCAGTTAATTTACTTATTTTAGATTATGAAAATACTAAATATCGTAAATGCTTTTTTAAATTACTGCCATAAATGATATTATGATAAGAAAATTACTTACGAATCTTAAATTTTCTTTTAGTTTGGCAAATAACATGTGATTGAATAACATGGGAAGAAATTCAATAATATTTTTTTGTCAAGGCACTTTCTAAGGGCTAGACGAAACTTTTTTTTGAGTTCCGCGAGTTCGCCGCGGTCCAAAATAAACATTTTGTAGCTAGTGGAAAATGCGCCGCGGCCTCCCGAATGGCTAGCCTCAACGTGGCGGAGTGGTCGCCCGACCAGGTGGCCGACTGGCTCTCAGGTACGCTCGCGGGCCACGGCCCCGGTGGTGGCCGCGCGCTGAGCTCTTGTTTTGGTAACTCTCACTCGCGGAAGACACTCAGTCGACAGTCGCGCACTGTTGGAATGTTGTTTTTCAGTAAACATCCTCTTGGAAACTAGAGGCGTGCATCTAATCTTGTAGGTTTACTAAAAATCTTTGGGTGTTATGATTAAACCTGTTCGTTCAGTTTCAATATGGGTACCTGTGTCAATGTATCGTTGCATCACAATGCAGAGTGATGGTATTGAAGTGGTTCTGAGCACAGCCAGCGACCAGTATGCGAGCCCGCACACACAGTGTATAATATTCGTGTGGCAGGCCTGGGCCCCGCGGTGGAGCGGTACGTGCCGGGGCTTCGCGCGCGCGGGCTGTGCGGCGCGCGCCTGCTGACGCTGCGCTGCGACGATCTGGAGGCGCTCGGCGTGCGCGCTATCGGCCACCAGGAGCTCGTGCTCGAGGGGCTCGACCACCTACGCAACTTTGTGAGTGCTCACCACTACTTTTGACACCAGTCTCGCCCAAAGAATTCTGTATTGGGCATAAAATGTAAGTTCATGTACACCACACTGTTTCTGCTTGTCGCTTGGATATTGTCAGACTTCGACCATGCTCTCTGATGAAATTCTGCTACTGGTAGTTACACATTCTAGTTCTGACCGATCCCAATGTGATAAAATGCATGATCATAGTTGTATCTAGGCTATGACTTCTCAGTAGTACCACCCACACTGGGACTTAAGATAGCATTGAGCGAGCTCAGTGGAGTTTAATGACTCGCTATGACTACACAATATCTGTTTGTGCTCAAGCACAAGGCTGATCAATCAGCATGGATTTTGTGGAATCTAATTTGAACATTGAACACCATAACAGCCATCACATATTATACCAACTCGATGCGAACCCAACACAAACTCGTGGTGACAACTCATCGACAACTACTTCACCTTCTACTTTTGAATTTTATAAACCTACTGAATGTAAAACTGAATAAGCTCACATTTCAAAGCTTTGCTGTGAGTTGAGTTGAGTCTCTACAATGTGCGATGGCCCTTAAGGATCACTTATGTGACTAAATGTGGAAACAATGGTTTATAAACAGAGCATAAGTAGTGGTGGACTATGAACTCAATGACTAAGTGCTGTAAATAAGGGAATGAACAATACATCAGCTTAGATATGGCCACATCAGCTTAAAGCTGCCTGCTCATTAATCGTAACAATGTAACCTAACCCAATCATTGAATTAGAGACCACTTTCACAACCACAGCAGGCTTTATTAGCTGAATTATACCATTTTTGTTACATAATATACTGAACAAGCTGTGTAAGTGAAATATATGACTCACATAGTACTATATGTATGTATTCATATTGACTAGCATAACAGTTGTATGTGAGTCATACTTTCTACTCTGATAAAATTGACGAGAGCCATCATGTACTTATTATCTAACAAAATTGACCTTGTAGTGTGGTGTCATCAGTCATATCTTTTACTGAAAACAAATGTATAAATTTAAGTGTTTCTAATAATACGTACACCCCTTTGGTATTGAACCATAAATGGCATACAATGGCACGTGCAGTAGAGGGCAGGCTGGCGTGTGTGAGCCCCACACTGGCCGAGTGTTATCTCAGCTCTTATGGGCACTTCTGACTGGTAGTTAATTAGTGGATGTCTGTTCACTGACATCACTGCATGTCACACTGACCGGTAGTAGATATGAAACATGTAAAGTATGGTATGACCAGGATAATCTTATTGATTTCAATTACAATGTTTATTTGTCCGAGTATATTTGATGTTGTGAGACTGACTCTCTGTAGGTAATTTTATGAGAAGATTGAGCGTTTATCTAACATTTGTGAGCCTCCATGAATATGACACCAAAAGAATTTATAATAAAAAATGTCATTATGGGTTTTTCCCTCAAGCATGTTGATGTTTCAGTCGAAGATAAATCTCACCCGACCCCATTTACTTGAGATAGGCATCTTCACCTTGAGATGGACCTATATGTTTATTGAGATGTTTTGTTATGACAATACAATAGTTGAATCTTATATGTGTGTGTGCATGTTTTGCAGCAGTACGAGGTGCGCCGCGAGTGCGTGCAGCAGCTGGCGCTGCGCGTGTCGGTGGTGGCCGAGAGCCTGGCGCGCGCGCTGCGGGGGCACACGGACGGGCTCGAGACGCAGGTGGGGGTGGGGGGGTGGTGAATGTCGCTTACAAATATCACTACATTTATGGAATCATAATCTCCTTGATCAACGATATTTATCAGAATGGTCAGGGCACCGTGGTGATTATCTACAGGTACAATCGACCGCAGGTCGACCTACCCAAAATGTCAAAATTGGAGTATCTGAAATGTATCATAAAATGCAGGCATATGGTTGAGATTTAATCGAAGGTTTTTGACGATTCACTAGTAAGTTAAAAGGATCGAACGAGAGCTCGTTGTTAGGGCCTGCATTCCAAAGTATATTACTTTGATTAATGTCGCCAGATATGAGATACTTCTCATTAGGGTTCTGCAAAACTAAATAGTCTAATTTAAGAGAAAATTCAAAAGTTGTTGCAAGTTGCTCTAAGAAATCCGCCACCATACACCAGTCCCGTAGATTGAATAATTCCTGCGCCGCCATACTGCGTACCGGCCGTCAAATAATTCGGAATCCTTGATCCCGTCAGTAACCAAGTCTCAGTAATGATGATAATGTCACAGTCAGAGGTACGAACATTGCGATGGAAAACTGACGTTGTAGTACGCAAACGTCTTGCATTCTGGTAATACTACATAATTAAATTATTAATGATACGAGACTCGTTTAAAATTAAATCGTTCCAAAAACGTGTATTTTGCGCAGTCTTTGGCGGACGTCGCGCGCACGGTGCACGCGGTGAAGCCGCTGGCGAGCTGGCTGGCGCGCGCGGGCGGCGCGGGCGCGGCGGGCGGGCCTGTGGGCGGCGCGCGCGGCGAGTTGTGCGCGCGGGCCGGCGCGCTGCTGGCGCTGGCGCTTGAGGCCGCCACGTGCGCGCAGCGCGACCGCTTCGCCGAGCAGCCGGCCCGCGCCGTGCGCGCCACAGCGGCCGCCGCCGCCGCCGCCGCCGACCACATCATCCAGCAGGTGGCCGACCCGCTGGTGTTGCAGCCGGCCGCGCTCGACTGCGTCACGCTGCGCCAGGCCGGCAAGCCGCTCGGCTTCACCGTGCTGCCCTCGTGTTGCGGGCACGCGCAGCTCGCAGACATCCGCTTCGGATCGCCCGCGCACGCCTCGGGCGCCGTGCACGACGGCGACGAGATCGTGCAGGTGCGCCACGCTCTACTCTGCTCTACACTACGAGCGTACAGATAGTGAATAATGGCCGGTCGTCGCAGGTGGGCGGGCGCTGCGTGGTCGGGTGGAGCGGCGAGGCGGTGGTGCGCGCGTGCCGGGCGGCGGCGGCGCGCGGCGGCGAGCTGTCGCTGCGGCTGCGGCGTCGCGGCGCGCGCCCGCCCGCGCTCACCACCGCGCGCCCTCGGCTGCGCGCCGCGCCGCGCGTCGACAGGTGGCTCTCCCGTTACGAAGCTCGTGTCAACTTGTGCGTTGCGTTATTACGCGTCTTTGCTACGTCGCAGGCTGGAGCTGGTGCCGACGCGCGCGGAACCGCTGGCGGAGGAGAGCGCGGCCGAGGAGCGCGCGGCGGAGGCGGCGCACGCGGGCAGCGCGGCAGAGGCGGGGCGGCGCTCGCCCGGCTCGTCGGACAGCGAGCCGCTGTCGCCGCCCGCGTCGCCCACGCAGCTGCACCCCGATCACACGAGGTAGGCCTAGGTCGCCTGGAGTTGCCACATTTGCGACTCGAGTCTTCGAGTTACAAATTTGAAGACTCTGCTCGAATACGAAAGACTCGGCGTGCTAATCAGGCCAGAATCGAGTCGAGCGCGAGTCCTCTGAACGAGGACTCGAGTGAGTTCTTTTTACGACTCGAGTCCTCAGAAAATCCCCGAGCACGAAAATTTTCATAACTCCGTAGAGAGACGTGAGTGAGAGTGTTTTATACTACGTAATGTAGTGATGATAGTGACGGTGAAGACCCATAAAGTAAGAGGAATGACTCGCCCTACTGAGTAGGGCTCGAGTGCACAAAAAGAAAAAAAAGGACTCGAGCTCAACAAAGTGCTCGCTAAAATTATAGCCAAGAGTCCTGTCGTAATGAGACGAGTCCCCTAAATTGCTACCGAGTCCTGAAAAATATTACTCGGGGGACTCGTGTCTCTTGCAACACTAGGTAGGCCCCGCTGCCTCCTCGCCCCGCTGCTCCCGCCCCGCACTGAGCCCCCCCTGTACCCACAGACTGTACCCGCCCAAACCGCGCGCGGCCGCACAGCGCCGCCACTCCGTGAGCGGGGGGAGCCCCGCGCGCGCGCGCCGCACCCGACCCATCGACCAGGTACACTACTACACTGCCCCGTGCCCCACTGACCACCGGTGGTGGTATACTATTCCGGACTTATTCGTATGACGACTACGTTACATGTCAAATTAGAATTTCATTATGAATGATTTTCATGTATCTGGACAAACTAGCATATTCTAATCAGACCGGGCTAACTCGGTTAATACTAATGCACTCTAGAAATAATACTTTGGCCTAAAACAAATTTAGAAGCCTTCCATCACTCACAGCTGCCATCTTAGCCGGTTAATTTGTTTCTGCAATGTCATACCATGTGATTAAACTGAGCTTTAGGTAGACGGTTAGGACGGGGCGATAAAGTGTGGTGTGGTCTCAGTTGTGGCAGGAGCTGGCGGAGCGGCGTTGGAGGGACGCGGGCGGGGGAGCGGGCGCGGGCGCGGACGAGGAGGACACCGCGCTCTACCGCCGGGACAAGGTACTGCGTTCAAACTGTCTCTTTCTTTTGACATCACAATGAAGTTACTGTAGTGTCACAGCGTGCGGCCACCGCCTATATGTGAAATACCAGTCGTAGACCGCATTCGTGGAACGTCAGAGTGTCACTTGTCATCGAGCGAATGACATTGGACGAGTCCGACCAACGATCAAGTGTAAACTATGGAGGTCGGTGACCGTAGGTCATCTATAGAGCAGGTCGGTCGCCGAAATAGTCAATGACTTTCTTTTTGTTAAATCTGGAAATCAGACGAGCAAACGGGTTACCTGATGGGAAGTGGTCACCGTCGCCCATAGACGTCTCACCTCTCTGTATCACTATAAGAGGGTTTTCGATGCGCTGCTAGCCTTGAGGGCTAAGGTGGAGTGTCTCTTGTGCCGGTAATAGGGTTTTTGTCACTTTAAAAAAAAGTATGTTAAAATGTTTAAATTATAGCCATTCTTTATAAAATAAAGTCTATTTAGCGTTTAAATTTTAATCATTTAAAATTCTCGCGGAAACGCTGGTCGCCATGATAGATTTGCTGTGATGTCACTGTCGATTAAATAAACAAACAAAACAGAACTGATCGTCCTACATTCGTTGAGTTGTTTACTCGATAGTGACGTCACACTTGACAGCGTCATGGCGGATAGCGTTTCAATGCGTTTCAGGTCACGTATATACAGATTTAAAAAGGGCGATTTTAAACTTCAATTATTAAATTAAAATCGTGATTTCATGATCGGAAATAAATATATTTCCGTTTCCCATTACTGGAATAATTTATTGTTTATGATGGCATGCAGCTGGTTCTCTCATCCTTCCAACCGCAAAGCAGAAATGCAAGCATTATAGATAAGCGGGTGGTACCACCCTTGGCGATCCTGCACATCGGGCTCTACCACCATCAAACTATATAAGTAACTGCGCCTTAAATGTGTTCGAGGGTGATACGAGCGTGGTGTCGGCAGGCGGTGTCGTGCAGCACGGGCCTGGAGCTGTCCCCGCGGCCGCGCACGTGCCTGGGCGCGCCGCCGCCGCCGTCCGCGCCCCACGCACCGCACGCGCCGCCGCCGCTGCAACTGCGGCCCGCGCCGCCCTCGCCGGAGCGCGCGCGCGGCAAGCTGGACAAGGCCCACTCGACGCCCGCGTACGACTTCGACCGGCCGCTGGAGGGCGGCGCACTGGCCGCGCAACCCATCCCCGAGTCGCCGACCACACCGCCGGAGCTCGGACCCGCGGGTACGACTAATTCTTTTTAAAATTAAATGAAGAGAATAGACGAGCAAACGGGCCACCTGATGGTGAGTGGTCACCGTCGCCCGTAAACACCTCACCTCACTGTGTTATTATTGGAGGGTTTCGAAAGCAGGATGACTCGAGCACGCAAAAAGACTCGAGCCCAATGAAGAGCTCGCTAAAATTCGAGCTTCCTAAATTGCTACCGAGTACTGAATATAGGATTCTGAGGACTGGAGTCTTGTATTAGTAACGGGCTGGTTACCGCCTACTGAGTCTATTTTGCGTGTCAGGCCTCCCCTCGCACGAGGGGTACGGACCGTGATCCACCGAGCGAGCCCAGTGCTGATTGATGGATTTCACACACCTTCGGAATCTTTAATTTACTCAGACGAGCAGATTTCCTCACGATGTTTTCCTTCACCGGTGGAGCAGTCGGTAAATGTACGTAAGTCTTCGAAAACATTCGAAAAACTCATTGGCATGGGAGTCCGGGGTCCTAGCCACTAGGCTACCGACGCTCTGATTGAAGTGTTTTGCGATACTAGTTAGTTGCGGCAAGGCGGGCCAGATCCTGGGCTTCAAGGCGTCCAGCTGCGCCATCGGCGAGGCCATGCAGCTGGGCCGCCGCGCGCCAGAGGCGGAGCCCGAGCCCGAGGCCGAGCCCCCGCTCGACACCGTGAATATTGCGCTGCTGGAAAGGAGGGAGCGCTGTGACGACGACCACGCCGCGGCCCGCTCGCCGGGCGACAGCGTGCCCGGTGCCGACGGACGCGGGCGCGGGTGAGTACTACGACATACAGTACTACTACTTCATTGACATTTACTTCTAACAATAACGTTCTGTACACTGTACACTGTACGCTACAGAAAATCGGTTGAATTAACTAAATACACGAAAAGAGTCGTGTAAGTCACTTTATTGTCATTTTGAGATAATACGAAATTGATGTTTATGGCCTCATACATTTTATTCATTGTTCCTCCGAAATGATCAAATGATAGGATCGGCGAACTAAACTTTGTATACTTCTGTATTCTGTTGTTTACAGCGCTAAATAAACGATTTCAATTTGTCGACAATCCAGGGTACAGACACAATACAAGGTATCCTAGTGTCGGAGCCAGGGAAATATGAAAAAATATATCATCCAAAGTGTTTCGCATTTATTCAGGTGACTGAATTGATTTCATTTCTAAATTGATAATGTCACATCGAGTTCATTCTAGAATTTAAACAGTTCACTTGTCGATATTTTATTTATTGGATCACTACCTTAAAGTAAAATATAGCACAAATTAAATAATAAAAGCCCAAATAAAGGTCTTCTCTAATAGACTTAACATAGACGGATAACAATAACGGTGGTCTACACTGTTGTAAATAGGTGTCACTGTGGCTGTCACTGTGTTTGCAGGCCGGGCGCAGCGGAGCCGGCTTGCTCCCCGCCGGAGCCGCCGCCGCGCCCGCCGGGCAGCGTGTGCGGCGCGCCCGCCCGCGAGTACCCCGTCCTGCGGCCCGTGCGCGCGGAGCCCTCGCAGCGTAAGGTACTTGAAAGTCGTACCAAATGTTAGATGCCTGCGCGCCTCAAGTGTGATAATGTAATCGTTTCTTTCGTACGGATAATCACGAGCGACTCAAAATTGTCACGCGCTGAAGCCGACTGAAGTCGTGATTGACCGTGGGAATGCGTGTGCGTTTAAAGGTTTACTAATAAATAATTTGAATTTGTAGGCGTTGCTTCGGCGTTGATGTGTTTCGGCAGGGTTTATAGAAGATCCAGTAGTACTTACTAACCCCGCGTGCTCCATCTTCGACCTCATCGTCACTTACCATCAAGAACGCGTTGAGGTCAAACGCGGGTTTAGATGTAAATAAATATAGCTCCCGTATCGTATCTTTACTTGCCAGTAGTTATAGGTGTGTTCACATTGTGTAAGCCGTAACGTGCCGCTTTGTTATCAGGAGTACAGCGTGCTGAAGCCGGTCCGGTCTGGCGCGCCGCCGCAGATCTCCGTCCCGCTGCGCCACCTCTCGCCGCACGACCTGCGCACGCTGCCGCTGCCCCTCCCCCTGTCGCTACACCCCGCCCCGCCCGCCACCCCGCCGACGCCGTCGCCCCAAGGCCTGTGCGCGGGGCCCGGCTCGCCGACACAACCGGTGAGCTAACTCCCCGCACACCATCACAGTGGAGAGGAGCGGAGGTGCAGTGCGGATACCGCTCTTACGGTAGCACGGCCGCACCAGGAGATGCCGCCGCGCTCCGAGCCGTTTCGTCGGCCGATTCGCCGGGTATTGTCATTCCATTTTAAACCGCATTTCAGTGTAGGACACACTTTGCCGAACTTATGCGGCCGAAGTTCAGCGGCTAATTATTATGTATGAGTTTTCGGCGACGTAATTACCGACCGGGTAACCTAAAAGCATTGTGAACGTACCCGGGCCGCAGTTCCGTCTCGTAATTTCGGTATAGTGTTTAATTGTTATCGAAGCAAGACGCCGCACCTTCATTCCGGCGGTGTGCGTTGAGCCTCGGCCGCGCCGGGGTAACCACCACCGATTGAGGAAAGCCGTGTTATAAGTTTGACTCGTTTGTCTGTAACATTATAACACAACAACCGATGATCCGATTTGGAGACTTGGGAGTGCAGACTAGATCGTGTGAGAGTGAGGATGACATTTCGCTCAGCGATGATTACAAGTCTATGCATAATAGGCTAGTTAGCACCATGGTGCCCTTCTCACTCCTGGAATCGTGAGCCTAATGGATGTTCAGGAAATAGTACGACGATCTACAGAATGGTATATCGAAGATTTCTTAAATATTTAATTCGATTTAGTCCACAATTTAAACAGACTTCTGTTTATAAAACCGTAAACTAACTCACAAGTGTAATAAGCCCATTAGAGTTCTGTAATAGTGTTGCAAAAGACTCGAATCCTCCGACTTTTTCAGGACTCAGTATTGCTACTGAGTAATCGATGACTCGAGCTCAACAAAGTGCTCGCTCTAATTATAATCCTAGAGCCCCTAAATTGCTTTAGAGGCTCTAGGACTATAATTTTAGCGAGCACTTTGTTAAGCTCGAGTCATCGATTAGACTCGAGTCCTTTTCACGGGCCGAGTCGAGCTCTAGTCTCTCACTTTATGGGTCTTCACCGTCACTATCATCACTACATAGTATAAAACAGATGTCTGTAAACGGATGTACGGGGTTACAAAAATTTTCGAGCTCGGGGATTTCCTCGTTGAGAGGACTCGCGCTCGTCTCGACTCTAGACTCGGAGCCCAGGTAGCACGTTGAGTCTTTTATAAGCCGAGCCAAGTCTCCACATTTGCGACTCGAAGACTCTAATCCATTGCGACACTATCTGTAACCCGTGTTCCAGCCGCAGCGGGCGCATTCCCCGGGCGGCGTGCGCGGCATGTTCCCCTCCTCCAAGACACGGAGCCTCAAGAAGAAGAGCTCGCTACTGGCTAGTGAGTGCACAGTGATTAACTGATTTATCTCTTGACGTTCACAAACTAGATGTAATAATACCCGGTCCGCTCGTGTCCTCAGAGCGGCGGCAAGTGCCGGCGCGTGCGCTGGCGGCGCGCGGCGCGTCGGGCGCGGTGTGGCAGCGCGTGCGCGCGCAGCCGGCGCACGCCGCGCGCTGGGCCCGCAGACATCTGCTGCTGGCGCACAACCTGCTCTACGCTTACCGCGAGCCCGAGGTACCGTACTGTAAAGGGGCGCGCGCGCGCAGTGCCGGCAGACACCTACTACACCGTACCGTGTCGCGTGCCCGCAGTGCTCGAAGGCGGACTGCATGATCTACCTGGAGGGGTTCACGGTGTGCGCGGCGAGCGAGGTGCGGTCGCGCGCGCACGCGTTCAAGGTGTACCACACGGGCAAGGCGTTCTACTTCGCGTGCGAGTCGCGCGAGGCCGCCGCGGCCTGGGTGCAGCTCATACACCGCGCCACGCTGCTGCCGCGCCTCGCGCCAGGACCCGTGAGTACCACCGCCCCACTTGGTGTCGATCGAGAGTCGTGACAGTGACAGTATTATGTATTGCGCCACTTTCCAGTTGGACGTGTCGACGCAGTACTCCGAAACAGACTACTCGTCGGAGTCGGACTGTGAGCGGCCACGCGGCGAGCGGCGCGAGAGGGAAAAGGACAGAGATAAGGAGGCGCACCGGGAGAAAGACAAGGAGAAGGACAAGTCCAAGTTCGGGTCGCTCAAGAAACTGACGGGTCGCGTGGCGCGCTCCGAGTCGCAGGAGAGCGTCGGAGGCGGGGGGAGCGGGGGCGGGGGCGGGGGCGCCAGCCTCGACCGCAAGTATCTGCGGTTCTTCTCGCGGCGCGCCCGCGACGACGCTAAACCCGCTAAGGTAAGACGGCGACTGTACGAGCGTTTTCTGTTTTGCGGAACGTGACGTGCTGGACCGCACCCGCACCCGCGTAAAACAGAAAACGCTGTAAATGGTGCAGTGTGTGTACATATCGCGCTGGAACTGGTTACCAGTTACATCTTTCCCGCAACCGATAACCTTAGTTTTTCAATCGAAATTTGGTTGAGACAAACCAGACCGAAGTGTGGTTAGTAATAGTAGAGGTTGACGTGATACGTGTGTCACCCGCAGAGCAAGCAGCCGGGCGTGCCGGTGCCCACGGAGCACTACCGCAGTTACCGGCGCGTGCCGCCCCCTCCCTCGCCGGCCTCACCGCCCGCCGCGCCCCCGGCCGCGGCCGCACCCCGGCCCCCGCCGCTGCACTACATCCACGCGTCCAACCCGAACCTGCTGGACTTCGACAAGAGCGAGCTGGCGGGGCTGGCGGGCCCGGGCGCGGGGGGGCCGGGCCGCCGCCCGCCCGCGCCCCGCGCCGCGCCCCGCCGCGCGCACGACCTGCTCGGGTTCGTGACGCTCGAGGAGTTCATGCTCAAGAAGCAGGAGGAGGAGCGGCGGCAGGTGCGCGCTCATTACTAGCTCCCACGGCCCATCCTAGAGCTCTTTTACATTACATTCGGCGGCTCAGTACACACCCTCACATTACTGCGGCTGCGGCTCTGCTAAGTTGCGAAGTGGCTACTAGCGACTGCGCGGCTCGAGCGCGCTGTTGTCGCAAGCTTTTAGATAGAGTGGACTATAGGGGGGTTTTGTAATACCCAGTATATTTTCATCTTATTGTATTACTTTATTACAATACTCTGAACCTGGCCGCATGAACTGAGCGAGTCCTAGATGATGGCATATCTATTCACCATCATCCCGATTGCTTCCGACGCAGGTGTACACTAACCGCGTGTTGATGGGCATCGAGCGCACGCGCGGGGCGGAGGGCGCGGGCGCGGGCGCAGGCGGGGAGGGCGAGCTGGCAGCGCGGCTGCAGCGCGTCGTGCCCGACGTCATCTACGGGGAGCGGCCGCCCGACGTCCGCCAGGCGCGCTCGCTCCCTCGCGCGCCCGTCGCGGAGCCCGAGAGCGAGCGGGACGGCGACCGCCGCCGCAGCCCCAAGGGAGCGGCCAAGCCTATCTCCGTCAAGGGGAAGGACGGGTGAGTCGCGCGGTACCACTATCTGAAGGAAAATCTGTGGACCTGGGGTAACGCTTATTGTACGTTCAACATGCAAGAGTCTAAATCGATATTTTAGGCCATCTCGTTCACTCACATAGAGCATTTCGTTGTATGTCGAACGTTCTAGAAAGCTCCGCTCTAATTTTTTCTAAGTCGTATTCCTTATTGCTGATTAATCAATTATTCTTATTCTTCCCCATTTCACACACTGGTCATCTCAGACGAGCAGGTTTCCTCACGATGTTTTCCTTCGCCGTTAGAGCAGTCGGTAAATGTACGTAAGTCTTTCGAAACAAAAATCCGAAAAACTCAGTACATGGTATTGCATAGTTTCAAACCCAGCACTCCAGCACGGGAGTCCGACATCCTAGCCACGTTGCCACCGACGTTCTCATTTATATATTTTCAACGGGTAATAGCTTTGTCATCTCCGGTGTTGAAGACTCGTGAGGTGTGAGTACCTCTGCAGGTGTTTACTAACTCGAGCAACAGTTTTGACCGACTAATATTCCACTACAGGTACGAGAAGCTCGTGTACCCCGAGGAGCTGAACGGCAGCTCGGGCGAGGCGGACACGGAGGCGGAGGCGGGCGCGGAAGCAGAGGCGGCGGCGAGCGCGGAGCGGCTCGGCTACGAGAGCATCTACGGCGAGGCGCGGGGGCCGCCCGCGCCGCCGCGCCGCCGCTCGCCACCCGGCCCCGAGCGCTGGCGGGACTCGCTGCGGAGGAACGACAAGGTCTCGCTGAGTATACACGCGATGATACACAGCTCGGCAGAGCCCAACTGCGGAAGATCATGCCTGGAGCCAGAGGAGACGGTCCACGGTAGCAGGTGGACCCTGCTTTTAGAATGCAGTGAGGTCACCTACCGGGCGGACGGCCTCGGTGCTCCTTATATTAATAATAAATTTTAATTCATTCATTCATTCAAATAAAACCGGTCAGCCGGGCGGGCTGGATATCTGTCCTATAACCGTAATGGCTGGTTTACATTTGGTCAAGTGTTTAGCGAAGTCCGTTAGGACAGTGACTTGTTTGTCACTGGTCAGGCAATCGCCACACTCGCCACTGTCCTTGCCACTTGACCAAATGTAAACCAGCCATAATATGAACTAACCTTAACCTAGTGTGTGTGTGTGGTGCAGGTGTCGGCGGCGAGCGGTGCCCCGCCCTTGCGCAGCGCGGCGCAGTACAGCCCGCTCCCGCTCCCGCTGCCGGGCGCGCGCCCGCCGCTGTCCGCGCCGCTCGCGCTGCCTGCCGACAGGTAATGAGCTTTACTCCACGCTTTAGGCTTATGTTTATATGGAGTATGGAGTAAATCGCAGCCTGACCGTACCGAATGATATTATTGACTGAATCCTCCGCCTCAGTCTCAGTGGGGTGGTTCCTGCCTACGTGCTCGATTACTGACTCGATTTAAACAACAGGATATGCCAATTATGTCTATCATCATCAGCAGCCCACCCACTGCTGGACATAGGCCTCTCCCAGGGCGCGCCATTGAGCCCGATCTTCGGCTCTTCTCATCCAGTCGCTGCCAGCCACCTTGCGCAGATCGTCACTCCATCTAGCAGGGACGCCCGTCCCACACTACGTTTGGCCAAACGCGGTCTCCACTCCAGAACTCGTCTCCCCCAGCGGTTGTCTGTTCTGCGACAGATGTGACCGGCCCACTGCCACTTCAGCTTGCTAATCTTATGAGCTATGTCGATGAATTTTGTTCTATGCTTTTACTTTTGATCTCATTTCTGATTCGATCCAGCAGAGATACTCCGAGCACAGCTCTTTCCATAGCACGCTGAGCGACTTTCAATTTGTGAACCGGTCGCACCGTCGGTCAATTATGTCTATACTTTTTCACAAAAAAAATTGTTATGAATCGAATTGAAAATTTAATCACGAATAAAATCCAATGGATAAATTTGGACTGTCGTGTCGACCAAAAAGTGTTAACAGTTGTGAGATACCGTCATGTGCTTACGCTAGTAATATATTATATTTATGTGTTTGGAACGAGGAGACTTCAGGGATCAGTACGAACACTTTTACAGAAATGAGACTAGTGGAGTCTGAATGTCGTTTGTATTATGTCGTCTTTCGACCCTTGTCACAGGGAATCCTAGCGTGCGTTGCGACTTTCGTAGAGAATTAAAAGTGTATCTGTAAACGTTCCACAGTTGGGGTGTCAGCGGCGGCGGCGGAGAGAGCGGAGCGAGCGCGGGCGCGGGCGCGACGAGCACGAGCACGAGCACGCCGGGCGGCGTGGCGCGCCTGCGACTCATGTTCGGGGCGCGCGCCGCGTCTCGGGACGACAAGACGGTGCGTTGCACATCTACACTAGGAGCCATGATGGGCGATTACGGGCACGCACGAACGTGATCGTGTGTAATCGACCATTATAGTTTTTAATCGGCGACAATCGGATATCCGTCGGGTTTTTCGTACACACTTGAAAGGAACGCGTGCAGTCGAACCCGCATCATGGCCCATCTTATAGTGGTCTTTAAATGAACATTCGTCCGGTGTCTGCCTCAGGAGCGACCGAGCCCGGCAGCTAGCGCGTGCGGCACGCCGGAGCCGGGCGGGGGCGGGGCGGGCGCGGGGCCGGGCGCGCAGTACCCGCACCTGCAGTGCCCGCCCACCTTCCAGCCAGAGACGTATTCGCTGGCGCGTCTCAAGCCCGCGCCCGCCGCCGCTCCCGCCGCCGCTCGTCGCGACGACCCCGCCTCGCCGCCCGCGACCGGCGACACCTAGCGCCGGACGAACACCACCTCGTCCAAATATAGCTCGACATCGGTCCACGCACCCGCGACCTCCGTGTACAGAGCTCAACACGGGCTCTACCCTTTAGTACTTTGGACACGATCATACGAATGTCAAGGAATCATAACAATAACTGGTTCCAAAGATACTGTATACTGGACGAGTGTTACGTCACAAAACAGAGAAGTACCGGAAGGCATGTACATACTAGCGTTCTAGCACACACACAACCAGCACGCCGCGCTGTCGCCGGCACGTACTAGGCGTTCGGTTGTGTGGGTGCCTCGGTAGCACGGTAGTTCCGACTGTCCCTTATGGTGGGTACTTACCTATTTTGTGACAAACGAATTGATTAGCCGATCGATGCGAATCGTGTGCGGAACCAAATATTTTTGACGATATTTTTCATAAAATGTTGGACATAAAATATGGAGTCATCCCGGGAGAACATTCGTAAACTTTCTTCGGTCGAGTTTCATAATCTGAGACTTCCGAAAAACGAACATATCGTCAAACTACTCTACGAATCGATCAAGATACAATAATTATTGTAAATATTAATTTGCAAAATGTTATCACGTCGCAACGACACCATACAGGTTGTGAATTTGACGTTTTCAATAATAATTATGTTTATTTATGTGTTGTCGAGTAGCTGGGGACACGGTGTTGGACGACGAGACGGCGTAAGTATAGCTCGTTGCTTTATTCCTATTAGATAGAAGAAAAATAATTAGGTAGATGAGTTTCAGTGATATTGGTTGAAGCGGCAGCCCCCGAAATAACGCAGGGGAATTTTTTTATACTCATCAACCAATTTGTATGAAAAGTTATATTTTTTTTTTGCGAATTTCGATTTTTTTGTTGAAAGCTGTTCATATTCGAAGATATGTACTTTTATCTCTGGGTGGGTGTATTCTTATGAAGCAAGCTAATGCTCAGCACTATATTTTTGAGCAGTGGACTACTTTCCTACACATTATAAATTCCGCGATAAATAGTAGTCGATAATATAATTTGCTCGTAATATCGTCGGCCGGTACGACCGGCCACACGTCTCAGGTGATATACTGCTGTTTATGTGATTGTATCAGTAATGTGACAATATGGCGCTCGATCCATTGCTTTAAATATATGTAATGTAGTTTTAATATAATGTATATTGTATACAATCCAACCTGTTGGGCGTGGTGCTACGACTTCACTGATAGAGTGAGAATGATCCATTGAGAAGGGCTGTATACGACAACAGTGTGAACTGTCCCACGTCATCGACGTCGATCGACGTGGTAGCGTTGGCTGATCGACGGGTACCAGTCGATACCGCGCAAGAGCGATTTCTTTCATTGTCGATGATCGATCGATGACTAATCGGTAAAAATCGGGTAGATCGATTTGGTGTAAGAAACTGTCGATTGACGTCCTGATATCGATCGACGTCGGTCGAGTGTGGTGACACCCCGAAGAGTGCTAGTGGTCAGTCAGTAGTCGCGAACAGGACAGAGTGTTCTCGCCCTGCTCGGAGGAGTTCACTGTGGAAGTCCCGTCGTGCTATATTTTCCCTGACTTATCGATAAAAATCCCAAGATTTCTCTAACGTTGCCTTTGTAGTTAGATCACAGATTATTTTAATGGATTTAGATATTCGTGATTATATTAAATTGTATATTACATCGTGCTATGCTCAATACGTATTTTATATTATAAACTAAACGTATAAAATTAAATATTTTATTTTTGCATGTATATTGGAATTTAGATTTTAAAATGATTTTTAGATTATTTTGTATTGGCTTCTGTAAACTGTGTTGCCAAAAATGTCTTATGGAGAGGCGCGCACACTGGCGTCACCGATAGAATACAATACATATTTGTTACAGTCCGACAGGATAAGTAATCCGTTTTAGACCGTAACCCTGTTCGAATTCCTGAAGTTACGGTACGCAGTGCCGCCGTTGGCCGTTTAGTGTGCGCGATCTCTCCAAAATGGGACTAGAGCCATGTATTCACTAAAGTTGAATTCTTTATTAGACGGACTAAACTGACTGGTGCTAATGTCACTTTGTAAAATAATGTTGCCATGATGCGTTCAGTTCACTTGTGAATCAGTTCCCTTAGTTCACACAAACAGTGAGCCAAAAAGATAACGTTAAATTATATATTGCAAGAAGATGGATTTCGCTCTCATACAAAGTGAGGCTCAGCGATTTAACTTTATAATTTACAAAAATAAACGACATTACAGTAGAAAATAAAATATACTTTGATTGGTTAGTGATTGAACTCGATCTTTGGTCACAAAACTGTTCAGGAAACGTCAGTTTAGTCCGTCTAATATTTTTTTTCTTCTTTAGGCAACACGTGACCTCAACATGTTCGGCGACGTCATGTTGCGCTACATGTTGCGCATAAAATGTTGCCTAGTGAATACATGGCTTTATAGCCCGTCTTTCACATTGTACTATGTATGTACTTGTTACATTGAACCACTGAGATATTACCGTGGAAAAAGAGATTTCTCGTTTTTCCATGAATATTACTAACAAGGAAAGTACCCCAAGTGTCCGGCGCCTATTTGATTCATTTTAAGATATAATGCAGAGCATTGAAAAATAACCGAACCGTGTTTTTTTATTGGCCCAAATATTTAGTCGGGAAATCACTGATTTCACGTCCATACATTCGAAAACTTTGTAGGGAGATTATACTAAATATGAATTTAGGCTGATAAAAAAATACGGGTCGGATATTTTTCAATGCTCTGCTATATATCTTAAAATGAATTAAATCGGCGCCGGACACTTGGGGTACTTTCCTTGTAAGTATTTTTATTACATTTTGTACAATCTATTTTAATCCCAGCACCTGTTGATATTTCGATGGTTTTTAACTATTTTCATTGTATAGAAAGTTTTACGCAATAAAATATGTGTCTCTATAAGTGTATCCTACTAGGTCAGGTCGACATATTTTTATGAAATGTGCGTTACGTACGTAAACGACGAAATAAATTTTATATAAACAACAAAATGATGGTTTATTCCGTTTAGGTTCACAACGCCCACTTCCCAAATGGTCCACTTCCCACAACGTCCACTTCCTAAATGGTCCATTTCCCATAACGTCCACTTCCTAAATGGTCCATTTCCCACAACGTCCACTTCCTAAATGGTCCATTTCCCATAACGTCCACTTCCTAAATGGTCCACTTCCCATAACGTCCACTTCCTAAACGGTCCACTTCCCATAACGTCCACTTCCTAAATGGTCCACTTCCCATAACGTCCACTTCCTAAATAGTCCACTTCACATAACGTCCACTTCCTAAATGGTCCACTTCCCATAACGTCCACTTCCTAAATGGTCCACTTCCCATAACGTCAATTTCCTAAATGGTCCACTTCCCATAACGTCAATTTCCTAAATGGTCCACTTCCCATAACGTCCACTTCCTAAATGGTCCACTCCTAAAAATACCATTTCCTAAATTGTTCACTTTGTTACTTCAGTTCTATCGTCTGTGGTACCTATGTCTTTTTATTCATGCGGCCCGAACACCGCGGCGAATCGCTAAAGTTGCGTAATACTTTTTCACCTGTAGTACTTCTGAGTCGGTTGTATCAACTTGAAACTGCATATGGAGAGAATTGTACCTGAGAATAAGTCCTAACCAAAAAAGGGCACCCATTGATGCTTAGATAATTCTTAAATACACGAAGAACTTTTAGTTTTCTTTCTACCATAGCTGCGCTTTGATGGTCAGCACTTTTAATTACCTACCTATTGTTTTTGAGGGATTTAAGTTTTTGCCATTCGAGATAGATGGCGCTGCATCTAACAGGAATGTCAAAGTGACAGAAGAGTTATGACATGTTTTTTCATTGCATAGTAGGTAGCTTTTTGTAAAAAAATATAGAAATTAATCGAATTCATCATTTCTCAATGATAAAACCAGAACTACGTGCATATAACAAAGAATTAATATCGACGATCAATTTAAAAGAGTTTTTTAAATTCAATTTTTATGGCCTAGGTATCCATATGGCTAGCATGTGCTAGGTATCCATATTTTGGCACATTTTGACATTCCAGTATACAATCAGCGCCATCTGTTGAGTCGATTGGAAGCTACCGGAAAATCCCTCATTGGCAAGGAAGGAACGAAACGGTCATGGTCAGAACAATAAGGCTTGGACTACATGGCACCGGTTCGGTTCGCTGCCGCCAATCAAAAGGAATCCGCGGAGTTCCGCCTTCCCCCAACTCGAGTCAGTGCCTCGCCTCGCTGCAGCGAATGGAACCGGCTCATATAGTCCCAGTCTTACACTATTTGTACGACATTCAGTTAAAGCCTACATAGAAATAAGAAACGTGAATAGTTAACGTGAGCGATGAGAGCATCAGAGTGGTGCCGCCCGCGCCGCCGACTCGAGCGCCTGTGAATAATACAGTAGTCGCGCGCTGCCGGCTCGCCCCGTGTCTACACCGACCTACCTCTGTGGCGTACAGCCACCGAGGAAAGCGGACAAACAGCAGTAGGACGGAAACAGCGCATTACGTGCCTTCAGTTACAGCACTCTTCACTACGTACAATAGTGTAGCCATGCGAGCAAAGACCGAACTTTGCCCGTGAGTGGTTTTACACGGAAAAGCTACTTATGTTGGCACTCGTTCGAGCGACTGTACTGTATACACGTAAACATAGGGCTCATATCATCTTCGACCGACTGTACCGCAGGCAGGAGGAGGCGAGGCACCTCGCACGCCCGAGCACTCTCCCGGATTACTGACTGAGGAGCTCGTCCGCTCGGCGGGCGTGTCTTTATAAAACCATTCGCACGAATAACTCCCAGTTTTTCACACACATCTTTGGATCTGTTTGGATTACTCTAGTGCATCGCTTTCTGTTGTCTTAAGCTCGATTCCTGAGGTATCGGGAATTGTTGATGGCAGTGGGTTTGAACGCAAACTGCCCATTATGAGTTTAGTTAAGTCGATAAACTCACTTGAAACAAACAGCAACCGGAGCGCTATGCGGCTGCGAGCTCCGACCTCTGAGCTCATAAAAATAATTCAGTCGTCGGCCGAGTTATTGTAAACGAGCAAAGTTTTTCTATTTCCTGCGTTTTGAGCCCCTCCTCCTCCCCGCCCGCCGCCCGCTAACCCCTCGGGATAGAACCCTCACAAATATACACTTTGTTTTTCTTCACACCCAGTACATAGATATACCTGCGGCATAAAGTTATGCGCATCAATAGACAGAGGTGCTGCCGTGCGAGAGAAATCAAGTTTCTAGAAGCTTTTCTTATTACCTTTGTGTGTGTGTGTGTGTGTGTGTGTCTGTTACTGTGTGTGTGTGTGTGTTTAATTAAGTTATTTCTATTAGTGAAGACCTATAATTGGCCCTTTATTGTTAGTTTGGTTTATGTATTGTCTTAAGTGCTGTTGGTTTTCCAATAAAATTTAATTACCTACCTACGTGTGTTCGGTGTATATGAGTAGGTAGTATGTAGGGGTCGAAATTAATCGGTAGTTAATTGTTAGGTACATATTAATAAAGTGGCTATTTTAGCACAGCCTGAGATTCTATTTCCAGAGTGTTTCTGAATTTCTGAATATTACTTAAGTAGAGCCGACAAAATATCTTAAAAGTATGACAATAACTCGCATCAAAGTCGCGTCAGCTAAAAGTTTACGAAACCGGCAGATTTCTCTCTCCCCAGCCAAAGCCTTGTTTCCCGAACAGTAAGACATTCCTTTGGCGCGGGTCACCACCTCACCACACCGCGAAGAGCGCTTGTCGAACAGATTTACCGAATAAAACCAGCGAGTATCAACTTTCGTATCGATTCTAATTGAATACAGAGATGACAGAGATTGAGGGCTAGATTCTTCCAACTTACACCTTCAAGATTTAACTTTGCTACAAGTTTTAGTACAAAACAGATTGCAATAGTCAGTATAATTTAGTTCGAAAAGTTCACTTTCAGTTTAGCTTGAAGTCCTTCTAAATTAGAATGATAGAAACTTAATAGTAGGTAAGTATTGTACATTCTTATTAATTACCTGATGGGGTCAGTAATCTCTCATTAGCACCATCTATATTCACGGGCAGCTTCCACGAGCAAGCAAGCAAGTAATTTGTTGGCGCGAGGATTGCGGTTACCTTACGTCGTGTGGGTGTCAGCGTTACAGCGGTGCGTGTTTCAGAATTTATGTTTTACAGTTATGTCGTTTGTAGCTTTAGGCTTCACTTGGATTTCCTATGCCTCCATTATAAATGTAGTAGGTAGCAGATAGTATCTCTCACGAAGCGACACAGACGATGTTTGCCGTGCTGTTTAAGAAATTCGCCGTCCACTCCGCCGCGTCTCGTCAAAAGGCGAGCTGTCCCGCCCGCGCCCTTCCCGTCTCGTGGGGGGAGGGGGCAGGGAGCTCGCGTGTACACAGTTTATGCAAAACGGGAATTGAATAAAGGGTAACGGGATCGCAGCCCGCACTCAGAGCGCTTTGCTGAGGTGTAAACAGCACAGACGAATGTTATAACTTTTCAGTACATCACATACCTACTTCAAATTTTAGAAACGTTAAGGATAGAAAGCATTGCCTTCTGAACATGTAGGAACGACTGCCCGCCCAATGGGGGCCCTTAGGGGGAGACCCTTTTTTCATCCATATGCTTCTGAATATAACTTAACACGTTGACAGTCCCCATACAAAATGTTTTGATTTCCTCGTAAGTCCCGCATATTACTTAAATCTTTATACGTCCTGTTAAAAACGTAAATACTCGTAATAATAAATGTAATCTAAACACTTCACTATATATATTGAATGCAATAGGAAGTAAATCATATCTCTTATTATCATGAAAAAATCAGAACTTTCAAGAGCCGCACTCAGGACTCTGAGCACGTAATAAAAACTTATCGTATTATTATATATGCATACTTAGTTTTTCTTTGATTTTGAAGCGAGTCTTATGTCAGGTAACAGTCAATGTAATTCTTTTGTTTATTTTACCACATTTGTTCGTTTCACGAACTTGAAAATGGTTGAACGATTACGGAGAATATTGGAAGATTCTGATTTCGAAGACAATTTCCTTGATTCTGACGAGGAAAACGAAGATGCAGCTTGTTTTTTGGAAATGGACGACATTGTAGAAAGTATTCAAGTAGAAATTCAAAACCGTTCTTCTACAAATCGACGTAGCCGCAATCTTCAACGTGAACAGATATGAGGACGTGCACGCAATCGATCTGTTAGCCCTATCACATGGCAGACAAATGTTTCTAACTTATCAAGGAAACTTTTTACGGGTCCTATGGAGCCTTCACGATACACAAGTAGAGCTGAATAAACAGATATTTTTGATTTTTTGAATGTTTTTACTTCAACATTCAGTCACTTCAGTCTTCAAACAGGTGGACGGTAGCATTCACCAAAGATATTGTAATACTAACCTTTGCTAAGTTACCCTTAGTGCGTAGCGTACCTGGTCGTTTCTTAGTGACCCATATATGGGTCACGGACTTGTGGAACTAGTTCGTCGTGACCAATATATGGATCACTGGACTGTCAACGTGTTAAAACACTTAACTACGTTTAGGTAGGTACTGTCTTTGAAATATTTACACATTGTAGGTATGTATATGTACAATCAGCCCTGTAGTCTCGGGCGAAGAATAGAGTTACGGTAACTCCTGCCTGTTGTAAGAGGCGACTAAAAGGAGTCATCAGGGTCGCAGGCGGTTGGAGTGGGGGCTTTGGCCTTCCATTGGCGACCCTGGGGAGGGCATCAGCATGCCATGATCGCGCGCTGCTGTGACGGGAGGAACCGGAAGGTGGAATATACACACCTCCCAGGAAGAGCCCAAGGCAAGTTCTAGGAGAACCCCGGTGCGTTTCTCTGGAGATCCAGGAGCCTCCGATATGCACGAGGCCATTGAGGGGGTTTTAGTGAGTAAAAATCTCACATAACCCGGTCTTCCCCCCCCCAGGACGCTGGGTATCTTTGGAAGATTTCCCCCGTTACAAATAAGAGGTATACGTACAAAGGTAAAGGTACCTATGTAAATACTTGTTATAATGCAGTCAGTACAAGGAATTGAAATCAACACAGAACAGTCAAGTCAAGTGAGTCGATTGGAACTAGTATTTTGTAATACTAGTTTACTTTGGCAAGACTCGCCAACTATTATTATGGGTATACCTAAGTTGTAATACTATTACTATTAGTACGGGTATATCTAAGTTACTAATAAGTAGCCGGGTTGTACAAAAGTAGCGTATAGTAGGTAGGTACAGTATAGGTCTGTGCTGGGTACTCGTACACTGCAAGTTAATCAGAACTTGGTGCAGCGCCCGCGATGTTATAAAATTAGCTGCGAAACAAAATTTAAGCGTCAAAGGTTTATACGAGTACAAGAACGTAGTTTGGAACAAAATTTCGCATAATTAAGTACTTATACTTATCTACTTATACTGTACGTAACTACAAGATTGGTGGACGTGAAATGATGCTGCTAACATTATTAAACGTATGTAGTTATACGGTATTAACCTAATTTTTTTTATTGTCAACTTACGTGGACATTTTAAAGAAGGATCTAAAATAAGTTTTTCGATATCTCAACTAACAACAGAGATATTAATGGTTAAAGTTAATATTCAGAACATGAAGGTACTTCGTCCATGATTGAGAAACTGTGTTCGTAATTCTAATGTTTATTTTGCTTTTCTTGGACAAATGTGGGGTAGATGTGATCGGACCGGATATTTTTTACGGCTACCTGCTTTTTTTCATATTTTGTCGTCGAGTGACAGTTGTCACCCACTGCGTCTAGTCGCGCGACACCCGCCGCGCCGACCGCATGCATTTTGTCGCGATCGTAAATCAGTACCTTTATTTGAGAATTGTGATCTAGGATCATTTTCATCATCCCCTGTGCTCACCACCGTTATTCTCATCCGCTGATTCGTCACCATCATTGGGACGACGACTCTGAAGAACGGAATCAAAGTAAGTGGTTTTAAATCATTACCTGCGACCGTTATTCTGTCCAACTTATTCTTTCAAAATGTCACACTATTCGTTCCTTCACTATGTTTGTAAAGTCTTCGCGTATTCTATAACCAACTCCGGCAAGGAGCACCTGTAGACTCTCCATGGTACCACACGGGATCGCCCCCGCCACCCGTACAATAAATACAAAGTACTTCCCCCCCGCACCGGGTAACTGCACTAATTGACTCGCTTCAGAATGAAACAAATACTCGTGAAGCTCGGTACGCGCAGGTACAGTAAGAAGACTACTAAGCAATAATCAATTTGCGGTGCTCAAAATATTTGTCACTTATAGCGCTTTCACGGCGGCAGTGCGGTGTCGTATTTACTCGTATATCCTCGCAATGGTACAGATTACGAGGTGGCTGTACTTTACTCATCTCCACACTGGTGCACTATTCATTCGGAGCCGTAGCTGCCGTACAATATCTTGGATGCCATACGATTCGAGCTGTGGACTTAATATTAACACTGTAGTGTAGTGATTTATTTTGGAGTCTCCCCAGTCCTCTATTGACTCGCTCCTAACTAAGCCACATGCTTCTCGTATGTAAAAGATACAAACACGTTACATTTCACATGAGCTGTAAGATAAACCAGTATCTAATGTTGTAATAAAGTGTTTCTATTTATCTATCTAACGTCGCTTTTGCCTGGCTCCCACGATCGCTGCCTCTCTCTGTTGCTCTACTGTTATCGTGACATTGAGTCTTTATTTGCCCAAGTTTTCAGTTAGCGTGTCACTCTCAGTGCGGGAATAGGTGCTTGGCTCAAAAACTCGGAACTGAAAAGTGCAACTCCCCGCTCCGGGACGGACACGGGTCAGAGCGAGAGATGGCGAGTGTATGTATGGTGTGGACTAGAAATAGATAATAAAACCTTAGCGTTCTACAACGACTGTGTGGTTCCCGGTGCATTATTAGCACTGAGAGTCTCTTTACTGTTTATACTACGACGTGACGGCGGCGGCCGATCAGCTGACATTACAGCCGATTACACGGCGCGAGTCCTACCCACCTCTACCTCTACTATAAGTAATATACGTTACTCTTAGCCGCGAGGCAGTAATCCGCCGCCGCGCGGATCACCGCCCGCCCGGTGGTGGCGCGTCTCGCAGTAAAAGGTGAGAGCCACTTCATTTCGCAAGAAATTAATCCGTGAGCTCCTCGCTGGAGGTGTCCGTTATTGTATTACCGGCAATTGAGGAGGTTCCCTTTCAAATTTGAGTTCAATTACAGCGAGGTTAAATTTTCGTATCCTTGTAAATGAGTCCCATTTGAGCACTTACATATTTTCATTGTTGATGGGTTCGAGCGAACGCACCACCTGTAGTTCTATTCTGTATCTTGTCATTAGCGATAAAAAAGGGTAACTCGCTTTTATTCGTACAATTTTGAAAACAAAAATGGGTAATAAAAAATTGTGATATGGAGTGAGTCATACAGCCACTGCATTGCATCAGTGGTAAGTGGTATAATGGGCGGATCCAAAAAAACAGATTGGGGGGAGCGCTCGCAATGGTAATTGATAGTACCAATAAATAGGTTAAAAATGGTTAAGGGCGTATCGATCATCGCGCCCTCTACGAACCTTACAGGCATGCATGCCCCCCCCCCCCCCCCCCCCCCCCCCTAGATTCATCACTGAGTGTTATTTATTCTATTATTTATTTTTATTGTGAAGATGCTGTGATGCGATCCCCAAGTGTGCAGTCCACAGTAACAGCTGAAACAGATCCTATTCCGCATGTCTGTTGTAATAGGTCACAGACAGCTGTGCCCCCCCCCCCCATTCCCCCCCAGTCCCCCCTGCGGATAATTAGCATTTAGATTAAACAAACAAACGGTACCGTATCGCATACTCCGCCGGCTCAAAGAATTATCGCCTTTGTTTATTGTGTGATGCATTTATTTATCACCCTCTACATTACGGGCGAATGGACGCTCCACCCGGCGGCGGCGGCGTGGACTGTCGTGTTTGAATTTAATTATGTGATTAGTTGGAATAATAAACCTTACTTACTCGTGCTAACTCTGCTCAAAGATGAACCTATCTAGATAAAACGTAGGTAACCTACCTGTAAACCTACTGAGGGTAATTATTTTCAAGAGTCCCGCTGTTTAAACACTAAACAGTTTCATCCGAGATTTAGAGCCGGACTAGCGTCGGTTTTTAATGTGCCACTGAGCCATTATAAAAGCATAATAAATCGCATGGACCGACAGTACGAGTACAGGTAATATGTAATATTACATACAGCAGTAACAAAACCAAGGATGACAATTTTTTTCCATGGCCTTACAACGACGACGAAGTCTTATGGCCAAATCGTCGAATAGATAGAAAAACTGCCGAAGTGTTATTTCACATATTTCGTACATTTCCCATTAGTGGCCCTTCGACACACTGACGACTTCGGTGGTGGGCTGCTCGTTTCTCTGCACATGCACTTGTGCGCGAAGTGTCGAAGCCGCTTGAAGAATAGAATAGAATTATTTATTTCATACTACACTTTGAAATATACATGTAAAAATATATGTCTTATTTGTAGACTGAAGAAGAAGTTTGCCACTGAGGAGCGAGGTCGCAGTGGTCCTACCTTCACTCGTGTCATCCCTTCTATCATCTCTCGTCGCTCAAAGTAAGTAGTTACTTCTTTTTAAATTTTTATTTACGACTAAACCCGCGTTTGACCTCAACCTCACCTGGTGGTTAATGACGATGAGGCCAAAGATGGAGCACACGGGTTAGTAAGTACTGATGTAACAGCACGTAAGTACGAGGTTATCTATCGCTCTAGTGCTCTAAGTCCCGAGTTCCCGACGCGAGTAATATCGCGACTTCCCGGTACTCGTACGCATTAATTATGTTACACAAACAAAGTGAGCCACACGCGGCTGGTGTGCGGACCGAGGCCCGAGGTCCGAAGCCCGAGGCCCGAGACCTGAGGCCCGAGCCCCGTACACTCACCGTCAGCCCTACGTTTGTTTGTTGAGGACAGATAAATAATAATTTATCTACTTACTTAGCTAACATTAAAAGTTTATGTAAATAGAATTACGGTAGGTACTTGTAAAGTAATACGAGAAAAATTATAATTATATCAACTTTATAGGAAAGGGTTTGATTTTTGTTTGGACTACGTATTAATTATACACACAAATGTAATCTCATACAATAATATTCGTGGCACGCTTTCATGTGAACAGAGGTAGTGGTAGATCCTAAAAGTAGTGGTAGATCCTAAAGTGAAGGATCGCCTGGGGTGGTACCACCCTCTTATCTATTTCTGCCGTGAAGCAGAAATGCTTGCATTTCTGTGTTTCAGTTTGAAGGGTAAGAGAGCCAGCGTAATTTCCGGCACATGAGGCACTCCATCTTAGTCCTCAAGGTTAGCAGCGCATCAAAAACCCTCTAATATTAATACAGTGAGGTGAGATGTCTATGGGCGACGGTGACCACTTACCATCAGGTGGCCCGTTGGCTCGTCTGCTCTCCTTATTTAATAAAAAAAAAAGGTAAAATTCGGCGCGAGCTCTAAATTCCGGACGCTTCAGATAGAGATTATTGGCACTCCATTCTCTTTGCCTACCCTATACGGGATATATTAATTCACCCATGTTCAAACTTTTAAGTTTTATCAAACGTCTAATTCTCATAGCAAAATCGATAAAGATAATGAATTAATTTTATATAATGATCTATAATGATTAGAAATTCATGTTCTTTGAGATAATCATCAGCGTCTTTCGAAGAAATTGGTTAATTATGTTGTATTGTAGCCGACTGTACCAGACAGGGACCGATGTCGCGGGTACCTACGACGGCACGTGGTGCCAATCATATAGAGATTATTGAATTAGTAAGTGGCTGCAGGCATACATGTTATTAGCTGACGAATTTTATTTGCCAAAAAAGTAAATACTGATAAGATTATACAAGAGATAAGGATTATACATACTGATACTGATAAGATGTACATACATTTAAATAAGATTATACTCGTACATATATTTTAATGTCCTAAGATGCAACTTCTATTCAAATGAAAGCGTGCTATCTACGTAAACAACGTGCTACGAAAATGGCTACGTCGTAGCAATGTAGCAGTAGGTAAGATTAATTTTATTCTACTAATTTAGAAATTTTGTGATTTTTGTCGGTGCGTCGATGACGTTTCATATGGAAGGTTCAGGGTCGATTCCTGGGTTACGAATTGTAGCAATAAACAACATTGTACTGACTGTTATAATGGAGTAGGAAAACATACAATAGCTCCGATTTTGGGACGACCGCTAAATCTAAAGCTAAAACGTATCTTATACACTTATAATTCTGCTTAATTTGAGTTGTTCTAGTGAGGCGAGGGAGTAAAATGTACCGCGAAGCAAGTATTTATGTTAAGATTCGTAACACAATCGGGCTCACGGTTTTCCGCCCTCAATGTCGGTCCGTCAGTTTTCACAACACATTAAAAGTACAACAGAATTCATATTTATTCCCGACAAGTTCAACGAACATAAGTGAGTAGCTCCAGCACTGCGCGGGAGACGGACATAGTGTAGAAAGAACAGTATTGAATCTCAATACAGCGTTCATCCCGCAATGGAGCACACCCACACAGTCGCACGGCGTAGGTACGTCATGCAGTAGAAGTCATGCATGCGGAGCGAGCACTATAATTGAAATTCGCTTCTGTATCATCACTTATATTGTGGCGGTTCGTATGGGAACAGAGTCACCTGGCCCGCCTCGTTGTCAATTACAAGCACCATTTGCGTGTCTTCAATGGAATGCTCTGCCACTGTGAGCTCTATTTCGTCGCTGTAAGGGCGCCGGGCGGCGGTGTCGTCCGGCGGGGAGCGCGCCGCGGCTGTTCTGAGCTAATATTTGCGGTACATTTCCGCGGAATACATTTAATTCAATCATAACATTAGCGTTGTTGCGACTCACGCGCCGCGAGCGGAGGATCGCGCTTCGTTTGGCCGCGAATTGCGTGCTACATTAAGCTTAAATAAGAACAGTAGCGAATCTCTATCTCTATTTGCCGTGAGAGGTTTACTCTACCACCGCTTCGTAAGGTGACACACGTGCATGCCGCGCTTCGAATTCTATTGAAAAATATAGGAATTAGAGGTCGATAGAAAGACAATAGCTGTCCCTATCTGGAAGTTTTCAGCAGATACAGAATAAAATGCAAACCAGTAAATAATTATGTAATTGTTGGTATTTTGTAATTAATAAGAGGTAACTGTGAGCAAAGTATAATTTGGCCTTATACATAACGTTAGCCGTGGTAAATGTCACGCGTTACTGGCTCTGTGCTGGACATTAAGCGGCTTTCACACGGCGACACAATCGCTAACCCCGACTAATGTCAGGATCTCGTCACTCCGCGCGTGTGTGCGAGTGGCATTACGCCAGTCAGCGTGGCGTGTAACTGCATGCTCATACGCTATACGGACTATGTGCAGTCGCTATTGGCTGCTTTTATAATTTTGCACGGTAACAGCACGTTTAACGTCACGATTTAACGGGGAAGCAAAATATATGGAACTGTATGAAGACGCTTTTAAATTTCCGTCGACGATAATACGTTACCGTTTGCCGTGACACACCTAGGCTCCCGTCAAATCGTCACGGCAAAGTTGAGAGTGTAGTGGTAATGTGTACCTACAAAGATGTGTGAGTGAGCCTCGCGCCTCGCCCTCGCGCCTCCCGTCCCGTTTTCCACCTACCGGTAGGTAAATTATAAAAGCGTTAAACATGGACGTGGACGATAAAATCGTGGATGTCAACAGTAATATCGTGGACGGTAACGGCACGGTAATTTTAAAAGCAGCCATTACCATAAATTGTAGGTAAGTTGGGAACTACCCCTTTCTAATCTAGGATTAAGTTTGTTATGTAATTAATTACTAATCTAGCATACGTTTGTAAGCCAATAACCGTCAAGTAGTACACGAACTATTTCGAGCCAGATTCGCTACCGTGGTAATTTTATTTCACTTATATTAAAATTGAATAAGAATTTAATTTTTTTACGGTTGAGGTATCATTTTCGGAAATGCAAGCCGGGTGTGCCTGTATCAAAAGTGTTTACCCGACCTTTTTATTTCCCGAAAATAATGGTGTATTCTCCCCGGAGAGTATCGCGTTACCGACCCGCTTCACTGTAAACTTGTTAAGGCGCCGCCACACCGCGCCGCGCGCCACGCGACACCGCGCCCGCACCGGCTCCGGTACCGGTGTCCGATTCCAATTACCGGTACAATCGAGCCGCACCACTACCGGACGGGTAAATTTACAGTTTAATTGCGCGCCATCTATTAGCCGGAGAGGGAAGCTCAGCACGTGAAATATACTATTTGCACGAGCCCGTCCGTCATACTGCGTCGCATTAAAATGCACGGTTTACGGGCGCCTTTATTTATCAAGAGGGGAGAAGTTGCCTGATGGACCAGTGATTATTCACATACTGAAGCAATTTAATATCAGTCAAAGAGATAAATAAACTTTCTAAGTTCGACCATCTCATAGCTAACAATTCTCTACTTCGTTATTTAAAACTCTTCTGTCCCGAGTTCAATCGCGCGTGTGCATGCGCGAGGCCCCTCTTTCGGGTTGAACTCGAAAAATTCGTCGCGGAAAAGTCATGGAAACAAAATAATTTTTTTTTTCAAAATGCAAGCTGCTAACGAAAAAATTGAATTCGGATACTTTTTTCTTAGAGTACTACATGGTACTACTATGTATAATTGAATTGAAAATATTTTGAAAATGGAAATTGTTTGTGGTATGAATAGTTATAAATAAGCAGCTTCGATCTTCTAAGATCTAGAACAGCTACCTAAGTCAAATCAAATCAATTTTGTTAATTGTAAATAAGTACCTTATAGTACATTTTACAACATCATTGTTTAATCTACAACCGCTTCGTAAGGTGCTGTAGCTGAAAGGAAAGAAGCGGCGCAAGAAACTTTCAGCAGTAGAGAGTGAGAGAGTGACGTCATTATTTTATACAATGTGTTGTCGTCGTGACGCACGGCACGCCGGCGTTTAATACAGCTAATGGAGGCGTGGGGTGACGCGGGTGGTGGCGGGAGAACTGTGCGCTTATTGGCGGGCTGCACGGGCCGCGTGTGACGTCAGGCCGCTGATCTTGCGACGGCACAAAGACCAGCCATATGCACTGAAAAAAAAGATTGTTTACTTCAAACAATATGCCTATTAAGTCTGTTTGTTCACTTCAACCAAGATCAAGTACACATTAATTCAAATTCAACTGAATAGCCTTATATATTAAGTTCCAAAACAAGTGATTTTTTTCAATGTACAAAATTGTATCACAAAATCATTCAAAACTCTACTCCTTCGTCCTCTACTCCTGAGATATAGCAGGCACTAAAATAAATAACTACGGGACTTGATCCAGCGACCTCGTTACGTCGCTGCAGCCCATAAACGTCCGTCGTCGAACTACCTCAGCCGGCAGACGGTGAACGGTCACCAGCCGACCAGACCGATTAGCGCGGAGTAGGTTCTCATTTTTACGCGGTATCTGACGTCACAGTCCCCTCGTCGCGTACAATACGTTCATTACGTGCCCGTCCGTGGTCTTCCTACACGCCACAGAGCCACGCTCGGACAGTAACTCTACTTTAGTCACAGTCTAGCATTTGAGAACGCGTATTCTACGCAGATATTCCATATGGGTGTGAGGGTTCCTATGTCTGTCGCAGTCCAAGGTTAGATAAACTCCTATCGCGACGCCGTTTCATGCTTTCACCGTTCTTAATTTGCATTATCATGTCTGAAAATTAAATGAATTTGCATTAAATGTGTTGGACTTACTAATGAATTTACAAGCATGATTTTGAAATGATTTTACAAGTATTGCTATATACTTGTGTGAAGGTTCTGCATGTAGACTGCTCTCTGTCGGGTCCTGTAACCTGCGAGCGTGTCGAGTAATTTCCCGCGCGGCACATAAATTACGTGCAGTTTGACCCCCCATCCCCCCACCCCGCCCCGCACCTCTCTGCTGGCTGAAGGGACCCACCAGGGTCAGGTATAAGTAGTAGAGAGGTGAAGACAATAACTATCAGAGAACCAATCATCGTATTTCGCTCACTCTTCGGATAGTTTGATTGCGCTCGTAGCGGTGTGCTACGAAGATGCTACGACGCAAAGCACCTTGCTACGCGTATCTTGTCGCGGCGATAAATGGTGTGTAGCCTTTACACAGACACCGCACGCTACAAATCTAAGGAATTCGGTGCGGCGCCATGTGTAAAGGCCCATACCCCAAATTATACTACATCGAGGTTGTACAATCCGTACCACGAACACCTAGTTCATAAGTTTTGTTTACATTAGCGACAGTTATTGTGGGTAGTTTTAACTTTCGTTTTTGTTTCGTTCTGTCGAATATTAATGTCCAGTGAGGGTAGTTTTTATCGTTGATTGCCACTCGCTGACACAGTCGCGGAAATACGGCCCTTGAGACAGCATCGTTTTGCGCGCGCGTCACTGAATTTCTACATCGCGTATGAACTATCACCTCCATGGACTCCTCGCAGTGCTGATACAGTGCTGGTGCTTCGGTGACTCTAAAAACTGCCAGAATTTTGGACATTGTCGGCGCCGACGGGTGATCGCTGGCTGAGACGCTGGTGAGTCGGTTTTTTAGTGGTATTTATTGACTTCTCTCGTTCCCTTAGTTTATTTCGCCCTCGAAAGATCCCTGGAATCGCTGGGCATCGCAGAGGTTATGGATTAAACTGCTATTAGAAACAATCAGTATATTCCTCAAAATATCTTCCTTTCCCACCTATATTTTAGAAAAATACTTTCTTCTTCTATTTGACTGAAATTATTATTTTTAGTTATAAAGGGTCTTGAAGAAGGATCTTAAATTCGTTTTTCGATATCTCAACTAACATCAAAGATATTAAAGTACTGGAGAAATGCTCAGTCCCTTTTTGTCCCCCGACCGATAGAGGGATGTTATAATAAGTTTGACACGTTTGTCTGTTTGTGTGTATTGTCTGTGGCATCATAATTTAACCTTTATTGATTTTAATTTATTATAAGATTTGGACCCGGTTTTTAAAATTTAATAGAGAAATTAATCGAGAGTGTGTAAGAACACTCAGACCTAGCTAAGGCTAGGTCTGATAAAATCTGGATTTGGATTGGATCCGTGGTTTCCAAGATCTTGGAGTATCTTGGGATGTTGGAGTATAAAGGGATCTCTGGAACGGTAACAATTATGTGGTTCGAGTTTGAGCTCATATGTTTATAACAATGGTGACCTTCCCACATCTGAAACCTTGAGGATCTGATGAAGACCAGGAAAAAGTAGGGGATCTCCACAATGGTACGTCGGGGGTTTCTTAAATTTTTAATTTAGAATTTTTGAATCATTGCTTCATCGTTCTGGTCGCCACGAAGACTGAGAAGGATGTACATCAGTTTTCATACCTATTCTAAATCAGCAGTTATCTAGCATGTATTTTTAAATGTCTTAAAGATGTGCTTACGACCACAGTTGTTCGAAGGTAAGGTCCCTACTTAACTTATATTTTTTTGCTTTGATTTTATGATAAATAATCGGTTCAATAATTAGTTTTCTTTGGATCTGACACAATTTTTTCTCGCCATTTTTTTTTTGTATCATGGCCCGTACCCCCCCCCCCCCCCCTTGTGCAAGGGGAGGCCTGTACCCCAACAGAGAGGACATTAAAATAGCTTATGATGATGAATAATTTTGTCTAGCTACGTACGTACGTAGGAAATGGTAACATTTTAATTATTTTATTATAATAAGCGAGCGGTGTTATTGTGGACACGAGCCGACGATCTCACCTCAAGATAGCAGCCGGTCACGTCGTGTCGCCACTACCACTACCACTACTCGCCACTCGCCACTGGCCCGCGTTAATTTTTATTTCGCGTGTCCTAAGACGCGTGTCCTAAGAGACGCGCACCGGACGACGCGACGGTACGACTCCGATACGACGACGGCACGCGACCACCTGCCACGATCACGTGAGGCCATAATGTTCACTTTATACTTCGTAACCTCTGCTGTATGATATTTGAGATCACATAAAGTTGTCATAAAACGTCGTTGTTAAAAAGTTGTTACGTTATTTTGAAAAGACCGCTTCTCCTACTTCAGTACCAATATAAAATACAATACTGTGTATAATCTAACTTGACACACGTTTGGAAATAACTCTTAGTGTTATGAAATATGTAAATAAACAATAAAAAACCTATATCTCCCCATGGAGCAAATTCTAGCCGGCTCCTAAATATCCGGCTTTAAATAGTCGAGGCCAATTATGAAAATTTTAAATAGAGTAACAAACAACACTCTTCATATAATTGCTGTACGAAAAGAGCGTCTTTCCGTCCCAAGATCCACCACCCAGCGTCTCGTTGTTTACCTTCCATCTACTCCGCTATGATGACGCGCAAAATTAATTTCATTCCGGCGGCCACGTGCTCGGCAAACTTTACATTTCGAGTGCTGTAAAACGTATACTCTCGAGTCTCATAATACTAGAAATAGAAATAGAAATACGTTTATTTGTTATCTGCAGCACACATGCAATTCCACTTATGGCAAGAATAGGAAAAAAAGTCTACTAAAAAGTCTTCCCATCACACATGCTTAAGCATCTTAGCCGGTAGAAAACTGCTCATAGAACATTAGTACCTTTACCCTTTGCAAGTGACTCCGACTAAAATAATAATTAGCGCCACGAGAAATTATCAATGAAGCACATAAGCAGACAAAGATGTTTACTTTAAAAAAACTTTAGAATAGATACCCCTCGCCTATCGGTTTCAATTTCAATCTCATCACCTCATTTACAGTTGCCCACTTTCGTATCCAGAGTTCCCGATTCTTGTGCCATTGCAATTGTAATTGTAATTTAATTACAGTTCAAACCCAATGTTATCACGAGTTTCATGGCACCCTCCACAAATGGAGACCAAACGCCAATGAGAGAGCCTCCTCGACAGTAACACCGGTATGTCCCGGCTCCGACCCCACCGGCCGCGAGGCTGCATTCCGCAGCGCCCGCGCCCGCCGGCCGCATGCCCGCGGGAAATGCAGCGGGATCCCGCGCCACGCACCCGGGATTGCCGGAGTTTCCGGGATTCCGCGCGGGCCGCCGCCGGTAGACCGCCGCCGGTCTCACTCGATTGCTTGTCGTGCTTCTGATTTCATCGACGGTGATAAACGGACGAAATTTGTTTAAAATCGGAACAGTTGGCTCTAAGGGATAATAAAAGTAAAACAATGACGTTGATAACAAACGGTTGACTTAAAATTTTTGGACCGCCCACGTGTTTTTTTGTTACGACCTTGGATGAAAGAAAATAGTCTCCCCTCCCCTAACATTATCTGTCCATAGTACATAGGGGCGGGCGGGCGGTCGTTCTTTATACGGCTCTCTCAACAAACATAACTTGTCGCGTTAAATACTTAATTTATAACTTTATGTAGACTTTACTTTCTATTCGGGTAATGAAATATTTATAAGAATTTTTTGTAGGCTTTGTTTCTTAAAAAGATTATGATTACGATATAAATGACATTTATATTTTTATTTTATTTTATTTGCATGCTCATTGTTGAGTAGAATATATCGGCTCTTTGTTTAGAAAATACTATCTTGTAATTATGTACCTACATTCTGGACAAATAAATTAATCTGAATCAATTTGTTCTTTAAAAGCTGCACCTCGCGTTCTGAGATCTGAGAGATACGGAAATGTGTAAACGAGAGATGTATATCATTCATCATTCTCCGAGCGCGTGTCGCTGAGCCCGGTCTCAGAGTAGATTAGTTTCAATTCAATATATTCATTGATTCAACGCAAGTAATCCGATTCAATATTCATGGGCACGTCAAATCTAGTTTGGCGTATAAAATAATTATTCGCGGAATCATGCAGAACACGTCGGAGAGGTGGGGAGATATGGGGCCGTCAGCCGCGTGCGACGAGATATTAGTTTTCAATATTTAATGTAAGGTGCGGCGCCACGCGCCCGGCTCGGGTCCTCTGCTGCTAGTGATACCAGATTGCATTATATTTTACTGGTCTCGGTCTTAGTGTGAGGCCACGACCGATAACTGAAGTATCTGCATGTCAATGAATGTCATTCCAGGGCTTCAGTAAACTACAGATTATTATGGCATGGACAATGGCCGCATCAGCAACACGTCTCCGTGCTTGAGCATTCTGCAGTGTGAGTATCCCACTCTGTCAGTTGACTACAATGGGACGCAGTTAGCTCCCAGGGCGTAAACTAGTATGCGATATGGGATAGGTGATATGCGATACGATAAGATATCCAGAATGACGTAGGGATATGAAGTACGACGCTAAGGTTAATTTTTTAAAATTTTATCATACGATCTGTCTGTCGACTAGTTTTTAATCTCTGCTTAATTGTCGATGTTCTTATCGAGCAAACAAGAATATTCACAGTTACTATTAAATGCACGGGAGGGATTTGGTGACCTGGATTTTGATAAATAACCATCTAGTTTTAAAACGATTTCTCTCTTCTTTTTCGTTAGTAACTTTTTGGTCTTACTGTGCTCTCACCAGACTCAATTTTAATGGGTGGGTAACCCCCTCCCTAGCGCGCACAGCCGTGTCCGCTGACTCCTCGCTGTCCCCGCACTATCCTGTCCCAACCAATACTCTGACCACTTTATTGGCCGCCGCCTGCCTTTACCATTTCACTGACGCATATATTCAGGAGGCATGTACGAAGGTGAACCATTTATGGGATGAGAGGGATATTCTAGAAAAGTTTCCAAAGTTACTTATTTATCTGTATTAGTTTTCTCTTCTTCTTTCTTTTTCAGCAGATTTCTGTCCACTTCTTGGTATAGGCCTCTTCCTTCAAGCGTCACTCTATACGGTCTTGCGCCAGTCTCATCCATAGTTCGTCCTCCATTTTGGCGAAATCGTTCGACCAACGGGCTGGGCTGATGGTCTGTCCTTTGCTGACTTGCTCCGTCGGCCGTCATTCCGCCTAGCCAAGTGTCCTGCCCACCATTCTCTTGCCGACAACCTCCACCTTTGTCAGAAGACAGATCTCAGTGTTCGGGATTCGATTTCCTAACGAGATACCTAAAATCTTAATAAGATCTGCCCGCGGCATGGCGCATAAAACTGTGCCGAAATATCGGGAGCTCAAAACGACCCCAAACCGAGGTTAGAATGCGGTGTCCAACAGTATTAATAGAACCTATTTTAACAGTTTTCACCGTATCAATAGAAGTTCAGTGAGACTAACCCGCATAAGTAAACAGACGTACGTTATGTGCTGGAAGTGTTGAATACAAAGAGTGCGGAGACAAAGGGCAGGTCTCGCGGGGCCGACACGTCCCGCCGGCGCGGGCGCCCCCGCCTCAGCATGCTCTAGTCTAACTTCACAATTCCGCGCCGAATGTGTAATGCACCTTCCTTCACCCGCCGCCGTGCCCGCCGCCGTGCCCGCCGCCGTGCCCGCCGCCCCGACATCGGACTCTAACCCCGGGGGTTAAAGACGGTAGTGAATGCTACGCTAAGTTGCCACCGTATTAGTTTTTCTCAAACAAATGGAACTCAATAGTGGAAGTTCAGTTAAATTCGCGTCGTGTACGTTCTTTGGGTTTTCGTCGTCGTGTCGTTCACCCGAATGTGTAAAAGTTTTAATCGTGTATTAGTAGTTAAGTTAGAGTAGGTAATATAGGTATCGCCGAGCATTTCTGTAGTCATAATGGTATGGGATACTTTGTTCCTTATATATTAAGTTTAGTCGTTATCTCTTCATTGTATAAATACAAACGTGACATGAAATGTGTGCGAGTCACCGACTCCCATTCCATTTCAGTATTACTTCATTCATAAAGGTGGGAGTGCACTATTTCTCTGTCGCGACAGACGCTGTCGCACGCGGCGTTCTTAGTGGATACGCCGTGGGCCCGAGCGGGTACCTAACGAGCACCTATTTGTTGTGCTCGTGTGCTCGCTGATGAAGAGGAAGAAAAATGTCTCCGTTGGCGGCGCGGGCCGAGTGTGCTCAGTTATAAATGGCTTTAGGTCGCTCCGAGCGGGAGCGGTTCGCTTCCGCGGCCGCTTACGCCTCCGCGCCCGCCGCGGTGTTGAACTGACTTTTCTGTTACACATACAAGTCTCCCGCTAAGAGCCGTGAGACAACGTACGGACATTTGTGTCATGCACGGTAATATTCTGAAGACTGTAAAATATAGAGTCGTAGAGTGAGTAAGTAAGTAAGTAAGTAAGTAATACGTTTATTGCATCAACAGAGGACCTCAATTTTTTGAATAAAATATAAAACTTCTTTTTCAGCTTCCACTATTCAAACAAATAAGTATCATGTAGAAGTATATGGGTAATTTTATCGCTAACAACGACTGCATTACTATTTAGTGCTCTATCATCAAAAGAAGATTGAGTTTTATACTTTGGATATGTAGGGTTGAAGTAATTGTTCAAGGTCATTCGCTTCAGGGTCTTCAATACACACGAGGCAGGTTAATCTGAAATATAAGTATATTGGAAACAATGTGGATATAGTGATTGCTTAGAAACGACTAAAGCAAACGAGGCGTACAGACATTCTGTGGAATACAGTGTGCACTGTGTCCTTCCAGGACACGTGGGAGTAACAGATCCCTACCATATACTTTTAGAGGTATGGTAGTTGTACCTCTTTACTGGCTTAAGAGTTCAGCGCGTGTCTACACCTACGTCCTAGCCAGAGTATGTCTTCGAGGAGTCATCTTCAATGAGACACTGGACTTGTTAACCGATACTTATATTTCCAAACAGTATACAATACATGACGGTGGTAGAGATAGATAGATAGATAGATAGAAACACTTTATTGTACACAAAAACAGGAAAAGTAAAAACACGACGAGACAGAGACAAGACAAGTAAGTAAGTAAGTAGAGACACGACCAGCCTGACGCGGGCGCAGCCGCGTGACATTTAAAACTGCTGACATAATAATTCACAATGTAGAACACAGTGTGCACTGTGTCCCTACACTCTGTTGTTGTAGGCGGATCACTAAATTATGACATTTGTTGCTGTCACGGTGCGGGCCCGCTCACAGTAGGGCCGGCCCAGCGCCGACCGTCTGACGGGCGCGGGCGGCGCGTCGGCGGCGGATGCTCAAGAATGTGCGCGACTGATCGAGAATGTCCTTGTCCAGAAACAAGTTATAGGTCCACCAGAATCTAATGACAATAATGGAAATTGAAATTTTTATACGGTATCCCTATTGTACTTGGAATAAAAGATATAGATATATTGACAGTTGTCAGATGAATGTTGCCATGTGCATATCTTATTCCTACTATTTATTTCAATGTCATGAGATTCTGGTCGACCTATACCTATACAAAATGTGTGGTAGATTATTTCAAAATTGAATGCCGTGGATGACAGCAGAACCTAGTCGCGCGTCGATACCAGTGGACTTTGCCGCGTTCGAGTGTTGAAATAGTAAATTTTCGAATTTTGGTCTTTTATAATCTTATAATCTTTATTGTACACACATACAAAATACAAAATAAATGAATTAACGAAAAAAAATGAACAAAAGGTGTAGCATAACTCGTTTCGAGCTTTCCATCTAACCATCGGAATAGAGAAAGGCGATAGATTCGAGCAGGCAAAGTATGTGTACATGATGATTATAAAAATAAATATCTCTATGCATACTATAAAGTTCACTATTAATTATCATCATAACATCCGCTGCGCTGCGCCTCTGATGATCGGCGCTGGGCCTAACTGGTAGGTACTTTACTCTGTCTGTATACGCTCAGTGTCACTCGATGTACACACGCGTTTCATTTCAGTTATGGAAGCGTTATGGGCACATAACGGTGTCGAGTCTCTCCTCCTGTCACACCGCGCGGATCGTGCGGAGACATTTAGAACGTTTCTCTTTATTTTTAGTCTGTAGCTCGTCACTGAACATCACTCCTTCTTAGACGGGTACTTATAGTGTTGTTTGTCTAGATAGTTACGTATTTTGGGTCCTTTGTTCTCTGTTTACCTAAAACGCAAATAGACTCACGACAACGAAATAATCTGTTGTCGTTTCCTTTGCCGTTTGCCATAAATTCTACCACTTGAACCTTTCGGTGATCTCCCGTTTGGATTTGGTGAAATCTTGTGTCCCTATTTTATGTGGTACCAACTGGATTGTTTTTGTGTGACACCTGTAATATTCATGGGTCCGAAGTGTACGACTATTTTGCAATGTTGAGACCCCTCTCATCCCAACAGCTGGCTCCTATTTTTATACCACATGGTACGTATCATGTATGTCTTTCTTTAACACTTTCTGTGTGTTGTGTGTTAAAAAAATCATTCACTTATATAAACATGTATGTTAATAAAAAAAGTTAAGTAAGTCGAGTAAGTTTTATGTACCCAGAATATTTGAGCTCTAACTTCCTCTCACAGCCGCTACACTCCAACTTGTTGCGCTCCCGATGTGGACATAAAAACATCAGCCTTTACCATCCTTTCCTTATCCTACAATATGTGTAACGTTTTCTTTATTACCTATACAATAAAATGAAAATGATTTTGGATTCATATATAGCATAGCATAACTCTCACGTCCAATATATATATTGCATTATAATGCAGTTCCCTTTCCCGCTCCCTGCACCGATGCACCCCCGCCCCGAACCCCGAAAACATCGACACGAAGCATCTCAGCCGAATGCCTGAGGCATTACTCCCTTTGCGTTGCCAGCCTACGGAGATATTTGACAGGCTCTTGTCTTGCTTCTGGGTATCAAACTCCCGAACCATGTAACCAAATTCCTTTACGTCAATATCTATAATAATAATTAAGGAAGACTACTTCAATGAGACCAGGGAGTGGCCGGAGGTATGGGTGCAGACCCTTACGACCCGTTTGTGTGGATCACACGTAGACTGTCTCGAATACATCAGGAGAAATGCGTGTCTCAGACGCTGAGGCAACCCCCGGGTGAGCCATGGGACGACTATGAAAAGTCATGGTGTTGTCCAAACATTTGTTAGTTGTAGGTACTCGGTGGCAAAAAGTACTGTCGCCTTTCGATGACACCGATGAAGGGTGATTCGGTATACCGTACGGAGCTCGATAATAATACAGAACGCAAGACCGGGATGTTAGTTATGAAGAGCCTTTGGGAGGCCTTCACTCTATGGGCGATTTCACATTAGACGATAACAACACCGACACGATACTGGTATTATTGAAGGAGATCGATTCCACTAAATACAACGTAACTAAATAGAATCTAAACTGCATCTAATCTGCACGTATTTGTGCATTCTACTAAAACGTTTAGTTTATACTGAATCGCAGTTGAACGGTAATAAAACGCTTCAACTGTCAAATATAACGATCGAACATAAGTTCTTCCTGAGGTACTTTTGCCCGATCGATAGTAAATCGAAAGGTGGCAGTGGTAGAGTTATGCGTCAGCAGAATGCGATTTGGTGTCCAAATAGAATTGGAACGAAAACTAAATTGAAATTGGATAGAAATAGAACTACAAACGTTGTAAATTAGGCGAATAGGGCCCCAGTATGGTGTCGTGGACGACATGGCGTGAAAGCGTCTTGTACTAAATGTACCCGACGGACGAAATTGTTATCATTATAGTCTAATGTGAAAACGCCCATCATAGAACCGTTTGACTCTGTAATGTTTCGAATGTTGAATATCGACCACTTCAGTGTCCGTCTCGTCATGTATCAGTCCGTCTCGTCCGGATATAGCGCCGTAAGTGCCAGCGAGTTGGAATTGAGTGGCAAACGCCATACGTGCGCGAGAAATGATTAATGAAGCGTATTACCCCCCTCCCCCCTCCAAACGGGAGCAAAACGAGTGCAACTGCACATCTATCTCGCAAATGCGGCGTTTAATTCAGTGCGCGTCGACTATACTGCCGCTATATAACTACAGGTGCTATAGCGGCTGTAACATGGCTGCAGCCGTAGGTGATTAATGACTGATTACCTAACGAAGCGACTTGTGGATGCTCGTTGGCATTCACTTTTGAGTTGTTATCTTTTGTAACGCTCCCTTGGTAATAACGAGTTGCAAGATGAATATTAGACAACAATCCAAAAAAATACATACAGTAATATTTTGGAAGACTAAAATATTTAGTTTCTTGTACTTCTACTTCTGCGATTTTAATATTTTACCGGTGCGACGGAAATGGTTGTTAAAATATAATTAAATTTACGGTGAAAACAATACCTAGTTAATAAATACATGCATTCACTACTCCTCGCCTATTCACTCTCGCCTTGAAGATCCCAAGATTATAGGATTCGGGAAACATAAACGATGAGTTAATTAAAAAGGCACTCGCCCCCAGACCCTCGACCCCGACCGTCCGCGGGCGACTCCGCTCCGAGCGCTCGACAATTACCTCTAAAGCCGTTAATTTGCAGCTCGCCGTGATGATGATTTATAAGCTGCGAGTAAATAGAGTGTAGTGCTAATCCGCTCGCCGCCCCGCTCGCCGCTCCGCTGTGAGCACATGCAGATCCGCGCCGGGTGCCGCTGGCGGGCGATCTATCACTAGTAGCTGTAGCGAGCTGCTGCTCTTTACCGGGACACGCTAAATTATGGGCCAGGGAACCGGCGGTCACACTCGGACGCTGGAATGTGGCTTGAAGAATATCAAAATTTATTTATTTATCTACACTTTGAAGCACAAAAAGGTGTATACTCGTACCTATATAGAACGAGCTTAATGCCATACGGCGTTTTCTAGTTTCTATTAAGGCAGGTGCATGTAACAGTAACAGAAGAAGTTGTTTGCACTATTATTAAGGAATGTACTCACCGGGAGCATTCATTTCGCGAACGAGCGTATGTTGCGCAAGCGTTTGCTCGCGTAGCAAACTCGAGCACATTCTTTCGCGAATCAAACTTTTGGTGAGTAACCGGAACAAATGCTAGAAGTTTTGTTCGCGAAAGAAAGTTTTGTTCGCGAAACAATTTGCTCGCGTAGTGAACGCTCGCTAACCTCTTCTTCGCATAACGAATGCTCGCGGTGAGTACCGTCCTTTAAGTAATTAGCAAGGTAAATAGAAAACCAAAACAACTTAACACAAGGTCAGATATTCTATTAGATATGTCACAACGCCAAGAATCATGTTCCATTTTTACGCAGATTTTCCACCGAGAAGCGTGAATTCTTTGAAACGATTAAATTAGTGCACCACGTACGGAAGATAGAACGATGAGTCGCGAACGAACCTTCATTGTTCTCCAAATTAACGTATGTTAGAGCTCTAAAACCATATCTCTTGGTGCTCCGCCCAACCGCTCGCTCTGTGGCTCTACAATAACACCGGGCTGCCTTAATAATCGTCTGTCTTCGCTTTATAATTCCTCCAGAAAATAACGCGTTCATCTCGTGACGTCACGCGCTGGAGGTAACGGATTTAAAGCTTATTCTAACCGAATTCTCGTACTCGGTAGGTAGGTAGGTATACATCACTAGAGAATAAAGACACTCATAATATATAATAGATAGAGCAGTCAATAATGGCGTCTGCTGTCCCATTTAGCTGACCTATTGTTAGGTTATAGCAGGTGATAATTTATTCATACGTTTGTCACGCCGCATCTGCCGGTAATTATTTATGGAGATTCGTTGCCGCTCCATCGGCAAAGGGCGGCTAATGAGCGCCGGCAAAGGGGTCATTTTGTGGTAATGAGGTGGTCAATCTGAAACACTATTCTTTTGTTTTAACAAAGACTTTGAAATTCACCCTAGACTGCTCGCCAGAGAAGTTTTATATGGAAACCGCGTCTACCAGTTCATTAAAATATGAAATGTATGGAACAATAATTATGTGTATTTGCACAAACCTTTTGACTCGCTGTCAGTGCTCACATCGTCATTCTAGAGGAAGGCGCCCTCTCCTCCGACTGGATTTCTGTGCTATGAAGCTTGTAGGCAAGGGAAAAACATATAGTTTGTCTAGCTGTTTGATAGAAACCCAGAGCATCTGATCACCCTATCGACTGATGTGCCGACAGACGCAGCCGAATTCTGAAAATCTTGGATACTGTTTTATAGTCATTGCAAAGTAGGCCATACGAGTAAATAAATAAACAGATCATACGTTATTAAGCGCGGAGACATTAAGGTATCAACACACGGGGCCGGGGTGAAGGGTACGGGGAGGGAGGGGAGGGGCGGCAAGTGAGAGGAAAAAGGTAATTTCCCTGCGCATTATAAATTCATGGATTCTTTGTGCCCGAAATAAGTTGTTTGTATCACGAGTGGAGCCGGTTCAGGTTGCGATCTCAGTCACGAGCACGGGTCGCAGCCGCTACCCGTAATTGCTGACACCTTCAGGATGACATCATTTCAAACTCTAGGTCATCTTGAAGATTTCTGCATCCTTTGAAAATTATAAAGCATGACGATATCCATACATACAAATTTCAGTCTGAAACTTTTTCGTCAACTCCTGTAATTTGCCAATCGCTCAAAATAATTCCTTTAATATCCTTAGTGTAGAGTAGAGTAGAGCCAAGTTTTGGTATTCGGTGCATGCTACGGCTACAGGCACACCCCTACCGGCTGTCCGTTTTGATTATTTTAAAACAAGTTTGGCACGTTGGCATCATTTTCATAATAAATGTATTATACTTACTCGTACTTCTCCTCCGAAGTCATTATCAAACGGATCGTTGTCCGGATCGTTCGTGTTCAATGGTGTCTGTAGTGGAGCAGGATATACCACGGCTATACGGCCTCTAGTGGCTGTTGCGGCGCGGTGCGGACAAGACAATGCTTTTAGCGCTGTGGAGCCAGACCGGTTCTAGCTGTCGACGACGCAACTAGGTCTTAAGTATGAAGGTTACTCGGTCAACTTATCGTCTCTATTTGTGTTAAAACAACGCAAATTGATGACGTCTATGAGTATATCTGTTCACCACCAGCGAAATATTACACCCTAGAAATGTAATAGACGCACGTGTGTGGCGCCACAAAATGTATACTCAGGGGCTTAAAGCGGAGTGCGAGCGGCGAGTCAGTCGCGACTTGCGTTTGACTTCAAATGTTGAAATCGATCTATTCATCATAGGATCCTATGTAATAGTTGCGTAAATGGATATTCGCCTTTGAGACATCGCCGTAAGATCTTTTTTGTTCAAATATTAACTTAGTTTCATTGTGTGAGAAATGTGTTGCATTATTTTCAATTCGCACACAGTGGCGTGAGGTTTGGTTCCGTCTTTTACGGAAATTTTGATGGTAGTTACTCGTCTAGGGTATAATATGTCGCTGTTCACCACAGAATAGATAACAGTTTACAGAGTAACGTTACGTATTAATATCAAAGAAAAGTTACTGCTCTTCGGATTTCTAAGGTAACATCTGTAAATCATTTTATAATTAAATATCATAAACATATATCATAAATAAATAAACCATTATAGTATACTTACTTCGGTCTTCTTTCTCCAAAAGTATAGAACTGGAGCTGTGTGCTACGGTACATCTACAATGTAATCAGTTCATAGTTCATAGTAAACAAACGATATAAACAAGCCCGTGATCAGGTTGTCTCCATCAAAGCGCGTCACATGAAGCACAGCCAGTGAGCGGCATCAAGTGACAAGTACGCTCTAAGTGCCATTAAACTTGTATAAGATGTAATAAAACTCGTAATGAACACGACACGCGTGTCGCTAGCAGATGCCTCGTGTACACACGCTCAGTAAGATACGAGCCGTACGACTTGTTTCTGGACAATACCACTTCACTCATCTACAGCATGCACACATACGTACTTTCACACTCACCCTCTCACACACAAACATACACCCTTACAAACCCTCACACCCCCAAACACACTCTCACACGCACCCTTTCATTCCCCCTTACATACACTCACACGTATTTGGGTATAAAATAATAATTAAAAAATATATATTTCATATATTACCAAGATTAATTAATCATACAACAATAATAATAGATGTTTAAAAATAAAAATAACGTTCTATTAAGATGCCAAGCATGAGGGGTGCCCAGGGTACTCAGGGGTACTTATGAGTACGTATGGTGCCCCAGCATCAGGTGAGATAATAAAATCGAGTCGAAAGTTGAAAACTCAAATGACCGATGAATATTTATGCGACTGCGACTTGCATCTCTGCGAAGTATTTTGCATGGAGTTGCATTACCAGCCGACCAGCAGAGCTATTACGGTTCTTAAAACCATCAAATGATATCATCATAGAATGAATTAATGAAACAGAGACAACGCTGTCGCGTTGGTATAGCGCTGTCTCTATTTAGCACACGCCATACCATCCCAGACGTGTGCGTCACGATGCCCTTCGTGTAGCACTGCTACGGCGTAGCATCTACGTCTACGCCGTAGCGAATTACTGACGGTGTACAGGCCTGTACCTAACTATTATGATTTATTTTAAGTATTTGACCGATATGTCAGCGCAAACAACAAGTGACGTCATAGTGCACGTGCAATGCCCACCTGCGCTTGCGACGAAGCAAACACGCAGCAACAGCCGATACCACGTCATGCCGCCCCCCACTACCTGGCCTCTATAAAAGCGGGCGCCCGACCCAATGTGGAATCATTCACTTGCGACTCGTCGACGAGGCAGTCGGACTTGATATTTTATTAAAGAATATTGCATTTCCGAATAATTAACCGTAACTGGTCGCTATCAGGGGACTCTCGTGTGGCCGGTTACTATTGAATGTCTAACCGGTGACTAGTGGTTGCTAGTGAGGTAACTGGACTGCGACTATTTGCTGTCGGCTGGCTGAGCAGTAACTGGTTAAGGTTACTCCTTCCGGAGTAAGCTTCCGCTAATGGTTGCGGTTAAAATGATTAATCCGTGACCGGTTACCGTTGAGGGATAGGACAGTAGCCTATTGCTTTTAAATAACTCTAAAATAAGTTGATTGAGTCAATATAGTTATTAAATTATATTTCGCTGTTTTATTAAAGCAAAAATGGAACCACACGGTGAGGACAACCCGGAGAATGATAGCGGCCATCTATGCCCTTACCCTCAGATCTGACTGATACTATAATTAGAACTTGTGATTTTATATAGTTTATATTTATGATTATGACGTATCTTGTAACGGTTTTAGTTACTTTAAGATAAATACAATTACTACCAAGGCAGGTTAATAAAACAACGGTACTCTTCAAAATTGCACTTATGTAAAGTTACTTAAACTCACGTCTACAACACAAAATATATAGATATTTAGTGTCCATAACCCCCGAGGGAAGGAACCACCGACAGGTAGTTCCCGTAGTGGGTGTCGTGTCGTCGGCATAAAAAATAAATTTTATGCGTCAATTATTTTTTCAGTGATGTTTATTTTCCTAAACTATTAGTTTTGTATCAGATTTCATGAAACTATTAATACATTTACTTTGTGCTTAATGAGGTGACTGTATCGTAATGCAGGTTGGTTCTTTACGTAGGTAACGACCCTCCTAGCCTGCCTACTCTACTGTTGTAAAATAATTAGTTCTAAGATTTTATTCGTGTTGCAGCAGCTAGGACAGCCGAAACAAGGTACTCAGTACACCACCCCCTCCCTCCCTGGCCTCCCTCTCACCTGCAAACTCGGAGGCCAGAGGGGGGACCGGCGCGGCGAGAAATTTTGTATAAATTATACAAACTATCATCCAGTCCGCTGCATGCTGGATAGAGGCGGTAGGTGGCGGTAATTCCTATGATATTAACATTTGGGACAAAAACATCTACTTACCTGTTTATGTTTTTACTTTACACTTTCATGTAAGCTTGTACCCAATTAGGACGTTACCCGGGAACTGTAGGGTAATGAGATGGGTGGTCTTATCAATGTTTTCCATGAAGCAACGAACGCTCGCCACATGAGACTGTTTTTTCTTTTATTTAAGATATTTTGAATCATTATTACATAACAGATATTTCAAGGGTTTCAATTTAAGGACGGAAGCCCCCACGGAGAACGAATTTGTCCGTATGTGTGTCTAGTGCGGCGACCGCGGGTAGTTTGCGTGTCGGTAAATCAGGCCCTACGAGGACGGGGCGGCTTAGGAATTTAGTTTAATGACGCCGGCCCGTCGTGTGAACATTATGGGTACGTGTACCCTTGCATTAGATTACAAGACTACGTACACCTCGGAGTTACGATACTATACCTTGTTCATTTTGGGATGATCCTTTAGATAGATGCCATACAACGTAAATTTGTCGTGTTTTGCGGATAATGTCAAAATAAGAACTTAAAATTGTGTTACCGAAAACGGCTATAAATATATTTTATACATAAAAACAGCATAAAAATGCTGTTTTTATGCTGTTTTTGTATTTAAATTATTATCTATTAATAGATTATTTCATGTATATTGTTTGAATGAATGAATGAATACTCTTTATTGCACAAAATTAGTGTGATACAATGCGTACAAAACGATTAATACAATCTAGGCGGTCTTATCGCTAAAAGCGATCTCTTCCAGATAACCTTCTGGTGGAGTAATTAAGATATAAGATTGATACTACATTTTTTTCAATAACTTCGCAGTTACATACGTCGAATCATCTAGAGATTGACTCATTGAAATCGACAATTATTGTAAAAAATCTCCAATCGATTGCTTGTAATCGTGATGATGAAAAAGAAAAGTTCAGAAGAATTATTTTTCATTACATTTTAAAAAAAACCTTATAAGGTACTCTTATTAACAATTGGAATGTAATGTAATGCCATAAAGAATAGCACCACCCTAACACGACGACACACACGGGAAGAGTCCCGTGTGTGTCGTCCGCGGCGACTAAGGGTCTTTGTGGATACTATTCTACCTTTATACGGCATTAAAATAAATAAATAAAGCATAAGACTCGCCACTTATCACGTCTGTCCACCAAATCTTACGGCGTAAAGTGGGAACTACCTATGATGAAGATGGTTCCTTTGTCACCCGATCGGAGATTATGGACGTGAGGGTTAAGCTTATGGAATGTAAATTAATTAATCGAAATAGTTAATTTATTTTTAAAAGAATCGAATCGGTAATGATTCGAGCAACGAATAGACATCCCTATATGATACGTCAAACAAACTTCTAAAGGATCATCCCATAATGAACAAGGTATTTTCATTTTGAGATGCAGACATTTTGATACTAGACGATTTGAGACACTGAACGTATTGAACGTACGTACGTTTATGGTAATTTGGTCCACTTTTATAAAAGGTCCACTTCCCAAGGAGTCCTCATTCACATAAAGTCCACTTTCCCAAAGAGTCCGGCCACTAGTAATTGTGTACCGGAAGTACGTATTCAGAAGGTAAAGGGAGAAAGGAGCGCCACAACCTGTGTCCTGTCTGATTCATACATCATTTCTCTTCGTCATCCGTTATTCTGTGTTTTTTGGGGAATATTTAAAAGGAATTCAAACAATGTTGTCTGCCATATTTATACTTCATTCAGTAGCCTTTCATGTCACCAGCAGGAGGACAAAGCGTGCCTCAATTAATAAATGGGAACCTAGGTACACAGGTATTGTGATACGTACTCCGCTGGCTCGGCGACCCGATTAGGATCTTGGATCCTTTACCAGGATACACATTGCTCTATGTCCCGGGCGATCTCCTGCCTATTGCTGACTTGGGCTCGCACTGCCGCTCTCTCCACCTCGTAATTGGAGGGCCTTAATACAAACATAATTACAAGTATGTAATTAAGGTTATCTTTCTGTAGTACGGTCAGCTAGTTTCGCCTGCACGGCTGAGAGTAAAAGGCTGCGCCGGCACGGCGGCGATGGCGCCGCGCGGCGGCTGCAAGAGCAAAATATAAATGCTAATTCGAGCTGCACTACACGCGACCCGCGAGCTGCGACCTGTTGCAACGGCGACATACCTATTGCGACAACGAGGGTGACTGTTTGAAAGAAGTGTCACAAAACAGGTGGTACTTCACTGAAAATGAATCTGTATTAGTTAAAATAACCAATTTTTAAAATTAGTTTTATATGACAAATCCAACGTGAAATGCTCAAGGCCTCGAGGCCTCCCCTTGTTCAAGGAGGTATGGGCCATGATCCACCGAGCGGGCCCAGTGCTGATTGGTAGACTTCACACGCCTTTGGATTTCTTTTATTTTCTATATCCTCAGACATGTAGGTTTTGTCTCGATGTTTTCCTTCACTGTTAGAGCAGTCGATAAATGTACATAAGTCTTCAAAAAAATCCGAATAACTCATTAGTACATGGCATGGTTTCGAACCCGGACCTCCCGCATGGGAGTCCGGCGTCCAGCTCTCCTTATACAATAAAAAGCGACTAGGCCACTGACGCTCTATATGATTATATTGATGCTGATCGAGAATTTAAGGTCAATATGTAGAAGACATAAAACCCCGGGTATTTGTAACAGTTTGCTTCATTTAGTTCCGGTAACATCTTTGGGAATAAGAATTGTTTTAGAGATAACAATTGACGTACCTAATAAGTAAAAGGTTCCGTACCCCGGAATAAGCTCAGACTCACATATTGAGGTTGCACGCGATTGCGGACAATTTCACTATAATGCAGGTCGCCGCAGTTTCATAGCATTTTACAATTTGCGCACGTAGTAGAGCTAATACAGTAGCTTCTCAAAGAATGAAGGAATATTACAAAAAGACAGACGGAACGTTATTAATGATAAGATTCTATGATGATGAAAGAAAGCGCCGACACGACAAAGAGGCTCCTACGAGTAATGAGTGCCTAATGGATCATAGAGCACATTAATGAGGTTAAGTAGATTTTTATTTATTTCTTTAACAGATTAAGACTATTAAGACTATTAAAACGTCGACTAATCTTTTGGTGACAAAAATACTACTTTTGTTTGTGTACCTACAAAATGAGAACCACTATTTTCGAATGCGCTTATAACGCCCTGACTGAATAGAGTAAATGCATTCATCAGTGCGTTAGTCTGCGATTTACAGCAAATAAACAGAAGCCTGTATATGTAGTCGACTAATTCGTTGACTGAATTCTTGCTGGCTTGTGGACTGTACGAAACACACTATGGTACATCTGGGTGAACTACGCGGGTGCCTGTTGTGTGACGAGCAATATTTTGCCTTAGATATTTCTGAGGGTATATTCATCTCGGAAAATTTTCGGTCGGCGCCGGCCGGCCGCGGGTAAAAGTTATGTCGGATCGCGGCGCCCCCGGGAGTGATTGCTTTCAATAGTTCCAGTTACTGGCCGATTAAGTTGTGTTGCTCTGTTGGGAGCAAGTGGGAGTTACCCGTTTTGAGTCGGCATTACTTTACCTAGTATTCACCTTTTTATAATTAAATACCTGTCCAATGTTTGCGAAAACTCGTAATCGCAGTCATTACGCTAGCTATGTAATTAATAATCTAGCGAGTGACATGACAGCAAAAACGCTGCGATTACCGTAGCTGTGATTTGCGGCGACACATGAAAACGCTGATATAATCCGCCCCCGCGCCCGCTCCCGCTCCCGCTCCCGCCTCTCCCGCCACATTCCGCGCTGCACCATCGTTCAGTTTACGAATACTTTCGTTTGTTTTGTTTCGATACCGACAAAGGCAACTGTTTGCCATCAAATTGGTTTGTTAAACTTTTAATTCAATTATTTTGAGTAAACCCTGTACAAGATATAATAGAATATCTACGGAAATATTAAGATGTTTTATTGAGAATAATTAAAAAACATAAACCGTAACAATAAATGGAAAATAGTTAATAATGTTTTATTAGTTTTGTTACCGTAAAAAAACTATGTAGTAACACCGATCGATCCCATCATTCTTATAAAAAAATCACAATTTATTTATTTTAAATATAATTCCTCTTCTTGAAGTTATTAAAAAAATCCATTCAGTTACAGGAAATATGTTAGGGAGTTATTGATCGAGTCATAAAATAATATGTGGTGGAAAATCCTGTGCGTGTTGTGTGTGGTCCACACTGTGTCGCCGGCGGTGGCGCGGGCGCCGCGAGCCGAGGACGCGCGCCTGGCGGCGGACTACTTCGGGCTGAAGGGCGTCAGGCACGCCGCGTACTTCTCCTGCGGCAGGCAGCTCCGTAAGTTCAGTCGTTCATTATTATGCGACATTTCTCGTGATCAGATCGCCCTGGCCGATTAGTTGGTCCACGAGGATGTTTTTCCTCTTGATCCGATCAACTTGACGACCAGGGATTTTCCTGTTTATCTATTCCCGTTGGTGCTCTAGCGCGGTATTTTGTTGCTTTTCTTAGTGAATGTCCTTTTATGTAGTCTAACGAAAAGGTATATTAAACATTTGTTGTTTCCTCGTCGTCAGATTGATCTGAAGTGAAATGAAAAAGAAAATTCCTCGTGGACGGACTATTCGGACAGCGCGATCTGGCCACGGGGAATATCCCATTACCTATTATGCTAGCTGCATTAGGTACTCTAACTTGTCAGGGTCATATTGATGTCAATTCTTTATTATTATTATTATTAATTCCTTCATAAAATTATTTTGTTGTAGATATCTTGCACCTGGTGAAACACTTCATAAATTTATTTCCCTTTTTATGTTAAATGTAACCAGCATAATTTAAAATAGGTGTCCTACGAACAATTTGGTAAGTTAACTGTTACATGACAAACGTTGTCCACTGTTACACGACAATATTAAGTACTTCCGCGTAGCATGATGCGACTACTGGAGCGCGGTCACATCGGGGCGGCGCGCTGGCGCGTGCACCGCCGCGCGCTGTCTCGCTGGGGCAGGCCGCGCCTCCCATCGCGCTTTGCTGTTCGGCGCACTGCTGGCGCCCGCCGCGCTTCTCGCGGAGTTACTGTGGCACAGATACAGGTCCGGGCCGAACTTCCTCTAGCCTACTCTTGTACATGAAAACAATTATTTCTAACGGTTGACAAATAATACCTACTACTTGATTGTTATTCCAGATCCAGAGATCAGCGGCGACGACGGCGCTTAGCGTGGCGCGAGTGATGCTAAAATCAGCGCCACGGGGGCGACGCACGCGCACATTTTGTGACAACGTATCACGCACTCCACTCGTACGAAATAAGACCGCACTAGTCCACACGACCGATCACGAGAGCACGGGAACATAAAATAAGATGTGCACGCATACTCACTAAACGACAGACACTAACCCCTTGTGCCCCAGGTACGTACTCACTAATATTCATAATTTGGTAATATTTGTAAAAGATATTAATGTTGCTGTTTAAAGAATCTACCGACGCATAACATGTCTCATCACAACTTTATTAAGTAGAGTAGTAGCTAAAGTGATGTGTAACGAATGTTCATACCGTAATTAACAAAACAAATCTATGTTTATTTGTATCACACCATTACTGATATTGTAACCAGGTATAGCTGTAAATAAATAGCTAAATTATTATGCAAATAGCTGTGCGATGTTTGCGAAAACACGTAATCACAGTTATTACCGCACTTATTTAGTTAATTAAGGATTCATATTGAGTGACATGACAGCAAAAATGCTGCGATTACTGCGGCTACAATTTGCAATGACACATGAAATTGTTGAAAGCGCGCAACGGGCCCCGCCCCGCCTCGTTCGTACATTCCGCACTGCACAATAGAGTTTGCAAATACTTGGAACGTTTGGTTTGTTTAGTTGTACATCGATAATTTTAAAAGTAGTTATTTGCAAAAAAAATGTAAAATGTAATTATTTTGAGTAAAACTTGAAGCAGATAATACAAAAATTGCAATAATTAATTGACATCATTTATCTACTTTACTTACGCTGCGAAAGTTATGCAATAAACCAATCACACCTTTATAACTTCTTTTTGTTTCAAAAATATAGCACCGTTACAAACGAATCCTACATAATATAGCACCGTTACAAACGAATCCTACATAATATAGCACCGTTACAAACGAATCCTACATAATATAGCACCGTTACAAACGAATCCTACATAATCCTATTTGTAGAAAAAAGTTTTTTTCCGACAATTTTAAGGTTGTCATTATCACCATAAGATGTGGTGGAAAACCCTGTGCGTGTTGTGTGTGGTCCACACTGTGTCGCCGGCGGCGGCGCGGGCGCCGCGAGCCGAGGACGCGCGCCTGGCGGCGGACTACTTCGGGCTGAGGGGCGTCAGGCACGCCGCGTACTTCTCCTGCGGCAGGCAGCTCCGTAAGTTCAGTCGTTCATTCGGCATTATGATAGCTGCGTTACTCAATCGCCAGGATTTTTTGTCAGTTTTCTTTAAATATAGCTAGTAATCACTTTTTCCCGTGGTTAACTTAAGTTTGGTCAAAGTGCCCAAACTTAAGTTTTATGATATTAGTTGTATTAGTTAGAATAAGTTAGGAACGAAAAGTTGACATCAATTCTGTCCAATAATTTTGTTGTAGAAAACTTGCACCTCGTGAAACACTTCACTGGGAGCGATATAAGGACATCAGTCAAGCTGATCAACCAACGTTCTGGCGACGTGGAGAGGTTTCTGCGACAATGGAATATACCAATCGGAGTGCTGCTAGACGGCTCCTGTGAGTTTGCGCAGCTCGTGTTGGACAAGGTATACATTGAGATCTCGAGATTCAACAAATCACGTTGGGGTCACCAGTTTAACATCTTGTAGCTTAAGGAGATGGCGGAGTCAGGTCAGGTGATGAAATGATCAACGCCGTGAAGAAAGTTATCGAGTGAGAACTGCAGTTTATTATTGTTAGGTGCAAATATATATGTATAGTACAATCCGTGCGTCATTACTTAATTATTTAATTGCCACATCAAGTGCATCTACTACCCCATAAGCCGAAAGCACACCTTGCAGTATATAGAGCATCATTAAATGAATGTCATACTTACCTACAGGTTTTAAATTAGGTTTGTGTAATGGATTGTTTTTATCCAAAAACATACTATGTCCAGGCATCACAAACAAGGCTTTTCGACGGGACACACATGTGGGTGGTGCTGGCGGGCTCGGAGCGGGTCAACGACCCCACAACGTACATCCACGACAAGTTCCGACATCTCAACCTGAGCGTCGACGCTGACATTGCTGTTATTTCCTACGATGGTAACAATATTAAGAACTAGAACTAGTGGAATAGGAGCAGCCGTATCCAGAAGATTATGCTTTGATGGATTTAACTTCTTTCAAAGGTTAACGATTCTTCTAAATATTGAGTTTTTTACGAAACTAGGCTAGACAGAAGCGTCTCCGCTAAATGAATTACGTTTTCACCTTATTTATCATTCTTCATATTATGGGAATGCAGTGGAGGTATATATCACATTGTATATCTGATTCACAGAGGACAGTCGCGAGTATAGATTCACCGATGTGTTTAACTTTGGAAATATTCAGGGAAATGATTTGGAGATAAATGATGTCGGAGCGTGGCGTCAAGCGGACGGTAAATAAATAAATAAGGAGAGATGAGCGCAACTTTATGGTCAATCTTAATTTTTTACTTCACAATTCCAGGTTTGAATATTTCACTTGAGGGATTCAAGTATTACAATCGATGGGATTTTCACAATTTGACGTTCCGCGCCGTGACTGTTGTAAGCGGGGTAAGTAGCCCTGCAAATACAAATACTGCAGCGAATACAAAATTAGACTGCCATTTGCACGGTGGCGAGCTCCTTATATACCCCGAGGCAATCTTCAGATGTAGGTATACCTGTCCTTGTCGCTGATCCTTGTGTTCGATTTCTGAAAACCGTGGGCCCAATTCGATACATTTCTAGGTCTACCTTCGCCCACGTTCTAGATAGCTCTATAGGTGACCCTATCCTTCCAGAAGGTTCCATAACATTCAATCACGTTCTAGAGCATTATCTTCGAGAAGCTTACTTGGTATCCACACATTTCTCGATGCTTCTGGTTTTTTCCCGAATATTCTAGAAAATTCGACAAATTCGATTCGACGACAAAATGCACACGTTGCAAGGCTTCAGTGCATAGTAGTAGTAGTGTATGCGGGTCCAGGTGGAGGTGCTGCCCAAACAGCTGCCGCCGGGCACGCTGACGGACCCGCGCCACACGCCCGGCATCGCCGTCATGACCAAGGTGGCCGCGCAGCTGATGGAGGTGCTCATGGAACACCACAACTTCAGGTCAGTGTTCCTGTGTCGAGTCGAGACACTTCGAGTTGGCAATATCGGTAATCATTACATTGATGTATACTCATTAAACGAAGATTGACGTGTTGCAGATTCAACTATACAATACTTGGACGTTGGATACAAGCTCCGACACCGAACTCGACCCTTGTAAGTATGGTATTGAGATTATTCCCGCGAAATTAAGTATAAAAATATAAGGTATTTACTTGTTTTCCAGGCGGTCACTAACACCTTGCATTGGCGCCAATACGACATAGCCTGCACGGGTATGAGGATGGATCCGCAGCGGGTGCAGTGGGTGGACCCCTTCTTTCCGCCGATTTCTATAATAGAGTAATGGACCTTCCATCGAGAATAAATCTTTAGGGGCAATATCTGTAAGTCGTTCACTGGCTGCCGTCGCGTGCGCAGGACGAAGTTCTACTACCTGGTGACGGACCGCGGCGTGGGCGCGTACGAGAACCGGTTCCTGCGGCCGCTGTCGCGCGGCGTGTGGTGGGGCGCGTGCGCGGCGGGCTGCGCGTGCGCGCTCGTGCTGTGCGCGGCCGCCGCCGCGGAGCGCCGCCCGCAGCCGCCGCTCTACGCGCTCTGCGTCGTGCTGGCCGCCGCCTGCCAACAAGGTCTAGCACTTGTCTTAATTCAGGGATACATTATTGACTCGCCTGAAGAGAGCGAGTGGCATTAATCGAAAATAAATTTGCCCTTGAGGACGAGTCGGCAAACGAGGGCGAATGAAGGCCTCCGTTCGTACTGAAGCAGACGAAATAGAGCGAAAGAGAGCACTCACTGTGCATCTGTTACATGATAAATGTGTGGCGCGCATATGTATAAATTATGATGACATCATGTGAATGTCATCCATGGAGTTACTAAGTATTAATGAGTGCACCATATTAACAACAATCATTTGTTTTTTCACTTTTGTTGGTATCAAGTCGTGTCGTAGCTAGCTTGACAAAAAAAAGCTTTCAATTGGCGACTGTAGGCACCTTAACAACGAAAATTCTAGCACTTATTTGCATCACATTTGTGACAAACGATTGCTAAATTAAATAAAAATAACCGTATCTGTGACTCTCGTTCTAACATGAATATCAATATCCGAAATACACATGATATAGATTTTAAAACTGTCTCATTTACGTAACTGTGCACCCCTATGTACTCCTCAGAAGACACTATTTCTTGATATTGTTCATTTGCAGCTTATGAGGACGGTGTTCAACTAATGAAAGGAGCACTTTCAAGTCAGGGTAAGTAAACTTAACTTACAAAGCCTTGCAGGGGGAAATATTTTACCTTCGGTCTCGTTAATCCTCTAAAGGTCATAAAACCCCTGCGCCTTAATTTTGAGTTCGGTTCAAGTTTTATTCGAGAAGACCCTATCCGGCTATTATAATTTTGATGGTCTACATACATACATAAAGATATTGAATTGAATTGAATAAATAGTTGCCAGTTATCTTGAATGCGTGTTTTAACAACAAAACAATTAGGTGTCGAAACTTACCGTAGCAACGGACTTTAACTCTTGGGATTTACCTTAATACTTTATACTTTCCATTCCTTTAAGATGCCTTACATCAAAGGCGCTGTAAAGATCAGTATCCTAGTATTGCTTTCCGGTCGGTTAGTCGACAATCGACATTGTTACTCGTATATCTCTTATCAAGTGATCGATTTCGTATGTACGTAGTCTCCCTCATCAGTCATGATGCATTGGCACCTCGTGTCGCAGGGCGTCGCGCGGCGATGCTCGTGCTGGGTCTCACCAGCATGCTGCTATACGACTACTACACGAGCAGCGTGGTCTCCTGGCTGCTCAAAGCGGCGGCCCCGTCCATCCCTACCATAGAGGAGCTTGCGAAGAGCGATCTGGAACTTATCTTTGAAGATAATGGCTACACCAGGGGATGGCTCGACGTACGTGTCCCAGTACTTATGTACTCAATTTGTGAAGCAACTGATTGTTGAAAGCTAGTTCTTGAAAGTTCTCGATTGTGATGGGGTTTACAGCTTCAATTCTTTACTAGAAATATCAGTAATAGTGTAGGTATCATGGCTATTCTTATTTCATTCGTGGATAGGTACACCGTAGTATATTATATCCTCCACCTACACGAGGACTCTACATGTGGCCGTCTGTGGCACCACGGCATGTCGAACTTTGGTTTCTAGTTATATTTTAATATTATGTATGTATGTATATATGTATGTGTGTGTATATGTAGATATTTTATATATAAGTATATATAAATATATTTATTTGTATGGGTATATTATATACATATTATTGTAAACGGTGCACAACCTACCTTTTTCCACCAAAATTACTCCACCAGAAGGTTGTCTGGAAGAGATCGCTTTTAGCGATAAGACCGCCTAGATTGTATTAATCGTTTTGTACGCATTGTATCACACTAATTTTGTGCAATAAAGAGTATTCATGCATTCATTCATTCATTCATTCGAATACTAAGATATGTGGTGTCTTTGGCCCAGAACCCGAGCGTGTACTACTACAGAGGCTACAAGAACCAGGCCGAGGACGTTCTGCGCGAGCGCAAGGTGAGACGCGCGCGCCGCACCGTGCCGCTCCTGCAGACCGCGGAGGACGGCGTCAGTCTCATGCGCACCGGAGGTGAGATTCTCCAGGGACAGCCGGCTCTTTACAATAGGTACTTTATTATCCTGGGAACCGCAAACTGGGTATAAATAAGCTGATGAATACGACTTACATGAATATCGCAGGAAAAATTCTATAGGTCTTATCGAAGTTTTGCACTTAGCAACTGACTATTTGGTTTGACATTGCATTCTGTGACGAATGACTGATGATGTTCCATATAAAGGGTGGGATTATTTTGATAGAAGAAATTATTGAATATGTAAATATCGAACGGTAGTAGTTCTGTATTCTTCGAGGTCTAGTGCTATTGTTGTCTAATGTCAGCGTACGCGTACCACTCGGAGCCGCCCTTGGTCAGCCAGGAGATCGCGCGGCTGTCGGAGCGCGAGCTGTGCGAGCTGGCCTCGCTGCAGATGATGGCGGCGGCGCCGGTGTACACGGTGGGTCAGCCGCACAGCCCATACCGACAATTCTTCGTGTGGAGGTATGTTTTTCTAGCGGCACTAGGCTAGTAGACTGTGTCGGGTATCCGGTGCGCAGCTCCCGCCAGTTGGTTTTCTTGTGGAGATATGCTTGTGTGACAGTAGGCACTTGGTTAATTTTTCGAACTACCCTTGGTACTACGAACTCTTGCTTGATTGCTGGGCTGGCTGCTTTAATATCTAACCCTCGACATTTTATATTACCCGATATCATTTTGAATGGCTTGTCTGGTACAAAATTGAGAGAAGATACTGGAGTACCAACTTGCTTGGTGGTAGGATCTTCTGATGATCTACCTGGCCAACAATCAACTTTCTAATAAAATCTGCGTCAAATATTGCCTCAGCGGTGCTGCATTACGACAGACTTTAGAAGAGTACGTTCCATTTCTTAATGTTCGCACGTTTCAGCGTGGCTCCATCAAGTGGAGTGTATGCGGAATTTATTAATTTCTGGAAATTCGAATTCGGCACTTGTACCCGTAACTACAGCTTGATGCGGCAGCTGGAGCGTGGGCACGTGCATGCGGCGCGCTGGCGCGTGCGCGGCGTCGTGCCCACGTGCTCGGGCCGCGTGCCGCGCGCCCTCGCGCTGGGGCAGGCCGCGCCCGCCTTCGCGCTGTTGGCGCTCGGCGCGCTGCTGGCGGCCGCCGCGCTGCTCGCGGAGATACTGTGGCACGACGCAGGTGCACGCAAGCACCGGCTGTGTCCGGGTTGCACCGTGACACAAGAAGAAAGGCAAAACAACTTCGGATTGCACGACGTTCCACGTTACGCACAAGGGTACGTCATCGACCGAGTGTTACCATTAATGGATGTCAGACAGAGCCAGAAAGTTACACAAACTTTACCATAAAATATATTCCATGATTTTAAAATTATTATATATAAGTTGACAATCGACAAAAACTCCCTTCCTTCTCGTGTACAGAAGACATCATAATAGATCTCACAATTGACAAATAACACCTTATCGATATTCTAGGTCCGAGGCGTCGACCGACCGGCGGCGAGGGCGCTAAGCGTGGCGCGGGCGCAAAAACTGGCGCCTCGGCTTGGGGCCCCACAACTACGCACATTATAATGACATCGCGACGCATCACGAGAGCACGGGAATGACTTTGGGACATAAAAAAACAATAAAGGGAAGATCTCTACAGACAGGCGTGCCAGGGCCGCAATCAGGCTGGGGCCACGGTGTAACAACACAATAAGCTTACCCGTGCCTATGTTATTTTCTGTTCTAAAGTTTTTTTTATCTCAAACAAAAATATTGAGAGTTAGTTTTAAGAAATCGAAAAACGTTAATGAGAACAACTTTTTAGATTGTTTTTATTTCTAGGCGGTTTTGAACTACGTAAATCTACCTACTATCATTTATTGGAAGACTTCTAAGGGTCGATTTTGACGATACGTAGCGAATGGTATGCTGAACAATTTAAACTTTGAAAAACATGTTTAGGGAAACTTGGTCAAATTTATGAGTGAAACTGATAAACTTTGTCCGAATGTTATCGTTCGTAGTTCTATTATCTAGTATAACTCTTAGCCACAATGAAGGTGCGGGGAATTCGCGCAGTACTGAGAACTTTGGAATTCGTAAAGTTCCAAATTAACAATACAATACAAATATTCTTTATTGTACACAGGACAAAAATACAGGACAGAAGAAAAGATACAAAATACAAATACAATTGGCGGCCTTATAGCTTTAAGCTATTTCTTATTAACTATGAGCCTCTGCCTACATGACAAACGCGCTTATGTGACCCACGCATCAAGTGTTTTTGGGGCAAGCTGACAAGGTACTTCTGTGGTACTAGGTACTACTGTGGTACTAGGTACTATTGTGACACTAGGTACTAGTGCGGCCCTGGGTCGCCGCGGGCGCGGGCCTGAGTGTGAGTAATGGCGAACGTCGCGGGCGATCTGAATCGCGCCGTTATAAATGATGCGATCAATTCTTGTTTACTCCCTGAGGAGCTCATTGAATGCACGCTCGTCCCCCCCCCCCCCCCTCTTCCCCCCCTAAGTACGCACTAATACACGTTTTTGATCACGCTGTTTTGTAGGCATTAAAGTTGGTAACTTGTTATGTTTCCTAGTACTATAAAACATTTATTATGTTCGTCTCTACTATAGTAATGTTAAAATTGTATCTATTTTATTACCACAAAATTGTTTGTATTATCACATGCACAGGTGTAGTCAATAGGTGTTTAAAACCCGGTGTTGTTTTCATGAACGAATTAAAAAAAACGACACCTAGTTTATTTGTATCATCAAATTCTGTGATTGTATTGTCTGTGGAACATATTGTCTGATGATTGATTTAATTCCCCTTTATTGAATAGGTAGTTGAACCTCCTCGTCGACGTTAGATAATTTTGTGTTCATCACAATGCATATTTCGCTCAATATTTTCTCCATAAAACTATCTTGAAAACACTGTTTTTAGAAAAATCTAAATGTCACAAATCTGTAAAACTATCAGGACTAATAAAGAATATATCAATGTAAATCTTTATTCGAAACCTTCATCAGTTTGAAACACATAGACATGTTGTGACAAGTACCTACTTACCTAATTCTATTGACTATATAATTACCTAAAAACATTTTCCCGTATAGAAGAAAAAAATCGCAGCGAGCGAGAGTTGAAAGTACCTCTAGTACCTCTCTCCCTAATACCTCTATCGCCAAGTTAATTAGTAAGAGGAACTCTGTAAGAATGGTCGTGCACGTTGCACCGGCGTGTCGTGCCGTCCCCGTGTCGCCATTTGCATACAGATGGAGCCGTCACGAGGCGAGGGCGGGGGCGGGGGAGGGCCGTGCGAGCTTCACAATGTCTTACCTTTAGCACATTCTAGTCTACATCTACATCACAGTCTATATTTGCAAAGTGCTTGTCCGTCCTTTCTTTTGTCGGCTTAAAATTTATGATTTCGGCATTTTGTATGCAATAAATTGTTTATCTGTCTATCTAAGATGTTTCATGACTCCTATAGAACGTTTTTCTTTGAAAGTCACAACATACTTTTAGGATTCAGACTCGTTCAACTTTCGGCACCATCTTTTCAATCAAGAAACGAACTGAAACTTGTACTCTGACTCTGTCAGGACGTTGTCAAAAGGCTAAAGGGAACGGCGATACAATTACTAAAAAGAGATACTTACAGAAAATTCAGTTGAAAAAACTATAGGCAGGATTACAAGAGAACGGTACCGTAATATATAACAGAAAATTGAGCTGAAAATATTACAGGCGTAGCCGCGAGCAATAACCTGTTCAAGTCTCTTATGTGACGCTCTTCACATGGAAATACAACATTTCGACCTTAGATAGATATTTCCATTTCAAGCAATGTGATCTAGCATACGAATAGTTCTTCAGAGCAACGAGCTTTTGTTCTAAGATTGAAAAGATACAAGTTTTGTTCTAAATTGAATAAGGACTTAGACCGATGATGAACCAGTCCCATAGGCATGGGAGGATTTTTCTCCTCAATCTCACCAGGTGGTAAGCGACGATGAGGCCGAAGATAGAGCACACGGGTTATGTACTGTCTCTTCTATAAACACTGCCGTAACACATCAACGTCGAAGCGAAGACATTTGTGGTGGTCGCTAGTTAGGCGGATCATGAAGGTTGATATATTGGAGGCGGGATACCATTGCTTGTGACGTTTCTGTTCCCATAAGATATGGCATTCCGATCCCGACGGCATCATATAGACTTACCCCGCAGCAAACCTACGGTTGGACTTTAATCTCGCTTTTAAAAATACAAATCTACTTCACGACCTCTTCGAACCACTTCCAAAAAGGAATTTCTGGTTACAGCTCTAAGAAACTCCTCCCAGTATTTCCCCATTTTATCATTTCAGCGGTGCTCGTATCGCGAGAATGAATCACATAAAGTCAACAGACACTCTGCTCTCATCTCATCCGGTGTGAACTTGCGCACTTGTACCGCAATTAGCCGCCGATAATGGAAGGAAAGAACGGGCCAATTGATTAGTTTCAATTTTGATAGCTGATTGCCTGCCGCGGCCCGCTCGTCTGACAGTAGCAGACGCACCGGCGTCGATGACACAGTACGGAACAGTGATGAAACAGAAACTCCACTTATTCTGCTTGTTCACTTAATTACTGCTCTGAATAATTAACTTGCCGTTATTTTAGGCCCTGGGCCTTAGGGTAGCTTTATAGCCATGAATGAAAATTAGTTGTATGGATAATAATATTCAAAGAGCTAAGAAATGAATCGGTTTCTAAGGGTCAATTCAGACCGCACCAACAAATTGCGTGCATTTTTGCGCAATTTTTTGGTGCCTTATTTTATTAATATAGTCTTCTTAGTTTTCTTCTTGCCAAAAGTGCAATAATGACCAAATCCCAGTTCATCACTTTCAACAAGCACGTCACTCATCAATTTCAACAGGCCACTGTGGACCCCGGTGGGGTTGCTCGCGGAGGCGCGCGCATCCTCGCGCAGACTCGAGCTTTTTTCTCAACGCCCGCGCCGCCGACGACGCGGCGCGCCGCACGTCAGAAGTGCATTTTTCCGAAGTGAACTGCGGCCAAAAGGATGCTCGAGCATTCGCGCGCATTTTTCCGTACGGTCTGAATTGACCCTAACAGTTGGCACTGACTAAAGTTAGCTCGGCAGCGTTTTAATGTTTTAACCAATCAGTGGCGCTCTAGTAGACTAAACAAATGTCCATCTGCTACCATCGATTTTATAACTGACTATTATTATATCTGTTATTTGTGGCAGGGCATAAACTTTTCAGATACTGGCCATCGATCTGTGATATCGTACTGTTATACAGGTAGGTACTGTGGCGAGGGATCCGAACTGTTTGAATGAGGACTCGAGCGGCGCACGGAATATTGGATCGGTAATTGGAAATTGAATGCGACATAATTATAAAGCTCTGCACACGTTATACTGGGATTCCAATTTACTAAAATAATTGCTGTTTTATTAAGTTTAATAAACACTGTTTCTGAAGATACCTTGTTATGCTTACTACGTGCTTACTAATAGGTATCTATAGGGTAGAAATATTTTTAAAATTCGTAGGTAGACAAGAAAGTGGAACCAAAAACTTTAAGAAAAGGTGCGTAAAAACGTATGATTGGGTTCAGTTTCTTTCAAAAAATACCGTAAAATTTAATAACTATTATGTTAATAAATTTAATGCCGTCCGCGAGTGGAGCGGACGCGACGGGACGGTCACCGTTGCGCCATCCGCCGCCGTCTTTATGGGTTCAATAAAATATTTATAGCCGACTCTATTAAGCGCATGACCCGTGAATAATGGGTATTTAAACTATAGACAACATATGGCGATAAATCTTGAAGGTTCTTTAATTTCTGCTATGACAAGGCAGAAAGAAGAATCGTCACCCTCATTTTATTGTATGTTTCTGACGCCGCTTCATAACATACCTGCTCTAATTTAACGGAACTTTATATTAAGTTTTGTTCACTGTCGAAAAAGTATCTAGAAACTTGCTGTAACTTATTAAATTACCTTTTAATTCAGGGCACATATACGAGCATAAGGTTTTACGTTTCCTTTTATCACCACCGAAAAAATATACGACTCGCAAACATAATTTCAGCTGATAATATGTGAAGCATCTACCTACGGAATCTGTTGCCATACACGCCTACATTTAAATGGCTGATTGATTGCGTTCCATTTCGTGTAAACAAGTTCTATGTTTAGCTAGAGTTAAGTACGAGTTAGTATCTATAATTATGACAAACAATGTTATTATTATGTTACAACACACCTACGAGTATCACTAATATGTACTAGTTTGGTTGAAGTGGCTGCGGGTGTTGGCCTGGAAAGCCTATATTCCACTCGGAGATCCCTCGAACTAATATTTATCTATTGTCGCGGCAGGTTAGGCTAAGTACAATTTCACTGTTTAATATGGTGCCTTCATCTTCATCATCATCAGCCTATTAATGTCCCCACTGTTGAGACACAGGCCTCCCCTTGTACAAGGGGGTACGGGCCATGATCCACCGAGCGGGCCCAGTGCTGATTGGTGGATTTCACACGCCTTTGAAAACTTTTAATTTCTGCAGACATGCAGGTTTCCTAGGTGCCTTAAGTGCCGGTAATTACGCTGGCTCTCTTACCCTTCAAACCGAAACACAGAAATGCAAGCAAAAATGTTAGAGGATGGTACCTTCAAAATATTATTGTAAATATTTCTGTAATGAGACCGATCTCGATCTACGGATGCGAAACTCTATCCAAGTTTTCAAGGTTAGCAGCGCATCAAAATCCCTCCAATATTAATACAGTGAGGTGAGATGTCTACGGGCGACGGTGACCACTTACACCAGGTGGCCCGTTTGCTCGTCTGCTTTCCTTATTTAATAAAAAAAGAGAGAACGGGAAGACACCCAGTGGCCCAATTCGTATCTGGGACCGCTCCTCCTGTGTTTCGCTCGAAACTCTGTTTCGCTGAAAGGGTCCGGTAAGCTCCGCAGGACCTCGAGAGGGCTTTGTCAGATAAGACTTGTTTGCCCAATCTCTCTTACAAAAAGCTCCCTTATCAATTTAATCATCGGATACTTTTATAGGGGATGTATTTTGCCGTCGCTCACAAAGGGATACGAGTATTTTAATATTATATTACTGAGGGAAACTACAGCGACCCTCCAACGTCTTAATGTTTTGTTAAGTTATCTCCGTGTCCTATTAAATGGGTTTTAGATTTGTGAGTTTTTCGAAGATGATCGAATTCAGTGTCGTACGAGAGGTCTCAGTTAAACATTCGGGTATCGGGTAGAACCGACCTCCGTCTCTGTCTTACATTTGCGTGTCACCGACAATAACCGAAGCCTCTTCTAAGACCCGAATGTTTTTCTAAGTGCTCACGGATTGTAATATTATGACATTGATGTAGAGATAATATTTTGTTTAGTGAATAATGTACAGAGAAATGAATTATTTATACTCCAGTTTACGCCGCACGTCTTCGCGAAGCGCTACCGCCGCCAAATAATAAAAGCTGCGTATAAATATTGCAGCATTATTCCAAACATTTATAATCCGAGTTTGTTTCCGCTCGAATAATACGAGGTCATAATTCCGCGCCGACGTTTATAAAAATTCAAAGGAATAAAAGAAAGCTCCGCGGCGTGATATGAAGACGGGCCCGATGAGAGAGTGCTGTAATTTCCACTTGTGACTTCTGACTGACATTTGCATGCCCAAATTTAATTTAGCACCTGAGCGCGAGCCTGGCTGATGCATAAAACATGGCACTCTTCGCCAGCGCCGGCGCCGGCGCACAGTGTAAAGACATCGGTAGAGAGTCTCAGTCCTGAAGTAACGAATGCGCGCCCGCCCCTAGGGGAGGGAGTTACATCATGTACGTCAAATTTACAAATAAAAATGTTTTTTTAAAATATAAATTGGCTACGACAAACAGGCAGACGGGCCACCTGATGGTAAGTGGTACCAGGGGTATTGCACGTGTGTTGCCGGCCGTGATGTAAGTACTTATAAAAAAAAGTTATTAATAAATCTTAATAACTAATTACATTGAACAATTTTACTTCAATGTAATTAGTTATTAAGATTTATTAATAAGTACTTCTTTTTTTTATAAGTACTTACATTATTAATTGTAAATTTGACGTACTTGATGTAACGTACCCAGGTACAAGAATAAATAATGTTGAATTTGAATTTGGAGACTATTTTTTTATTTCATCTAACTAAGGTCTCAGTATACTGCGCACCGGATTAAATAGCGAGGTAATGCCTATCCTTTATTTACACTTTATGGCACAACACTAGACTTAATAAAAACAATTAAAATGAGACATTGTACAAAGGGTGCATGTACATGCACGGGTTGAGAAAAGGTTACATTGGATAAAGGGTGCGTGTACATGCACGGGTTGAAAAAAGGTTACATTGAAGTCAGTATTAAAGTCACTAATTATTTACCCTGAATTATCTAGTGATGATTAGATAGAGAATTAATCTTTGTTACATCCAAAACGGTCAAATTGTTCACTATGCGACGTTCGCTTATATATCAGTCAATGCGGGATTTTCCGCGTGGCCAGATTCCGCTGTCGGTCCACGAGGTATTATTTTTCCACTTGATCCTATAATAAAACGGTAATAATTCAGACTGAACACTTTATTTTATTCTGTATACTACCACGTTCTCAAACAGACTATTATCGAGAGTATTTTACCGACCAAGCCAGCAAAAGAAACCCACCGTTCTATCGGGCTTCGCCCTCCAGCGTATCACACTTCGTTTCCTTTCGTTCGTCAAATCCGTTGAAGAACTTTTATAAATGAAACTCATAAAAACAATTTGTTGAATCTATCAAAATTATCAATAATTATCGACATAATATTAATTTAATATATTATATGTGAAATGCACGTACTTATTAATTATGTTGTCGCCGTAGCTTTAATTATAGATTTTAACTACCATTTCCGTCGAACCGGAGAATGGAAAATTAACTGAAAATCGTTAAAATCCTTCTTAATAAATCAAAAATATGATTATTAATTAATTTTAAAATTCTCTGAACCTAACATTCCGATCAATCTGACGACGAGGAAACTACAAGTGTTTTACGTTCTTCTTCGTTAGACTACCTAAAAGACTGAGCTACTGTTCTTTACTGTTCTTTTCTGCTGTGACTGTGACTGTGACAGGCTCGCGATGTTTAGCCTTTGTATTTTAATGAGTCGCGATAATAATATTTTTTGAGTCCGCCCCACACCGAGCCCGTAGTGCCCCGCACTGCCCCGCGCCCCGCACTGCCCCGTCGCGCCCCGGCCGCTTTTGATCGTGACACGACCTTTCTTAATTAAACCAGTAACAAGCGTGTAAATCCACATTATGATGTGTGTGGTTTTATACGCTTATTAATCCTTGGAATAATGGAACTGCAAATTAATTAGGATTAACAGTAATCTTCGGGCAGAGGAAGTGATTTCGAGAAAGAGATATAGTAGGTGTGCAAGGTTTATGGAAAACGTAAAGGTATCGCTTTAGCGTCGAGTTTCGCTCAGAAAACGCTCGCTTTCATTTAGGTAATTTAGTTAGTGACCGAACCCGTGCAGTGAGAAATGACACTCTTTAGTCAGTAGTGACGCTCGTCGTCGTTGATGTGGCGTGGTGTGGCTTGTGACACACTGCGGCGAGGTCAGGTGCCGCCGGGGCTGTTGTTGCCGGTTTACATTTGGCCAAGTGTTTAGCGAAGTGAATAAGTCAGGACAGTGGTGTTAACCTGTGGACAGGGGCGAGTCAAGTTGGCTTGCAAGCTGCCTTGCCAGTGGATCGAAATATTGTATGACTGGCCGTAGTGTAAACGGCCACTCACTGGCCAGGCACTCCCCACTCGCCATTCTACTCGCCATCTGTCCTTGCAACTTGCGCTTACCATTGTCCTTACCCACTTCGCTAAACACTTGACCAAGTGTAAACCAGCCTTTAAGGTTGACACATCAAGTGAGTCGTGTTTGTTCAAAGAGTGTCCTCAGCTGTACGTAGCTCCACCGCACCGTAGCCGTAGCAGCGCTACGCGTCGTAGCACTTCGTCATGCATTTATGTTTCGAATATTTCTTTACTACCTTTATCAACTGTGATACATTAACTTTGATACCATTGCTTCTCTTAATTCCTTCCCACCGTGACTTTATAAATACAATCAATCATAAAGTAAAACTAAAATAATACTAAAATAAATGCTTAAGCCAAAATTACAAAATACCTAACTATTTTACAAATAAAATACCTGACGTAGGTCGCTCCCTGCAGGGAGTGTCCCGAGGAGGCTGGCGACGTTGCCCCGCTGTATAGCGAGGCTTATACGCTGAGCAAAGTAGAGGCCAGCCTTCTGCTCCCGGGATGTCTCCACGAGGCGCTTGGCTATTTCCCCGTAAAGTTGTTTTATAATATGTACGTTAAATCTCGAGTTACCACTAACCAAATTTAATAGAACTTATATTTAACCCAACCAAAACCGAAGGGTTAAATGCAAGTTTAAATGTTAAATTGATGATTTTTACAGAGCTGTGGTTTCAAAATACAAAAATATTTATTGAACTAAACAACATTCAAATTACAATCAAGTAACAATGTAGTTACAATGTATCAATAAGTAAGACATATCGGTCTCTACTACCTGCATCATCAGCCGTTTTGCAGCAAAGTAGATATAAAAGATATATGACTTGGTGGAATACACTTCAATAGGGCACTGTAGGCCACAATATTACATTACAATAGTGTGTGTGTGCGTGTGGGTCGAGGGGGAATGTTTGTGTGAGAGAGAGAGGTTGTGTGTGTATATTTACGTGTTATTGTTAGTATGTCCTGCTACTTTCTCATTAAATTTTCAGTGTCATTTTAATCCAGATCCTTAATCCATATTTTAAATCCTTTTTTAGAGGTGCTATGAATTTCCGGAACCTTTGGGTAAACTTGGTTTAGCGTCTATAAATACCTTTGTACGTGCATTAAAAACAGTTTCCTGACACTAAGCATTTCAGTCTCATTATTTTTATAGAGGGCCTTCGTCGGGTGCAGAAAAGGTTTCTTAAATAGAACATTTAAGGTTCCTCTTTGGGTTCGCTCCTCTTCCAAAATGTGAGTTTTAGCGGCCTTACACCACGCGGCAACACATATATTGTCCGCTTGACCGTCTTGTCGTCTATTATCTTAAATCTATGAAAGATTGGGAATAGCTTTCCGAGTCTTCCATAGATATAGTTGCAATGAGGCACTCATGAAAGTTTGTCATGTCATGGTTAAATTACAAAATCGTAAAATCCCACACCGGTTTATTACCCATCTATCACAACAATGACAGATATCGGCCAGCTAACCGACCACAATAAATATATCATCGGTAAATCCGTCAGTGTTTCCGATTGGAAAATAGGCAAATAAATAGGAATAGATCCCAGGCCGGGCAGCAGGACGCCACCGGCATCGCGGGCCCGCTGTCAGCTGTCACAACACAGCGGGCGATACCGCCTGATCCGGCCCGACGCCCGCCGCAAACAAACAAGCGACGCGATTGACGCTGCGGTCTGCCGGAAAAATAACATAACAATTTAGGTTATCCCAGTAGATTTAGAAGGTACAAGATGAACAGTCAATTAGGTACTGGCAGTGAGACCAAAGTTGTAGATCTTTTACAAAACTTTGTAAAAGATCTACAAAACCAAACGATACTGTGCAGGAGAGAGACTGTGCGGGTCGCTGCGCCACCGGAGTAAGTGAGACCAAAAAATGAACGTCAAATGACGTTTATGGAAAATTCCAAGTGTTTATGGAAAATTAGCTTTAAAATTAGGTGTTACAGTATCCCATGACCGAGATTGACCGACATTTCTAAAAACGGTCATGTCGTTTTCTTCTTTAATTATTGCCCTTGCTAGCGTATACACTGCAATTTGGCCAATGACCGTGTTAGAATCTTGAAAATCAGTCGAACGTTTTGGGTCTGTTTTGAAAAAAAAACAGTTTACCAACGTCGAGATCATGGGAGAGTCGTGTGCATCAGGAATGCCTAGTGCCTTGCATTACAAGTGAAATTAGAGGTTAAGTTGCCGAATTCACATTATCACCCTCATTTATTATTTTCACTTTCTTATAAATATAACATTCACTTATCACGTACGATTTTTAGGTAAAATACACTAGTTTTACGGAAAAGTTACCACTGTGAACGGTTTTTAAACAATAAAATAGGCCGAACACACCATGACAGCGTGAAAGCTCAACATAACCTCTCCATATCTCGTTTGTATATAAATACGAAGTCTCGCTCCAACTCTGTTCGTCTTTTTGGTTAGAAAAAATATTGTAGGTCTATGGTTAATCCAGTGCGGTCTGTAGGCAAAGATTGATAGTACCTGATGATCTGTTAAACTGTGTTATGCCGATGACTTTAAAGATGATTGTCAACGATGGCGTACACGATTATGGTGAAGAGGAAACTTTAAACTTTTGATCTGGTAACCACAGTAGACTCTATTGCCTGATAAAAATAATTTGAATTATGTCACGAGTAGTTATACAGATAATAAATTAGCATAAAAGCAGTAATTTTTAGAAATTGCTCTAATAAAAATATTCCAGTAGAACAGAAAGGTGAACAAAATACCGTTACATTATTAATACTGAGATTAAAGACGGCGTAACACGGCGAGGTGCAGTCTTTATGAAATTGAATTAGCGCTGCTCTATAGCAGCTGCTTAATCTCGTAGCTTCCTAGTTTTTGTGTCAGTTACTAAGAGATATTCTAGACATTCCCAGGAGTTTTATACATAGTTATCACGGTACATGGCGTAGATAGTGTGAAGGTACTAACAAATGAATAAAATTCAACAATAGGTCCATCAAAGTCACTCGAAAGGCTACCAGGAGTCAAATGCCACTGTTGTACGACGTTTCTCGTTCTTATCCCATTATCTATCCAACTTTAACTACAAATACTACTACCATACTACTAAATACTAACACCACCTAACACATATGTGAGATATATTAATTGCTTACAACATTTTTGTGACTTAATTTGCGCAGAAATAATATAATAGTATTGTATTTGATCTACTTTTACAAAAACAACGTCTTGTTAGTCATAAAAGATATTAAATATTAACTAGTTCAGAATATGATAATTAATGACTATCAAAATGTATATAATATTTAAAAAAGTGTGTTTAGATTCAAATCATATCGTTTGAGATAATAAAATAATAGTTAAGTATTTATTTAGGAATACTGATGACTAGCATCATGGTAGCAGGAGGGGGGTGCTTGAAATGCTATATAAGAATGAGATCGTAAATCACGGGCCAGTTGTTCATCGGTCTTCTGAGAGGTCGTCACTCTGCCAGACCACTGTCGCTTATATTTTACCTAAATATCTCTAAGTTCGGCGTGTTCAATACTCAAAGTGCTACAATGTATAAATCAGTGATTGTTTGTGTAAAAATCGTGTTAAGTGTTCATGTATAGTGCGCGTTAATAAAAGTTTGTTAATTTGGTGAAATCAATTGTTTCATTACTATTCGAGCACTGGCTGTTGTCAACACATATGAGCGGTCCGATCGATCGTTGGCTTGACCGAAACGTAACGATAATCGAATGGTTCGTGACTAGTCACTAGTGACATACTCGTAAGAGTAGCGTGAAGTCGCTGCAATTTCATTTCTATTGAGATTACGTTATATTAGTAGAAGCGGGCCTCGTACAGAGGACAACACACACCAGGCACACATCACTATAACTTATGTGACACATTCATACGATTGACAAGGAATCATAACATAAACTTATTGCCACGAGGTTGAGGAGGTCCACAGAGTATCACTTGATGTGTCTTCTACTGTACAGGTGTGTACCGTCACGTCACGTCCGTCACGTCGTCGTCGTGTCGTCGTCGCAGTTTCAGAGACCTAGCGTCGTCGCCGGCGGCTGTGAGGCAGCCAGCAATCCAAGTTATAGGTAAACTTGGGTGTCTAGATATTCTGTGCTAGAATTTGGTATTGTGCATTAACTTTATCTGGTAGGCAATGTTGTATACCTACTAACTACTAAAGATCCGGTACGGTACATTGCCAAAAAGGGTATACCTGCTTAGCATGATGCTGCGGCTTGTCGCAGCTTGGCTGCCATAGCGCTAATTCAGCAGCTTGAGCAGTTTTTCAGCTGGCCACTTAGAGACTATGGGGACGAAGAAAGCAACAATGTGTGAGTGTATGTATGTGTTTGTTGCAATTATGTTCTCACTTATTGTACAGACAGAATACGAAGCAGCCAGTTAATATAGTTAAGCGAAAGCTAAGTGGGCTCCATCAGTGACGTCACAGCCGACGTCGACTGTGACGTCAACAGTAAACTGTCAGTATCAATAATTCACGGCGACCGACGCGGCGACCATGAATAATTCCCTCCTATAATAGTTATAAGCAGAATTTAAACCATTCCATGCTCGTCAAACCATACTCTATGGCTGTCGGTTGAGAGCATGAAAGAAACAAGCCTGACACCAATGGAGTAAGCATGGAATGATGGAAGAGCGTCTGTGGGGTAAGTGGTCACGGACGCACAAAAGATCCATATGGGTCGAAGTGCCGCTGGGGTTATTCTTGGTCGTAGACAGAGTCACAGCTTTTGTTACAGTGATTGACGTCTTTAACAACTTTTACCCTGACTCCTGTAATATACTTCAAGAAGTCTCCACACCAACGGCGCCGGCTGCTCGTTACCTTCATGATAAGAGCACTCCACTCCCACGCACCTAAAACAACTATGAATAATACATAGACACAAACAACTCGCAAATTACAACTTAGTCAAAGTATGGGGAAACGGAACTTTGTGCAAATATTAGTGAGAGCTATTACGAAGTTACCTCCAAGCTAAATAAAGTAATTTACTTTTCTTAATAATGAAGGGATATTAAAATAACAATAAAATACTCTTACCTAAGCTAAATAAGGTAACTGACTAAGATTCAAAATAAATCGATACTACTATTTTTAAATCAATAACCGTCGGCAGATTAATGTAATTTACTAATTTGTATGAAAAGTGAACATATTTTTCAGGTTAAGTTCTTCTACAAATAAGCCTTAGGTTAATGAAATATTCAATATGCTTTCAGAGCTTATTATCTGAAACCTCAGAAAGTTACTAAACTCTTCCCTTATTTAAAAATTCAACAGTTGTAACTTTTTAGGGATCCGTATCCCGAAGGGGAAAACGGAGCCCTATTGCTGTCGCGTCCGTCGTCCGTCCGTCAGTCACGCGGGTCTACGAGTCATATCTATGGATATTATACGGCGAGGCCCAACTCACACTTGGTTTCTCGTTCATTTGTTTGTAACCTCAATCAAAGTATACCAGAATCATGATCTATCTCTAACTAAATATACCTGACTCCTCGGCTCGGTAATCCGGTGCCTCGTTTAAACACGCCTTAACCACTGACAAGCTGCACTAGCGGGGGGTGGAAACAGTGCAATTAGTTCTCGGCGGCTGACAACTGCTGTCTTGAGCGATAGACAGCCGCGCCCGGAGCGGTATCCTGAGGAGAGGGGGATCTGGCATCTAAGGCTGCGGCGCCGGTGGCCGTTTTTGCATCTTTGTCAACATCTGCGTTCATGACTGAAAAATCCAATGCGGGAGCGTCATGGCTATACGAAATTCCTTCCGACTTGCGCCACGCTGTTTTAACAGATTTGTTAGGTCTGCTATTTTGAAATGGCCATATGATGCCATGATATCAGCACCATTTTACTATAGCTTTGAGAAGTTGATTTAAATTAATCCAAATAACGAGAAATTTGTGATATCTTCACAAATAACGTTTCGTTTTGCTTTTCTGTTTAACGAGTGTGCTAGTGGCTCCATCTACACAGTAGGTGGACTACAAATATATATAGTATGTTTTTTATTGTATAAGTAGAAACGACGAGTAAACGGGCTCCCTGATGGTAATCTATCTAATAAGACTATCGCCCGTAGACACCTCGCCTCACTGTAATGTTATTATAGGTTTCCGGCTGTTTATCTTGAAGACTGAGATGGAGTGCCTCATGTACAGTCGACCACAGGTCAGCCTACCCAAAACGTAAAATTTTAAGAATCTGAAATGTATCGTATTGCGCAGACATAAGGTTGAGATTTAATTAAAGGTTTTTGACAGATGGTTTACTATAGCCTGTACAAGTAATTATGTGCTGTCTTCCTTACCCTTCAAACCGGAACACAGGGACGCAAGCTTGGATGAGAGAAAAAATAGTGTCTCTCCATGGTCGCAAGCATTGCTGCTTTACAACAGAAATAGGGGAAGGAGTGGTACCTTCCTACCTACCGGGGTAGGTACCTTCTAAAGCACTGAGAAGATTCAATGGAAAAAATAACAATAATGTTAATAAGTTTATTATTGATCGTTGTTTCTTCATTCGTTTAGTTTATTTCATCAGAAATTCAAAAATATTTAAGTTTATGCCATGAAAACTTCTTTTCAGCTTCAAACCCTTGTCGTTCCTTCACTTCCTACGAGCACAGCTGATGATGTATACTGCCACCTCCTAATTTCTTGGCTCCTGGTCCGCGAGGCAACCGCTCGGATCATTCTCTATTCCGGGAAGTTAGCTAACTCGCAGGCTTCGCTGCAATTCGGTTAGCTGTTACTGCTGCTGCAGCCGGTGAGCGGTTTGTGCTAATGCTGAGTCATCGTTACTTCAGTTCATATTCTGAGTTACTGTAAGTACCAAATCAACGTTCCCTAATCCTAGTAATTTAAGAAAATAATATGAATAATTTGCCCAAACAATTACGAAAGCTTCATAAGATGGTTAAGAAATTACAGGTGTAAATTTAAAAAAAAAATGCTTCACATTTACTAGGAGATTTATACATGAATGTGAACAACTTTATCATCATTTCCTCTGCCCGAAGGTTGCCTAGAAGAGATCGCTCTTAGCGATAAGGCCGCCTAAATTGTACTTCACTATTTCCTTTTCTACCTTTTGTTTGTTGTTTTCTATTTGTGCAATAAAGTGTATTTTACTTTACTTTACTTTGTCTTGAGCGAACAATTTGTTAAAAAGTCGGAAAAAAATGTAGTTACTTACTCCATTTCCAAAACTTTTGGACAATCAGAAATTCACTTAGTGGTCGCTCAATTAAATGTATTTCTAACCATTTTTCTATTTCAATTCAAGTCGCGCTATCAATTCATCCGTATTATTGTGATGGATCTCTTCAAAGCCATTTCTATCACTAAATAATTCCCTCGTTGTCAGGATTAGTTAGGCTCAGTGCAAATAATTAAATAGTCTAGACATACGACGCAGAAAAAAGCGCTGTCTATAAATATCCGATTGAAAAAAAGCATTGACATGCTCGTGATCGGCGCGATTCAAAAACTGTGGAACAACTGTCGCCGGCCGTATTTAGTGACGCTTCAGCACTCAAGCACTCGGCAGAAATAGCGGAGCGGTGTTAAAAGGACACCCGACAGTTCCAGCTGGAGACCTGTCCCTGGATACTTACGGACATGTTGGACACGGTCGATGAATTAGTAGCCTTCAGAGATCTAACGGAAAGAATAGATACAGATTTTTACTTGTTGAATCTCTTACAATTATACAAACTGTTGAAGAATCTAGACACACGACTCTTGAACTGCTATTCGATCGAATGACTCTTGTGTGAAAACTTGCCTAGTCAGGTATTTAGTTTTAAGCAAGCGATATATTTTATTTTTAAACAATTTAAATATATCTTTGTTACATCTGCTGAAAAATGGGCGTATTTTTTTGTCAGAAGGGATCGCTGGAACGGTAATAGCTATAGATGGTTCGAATTTGAGTTCAAATGTTCAGGTTCACGGTGCGTTTCCGACATCTGAAACCCTGAGGATTTGATGATGACCAGGAAAAGCTTAGTGAACTTCAGTTTCACAATATGAAACTTGAAGAATTGTAAGATTATCAGCACGACTAAACTATAATAGTTAGATGGAGTCTTCTCGAAATAAAGTTGTAGGGAATACTGAGAAATTACAATAGAAAAAAATAATTAAGAATGGCGGCCAAAAAATAATTGAAAATGATGTGGAACTAGATATTTTAAGATAGCTATGGCGAGGCCGAAGGCCGAGCTCCACGTAGGGCGAAGCCCGGAGCGTCCCCCCGCCCTCAAGCGTCAGTGAATGTTCTTAGCCATGTCAGACGAAAAATAGATCAGTGGTTCTAAGATCTTGGAGTATCTTGGGATGTTGGAGTACGATGGGATCTCTCGAACGGTAACAGTTAGGAGGTGCAAATTTGAGCTCATATGTTTATGACCATGGTGACCTTCCCACATCTGGAATCTTGAGGGCCTGATGATGACCAGGAAAAGTAAGGGGAATCTACAATGGTACGTCGGGGGGTTTCTTAAATTTTAATGCAGAGTTATAGTGGTATTATAACTCACAGTAGAATTCTCACTGCTGGTTATAGGGAATGTCTCGCTGTAAGCCTGAAGGCTTATGCAGCTCACAGCTGCGACATTCCGACTGCACCGACCCGACCCGACTCGACTCGAATGCACTTATTTATTGCACTTTCATGTTACACTAAAACGTAGTTCCTTAGAACGTAGAATAAAGTAGCTGCAAGAGAGTAATTCGCCCTTAAGAAATAATCGTGTGGCGCCTACCGGTCGAAACACGAAATGAAGACACAATAGGAAAGTAGCTACCTATATGTCAGGCAAACAATTGCAAACTATATCAGCAAATATTGAAATTAATCAACCTGGATTGTTAAGATAACGAGACCAGATATCTATTCCATCTCCTGGCTGGCAACCTGCTAATACGAGGGAATGGGATCCGGAGTATGAGCACCGGAGCCGGAGGCCGACCGCCGAGTATTTGCCCGGGCTCGGCGATAATTGGAACTCAAATAGGCGGGCCGCGGCCGTCTCCGGGCACGTTCCAATTGAAAAGTAATCCCTCGACAAACATTTGTCCGTCTCAATCGCGTCCGCCGCCACGGCATGTCGTCAGATATGCTAATTTTCTCGACCGAGTTGCTTTGGAGGACGTACATTGCGGGTTCTATGAAGGTCGAAGAGTTGTGCGAACCCGTGGCTCACAAACAAAACGTAATGGACGGCGCAAATTGAGGCTAAGAAACAAATGCAGAATCAAGAAATAAAGATTACCCGTCTACCGAATCCATCAATTTTCATTAGGTACCCCTTTGTTTATTTACAATCAGCAGACGAGATTACAATCAGATCAGATAGATATATACATTTGTTGTTTTAGATTGTTAAAAAACGATTAGCGCTAATCGGAGACCGAGCATAAGCGATGACAATTGGTAAGTAGTTGACGAAACAAAGATAAAGAAACGAAAGTCTGTTCGTAGTAGGTAGCCGTTCACCAGCCTAAACCACAAGGAAAGTAGCGTGAAGTTATGGATGAGAAGCAATGGAGAGGTATCCAATGATCAGGTTACAGTAATTGGGTCGCAGGTTATTGCGAGGGAGAAAGCTTCGGCCGGCCCGCGTTGCCACATCATTATCAATTATACGAGTCCCGAGTCCGGGACAGTGTTTGAACTGACGATGTAATCGTAGTACAATGATAATCGAATCATAATGCTAATCAACATAAATTCCTATCATCGTGAAGAAAGAAGATTTAATAATGTCTAACCGCATATTTGTTCCCAAACGTGAAAAATAAACGCTTATGAAAATCCCAAATCTAAACACTAAAGCAATTTCGGGGGCGATTCCACAAAACATAATAACACATTAAACAATAAAGGGCTGTGATGTGAACAAGCGGGGCAGCAATATTTCCAAATATTTACCGTCCGGGACGGCGCCGGTACGAGAACGTAACGCGAAGGGACGCCCGTGAAACATTAAAAGCGAAACGTCACGTTTAATAGAGAGATGGACGTCAATTTGAGACCCACTTCAGCCGCCGTTACGGGCCATTCGGCGTAAACGCGCCTCTGTGGGCCCAGACACGAGCTGCAGCGATCCTCTACTTTGAGGATTATCAAGAACCTTCGTCTGATGTAGAGACAATACAGTGCAAACCGATGATATTAATGGAGCTTGCAAGAAGTACGAATAACGTTAAACTACCAACGCGTGCGTATTTTTATACGCAAAGGGCTATAACAGAAGAGTTAAAGAGCAGTTGGTGGTCGATTTTATCTTTTTTTTTTTAAATATTTTATTGTTGATAAATTCGAACCACTTTCCTCTTCCTGCAAAACAATTTTTTTGGCCGATTTACTTTTGTACCATTTGGGTAACGATGTGATTCTACATCAAAATATCAAACATTAAGTAACGTAGGTTGAAGATAGGACCGCTCCAAGCTCCTAACTGGCACATCAACCGCTGCGATAAAATAAAAACAATATGTATTAAATATAACGGATAGTGATCAGAAGTGACGCGGGCGCCGAGCTACTCCCGTAAATATCGCCCGGACATGACGGGGGCAGATTATATAGGTACCGTACATGCGTACATAGTATACACAGAAAATTGGAAAGGATGAAACTGAATGACATAGGTAACAGCTCAGGAATCGGAAGAAGATTGACCATCAGCAGCTATCTAGACTGGTGGACGCACAAGGCACGCCACTGTACCATTATCTGTTGAGTCCATCTTCTGCTCTCCGTACTGGTGGACGCACAAGGCACGCCATTGTACCATTATCTGTCGAGTCCATCTTCTGCTCTCCGTACTGGTGGACGCACAAGGCACGTCATTGTACCATTATCTGTCGAGTCCATCTTCTGCTCTCCGTATTTACCGCCAGCTTGCTAACGGTAAACTCAGATTTAATAGTTTTCTTGCGCGATAGCAAGTGACGAAACAGCTCAGGAATCGGAAGAAGATTGACCATCAGCAGCTATCTAGACTGGTGGACACACAAGGCATGCCATTGTACCATTATCTGTTGAGTCCATCTTCTGCTCTCCGTACTGGTGGACGCACAAGGCACGCCATTGTACCATTATCTGTTGAGTCCATCTTCTGCTCTCCGTATTTACCGCCAGCTTGCTAACGGTAAACTCAGATTTAATAGTTTTCTTGCGCGATGGCAAGTGACGATGTGATTAAAGATGGATGGAAAACGTGTGTCTAGTATGTGCTAATAAATACTGGACATGATTATTGAAGATCCCAAAGTAGTGTCAAAATATAAACTCTTCTGTGGCTATTTGTTTCAGGAAATATAGACGTTTGCAGGCTGTTCTGTTCTTTAGCCGTAATAGTTTAGAATGATTTGTTTTTTATGTTAGGGCTCGATCCGCGTTTGACCACAATCTCACTTGATGAGGAGTGACGATGAAGCCAAGAATGGAGCACCCGGACCCAGTAAATGCCTATTCACTCTCGCCTTGACGAGCCTAAGAATGTATGTTTCTGGAAATACAGACGCATTATAAAGGATGAATCAAAGTGCAAAGAATATAAGGAATATCAAAGACATAAGGGTGGAACCCCTTCGATGTCAGAACGGGAATGTTGGACGTAGTTCATTTAACCATTCAACACCGAGAGTGAACCCGCAAGTAGTCTAGAGGCCGCCGGAACAAAAAGCCAAGCTGCCGTCTTCCCGACAGCGTTCTGCCACAAAACCTAGGCCGCGTGCACAGCGCGAGGAATTTCAACTATACTCGTAATTAGCCGCCGCCGCTGCCAGGGTGGGTGCTGCTGGGTGATGAACGAGCGCCGGCATGGTCCGGGGGCACCGCCGACAGTGCTGGCTCATCGAGTACCAGTACACCGATTATGGCACCAATTCTAGGGAGTCTCTCACTAAAATTAAACATTACCTACCTACTAAACGAATCGTCACTTTTACTTTTACGCAATCTACCAAATGAGAATTAAATTTAAACTTTTGCGGGCACCTCAGAATTTTTGATTGATTGATAAGTCTTTCAATAAACCATAAATACGTAGTCCCAAAATTATGTAAGCTGACATTTTGTAAGTGCGAGAAAAAGGGCACAGATCAAAGATTAATATTTATATAAAAGAGTAACCATTTGCAAGGAAAAGAAAGACACAGTTGTAAATAATTTCACTGAATCGAAGGCGAACCGAGACAGAGTAAGGTTTTATAGCAGTACCAAATATACTTACCTCATAAATTGTGAGGTATTTTAAAATATATTCGTTGTCTGTACATTTATACGCGCCGCAGAAGATCAAGACATTTTGAATAGCGTTCTGATGTAATACTGATCGACACCTCCATCGCCGGTCTCACAATCATCATCATCATCAGCAGCAGCCCACTCTAGTCCACTGCTGGACAAAGGGCTCTCCCAGGGCGCGCCATTGAGCCCGATCTTCGGCTCTTCTCATCCAGTCGCTGCCAACCACCTGACATGTACATAATACATGCTGGTATTCTCTGAGGTAGGCTTACAAACAACGGCTCTCGGTCCACCTTGCTCGGCCCATATTCCCGCCACGTGCGCGCCCCGCCGAGGCAGTGTTGCCTCTATACCACCTTACTCCGCCAGTCGAGTAATGTATGCTAACTGGAGACTTACCAGCGCCCAGGCTGCTAATGACCTTGGTGGATAGAATACCTACTAGCACCTGAGAATGTCTGATATGGAATAGTTCGGTGGAAATTGTAAACACGTAGCGTGGAGAGTATTTGAGTCGTTTAAGAAGGGTTCTTTCGACGTGTTGGCTCTACTCTCTACTAAGCTTAGTTTACCTAAAGTACTCGTAAAATGAGGCAATTTCAGAATCACGAGATTCTAAGATAAAGTTTACAATGACTGAAACTCTTAAAATATTACTGCCGTAAATTAGTAAGTACTACAACTTAATACGTATAGTTTGAAGTAGAATTTAAGACTAGATAGGGTTTTCTTCCTAATATGCCGCATGCCGGTTATACGGCTAGTTTAGCAATTCCGATGTCATAGACAATAATTATCGCTGCGTTTAGACACTAGATTTGTCGGCAAATTCCCGTACAGTACATTCCTATCCCCTGAGGCAGAGTGCAACTGAATGAGGCGAGGGTAGCGATGACGACTTTCCAAATTCCCAACCCGCAGATGAAATTGCACGCCACAGTCATGGCGAGCACTCTTGTTGAAGTGCGGTTGCGAATTCATTCACTTATTCGTGTGTAGTAGAAAATATTGAGAGGTACTTTGAGAGCATGTTAAATATAATACTACTAAGAGAAATAACGCGAATATCAACGATGAATAAATTAGAAAAAGTGGTTGAACTTTTACGGAAACAGGATTTCTACCTGAGAACTTGCCGTCCGTAAATAAAAATATCAACGATGGTAATATTTAATATTCTAGAGTCAATGGGGCCGTCTCTTTTGGTAGCTGAGTCACCATTGATAGATTTTATGTGTATATGTCCATAGCCGAAGAGCATATTAATACGTGTGTAAACGAATAAATCCAGTCAGTACAGAGCACAGAGAATCTTAGTGTCAAATATGGGTCAATTTCATTTCGTAAAATACTGTTCCGTATTTTGATTAGTTTACACACGTACTAGTATGCTCTTCGGCTATGGATATATACACGTAAAATCTATCGACTGTGGCTCGACTACCAAAAGGGACTAACTAACTAACTAGTCAGTTAGTTTTCAAATAAACGTAACATAAGTAGTTACGAGTATAATAGATACAAACTATTCTAACAATGTTTCATTCACACGCCTCTTCCCTCTATTCGATACAGCGCTGTAGCCAATTTGTCTGTCTTCTCGGCGAGGCGGCTCGTCGGTTACCGTTCCCACAGTTTACCGTTTACCGTCAACCGGGAATTTTACCGTTTTCCCTCCGCCGGGAAATTAATACCGGTGCGGTTGGCGGCAATTTTGTGTATAACACATACCTGTCGGAGATTGCAGAAACTGTGGACTAAACTCTTAATACATTTGGATTCGACAGATATTTTAAAATTAACAAATTCCAAAGCAATATTGTGAGATGTAGGCCCAATCTCCTGGAAATTATCACAGAAGTGTAACTTTTTAAATTATACCGGTAGAGTCCCCTCCTGGTCCGCAGTGTGTTTTTGTGAATACATTTTTAAGACGTTATATAACTTAAACGAGCGTATGTGGGACGCCCTAACGGACGACGTCCGGTCGGACGTCCCAGATACCGCTGGCGCGATGAAGTGGAGAAGGATCTGCGGGAGCTCCGGGCGCCTGACTGGCTCGAGACTGCGCAGGAGAGAGAGCGATGGCGCTCTTTGGTATCGGAGGCCAAGATCCACTTCGGGTCGCTGCGCCAGCGGAGTAAGTAAGTAAGTATATAACTTTAGTTATAAATATTACAATGGGTTCATAAAAAAACTATTTTAAGATATCGAAAAACTGCTTTGGAAAATAGCATGAAGAATCAGCTTGGGGTGGTACCAACCACCATTTTAACTGGTGGCACATTTTACCATTATACTTCTGTCGTACCTAGCACAGCGAATCAAAAACCTACTTATAATATTATATTGAAATGTCTTTGGGCGACGGTAACCACTTATCATAAGGTGGTTCGTTTGCTAGTCAGCTCTCCTTCATCATCAGCATATTGATGTCCCCACTATTGGGGCTCAGGCCTCACCTTGCACAAGGGGAAACCACCATAATCCACCGAGCGGGCTCAGTACTGATTGGTGGATTTCACACGCTTTCGGAAACTTTTAATTCCTTGGACATGCAGGTTTCCTCACGATGTTTTCCTTTACCGTTAGAGCAGTCGATAAATATACGTAAAAAAATTGGAAAACTCATTGGTACTTGGCATTGCGTTTCGAACGCGGACCTTCCGCACGGGAGTCCGGCGTCCAGCTCTCCTTATTCAATAAAAAATGGTTCCATAAAATGGGCCACGTCCACAGTTTCCCCACAGGCCCCGCATCCCCGTTTATACATATACCGGTTAATTGCAGTACTTCCCACTTTATACGCCATAACCCTAAGTCCCTAACAGCGTCTCATTACGGCCGCGATCGCCTCGCGCCGCACAGTACAAACAAGGAGTAATGTGTGTGTATAACACTTAAGTTTACACTTACTAAGTACTGCCGGTCAAGATCGATACAAAGAACGAATGGAGGCAATGTGGGTATGTTATTACAATGTGGGTATGTTATTACAATGTGGGTATGTTATTACAATGTGGGTATGTTATTACAATGTGGGTATGTTATTACAATCGGCCTAGGCGTTTTCTAATTAGCCTGTCTTCCCGTTGTCGTTTGTTGTCTACCAGTCTGTTTGTAAAACGTCGCTGTATCATAAATGACTGTTGAAGGCTGCTGTAAGACCTGTCATGATCTTTACTGTGATGTTATCTAGATCTTAAAATACAGAATAATATCTAAGAAGGTCAGGTCAAGATGTAATGTTAAATTTTTCCTCTGCTACAGACTCAAAGTCGAAATTATTATTGCAAGCAAGTAAATCAATACCTTAAAAATACATGTGTGAGACATTTTTTTCTCTCTATTGTTATGATGCAAGTGGGTTATGTTGTAGAACGATGTTTCCGGAGACATATACTTTGTCATGACGCCAGCTAGTTGATACTTAGCGTCATGCCTCCGCGTATGTTCCTACTACTCACGCATGAATATAAAAATATAGTTAGGGCGCAAGTATAGTTATTATATATAAGAATAATATAAGAGAAAAGAAAGGTAGATATGTGTTATGTAAGTGTAAGTACTTTAGGGTTTTCAAAATTTATTTGGAAAGATGGGGGACAGTGTGTGGGGGGGGGGGGGGGAGGGTCATTAAAGCCCTTCAGCTGCTTTACGATTCCCTCAATGAGCGCAATGTAGGAGGACATGGTCGACTCCTTTGTTATTAACTCTTTTAAATTGTATGGCTCAATTTTGAGTATTTGGCATAGTAATTCATGGTCGTGTCTGTTGGCGCTAAATTAACATTAATTTAAAATTTTATAAAATAATTTGAAATCAACATATAAGTAAGTTCATACAACATTGTGCTGAGCTGGAGCAAATTTTTTTGTACCAAGCCTTTTTATCATTTAAATAGTAATTTATTTTATAATAACCCTATCAGCTTACTCCCGGATCATATTCGTAGCTGTGAGCGAAAGAGATTTCGGAATTTTTGGGAAGAAATTCCAGGAAGAGAAGACCATTGCGTAATACCTAAATATCGTAACCCCCCTCAAATGTTTTGACCTGAACCGTCAGCAGTATCATCGCCAGCCCGGGCCGGCGCGGACGAGCTGTGTTTGAAAAATAACTCTCTCCACCACTTAAGGGAATGAAACGTTGAATCACGGCTTTAATTAAATGAAGCCGCGCCGAGGGTCGGCGGGATATTGTCGGATCGCTTAGGACAGGATGTTGATTTCGGAGTCGGTTTATTTATGGCCCTCTACTACACGCCACTCACACGTGTAATTGAGTATGTTGTGATTAAGCGGCTTTATTACATCTAGAATTATTTTTAGAATGGGTTTCGGGTCTTGAGACTTCGGTTATTGATAATAGCGATGCGCGAATGTACTAACACTGTAGTTCATACTACAGTGTTAGTACATTCGCGCATCGCTATTATCAATAACCGAAGACCAGAGACCGATTTTACCTACCAGAATCCCCTTCTAAGAGTCCGAAACATACAAAATAGTGCAGTTTTTTCATATAGGGTGCTCTATCACCACGCGCTACGAGCATTTTTACAGCACCATGCTCAATGGTCACTTCTTTTACTCGCTAGAGTATGTTCCGTGGCTATGGTAGCGGTGGTAGAATTTAAAAAAAACACTAAAAATGTACTATAAGGTACTTATAGGTGGCTATAGGTTTCGCCTAAATAATGAATTATGAGCAGTTGGAGCAATTGCAATTGCTCGGATTTTACAAATGCTCAATTTATTGAAACTCGTAAATGAAAAGAGAACTGAAAAATTATTAAGATGACCAACAATGACTTGTTCGGCGAGCGCTCGTCCGGTCCCGACGAGTACGAGCACGGAGCAAACAGCAGGTCGGTCGATGCGGGCAAAATAAAAATGGTGATTTATGATAACCCGTTTAGCTAAAAGGCGGCCGCTGGATAGGAGATCGTCAAAGGAACGGTCGGGACTCATCCGACGGTATTCAACGATATTGCAAAAACATCCTCCCCTCTGTCAAACCCTAATAAAATACTGGAGGGGAGTACCTGGTGTGGTTCGAGACCAAACCCGAAGACGGTTTTAAGTATCTGTAAAGTAATCTAATCAGACACCTCAGCATCATGGAACGTATCATGAAATCAGTCTGTACAATTTACTGATACTTTTAAAGATGCACTTTGTTTTCATATTTCTTTTGTTCAATCAGGATCTGCTTGACTGGCTACAACCGAACTGGTAACTACTATTTGATCTGTGAGAGGAAATGTGATCTGTGATCTTATGGAGTCTGTCGTGAAATATTTCCGGTGACATATTCCGCCGGGGTTTAGAAAGATGCTGGCTCTCTTTTCAAGATCGACAGTCCATTAATGACGTCATAGTTGTGTTTATTGAGGTATACTGTTACAGTTTATCTACTTAAGACATGCCAGTAGAGCTCGAGTCCTCTCTTCTCTATGTTTTTCAAAAAATCTTTGTGCGCTCCATCTTCGACTTCATCGTCACACGTTATATTCAGAAGACATTGACAGCTGTCTTGTCTTGAATAAAAAAGTGACCGAAACCGAATATTCTAATCCAACCGACTCCATGGAAGCAACCGCCATACCACACCGCGCGCCGCGTGACCGAACATGTTTATTATCGTATCAAGCCTATTGTGGTGAGAATTCGTGTTCTGTAATATTTGAACGTCATGTATTTAGTGTCGACTCCAGCGGACCCCGGGGGACAGCTGTCGTTAGTGGTACTGGCCTGAAGTACTCAAAGCTATAACAGAGATACATTACATACGTGTATCTAATACAGAATTATTAAGGAAATCGATTCTTTAGTAGAATTAATTAGGTCAATAATAGGTTAGATTCATGTGACGCTACTATATTCTATAAATACTCGTAGTTGGACAATGTGGCTGAATGCCAAGAGCTCAAAGAGCGAAGAGATCTGGCTCAATGCGTGCCTTAGGAATAGGTCGATGTACAAAATTGGACTAATTGATGATGATGAAGCTACATACAACACGACATTTGAGTAGGCATAGCTTATCACAAGGCAAATGCAACTCGAGTCCACTATATGAAAACCTTCAACAGTGAAGGTTATTGTGATGATATATTACTCGTCCGTTATCAGCGGAATTGCACGACCTAATTCCAGCATCTCCATTCCGCTTTCGGACTACCAGGCGCGGGGAGGGGTTCCATCTTGATCACCTTCATTTCTAAGAGCTAGATTATATTGGGTGAAGAAATCTTCACGCTGTAATGTCTAATATTATTAAGTGTTATATAGTAGTGTGTATCTCTGCATAAACCTTCTAAAGTCACATTTATTTTTAGCTATGGATATTCCACTGCCGGGCAAAGGAGGCCTTCGCCAAGGTCTGTTCGGTCAGTAATATTATCGCAAACGGCGCATCAATTTTTAAAGGCAATTCAAGTCTTCGCATCGTACGTACATTATCTCCCATAAAGATCACACCGCACCGCATACAGCGGCATATTATCATCATTAATTAGTAGCAAGAGCCGAAGTTCCCACGCGGCGGCGGTGTGGGGTAACTTCCACAATAGCCAATTTAAAGTGGTCTACATTCAGGCGAAAGATAATAACTATAATGTAAGTATGGCTGACGCTAGTTGCGAACTTGGTCCTCGGCCGCTGTTGTAACAAGTTGCTAGTTGACTAGCCGCGTGTGATCAAACGTTGTGGATAGGTAATGGACGGAATGAGGCTTTACTTTGACGAAATCCTTTTTATATTTAATAAAACATTGGAGGAAGAAAACCCGCCACTCACCCTCGGATTCGCCCTCCCCAACGATAAACAAATCCAGAGGTCTTATCCCGTAGGATTTATTTGACAATTACGAAACGAGAATCAATTATTAGGTATTCAAGGCTTGCCTTTCTTGTCGCTCCGTCTCTATCGTCCAGCATACGGAAACCCTCACAAAACCATTTACCACACATTTCCGGTCATCTCGCGAGGCCGACTCACACATGGCCGGTTATCACAGCGCCATTGCCAGGAGTCCTCGGTGGCAGGGGTGTGAACATTGTCACTGGCTGGCACCCACACCTGCATTTTATGATTCATGACCGCTCCACAGCCCGGCAGTTATGAAATGCCCGTTATTCTTTTACTACCACTTAAATTTCAAACTGAATTGCCTTTCCTTCCATCTTTAAACATACTGTCGGCGAAATTGTGTGGGAAATTAATTTTGGAGTCTTTGCTACAAAGTTACTGGACAATCAGCAACGGCGGGTGATAATTTGTTTGGAATATTATTATGTTGTTTTTAGGGCTTGTCCGATCAAAATCCTGAATAAAAAAGCTCTAGGGTAAAAAGCTTGGCGAACGAATGCAGTGGATTCAGATTCATATGGATAGAACCAAGTTTTTCAATATAAGTTAGCTCTTGCCAAGCCACTGATAGGCCGAACTGACTTAATAACTGAGCGAATCAACCGATATAAAAGGTATCTATACGAGTGTCTTTATACTCAGGTTTTTATGGGTTTGATTTCTGAATTGGAAATGAATGTAATTTAAATTAACAATTTAAAAATAAATAACGTGCAGCGTTTCGAAACATATGCGCGTGTAGACATGAGCCATTCCTTATTCATTACGTATTCCACTTGCATACCCTAATGGATGCCCATCCACATTCTGTATCGACTGTACCTGTACTATGACAATAAACTCATAAATCACCCTTACAATGATTGTAACCATTGAATCGTAAACAAATCGATTGCCCGGACTCATTGCGTCACAGATAACGTGACGAGTGATGGCAGCAACAACGGGCTACAACGGGCAACAGCGGGCAACAGCGGGCAACAAGCGACTGCGGGAAATAACAAGCGCCGGGGACATTTGCATTTATAAATGATTCATGCGAGGCGCGTGTTGCCGAGAAAACATCACGCTGATCGCCGCACGAATTTTGACGATTGTAGGTCGAGGGGACGCGGTGACGAGCGTGGCGGAGGTACGTCACTATTGGACAAAGTTATAGTGCCTATAGTTACAGCAGAATGTATGAACAGAAAGATTAATATGAGATCAGAACATAACCATTGCGGTCGGAGCTCAGAGTGGAGGTTTCGCACAGGGAATCGCTGTGTTGATGTCGAGTTCAAATAGCGGAGGACCAACTGGCGGTTTGATAGAATCCTGCCTATGTGCAGCATTGTTGCATGAAAGCATGAAAATATTGACCGATTCATTTGAACTTATTTTATAAGAAATAAATATTGCTGTCGTGTATCTAATGGAGTGGGGGCCGAGAACAGAGCGAGGGTCAGTGGGAAGACCAGCAGCCCCAGGATTGGATGGCATCGTTAAAACGGCGGGAAGACTGTGGACGAAGCTAGCCAGGGTCATTTGTCATGGCGCACGAAAGAAGAGCCATAGGGCTCTTCGGCTCTCGGCTTTCTGCTGGGTATAGACCCAGCAGTGGGCGGAAATGGGCTGAAAATTATGAATGATGATCTCATTGAGTGTATTATAGGAGCTTTTTAAAAGCTTCTCATTGTATTAAAACTTAAACATGAGGTTTGTCAAGCTCACAATAAGCTAGTTTCTTTCAAGTCGCTACGGGGCGTTCGTAGAGGCTCTACGCTTGGCGTAGCACTAACGTTGTGACGTGTTAACAGCTCATACCACTGTAATGATGACGTAATAATAATGATCTTTATACCCGCTTCAGCGTGTGACTCAGAGGCCTGTCCCTAAAGTCTAAAACAAACACGAAATCCGAGTTCGCAAATAGATGTGTATGAGAAACTAAATATTTGGGTTTCGATAACATTTGGGGCAAACTTTTTGTTACTCGTACAGTTAATTCAATTTGGATAGTTTCGACTAAATTATACAATGACGTATTACAATATGAGTGAGCTACTCGTTAAGTAATGGCTTGGATTATGCAATGATTGTATGATAATGATAAGTGTTTAATTGTGTTTTTTGCCATGGTACCTAATTTACGAGACGCAGTTACTTTGTAGTTTGACGGTAGGTAATAAGGTGTTTTTATTTGTGATGTAGGTTATGTGACCATCCATTAAGTATGTAAGAATAAAAAGGCGCAAAAAGTATAAAAATATAATGATTATTTATAATAAAATAAGGGAGCAACATGTCCGCCGATAAACTGCTAAGCAGTTTGGCGGTGTATAATTAAGACGCTACTGTATATTATACTGAATAAAAAAAATGTATTAAGATATCCAGAGTGGTCATTTTCATAATTGGAAAGTGGACGAAATTGTTATTTTAACAAATTCACCCTTCATTTCTACAAATATCAACGCGGATGAAGCTATGGGCAAAAGATAATTGAAATTGAGCACAGAAATCGGACTAGTACGCGCCCTCTCCTCTAGAATGATGTTGTGAGCACTGACAGCGAACCAAAGGGTTTGGGCATATGCATGTACGAGTATAGTTTGATATTTGACATTTAAATGCCCGAATAATGTATTGGAATATGCTCACATCGCATGCACAGACTGACAGAAGCAGTTACCATATAAAACTTTTCTAGCGAACAATCTACATAGGGTGAAGTTTAAAACCTTTGGATTTGAGTCATTATAACAAAGCAAACGAAGACAAACTATTCCCGCAAAAACGCGATGACAGGTGCAATGAGCGTTGAGTCATTTGATGACGTTTGCATGCCAAATTTAATTTGGCGCACTTCGCGGCGTTTAGACGCCGGCGCCGGCGTGCGGGATGAATAATACATCGCTCGCACGACGCGCTCCTCTGGAGGCTCCGGTGGGGCCGCGGGACCAGGTGACGACTCCGGGTAACAATGCAAGCAATAGTGAACTTTATACGGGTTACATGCGGTTCAAGTTCAAAATTCGAATGTTGCATCCGCGCCGCATCTCTTGTGGGTTGCATCTAAAATACAGCGACCAGCAGAGATTTGAGAACAACCTCTGGTTTCGCTTCTCTTTCACTGTTATTATTATTATGATTACTGAGTAGGGAGAAAATAGCTGATGCGCCCATAACTGAACTGGTGTATTATATAATATATAGGGTCATATTTTATTAGCGGCAAATATTTCTAGGGTGATACCCTAGAAATATTTTCTATAGGTTATAACAATAAGGATAGTACAAAAAAAAATTTTTTAATTAAATTTTCGAGAAAAACGACATAATTGTTTGTTTGGAAATTCTACAAATGTATGAATTATTGCTATAATAATACTGAAATTAGAACGACATGGATGAGTTTATGCCACCAAGGCGCAAAAAATGGGGTTTATTTTTCTATAGTATGGAAAATTTTCATACAAGTAACAGGGTTATTTTTTCGTGTGAAGTGATACAAATGACCAGCACATATCCCCCTCTAAATATTTGCTAATAATAAAAAAGACTATATAGTTCATTCCCTCATATCACTAATATATTAACAAAATAAAATAAAACTAAAATACATACTAAAGCTAAAAATCTACAGATACTCATATCACTTAGTCATTGAGTTCAAAGTCAATTAAGTCCAATTCTATGCACTATTTAAAAACCTATCTGGTAGTCTCTGGTAGTCTGGTATCAGTTCTCCGGTTGTTAGTCCGGTTAACCGAACAAATGAGACTTTATTGTCGCCTGATATCAGTAGTGCGGCTGAAGAATCATTCCCCGCTGTTTTAGGGGTCGCAATTTAACGGGGCAATATAAAAGCTTTGACGATTTTCTTTTCAGAATTTAAAGTGGCTCTAAAGTCTCTTGAGTTAAACATACGGCAGGTGTGCACATCGTACATAGATAGGTACGGCTATATGTATATATTATGGGTGGGTAAAGAGCTCACTTCACGTCGAGTACACACTCATTCATCATTCTCAGTAACGCGCATGTCAAATATGTACGATGCTGCCGTCACCATCATTTATAGGGATAGTTCCCAGCTTACATTTACTGGTGTACGAGAGACAAAGGACAAATGTATGCTGCTGAAGATATATTTAAAGTTAAACGTACAAAATATCTAAAGTTTTATAAAAAACAATTTAAAAGTTCCAATTATTTTGATAGATTTCCAATTATGCGCCAGGAAAACAAATGGAACAAGTCCTCAAATCCACAGTCCAGATCTTGCTCTAGTATAATCTACATTCCTCGCTTGCTATTCGTTGCTTAATAATGAATTCAAATAACTGTAATATAATAATAATATAAATAAGTTTATACATGAAGCGTCGGTGGCGTGGTGGCTAGATCGTCGGACTCCCATGAGAGAGGTCCGGGTTCGAAACAATGCAATGCCATGTACCAATGAGTTTTCGGTTTTTTCGGAAGACTTACGTACATTTACCGACTGCTCTGACGGTGAAGGAAAACATCGTGAGGAAACCTGCATACTGAGATAACCAGTGTGTGAAATGGGGAAGGCAATGGCAAACGACCTGTGACGAGATGTGTTTAATTCCTTAGAATGGTCACGACCCTCAGCCATGAGGAATACGACTAAGAAGAAGAATCTTGAAGCTGATGAAAACTTAAACTTCATATTTAAACTATTTGAATATGAGCGCCGCGGGATAAGGTTGTTTACATATTCTTCTAGTTTTCCAACAAAAAATAAATAGGTAAGATTCACCTCTTTCAGCGTTGACTGAAATAGGTACCTCTTGAACGAGCTTTCCTTCGACGAGGGTAAAGGAGGTCGGTTGATTCAAACGAGGGTAATTGAATCCCCCTTTCCCCTCGGCGAGCGGCCCCCCGCGATGACGCTGCGTCTCGTTTGCATACGAGATGCATCGCTAAACTGTCTCTGAAGGATGTTCTCCTGCATTTTCCAGTTTCCTGCAGCATATAATAGGAAAATTGAGTTTTCTCTGTCGGAAATTTGAGTCCGTCTCTTGCTTTCGTAGATAAATATTAAGAGGCTTGTACTCCTAGGATCTTGAAACAAGGATGGCGACACAGGGAGGGCCCAGTTATTATAAAATAAACGAAGACCTCTTGCGGTTAAAGAAATTTGTTTCACTAAAAAAGGGTACAATCCACTTTGCTTAGGGAAATACAGGATAAACTTATTGTAATTAACAATGTGTACGGGAGACGTGATTTTAAGGTTATTACTTATTAATTTCTATTATATAATACTCTGGAGCGTCAGTGGCACAGTGGCTAGGACGCCGGACTCCCGTGCGGGAGGTCCGGGTTCGAAACCATGCAATGTCATGTACCAATGAGTTTTTTTTTCGAAAGACTTACGTACATTTACCGACTGCTCTGACGGTGAAGGAAAACATCATGAGGAAACCTGCACACAACCCCCCCCCCCCCCCTAAAAATCTGCCACGAGAGTCGTTCTATGGGATTATTTCCTTAGAATGATCACGACCCCCAGCAATGAGGAACACGACTTAGAAGAGAGAATACTCTGGTATTAAGGTTAATCTAACAGAAGAGCTGTAATTTTTCTTAGCTGCAGTGACCAGAAGACGAATACAATAATACAAAATATATCGTGTTGTCCACAGTGGTACAAACTTATCTGTTCCGGTGGCTAAAACTGGAACTAACGTTATTACTGTTCATAAATGATAATAGGTGTAATATTAAATATAATTTTATGCTAAATTATTTAATACCAGTCGATCATTTTTAGAAGTCGGGAATGAAGAATTTGTAGAACATGTAAATGCATTAATAAAACGCAATTGATTCAGTCCGACCACAGACACACAGAAAGAACCCTGGCTGACAATACACCGTCAAAAACACTGGGCCTCAAAATGTATGGAAGTCGCCATCCTTGTTTCATACATTGGAAAGGCTCTTAGGAAGATAATAACCTTTTAATTTATTTTTATTTACGACTAAATCCGCGTTTGTCCTCAATCTCACCTGGTGGTAAGTGACAATGAAGTCGAAGATGGAGCACACGGGTTTAGTAAGTACTGGCACTTGTAGGTATAAACACTGCCGAAACACATCGACGCCGAAGCAATTATAGGTGCTCACTTATTTGAATATTCTTTTTTAGATTAAATATTTACTTCAGTTACCACTCATGGATGCTGGAAACGTTAAAAGCGACATCATTGGCTTGTAAGTAAATAGCTCCCTTAGCTGTAGCTTTGAGAGCTTTGAGAGCCGAGGCCGGTCGCGTTGTGCCCGACTCACTGCAGCTCGATGCTTCTAAGATTCACTTCGAAGGTGGATTTCTCCAGGTTGTAGAATAGAATATATCGTAAAAGAAGTAAAGTAAAGTAAAGTACACTTTATTGCACGAATAGAAAACAACAGACAAGAGATAGAAAAGGAAATAGTGAAGTACAATTTAGGCGACCTTATCGCTAGCAACCTTCGCGCAGAGGAAATGATTTCGAGAAAGAGGTAGTAGGTACCTAATTCCAGCATCTCCGTTCCGCCTTCGGACTAACAGGCGCGGGGAGGGGTATGGAACCCCCTTATGTTGTTGATATCCCATCTGCTCGTACGAAGCGATTTGCTTCTTCGTTCATTATGCGAACGGCTAAGGAATGGAACAGCCTGCCGGCGTCTGTATTTCCTGAAACCTACAACCTTGGTATCTTCAAGGCCGGAGTGAATAGGCATTTACTGGACCCGCGTGCTCCATCGTCGACCTCGTCGTCGCTTACCATCAGGCGAGATCGAGGTCAAATGCGGGTTTAGTAGTAAATAAAATAAAAATAAAAGGTGTGCAATCAATATGGAAACACAACAATAATATAGTTATAAAGAAGCTTTTGTATCTATATATACTTGCTTATTATTATCAGCGAAGGACAATTAGGAGACTCTATTTTTAACGAAATATTTTTTTACCAAATTGATTAAATGTATGTGCTCACCCTACTCTACTATAATAACTTTATCTGTAATTCTAATCATCTCTAACTCGTATTTCTATTTAGTTACTGATTTTCTTTTCAATCTGATACAAATTCACCGCCTTTTCGAAGAAAGTGTATGTATTTTTCTACACGATTAGACATTTATTGTGTTCAAATATACAAAAAAAAATGTCCTACACGAAACTTAGCAGAAAACGTTATCATTCTTATATATACCACGGCCGACACAATACAATGCCAAATCAAATCAAATCGAATCAAATCATATAAATAAGGCAACGACAAAGCGCGTAGTCGCATGGAATCCCGAGATAATACGTTCAACCGAGAGAAATATTATTGGATAATTCGGAAGAAACAGCGCGAGAAGAAAAACTCGGGCACAATAAACAGGGGTATTCAAATGAGGCCCGCCCGAGGACGCGGGAAACAATGATAATATTACAAACTTATTTAGGATGCGGCCCCGACGCCGGCGGCGCTGCAAGGTGCGCAAGGTACTCGGCACGTACTCGTATGTAGGTACACGGATCTCGAGGGATATAGCGAGAAGATTGTTGACACAGTTGTCAGTGCAGCTGTACCCACTTGAGAGTTAAGAATGAATTTGTAATCAATCATTGGCAAATGGAATCCTACATTGATGCTTAATTGACTGAATTCAATCGAAGTGATTAGTAATTGTAGTTATGAGAATAACTAATACTAGAAATTATGTTTAAAAGAAGAAGAAATCATTGATGCAGACAGTATCTTTTACATTTTCCAGATTTCCCTGGCGCCCACACTAGGATACCCTGTGTTGTGGGGGCCGGGCTCTTCCGATATATCTATATTATGATGACAATCTATATAGTTATATCTATATAGTTATATAGTTATCTATATAGTTATCTATATAGTTATCTGTATATAGTTTCTTGTGCTTTATGTATTCAGACAAGTATAATGTGACTTTCGTTAAATCTATGCAGAACAAAAACTACTCGTACATGTCACACGTGTCCTCATGTTGAAAGATATTTGTTACTTTATAACAAAAAAAGACAGTTAACCCGCCACCCGCTACAGCTTACGCGGCCGCTTGTTTCGTGACCCCAGTGTTAGACCCGAGTAAATTCTGAAAAAATTGCGAGCGCGAATAACCTTGAATATTTACGAGACGCGGCCCCGAAAGGGTTGTCTTACTTCTTGCCTCTCCACTATACAGTGCCACAATGTAGAACACATACAGTGGATCAACGCCTATGTTGGCGTCGAAAATGTCCACAGCAGCTTCTACCGTAGTGATAAATATACTCACAAAGCACAGATCAGATCAGATTTATTAAATCCCACAGTTGAGGTATTTAATCGTGGGTTCAGTCTTAAGTCAATTTGCCGAAGGAAGTGCACTGAAAACACTCCTCCTACTTCTTCCAATTTCTTATCCTTAATTTGTATGCTGTCCAAGATAACGTAGAGTTAGAGTTGGAATACACGCGTCCGGTTTCAGCCCCGTTTCGGTTCGCTGCAACCAATCACATGCGTTCCGCCCTCCCCCACATGAAATCACCGCTTCGTGATTGGACGGAGCGAACCGAACCATCGCTGGAACCGGACCATGTAACCCAGGCCTTATTCCTACTGACTCTTTCTTTCACTTGGCTTCAAGCTCACCTCGTCGATCCTAGATAAACAGGAGTATCAGTGGGAGGATCTGTGGGCACTGACACGTCAACATGCCAGGTGCTCTACGTAGATGCATTATCGATTGCTTCATGCAATATGAAATTGTGTATGCTGTGGCGCAGCTCGCCCGAGATAGGTGTCGCTTTATGAAATTTGGTCGTCGTGTCAAACGGCCGGGAAAACTACACGCTGTACGTGTAGTGGTAGGGCGCTTCTCGTTTTCTCATAAATATTGTGAGGGCCTTTGCACTTTACCGAATATTTGTTTATTTCGTATATTTTGTTACGGTCGTTTTGTAAAAAAACTGGTCACCACTGAGGTAAACATTATTATAATTAAATCTGTTTTAAATTGTTTGTTAGATGGTACGACTCTATGCAGAGTCAGTATGAGATGGTACCACCATTTTACCAATTTCTGCCGCGAAGCAGCAATGCTTGCATTGTTGTGTTTCAGTTTGAAGGGAAAGAGAGCCAGCGTAACTACTGCACATGAGGCACTCTGTCTAATTTATTAAAGTGACTCCAATATCTTGAAAACCATTGATCCAATCCAATCAGACCTAGCTAAGAACAATCTCGACAAAATTCACTAATAAATTTTAAAAAAAACCGGGTCCAAATTTGGTCATCCGTTATAATGCCACAGACAAACACACAAGCAGACAGACCAACGTGTCAAACTTATAACACCCTCCCTTAATCGCTCGGGGGCAGGTCGGGGGTTAAAACCACCTAGGGTCGGGCGCCCGCTTTTATAGAAGCCAGGAGTGGCGGGCGGCATGACGTCTATCGGCTTTTGCTGCGTGTTTGTTTCGTCGCAAGCGCAGGTGGGCATTGCACGTGCACTATGACGTCACTTGTTGTTTGCACTGACATGTAAATAACTAGCAGGGGCAATTCATTAAAGAAAAAAAAATCGTACAACACAATGAAAAATTTACCGCACATTGGCGCAGAGTGACATAAATCAAGTCGAAATAATTCCACATTCAAGTGTATTGCGAGTGGTCTCGAGTGTCGCGAGTCTCGGGATAATCAGCGCCGGAGATTACACACGTAACCGCGGAAAAATCGCGGCAATAACGCGCGGGATTGTCGTGCGCGGCACGTACGACGGCCGTGCGGTCGGGGAGGTCCCGGAGGAACACGGGCTCGTTGAGGATGTTCAGGCCCGGACGACACGACGTGTAGTCCGAGCCTTAATGTATAGGTGTTTCTATTAATTATAATGAGAGGAGTTCAGAAGTCTTATTGATGAAAATGTGGTATGAATAAAACTTAAAGGTAACGGTCTTGTTACTATCGGTTATGGACAGCCGAAGATTAGGTCCATGTCATCATCATCAGTCAATTAATGTCCCCACTGTTAGGGCACAGTCCTCCCCTTGCACAAGGGGGTACGGTACGGATGGTATGGGTCATAATTCACCGAGCGATTTTACACGCCTTCGGAAAGTTTTGATTTCCTAAGACATGCAAGTTTCTTCACGATGTTTTCCTTCACCGTTAGAGCAGTCGGTAAATGTATGTAAATCTTCGAAAAAAATCTTAAAATTTATTGGTATATGGCATTGCATGCTTTCAAACTCGGACCTCCAGCATGGAAGTCCGGCGTCCTAGTCGCTAGGCCAACGACGCTCCATGGCATACCAAGAAGCAATCTAGGATACTCTGCTGATACTGTTGATTATGATGATCTGGACAATAAAAATCGGATTACATTATTTATGACAAGGTGTTGGACATTCTCCGAATTGAACCACTGGACAATTACGACTTTGATATTTCCCGACGAATCGGGCTTACAAGGTTTTTGTACTTTGTGTTTTCTTTTGTAATGCAATCTCAAATAAATGTTTCTTCATCTTTTGATTGACTTCAGGTACAGCAACATTTATCTAGCAAGTAATAAGAATGGACATCATCACAAAACATATTCCCCACTGTGCACTGGCCAGCCAAGCGTTCACACGTCGAGCCCAGTGTGTCGTCGCGCGATCTCCGGCCAAATTTATGTGTCCGCGGGGAAATTAGTACAGGTGTGGAACTATCGCGGGCCGGCCCACTGTGCGCGCAGTTAACTGCCGGCGTAAATGAACGGCCCACTGTGCACTCACTAGGTTTTTCCCAAATTGATGTAGAGGAATGTTTTCTTTAGACTACTCGAACCACTGGGCTATGTGGTGAGAAGATACGCCCAAAGAGTTTGAAATTCACCTTATGTAGATTTCTCGCTAAAAAAGTTTTAAATGAGAACCGCGTTTGCCAGATGGCGCATGCGATGTGAGCATTTTCCCCTTCATTAGTCGGGCATTGAAATATCAAATGTATGGAAATATAACATGTGTATTTGCACAAACCCTTTGGCTCGCTGTCAGTGCTCACATCATCATTCTAGAGGAGAGGACACTACTAGTCCGATTTCTGTAGTATATGCCCGAGTTTTGGAAGTCCGAAGTAAACATCTGTTTCGAATTTCTCAGTGCAGCTATAGTTTAGGACAGTTCCGGAAGCCTAAAATGTTGTGTTCCGGAATTGTGTCCACCCTGGAGCATAGAGGGTGCACCGCCTGGGATAGGATTGCGATTGGGGGGTGGGTTCAGAGCAAACCCTGCGAATTTTGGTTCTTCACTTTTCCCTTTGCGACAGTTGTAATAACTTAGGTATGCTAGGTTACCTGACGAGGAGCAGGCTGGAACCACTGAAACATCAAAAATATAACTTTTCGTGCAATTTGAGAGGGAAACGAATCGATTCAGGGGTAGGACTGGTTAGGGGAGAAAATAGGGACCAAGGGGTGTGGATTTTTAGGTTATATAAGTTATATAGAAATTCAAAATGCGAGCTCGTGCTGAGTCGCTGAGACGAGAGGGAAGCGAAAGTAAAAGTGACAGTTGTATTTTTTTAAACCTAAGTTAAGTAGCGGGGTTGCCACAAACGTAAAATTTAACCGAAAGTAGGGGAGATACCAAACATGTTGAATTAATAATTTATCTTTGTCAAAATTTAAAATTCTTAGTTGTCTGCTGATTCAGGATGGCCAGAAGAAAGTCCCAATTCCTTCGGGAATGTAACAAGTCTTGACTACACAACACTGTCAGAGGACATTTCACAGAAATTAGCCTCTCGTTACAGCGTGACAGTGGGCCCGACAAATTATTGCTGTTGGGACTGACACAGTACAGGGAACAAACAGCTAGTCAACTCCAACTGGTGCCACTACCCTATTGCAAAAAAACAACAACTATGAGATTGATTTCATTGAGGTTGTCCCTTCCTATATACTTTGTTTTGTAGTAATGAAAAAAGAATACGTAGTCATCTACAAGCATTTATTTCGTGTGCTGAATGGAAAGATAGGGGACAGCACTGAGTTTGCTTCATTCAAACTTTATTTCATAAAATTGATCTTTACAAGATGCTTATTCACGCTCTTTTTCTTGCTCTTCCATTTGTTACGTTTTTGCAGCACTGTACAGCACTCACAAAACATGTTGCGACCCGACTGAAGTTGAAGCAAGCCACGGCAAAAACGCATATGTACTAGTATGCTCTTACAAGTATGGCTCCACGTCCTACCTTGTGCTTATGTTAATAGGGCCAGTGAAGTCTATACCCGTGTTAGTAAACGGTGGTCTGGGTTCAATCCTATCGCTAGGTAAATCACCCATGAGTGGAAATGTCGTTTTAGTAGACAATCGCGTACACTTAAAACATAGATGAAGTGTTTTTTTATCTGAAATCATGGCTTGTGGAACGATGTTTTTATAGCGTCAAGGAGTTTTTGGACGATAAACGATAATTTTGTGATTGCTGATTGTATATTTATATTTTTATTGGATTATTATGAAATAAATGATTGTATTAATATTATTCATACATCATTAATTAGTGGACATTTTGTAAATTTAATATTATTGACATTGTATACATTTTAATGACATTCTCTTTTTCTTTTCTTCTCAAAATCTGTATAAACATTATTAATCTGTGAATTCGGTGTATATGTCTGTAAAGGTAAAGTTTAGTGTGACATGTTTATGCAACTAAATCTGCAACATTTGTAATTCTTACCTAAACTTTTACACAATAAATCTTATCTTATCTTTGCTTTGCCAGATTCGACCCCCTAATGGCTAATACCGTTGACGAACAGTACCTACTGAGCAAAAGTTGTGGACCGGCATGCATTGTGTTTAAAAGTTCTATTGCGAGTCACTTCACTTCAACCTCAATTCGTTAAAGATGTTTTGCGCGTACTGTAGTACTGTGTACAGACGTGTTTACTGGCGCCCCCTCGGGATTACAACGGGGTCCGCGCGACAGCTCGCGTATGAAATGAGCCGGAAAATTGTCTTTCGCTTCTCTTGAAGTATAAACACCTAATCAAATATTTACTTCGCAAAGTCTGATGACTATTTACGCATAAAAATATAAAGTAAAATTATGATTATTTGAAAGGGACTTGAAAGTAGCTGTGGATTACTAAGAGATCTTCGGTCTTGGTGTTTTCTCATTCAGATATCTCGGGTGAACTGGAGATCGATTCCACTAAATACAACGTAACTAAATAGAATCTAAACTACATCGTTATGACGCGTTTCGTATCCACTAACGATCCGTTAGTAAGTTAAGTTCCGACCGAGTCAACGAACGAACAGTAACGTAATTGTGCGTCGGTGGCACAGTGGCTAGGACACCGGACTCTCATGCGGGAGGTTCGGGTTCGAAACCACGTAGTGCCATGTACCAATGAGTTTTTCTTATTTTTCGAAGACTTACGTACATTTACCGACTGCTCTAACGGTGTAGGAAAACATCGTGAGAAAACCTGCACACTGAGATGACCAGTGTGTAAAATGGGGTAGGCACAAAAGATCCTCAAGGGTCGAAGTGCCGCTGGGTTATTCCCGGCCCCCTATCATAAGATAAGATAAGAACGTAATTGTGCATTCTACTTAAACGTTTAGTTTATACTGAATCGCAGTTGAACGGTAACAAAACGCTTCAACTGTCAAATATAACGATCGAACATAAGATCCTCCCGAATACTTTTGCCCGATCGATAGTAAATCGAAAGGTGGCAGTGGTAGAGTTATGCGCAGCAGAATGCGATTTGGTGTCCAAATAGAATTGGAACGAAACTAAATTGAAATTAGATAGAAATAGAACTACAAACGTTGTAATTTAGGCGAACTGAATTGGTTAATGTTATTTGCCAGTGTTTGGTCTCCGTACCGTGACTCTCTTGACCCACCGGCTTCCATCTCCTCGTTAAATATGGTCTGTCAATTTCCACTTCGTTTGAGACATATTATATGTTATGTCAGTCAGTTCCGTTACAGTTACTATCGGTTGATATTCGAATCTCCATATTTCGTACGTGATGTTGTAGAGAAATTCATAATTTTTAAATTAAATTTCCTTTTTTCCCTCGAACTTTTTTCTTGTAACCGTAGAGCGTATTTCTCAAGTTTACTTAGGTACGTGATAGGTATTATTAGTTCACTTATAATTTCATCGCCGTTTCTAGAAGGACATTAATCGCCTTACTAAGTTCCTTATGAACACGAGAGGCAATCAGATCGCGGGTGATCCAATCACAGTAAACCAGCGCACCGCGCCGTGCGGGGTGAGAGCCCATGTGTGGAGCACTGAGCAGCGGTGCTCAACACGGTCTATGAAGAAAAGACCAAACTTACTGTTCATCGTCGGTAACATTTAACATTTAAGTTAAGTTTAAGGTGTTCTTATTAGATGAAAATATTTGGAGATCAGGATCCCAAAAATGAAACTATGGTTCCAATGCAAAAAAAGCTATTTATTGACACAAGCTCTAATCTTATACAGTTCGACAAAAAAAATTAACACCGCGTTTTATAAATTAGGCACTGCCGATCAGCGCCATCTATCGGTGTAACGCGTGAACAGAGGGGTATGCGCTGGTTATTAGTAGACTTACGTCGTTGTTATAACTTGTAATTGAAGAAACCCTAACTTACATACGACATGACGCTGAGATGCCACACGAATAAATACTTGTTGTATCAGATATTCGTAAACGAGGGTACGGCTGATTTATTTAAAGGCAACCGAGGCTGGTGGCTGCCTTCTGGTCCGACTAAATTTAGAATATCTATTCTTATCATTGTCTGGACGCAAGAAGGATAACCGCAAATACTAGGTTATTTAAACACTACCACATAAAAACTTCGTTAAAAATACAAGTAAGTATAAAAAGATAACAGCACCCAAAGCGTAGTACTGGTACTGTACAGGCTCTCAAAAGGTTGGGAACTACTAGGGTGCAGCAGGCACTGGTGTGTAGACAGGCTGCGTGAATGACAAACTGAGCGGAGGCGGGCGCGGGAGCGGGAGCGAGCGGTGTAATTAGTTCACTGGATAAAGTTGCGGCGCGGCCCGCGCTCACACCGACCGGCTTCGGGTTTGGAGCATCATCTTGAATGAAGTTGAAGCGAATGACATCGTAGTTGTGGATGAACGGTAGGTGTTTGAGTCGCTCGCGTCAACTTCAACCCGGTCAAGAGTTATGAGCGTATTGTTTTGATTTAACTCCATGATCTTTATTAGCACGAATACCGCACAAATTCCATAGTTGTAGTCAGTCAATATGGAGCTAATTAGGTTATAGGATAATATTATCTGCTGCAGACAACTAAGTTTACTCTTGGAACTGAAACTGAGCTATTTCTTTGAGTCGTACTCGGCGTACCTACACATTCACAGGTTGCGGCATGTACGTGTAAGGCGCAGTTATATATCGTATCGTATCGTCGTAGAACGCTTCGGCGACCGACCTGCGGTGGACGTCCTACGGTTACCGATCTCCGTTGTTTACACTTGGTCGTTGGCCGAAGTCGTCTAACGTTCATGTTCACGCTGTGACCGTTCAGATGGTCGGTCGACGAGCAGGTGTAACCGCACCTGTAATGTCACGATACTAATATAATAGTATAACGAATTATCTGTAAGTAAATACGCCATCTTTTGCTTTGCCTTTCCGGTGTGACAGCAGGCTGTGAGCAGTGCCTGTATTCATGAGGCAACAAACTGAGCATACTTCCGACACGGATCGCTCGCCACCGCGGTTGACACAAGCGCAGCGCATTTGTTTGAATGATCACGGTACAGTGGGACACAGGTTCAGTTCTATTCTACGTTTAGAAGGGCCTTATTTCAGAAATCCATATAGACAATCTAGGTACTATTGGAGGATATAGGATGATGTAATGCGTGTGGCGCGTCTGCCCGCAACAGCTCCATGAGGTTGAAAACGCTCACCGCTGCCAAAGTGTATCGTATAATTACGACCCGTATTCCTACTAAACCCACCAAGGACGTATACGGTATATCAATGATTCTGTTGAGCACGGCTGCAGCGGCGCTAGCTCCTATACTACATTACTTTTTTAACCGATGTTGTAGTTTTGTAACGTACGCACACGAGAACTTGTGTATGTATAACAGACACAAGGATCTGCACAATACAACACGCGCAGTGCCAACAGTTTGTCCCGGGGGACACATAAACTGACGCACGTCAGGTCTACAACCGCCTGCCAGAGAGCATCACTTCTGCGCCCAGCCTGAGCTCCTTTAAGTTCCGACTAAAAAGCAGGCTTGTAGAGATAAGATAAGGTATAAGATCTTCCACCACGCGGGATGGTATGCCTGGTGACCAGTAGTGCTGGTCCACCAATGGATATTTGGAACTCATAATATATAGCCGAAGTCCCATTGAAAATATCAATAGCGCGTTCTATGTTTAGTATGGAAACTAGGCGTCTTAGTGGCGCCGTCTGTTGGCGAGTTGTATAAACTGATCGAAGTTATTATACGATGAACTATTAATAAATTATGGATAATATTCATTAAAAGATCGATATCGCCAATATGCTGGTTTGTTTACAATAGGAACAAGTTTCAATGAGCTCGTCTCTATGGCGTACACATTACGTATTCAGCCACTTTGTTCAACTTTGAAAGGTTTACAATCGTTCGTTCAAATACTTTTGCTTCTCTCGACATCAAGAATGTTAGTTATTATTGGAGAGGCACCAGTAGAAGAATAATATCAAGAAGAGAGGCAATAATAATTATGTATTAGATACTTTATGGATCTCAGCGTTCGTCGTTTAATGAAGGGATAGATATAGGGGTAGACGAGAGATCAAAGCATCTCTAATAGTTATCTCCGAAATGATTGTTACAAATGTATGTAGCAATAGATCATAGGCGAGGTTCGGAAGCTTCAGGCCGCCCGGAGCGTGCGAGCCCCGTGATAATAGAGAATAACTGGCTATATTAATTTGGGGCACATTTTCGAGGACGGGTCGGGCGGGGAGGAGGGGCCTAAATAACTAGTAGGTAGTTAATTTGGGTGACAAGTGGCGACGAAACCTCAAAATAATTATAGACATATTTAGCTAATTGAAAATTAATTACCAGGGAAATTGAACTGGGTTATCGGATATTTATAATACGCCATGTGAAGCGTAAATGTAGGGCTTTAAATCGTGTTTTCCGGCCGTGTTTGCGGAAGAGCTGTTTAAAACACATGTGCTCCATTTTAAACCTTTTCGTCACTTTAGCATTAACTGAGAGTGAGGTCAAACATTGACTTACCGTGAGTTTCAAGAAACGTCCTTAATGTCCAAAATGAAAGCATGTATTTTAATGAAGCCTTAACTTTAAGGACGTTTCGTGCATCTGACGGTTAGTCCTAATATAATGAGTTTCATAATGTTAATGATTTTCACCAAGTAGACAGTGAAATAGCATAAAGATAATTTCAATACCTACTCTACAGCATGTTCAGTGTTTCAACAATGCGGTGTGGAGTCTGGCTCTGCTGGTTAATACAACACAGTAAATATTGATACAGTACGCGCCGAACGCACTACCATACATAATGTATAGGTTGGTATCTAATAATATCATTTGTCAGTGATACCTTTAAGTAATAAACGTGAACAAAGATGTAGGCATATATTTTACCAAAAAAAACCCTACAATAAAGAATTCCACTCAACTTACTTTTTTCATGCAAGTTCAAAAACTGTGGTGTATGCCTAGCTTTAAGTTTATAGTTTTGAGTCTGTGGAACCAGTGTCAGATGGTGTAACTCTGCCGAGAAAATACTGATTCTGATTCTAATTCATCTGGTGACGAGGATGGGATTTAAAAACAGTTTTCCATAAAAATTAAAGACATAAGTACACGTATAACAGAAGACTACTTACTGTTACTAATAAAGAGACAACTCACGCAAGAAACTTGCGCAAAAAGTGTGTCAGTTTCCCGGACAAAGCTTTGCAACGGCCGAAGGGAACGGACAGACGCACATCAGACGGATTATGTCGGGTAATACGGGGCCTGGGAAATACCGCGTATGACAGTGGTTGTATATAGCGTGTTAGGCCCGGACTACAGTACCGGTTCCAGAATCGGTCGGTTCCATGGAACCGGTGCTTCATATAAACTCAAAAAAAATAATGCGCTGTCGACTACACGTACAACGGTTCCACTTGGAACCGGCCAGCGCGGTTCCTGAACCGAGTGCGCGGGGCTCGAGCGCAACGCATGTGTTTGAATGCAGTCGACTACACGGCCGGTACCGGTACCGCTACCTGAACCGAACCGTCATCGTGTAGTCCGCGCCTTACCCGGGCTCCAGTGACGAGACGCTGTGGTATCAACTGTGACACAGGTTTAAACGTTCACTGAGAGATCAATAATGACTACTATTCAAATATATTTTGAAGGTGGTACGACTCTGTGCATAATCAATGGGTGATACCACCCTTTCTGCCGCAAAGCAGTTAAATTGGTAGAGTGGAGGAGCACTTAGACGATCCCATGACATGGTAATGTACCTGTATTATTTGCAATGTCCAGCTTAGTCCAGAAAGCAGCACGACTCCGATGGCTCGGGCACGTCACTAGGATGGGGGAGGATCGGGCAGTTAAACGAGCGTGTGTAGGATGCCTTAACGGACGACGTCCGGTCGGACGTCCCAGACACCGCTGGCGCGATGAAGTGGAGAAGGATCTGCGGGAGCTCCGGGCGCCTGACTGGCTCCAGACAGTGAAGGAGAGAGAGCGATGGCGCTCTTTGGTATCGGAGGACAAGATCCACTTCGGGTCGCTGCGCCAGCGGAGTAAGTAAGTAAGCTTTAGAGTTTTGTCACGAGTATCTTTTACTATGTAGAAATTCTTATATTCTAGATATTCGTCGTCTTTATGTGTTCTCTTTAAACCTTTTTAAGATTCAGAATCCTAGTGTGGGTCAAAGACGTCGATTTTCTTCGACCAGTATCCAAATAACTCTGCAACCCTGCCCACACCCCAGCGAGGGAACAACACAGTCGTTAGACGAAGTGCGGCACATAAGTCAATACGCTGGGAGCTCATCAAATGTGAGGCGAGAGAGTTGCCCCGGGCCGCCGCCCGCTGATACGCAACTACGGTCCCGGGGGGCAAGGCGGGGCGGACGCGGGGCACGGGCGGAGCGAGTAGCGGGAAATTAAATAGCAGTAGGTTAAGCCTCTAGTACACCGTAGCAGTTTTAAAACAGAATCGGACCGACCATATAGAAATCAATTTTTCGGTTTTCTGGACTTTTATGGTTCCGGCCCGCGTCCGTTTTAAAATATTTGCAGTGTGTATTATAAGAATTTATTGAAAGTGTAGCAAATAAGAGATTGCATCTCTCTGGATGGTGAATTTGGTATGCTTTACAATCAAAAGTCGAGCTCCACGGGTGTTCTCCACTTAGGCTCACATTATAATTATTTCTATAGATTTATACAGCGGACGTCGCTCGGTCGGCCGCCCCCGCCTGTGGCGCTGGAGAGACGCGGTGGAGACCTGCGCGAACTACAAGTCAGCAACAAGGCAGGACATTGCGCAAGACAGGGAGTAATGGCGTCTCTTGGTTGCGGATGTCGCTTTTGGTTCGCTGAGCCGACGGAGTAAGTAAGTAAGAGTATATGAAAGTGACTGGGCTAATTTATCGCTCGCCTGTTCGTGTACCGTCAATCTCAGCACATCTACAACTATGTCCTATAGAACTTTTGTATAGAAATATCGCACCCGCGACCTCCTGTCACCGTGCCCGCCGGCTCGCCCTAGACAATAAATGAGTGGCAATCGCGCAGAGATTATGGCAATTGAGAAGGGCCGAAGTTCGGCGCTTACTAAGAGGTTTGCGTTAGTCGGCGATCGACCGCGGCTCGCCGGGAACTTGGTGCGTTCGCACCGCTACCGAGATAAGTTCACTAGTGAGGCCATAAGTTAAAAGTACGAGTAAGTTATTATTACTCATGTAATAGAGTGTGCATTTGAATCAAACAAAAAAGTAGGTAAAAATTCTAACAGTTTTTTGAATATTCGCGTATTGACAGTTTGAGTTTTGAAAACGTGGGGATATTATGGTGATGATGATGCTCCGAGGAAATAGTTGGAGGTCAGGCTCATTACTAAAGTTGCATGTACATGATACTGAGGAAAGTGTGGGTATCTCCCGCAGCGGGAATTCTGTAATTTATTCACAGAGCAATAACTCTAAACTTAGATCTTTACTGGTAATAACAGTTTATTACTTTGCACTGTTAAATGTTACTAACTGCCGCTTTAAACGAATAGTGAGACGAATAACTCTACTTGGTAAAACTAGATTAGATTATATATTTTCATAATACATTATACATAATAATTACATCGAATACCTACTTGGTCCCTGGTAAGTATAAGATTATTGTAATAGTCAAGGGGCTACTAAGATAAGAAATTAAGGATAAACTCAGGATACAATTGCTATTTATTTTTTATCTTGTAATTATTTTATTTTATTTTTTGTATTGTAATGTTTTTTTATTCGGTTTTTATGCCTTTTTAATACAGAATTATTATTATTATCATCCGACGGGACTCGAACCCACACCTCCGGCCGCAGGCTACGGCTGCGCGTAAACCTTTTCACTACAGACGACCCGAGCAGCGTTCGTCCAAACTTTGATTCACTGGCTTGCTTACAGGCACCCATCTATATTTATTACAATAATTCTTAATCTGCTAAAAGGAAAATAATGAAATAATAAGGAAAATAGCATTAAAAAATGTGTCATGTGAACTTGCACTGACGGGGCAGGAGCCAAACGTGAATTCTATAGATTCTATCACAGTCAGGCAATAGACCATAAGTCTACTCCGTGCGAAGAACAGACATCCCGTAGTATAGTGACAGTCCCAGTAACAGAGGTACAGTAGAGCGGCGGGGCCCCACGTACGTGTCACAGTGTGTGCGAAGTGCAGTTGACTCGCTGAAGTTGCAATAAAACTAGCCTCCGGCGCGCGGCGGCACGTTGTGCGCCAAGGCACGAGCGAAACGCGGATTCGAGGCTGACTGAACATCAGAGCTGTGCGACGAAGTGTTGCAGAGGATTTATAGGATGTATAAGGGCTCTAATATAGACTTGACCTAATAACTTTGGGTGGAGCTTGGTGATCACCCTTTTACATATTACTTACTGACACGGACGTATATGAAGCGATTGTTTTGGCGGATTTTTCGTTGCTCCGCGTTCCGCTTCCTCGCACAGCTAAGTGAATAATCAGCCATTACAATTATGGTCCACTTAGCTGTGCCAATTAAGGGTAAATTACTTACCCTTAATTTATAAGTGACATTTTACCGCTACGATCCTCTGACAAAATTCCATGGGAATGATGCATGGTCTGATCTGTTAGTTAGTATATAGTATATACTTACTTTGCAGCATATTATTCTGAAAGGAGCAAATGGTGTACTAATGGTGCCTAATTCACGTAATGCCGGTCTCTCGAAAACAAGACAGCATCGGTCGGTGAAGCAATCATAATCTTTTTATCATTTTTATTTAGCATTTAATATCATTAATTTATTAACACTTTATAGTTAATATCATTTTTATTGCAATTATTAGCAAGTGACATCAATTTCTATCATTTAAAAGCAACCTTATCACCATCCAACGCGACTCCTACAGTCGGAATATCAATGAATATGAATAGCAATCCGGAGCAAGGTGCGGGTGACAGAAAGAAAAGGAGTCTAAGATACTAAGGTTTAGAGGATATGGGAAGGTAAGGATGCAGAGAGCATGCAGAGCGTATTATTACCGGTCGGTCTACGCTCACAGCTTATGTCTTGGCGCGGGTGCTGGTTTGGGGAAGGGAACTCAAAGCAAGCGAACATAGTCGCCGCCTAGGTGTATGTGTGTGTGAGTGCTGCATGGCCGAAGTTCGCGGGAACTTTGCAGTCGCGCGCGAGGCACACCTTCCTAATTGGGTAAGTACAGGAGCGAACAGCACCCCATTTCTGGTACACTAACTTATGACGCCTCTAAATAATAATGAGTTAGGTACTTATTTTCTGTCGTTTGGGATCAATTGGTCCATTTCCCAAAACGTCAATTTCCCATTAAGTCCATTTCCCAATTCGTCCAGTCCCAAATCGTCCAGTCTCAAAACATTCATTTCCCAAAACGTCCAGTCACAATGTGTGCAATGCAATGTGTCCAGTGTCATCCCCGTGTCAACACTGTGTCATCCCCGTATCGTCCCCGTGTATTGCCAGTTGTACCTGTGTCGTTCCGGTGTCTTCCCCGTCGTCCCTGTGTTGTCCCCGTGTCATCCCCGTATCGTTCCCGTGTCGTCCATATGACTTTGGAAGCGTTGCATAGCACACATTGTGACTGGACGAATTGGGAAATGGACGTTTTGGGAAATGGACCAATTGAACTTTGAGTTTACGTGGTCTGGACTTATTTAATACGTAAATTGAAAGTCAGGCGGCGGTCTTAAACGCAAATATCATCTAATTCACATTCCTATGACAATCTTGTACCTGTATTTTATGGATTACTATTCCACTAGTCCCTACCAGCTAACATTTTTCTTCTTCTGTCATCAGTGGAGCTTCTTTTTGCTTCTCTTTTATGCTTTCTTAGTATTTGTACAAACTCCTACGAAATTCTGCAGAATCTTTAAGAAAGATTAAATGTTAATTAGTACTTGAATCAGTTTATTATAAATAAGTAATTAACTACGGATTACTTACTGATGAATGTCGGAAATCCTCCGACTAGTTTCGTCCTGTTTCGAAGGCCTTGATCACGGAGAGTGCGCTGTCGCCGCGACGGGGTTCGTCTCGCTATATCTTACAGCTTGTAATTCTACCAATTAGTAATATTTCGACCCGGAACCCTTCACAGGCGCCGTCCGGAGCAAAGGGCCGTCAAAAATACAATGCAGGCAGCTGAGGCCGATATTATAATATAATCCGTTCGTCCGTCTGTCACGCCGTGACGCGGGTCCGCCGGGTTAAGCCCCAACAACTGATGGCCGGACTTGCTCTTGTATTTATTAATTCCCATTTGCATTTTTTATTAGTGTACCATAGTGGCAAATGAAAAACATGACAGGATTTTAGAGTAAGTATGTAAATCTCTTACTCTTACGTAATTTTAAGTATTAAGAAATTGCGAAATGTGTTAGGAAAATTGGAGCTGAAACTGTATGAAATAGGATTAAAATAGAAAGCAATTAAACGTGGAAGCAATTTTAAGTCAATTTTACCTTGTAAAAGTTTAGTTCAATAAAGTATTACTTATTACTTATTTTATACAATCACATAACATTTCTCTCGTCTGCCACTCATCGACAGCGCAACGCCACAAATTTCTTCACTGGTACGCATATTCCACTGCAACGCTTCACAATACTTCACCTGTCTGCTATGCAACGTGTCGCTATCCACTCCACTTGTTCATCGTGCAACGCTTCTCAATTTCAGTGGAACGTTCTTCTTGGACAGTGTTTGCTTCGCTCGTCTATATACATACAGCGCTCGACTACCGCTCAGTATTTCACTTACATATCATCCGTGAAATTCCCCACTCCTCTGCCACGGGTTGAACACATTCATCGTCAGTAGTATCCATTGTTTTCGTTACAATTCAAATCACCTCTCTATATTCACACAAATACTAAGATACCATTCAAAACATTACTTGCCCATTGACAGTAAGAAGTTAAAGGAGTATGGTGTCTACCAACAGGCAGTTAGTGATCCAAATAGTTGATCAGGTTCAGTTTCAGAAGTTTTCGGAGTGGCTGTTGTTGTAGATGTTGTTTTGGTGTTTATTGTAGTTTTGGTGTTTGCTGTTGTCTGAGATACTGGTCGTGGTCATACATATCGTAGCCACTACGCAGCGCCTTCGGCGGAGAGGCGGGAGCGGGCCGAGACGACTTCACCTTACCGACGGGGCTGCAGGTAGCCTTGTACTTGTTGTACCCCTTAAAATCAACAGTGACCACCACGCAGGTTGTGTCTTCACAGATCTCCCCACGATGCGTCACTGGACCGCACGGATGCATCTTGGAGACGTAGGGCTGGTAGAAGTTCTCGCTCGCTCGGTGGATGAACGCCGGCGGCGGTTGCTTCATCAGCTTCTTGTCGGCGCTGTAGGGCTGCGGCATCAGGCGCAACGGTCTCCTCTTCGGGAGGAAAACTGGTGATAAACTGGACAGGTCGCACAGTTGGATGAACACTCCGATTGATAGCCACCATCGTGTTGATATCACACGAAACATTGCTAAAGTATATTTAACACTTGTGATTACAAATAAAAATGTTCCATTGGACGCTGGTTTCCGATCGGAAACGCTACATAGTTCGCCGCACCGTCGCATTGTGGGCCACACTGCGGCGGTGCGTGCACCAAGAACCTATATTGTTGGTAGATATTTTTAATCAGGTTGTTTTGATTCATGCCGTGGCGGCTGCATGGATGGTGATTTCACGTGAATGTTGATATTCGGAATGTGTTCACACCATGTCTTCATAGCCAGACGATAAAATCATCATTAAGGAAAGCAAAGTATTCGGTTTATGAAAGGATCCCTGGTATTGAAGCAAAGTAGCCAATTTTACATTCATTAGAGAAAAATTCAACGACCAGTGATCGCTACTGTTTTAGACAGGACTGCGGGAATATTTCAACATTTTATACAATAGACAAGTAAACAAATACTTACTTATAATGATTTTAGCAGCACTCAAGTTGGTGTTCATCCTTTAGACATTCAATCTTGCTTTTTAGAAGGCACGGGTTGAGCCATCAGGCTATAAATACAATCCTAAATTGAAATGAACTAATAAATAATCAAGCAGGAGTGGCGCCATACCAATTAATTAAGCTGATATGAGGACAAATACCATATCGGTTGCTTCGCTATCACCACATTTAAGCCTCTCACAGACGAACGACACGTGTCGTCGACCGAGCAAACGGCAGCCGACGGAGTAGTGTCGGCTATTTCCGTACAATACATATAACCTAATAACCGTCACACATGGTATGATGGTAATGATATGTAAAGGACTAAATTTAATAACTAATTGCTAATCACGATTGAGGACCCCTTTAATAATATAATGCATAAGGAATGTACCACTTACCGGTAGCCAATGTCCGCTCCCTCGCGTACCGGCCGGGCTTCGTTGTATTTACACGTAACTAACAGTTTTTAGGTATACATAATATTCACAAACACCATTGAGCACAATATTTTAGTTCCGTCCGCTATAATTTAAGCGCTTTTGATAAATTGCAATCGATGCATTGGTTTTTGATGCATGTCACACGAAAGTGAGGTTAGAACTGACTAGGCAGCTGTGAGGCGTGCCATTGCAATTGCAATCTTTTTGCGAATTCGAGGACGGGTCGCACCATCTAGCGGCTCGTAGTACAACCATATGCATTTACACGAAAAAAGAAGCCACAGTCGTGATCTATTTATTGAATCGAATACTGAAAAGGTAACATAATTAGCCTAATGGATAATCTCCATGTGGTTTCGTTCACTGCGACTTCACGTCGAGAACTCTTTCATAATCTCCAATTGGAGAGAGTCGCCTTCGGGTGATTGCTAAGCGTAACTCCCGTATTATTATACATTTTATTATCATTGTACGTATGTACATTCACGATTAATATAATGAAAATTATGATGCATTTAAAAAATCTGTATAGCATTAATTTGAAAGGGATCTTTGTTTGTAACGGGCGTCACCTCTATATGGGGTCACGTGTGTTTAAATAACTGTGCTCAAGGCATGCGACTCCCGGGCAACACTCGAACCAAAACACTCTGATTAAAAACACAAACCATGTACTTTACACTTCAGTATGATCCGCTATGTGGTCGGACTATGTATGGCGTAGTTTCTGTTAAACTATAGTGATAGGAAACTAAACAGACTCAATGATGTTCGGTGAAGCATCAGCGCGCTCATGGTTTTCAGTTGGTCTCTTAACCCAGTTGTGTAGCATCGTGGTGACGCCGGCGGCACTGCCCCAGCTCGGCATGAGGCCGTTGCGGCCGCTGTGGCGACTGACGACGGAGTCCCCGGAAGACTCGGGTGCCGTGGACATGCCGCCGGCGCTGACGGAAGATTTCAACCCCTACATGGTCGAGAGGGTGCCTCCGTGCGGCCCGGTTACGTACCCGGGGGAGATGTGTGAGGAGACCACGTGTGTCGTGATCACGGTCAGCTACAGGGGGATCCAGCGGTACAGGGCGTCGTGCAGCCCCGTCGGGGCAGCAAGGCACGTAACGACAAATCCTACTCCCAGCTACACATTACGCATGCGAAGTTACGCCACCTTCGGCTATGGAAACTACTATCACCCATTAAAACAAGGCAACAGCGACGATGTCTCTAGCAGCACCAATAATTTCTTGCCCGACAGCACCACCACCACCACTAGTCCCACTAGTCCCACCGGCCCCACCGGCCCTACCAAAAGCACGATGGTGGTCAACGATCCCAATCAGGACCTTAACAATAGAATCAATGAAACATGCTACAGATTGGCTAAATGCAGCAATTGGCAGCATAAGAAGAAGTAGGATTAGCACTACTAAATCGATGTAAAAGTTTTTTCAAAACCTTTTATGGCCGATTTACATTGGTCAAGTGTTCAGCGAAGTGGGTAAGTAGAGTAGACCTAGACTTATTATAGTGAGTAAGGACAGTGGTGTAAACCGATCGGACAGTGGCGAGTGCTGCCACTTTGTTAAACACTTGACCAATAATGTAAACCGGCCTTAAATGTTAAATGCTTAAGTTACGTTTAAGTTTTATAGGATTTACTTCTCTATTGTTAATTTCATAATAAAAAATATATATTGCGTTCTCTTATTATATTAACATACCTAAACATAAAATAAAATAAATAAATGTAAGTTCTTACCTTCAGGTGATATCGTCCATGAACACAAAGCAATTAAGTCAATATAAGCGAAACACAAAATTAAAGAACTCATCATGACAATTTCCTACTTGTACATATTCTGCATAACCAGGTGTCTGCGGTCTGGCCAGGTCTCCAGGAGCATAGTAGCCCTGGAGTAAGGTAGTGGAACGGTTTATTGTGGATAGCGGAGGCATCCCGAGTCCAACCGGGTGTAGCACATGGTCATTTCAGGTAGGTATAGAATATAAAAAAAATCTCTTGCAAGAATACCTATGTCGAGATCAGAACCGTAAATTATGATGTATGATGCCTAGTCAGTGGTACAATTGTGACGCTGCGCCTAGTTAAATGTGACAGATAAATGTCGACGGGCACTATACACGCTTAAAAGTAAACGTGACGTCACACGGCTGCCGTCAGTATATAATATTTATTTACACGCGGACGAACAGACATAAAAAGAGACGGCGAGGCGACGTGCGCGGGAATATATGAAGAAAGGGGATTTACCCTCGTCAAGCGGCAGACGGCTGCCGTAATAACTGGAAGCTGGCCACACGGACTGCTCGCCTCGCGCCCTTCGCCTACTCTACCAATTGTATCGGTCAGTTGCATGGAGCGGCATTAAAGTTAATGGCCCTTTAGCTCTTCATTCTTATCTTCGTGTCCATATTGTTGAGGAAAAGGTGTCCCCTTAAATGAGCCGGTGTGGGCCGCGTGATATAGTGCGGGAAAAATCTTCATATATTTATTTATATTCATCTTCATTATATTCTTCAAACATGCAGGTTTCCAGAATTGTGTGATCGGTATAAAAACTCTTCGAACAACAACACTCGCCGCCAATGACAGAACAACTTTACCTCTACTTTTATAACGCAGAAACCAAAAACGAATAAAACATACGAAGGATACGAAATGCGCGGAAAATACCTACGAATACTTAACTGGACTGTATATGTATATTTTGAGAAAAATGTTGACATAATTAAAATTACTTACTAAATGAAGATACTACCATTATTGAAAGGCGTATCGCACTTTTTTACTTACCCAGGCCTCGCGTTAAAGTCTGATCACCTCCTAAAATGAGGAAATAAAAAACACGTGACCGGACTTCCACGGCGGCGTCGTGTGCCAAAAAGGAAAACGAGCACCCTGAGCTCCCGAAGGAAAAAATATGATATTGCTTTTAAATATGAAATATTACGTTGAAAGTGTTCGCGTATTATGAAGAAAAAGGGTTTACCCGTGTCACGTTAGCCGGCGGAGGGCGCGATGCGTCTTCATTGGCGAAACAATGAATTGCCGCTGTACTGCTCACTCGCGCCACTCCCGTTATGTTTTTAGCCGTTTTTTGTGAATTATGGCGGCAACTAGCAGATGTTTATGTCTCCGGCCGCCTTTTGCTGCGACTCGACTGTGAAATAAACGGGATTGTTGTTTACTGGCGCTGTGTAAAATATGTATGACTGTGTGACCTCTATAAAACTAGTTGGAAATTTCTTTGGAATGTAGTATCGAATCAAATAGCTCTTATAAGGTAAAAAATTGAAGAGGCACAGGGACGTTGTGCCAAGGTACATGAAACCACAAGGAACATGCACCAAGATTCCCATACTTCACGAGTTAAAAGATATTATAAACAAAAGGTTAAAAATTGGCTATTGACACTTGATTATTTTAATACTGAAAAAATATTGTTACCAATTAGTTGAGTTACCCTTTACACCTACCAACATACACCCCCTCACACGCACACCACATACACACATCACACACACGCCATCTCACGCTCACCCCCCTATACACACACCCTCTCACGCACACACCCCTCACACACACCACATACACGCATACTTAACTGTTTAATTTAGTAACCTTATGTTTTTCATAATTTATTTATCGGAAGAGACCGGCCCCCACAACACAGGGTATCCTAGTGGGGAGCCAGGGAAATCTGAGAAAATTTAAAAGATACTGTCTGCATCAATAAATTTTTATTTTATCATATCAAAATCCATCGTCCATCCGTCACTGGTACCAATGTAGTGTTATTACCTATTTAAGGTTCTATAATGATTCGCCATTATTGGGTTTTTCATACTTAATGAGATTTTAATGGCCGAGTTATGGTTTGGTATGGTTTTTATTGTTTGTTGCCCATGATCCACCGCGTAGTTCACCCAGCGGTAAATTCGTTGAGTGTCCTGGGCGACTGACATGCTAACATGGACATTAAAAGTAATCAGAAGGCGTCTATCTCTAGTTAATTAACCTAACTGCGCTGTCTTGCGGTGCCTGCACTCCGACGCTATGCCTCTAGATCTCAACACGGACAGAACAGCTAATAAATACTAACCACTGGGAAGGACGTGGAGACAGAGTAGTTTCTACATAGAGAGAGAAGAAGCTATTTCTACACAGAGTTACCGGCCATCCTCATTTCCGATTATTAATTATAAAATAATCTTTTTTTTTTGTCAAGTTAAAACCGTACGTCAATTTTCTATTCGATTCTAATAAAAACACCAGTATTTTATTCACATCACTTACTCCAATACAACCCTAATACACTCACGTTATTTTAAGTCTGTCTGGTTCTGAACGGGAAATAAACTTCCAGTCCGTCATAAAAGCGCTCTACTCGTCTCGCAAGACGTCCCCGCGTATCCGCGGGACGGGGCGCCATCCGTCCGTGAAATTTTACAAGAGCCGCGCCTCCGTTACCGGCCAGACCCGGGAAGTGTGGGGCGGCCCTTACAGCCGGCTATCAAATGAATATCCATATGCCCACAGAGGATGAAACTCGTTTACAGAATGGATTATTATATTACTGATGTTTTATGTGGGAAAAAGTTCCTTTTACATTGGTTTAATGGCACGTTCCTCGTGCTCCACCTGGATTCTCCACCTGGGTGGAGCATGGGGAATTTAATTTTGTCATGCTCTACCTACCAATAAGTACAGTCAAATTAAAATGAATTATAAAAGAAAATAAAGGATATAAGTCCGTAGGGACACTGTGTACATACACCGTGCACACTGTGTTCTACATTGAGAATTATTATGTCAGCAGTTTTAAATGTCACGCGGCTGCGAGCGCGTCAGGCTGGTCGTTTGTCTACCACCGTCATGTATTGTATACTGTTTGGAAATATAAGTATCGGTTAACAAGTCCAGTGTCTCATTGAAGATGACTCCTCGAAGACATACCCTGGCTAGGACGTAGGTATAGACACGTACCGAACTCCTAGACCAGTAAAGAGGTGCAACTTTTATACCTCTAAAAGTCTATTATATTACTAACTTGAAGCTATTTAAACCTATGTTAATGAAATGTTGAAAACACAGAATTTGAATTCCAATTCTTTACCTTACTATCATATTGAAGACGTCATTGAAAGTGACCGACAATAACCAGATTCAACATGTCATGTAACAAGGTCGGCAACGCGAAGTAACGAGCAACAATACAAATTACTTAGGTAAGCAACTGTCTTCCGAATAACTACAGAATGTCAATAATCGAAGCTAACTGAGCTAAAAGCAGCGCCAGCAGGAGCGGGGCCGCCGAGTCTAGGCAGAGAGTCGGCGCGAGCGGCTGCGGTTCCTTGCGTCAATTAGACTCGCTCGGCTGCAGTGCGGTTTTGTTCCTCCGACCAGGGACTCACTCAGTATTGAGGCTACACTAATGGCGCACCTAACTCTCCTGTATTTATCCAACTAAACACTTAAGAAACAGCTTCTGCGTGCGTCGGAAAAAGGAGACAATAGTTTATTTAGTTTCTGGGCAGAAGAACGTCGGTCGGTGGCTTAGTGGCTAGGACGTGGGACTGCCATTTGAGTGATCCGCGTTCTAATCTAAACTATGCGAGGGCGCCGCTAGTCCGATTTCTGTATATGCCTCTAACAACGAGTTTTTAGGTTTTTTCGAAGACTTACGTATCCACGGCTCTAACTGTAAAGGACAAAATATCAGGTTGAAAATAAAAGGTTTCACAGTGACGAGAGATGTCTACGGGCGACGGTGACCACTTACCATTAGATGGCCCGTTTACCTCATCAAAAGTTAACAAAGTAACCCCGGGATCACCTAGACTAAATACCTAAGTTAAGTACTTACTCGGGTCATAGAGCATCAATTCCTGCTGCCATTCAAAATTAATCAAAGACTCGACGAACACCTCACGTTTCCTGGATTATATTCACCCTGGTTGTGGTGAACTTACCTGTTTTATTCCCAATTGTAAAAATGTAGAATATTATCTTCATTTCGATGTTATCCGCAGTTCTGCGACATTTAAAAGAAACGCGAAAAAGTCCCTCAGCCTTCAAAGATGGCATCAATATCATTAATATCTAGTATTGCAGGTATATCAAGGCGACGGTGACCACTTACCATACGTAGCTCGTGCCTACCTGTTTGTCATAGTCTATTGCGCCCGTGATTTGGCGCTCTGGGGCATACAGCCAGGGGTGGAATCGGGCCCTGGCAGAGCTGGGTTTAGTGCAAGTGCTCTGCCTTCCACTCCCAAGATTGACGCATGGATTAGTCTGCTTCGTCGGTGAGAGCTGTGGTAGTGTTGCTCAATGTATTTACGTTGTTGGTGGTATTTCTGAGTGTCGGTTATAAATGTTATGTACCTACGTTGAGTATATTATACGCTTTCACATTTCTAATTCGTGCAGGTTTTTTAACACATTTTTTGTGTCCACATTTGACAAGTACCTAGGGTTTCTAAAGTTTTCTCTTCTCTTTCCATGATATAAATATTATTTTCTTGTTATGTAATTTAATTCTAGTTCCATTTCATTATCAGCAATGATGCCTTTGCCTTTCAATTTACATAATATGCTAATATTTATGGTACTCGTAGGTAACACTATTAGTTTATTTGCTCATTTATAAAAGAAAACTTGAAGATAACGTTACTGGTACTCACCACTTAATATAATTAGAAACATGTGTACGTGACGTGACGTGACGTATCCGCCCTCCGTAGTCCGCCAGTGGGCACACTTTCTCTCGTCTCGTGTCGTGCCATCGTGTCGCACCGGTCTCGTCACCGTGACGTGACACGAGACACTTGTCTCTTCATAGGGCTAATTGCCAGGAGCATCAACAGTCCCTTCTGCACGTAAACGTGCAATAAATAAGCTTGTAATGTTACATTAATCCCTCTGGTAACCATGCTTGGGAGTAGACATTTTAGTTTGAACCTCAAAATTCTGAGGTATGTAAAAAGGTCATCAAATAACTTTTTGGTTTTCATATCTGTCAATTTTATGCTTTACGATGTGTTTATCTTTGCTTCATCTGCGTTATTAGACCTGAAAAGTCAATAGGTAGGTACTTACTTACTTTCCAACTATTTATTTTCTTCAGCGAGTGGTGAAATGTTTTCTCAACAGCCATTTTAACGAAAGCAGTTTATTCTTTCCAGTGCGATAGCGTCGGTATTCTTTTTAAAGAAAAATTCGTTAGTGCCTGCCGCGCTACCCGCGCTGAATGTCGATTAGAAAAAGACAAAGAGCCGATTGTGGAGCGACCGGAGCCGGGGACGGGAATCAATTAAGGGGCACCATCGATCCTCGAGCGGCGATAACGTCCGTCGGGGCGTTCGCAGCCGAGATAAGGTCGTCCGCGCGGGCGCTGCCGCCCAAAGACTCCCGCGGATCTCCTTTTAATTATTTCAAACGATTATCGACTCCACGTGTCGCTCTGTTACACTTCTGACGCTATCTAGAATAGGGACGTCGAGATAGCAAACTTTGTTTCATTCTAATTTCAATATCTTTATTTACATCGTCAAAATTTTCACACAATCTGTACAATAAAAGTATGTAAATAATTATAATCTAGTGATATATCTCTTATTTTTAATAAAAGATACATTTCTTTACATTAATATTTAACTAGATCGTTCGATTAACAAATCATATACTTACATATTAAATATGATAATATATAATTATATTTAAAATGTATCCTTCATACTGTGCAGTAATTTTGTTTATTTACAATTATTCAACAAGCGTGAAGGGCAAGCTTGGTTACTCATTTACACAAAGTCGACTTATTTTGTTAATATAAAAAATATGACTGTCTAACATAACATTGCAATTGTCACAACATAAAAATATGACTGTCTAACATAACATTGCAATTGTCACAACATAAAAATATGACTGTCTAACATAACATTGCAATTGTCACAACATAAAAATATGACTGTCTAACATAACATTGCAATTGTCACAACATAAAAATATGACTGTCTAACATAACATTGCAATTGTCACAACATAAAAATATGACTGTCTAACATAACATTGCAATTGTCACAACATAAAAATATTGAATACAATATTTTAAAACATTTTGTACAATAAAATAACGATTTTCATTTGAAAACAACTCGAAGATAGGGAGAACTTTGGCACATTTAGATTTAGAGGGAGGTCGGGCACAGTCCTACGCGAAGCGTTGCACCACAATGAATATAATTTTATTATGTAAGTAAGGAATAATATAATATTACTTTGTATTAGTTTTATATTAGACTAAGTTTGGAAGGACATGGTACACGAAAACCTGTACAATAGATACGCGTAATGGAATGCAACTAAACAGACCGACTAAAACAATATTAATCAAATGACATTCGTATGTTCGCTGTACGTCTCAATGCATGCTATATTGTATTAAATAATATTCTAGTACGAGTAATGAAATAGGTATGCCTATATTATTTCATTACGTACGAAATAACGCTAATTGAAAAATTGTACAAGCCAATGATTGAAGCGCTAAGAGGAAGTATAAAATAACTGAACGGGGTAAGCACAGTCACCCAAAAGGTAACTGCGCACTTTTGATCCTTAGTCAATAAGATAGATAAGTGGTCAGATAGTATTTCGTTGACTACAAAATCATTTGTTTCCATGTCTCATAAATCATAATGATTATCTTAGATACTATTCGTATGCTGAGGGAAATTGACGCACCGACAAACATTCATTCATACAAATATAAAACTCTCTCTCACTCTCACACACAGGATATGACACAAGAATTTCCAGATGATATGTTTCAATTTGCTATTTATAATACAAAAGGAAATATTTTATTAGATTTACATACATTTTCGTTAGTCCAGACGGAATAAATGTCAGAAAAATTCAACATTAAAAGCAAAAATCGTAGTAAAATTATAAAATGACCTTTTCACAAAATATACACACAATCTTAACGAGGAGAATATTGTTGGTGTATTCATGTATGAAATCAAACTATAAGATCCATATGAACTAGCAGAACAATAGCCAGGAATGACGGTCGCCAGCAATGTAAACTTCTTGTACCTGAAACAAACAGAAAATAACTTATTATATATTACTTATCAGTGAGTAATCCGTGATTAATCACGTGATAATTTTGCTACAGGACACCGATGAAGTGACTGACAAATGCTCGCATTAAAGTCATTAAAAAAACATAATAAGGAATTACCAAAGGAAATTTTCAAAATTATCATCATTATTCGATGCAGTTATCAAGTAAAACGAACGAACCAGAGAATTTTGTAAGCAATATCACAATAAAAGTTAAAATTCCGGTGTGTCTCGGGGAGGCTCCGCGAAGTAGGACATCGTCGAGGTATACGCTCGCGTTATCGTTTCCGCGCGACTGCCTGGCTCTCTGTTTATCCAGGCTTCGTAAAAGCATTGTCGATATATTTCTTTGGATTAAGTATACTACACTATAAGGATATTTCAAATACTTGTATTTGCTTTTATAGGTCAGTCAATGAATCAATCATTTATTCGTGAACATAGGTAACAATAAGTAGATATTAGTATACATTTTAGTCAGTATCACTATGCTCTGTCGTTTGTATGAAAAGTTAAGTTTCTTATGAAATCATCGTATTTTTTTTACGAATTCTGGATCTTATTGAATGATATATTTGAATCGCAGTGTTACGCAGCCTAACGACATAATATTGTTCCGTAAACGGGTATTTCAGCTTTGTTAGTTTAGGACCTCAATACATCAAAAACACAACGTAGGGAGCTAGTTAATATTCCGGGTTCATATTTCAACTCCATCGGTAATCTTCGCAATAGATCCTCTTATATTTATTCAAACGCTTCCCCTGCTCTATTTGATATCATATTATCCGGCTGTTCAAACACTTTTTCCTTGGCCGAGCCCGAGCTGCAAGAATTGATTGTACGCGGTCTGGCCTGAATATTTATGAGGGTTAAGTGTGTATGCGAACTCGTTGAATGTTTAATCTCTATTTGGCGGTGCGGAGAAAGCGACCTGAGCCTGAGCTGCCTTCACACGGAACTTCCAAAAATTGGCCATGTACTGATGTAGGTATACTGCCTTATCATAAAGTGTACGAAGATACTATTATGTTATGGGTCTATTCTATTATGTTATGGGTGACATTTCATATTCTGTAAGCTCCAAACATTGCTACATTGACCTAGCATTCGCATATAGCGAATCAGTATAGATAAGTTCAATTTTTACAGAGCAACTTTACCTATATGTAGTTTTTATTACACCCTGCTCTGTATACTGCTCTTCATGGTAATCACTTTGTTCCCGTCGTATTATGCTTTAAAAATGTTCATTCCTTATCAACAGTTCCTCCTTTAAAATATGTTCTATCAGTTTTGCCTAACGGCAATAAAGTTTCCTTCTGATAAGAATACAAAATGAACAAGATATACGGAACGGAATAATGCAAGGAGTTTCCAGAGAAGCGATGTAGGAGCATACTAAAGCATTCTACGAGATAAAACATCTGATGTAGAGCTGGGTGGCCAGGGCGGAACAAACTATAAGAGCGACGATGTAACATGGCAATCCAGAGCTTACAGCTAAGGTGCTCTACGTTAAAAGGCAAGTTATGATGGATTTCAAGCTGACGTGGAGAATATTTTACATTTAGAAGTGTTAACATATAAAAAAGATTTCAACAAATTGAAAGAAATGTCTATTTCTACGCTAAAAATACGCCCATGCAGATTACGGAAAGCAATAATGCGTAGTTATGCTATACTGGACAGAATACATGGGATAGAAATCAATATTGTGTAACTTAAGCACCTACGTAAGATATCAGTTTCACACTTAAACCAGAAAATAAAGGCTTTGAAACGAATCCCCACTGCGAATTAAGATAAAAGATCGAATGTCAGATATCCCCAAGCCACTAAAACAATTGCCACACCCAACTCCCGTATTCCCAAGGAGCCGAGGCGCGACTTCTCGCGTTCATTTTTTACCGCCACGGAGCGGAGAGGCGGGGGGGAAACTGGGGGATAATGCAGTGTATTGCTACAAAGAATACGAAGCTGTAAGAAAGCCTCCAGAGCCTCTGTCGCTTTGTGATACGATTATAAAAAGAGCTTTGCTAAAGTTCGTGGTTACGGTTTTTTTGGGTTAGAATTATTTAATGGAATACGCATAGTAAAGAATTAATAAAAAAATTGTACAATTGAATCTTGAGATGAAATGAACAGCAGTGAAAGGCAGTAGAATGGCAGCGAAACAGTTTAGCTTGGGTTTTGGTAGGATTTGAATGTGAGCGCGGTAATAAGCGGTAGCGGAAATGCAAATATCCAGTTCGACATTTTAATGAGAGATATCGGATTGAAAGTCAACCGCCTAAAACTTCCTTCCTTTGTGATTAACTAGGTAATTACTAGAATATAGAAAGGGCCGGACAGAGCACATTTTAAAAGAGATTGAAAACTCATGCACGACCAAAGATTTTGAAATTAACCTAACGAAGAGAGGGCGCTACTAGTCCGATTTTTGTGCTCATGTCATGACACTTCATGCAACTGAGTGTATGAATGGAAAGCGCCATAGAATCACCATCAGGACAATTCTGAGGTGTCGAAGACATCTCCTATATTAAAGCGTAAGCGAGACAGATGACGTAAGAAAGTCTGCTGAAGGAAATTGGATTAGAAAAGCCCAAAACCATAGAGAATGGCGTACATTGGAGAAGACACAGCAGTGGGTGGAACCGGTCGAACAGAAAGAAGCAAGACAGGTGACATGTGGAAGGCTGATGAAGATGAAGTAAGCGTGGGTAGTGGGTACCTGAGACGTGTTGTGGGTGCGGCGCGCGGTACACGTGGTGCGCGTCGCGCTCGGGCGCGCGGTCGAGCTGCGCGCGCACCACGCTAGGCCGCTCCGTGCCCGCGCCCGCTTCCCGCTCCCGCTCCCGCTCGCGCGAGGCTGCGCGTGTGGCGTTCGCGCGCCGCGCGCCTGCAACACGCCTCACGTCAGTGAAGTGGACTGGTGATTACGATGAGGTGGTAGTGATGAGTTTCAGGAGGAAAGGTTTTTTTAAACAGTCTTTTAGAGGCTTTGGTACACGACAAGGTGACCATGTCAGTCTCGTTAGGATCATTAAGGGAAGGAATGGGAAGCTCAAGTATTATTAGAATCAGCCCTCGCTTTAAGATCTAATTTAGCAAAGAAGAGTAAGTTTTTCATAATTATTGAGGGTTGACTCAAAGTAACAGTAAGCCTCCCATTTTGGAGCCTCTTTTTCGATCAATTTTCATTTGGTTACTCCAATAGAGGGATACAATTCAGACTTTGAGTTTATAAACCCCAGAACGGTCTCAAAGTCAATTCCGGCTGTCTGATGAGAATGATTTGGTGGACACGAATGACACAATAGTTAACCAGTGCGATAAAACCGAAACCACAAATTGTCTAATAGTTACAAGAATAGTGAAATGGCAAAGAAAGTTTTCAGGCAATGATATGGTATTTCACGCATGCTCTGAATAATAAAGAATTCACTACTTCAGGCTTATTGATGTTAATAAAAACATTAGTAAAAGAGTGTATTTTAGTCATCTCGCACATATGAATCAAACTAAGATTTGATGATGAATGGTTTTAAGATTAAATTAGTGATAATGACACAATGAGAGGAGATACGAGTAGGAAATTATGTCAGATTTAACTGGAGTTGCTGATAAAGCAATGCATGTGTCATTGTGTTTTTGTTTCACTACTACCCTTTGAAAACATGATAATAAAAATATACAGAATTATGCTAACAGTCTCAGAGGAATCATAAAAGCTGAACATTGCAGATGAATGTTAATTTTGACAAATTACGTGAAACATAAAATACTCAATGCATAGAGTTCACGCTGACTTAATGGCCATCGCATATTATACCAACTAGACGCGAACCCAACTCAGAGCAAAGCATTGAAATGTGAGCTTTATATCGTAATTCATACAGGTTTTCAAAATTCAAAAGTAGAAGGTGAAGACGTCGATGAGTTGTCAACACGTGGGGCACTCGACAACTACTTCACTTGAATTTTGAAAACCAAAATTATAAAGCTCACATTTCAATGCTTTGCTCTGAGTTGAGTTCGTGTCGGGTTCGCGTCGAGTCGCTACAATGTGCGATGGCCTTAATATATACTGGCGGTGGAAGAAAGGGCATTAACAACTTACTTTCTTTATTAGCATTGCTCTTCATCTCCGTCGCCTTGGGTGACGTCGACGGCATCGGGATTTCTGCAGAGAACAGCATTTTTAAAGCATTTTCTATTTCAAGTTACTTTTCATCAAAGAAAATTAATTATTTTGATATTATGATATAGCTTCATCTTGTATAAAAATATTATTCAAGACAATTTTATACAGTGGGACGCAAAAATAACGGGTCATTTAAAAAAACCTATATTTCCTTAAATATATGAGATTGATTATCCTATCCTTTACATAAAAAGGCAAATCATTAATTTATCGCTTATAATACTCATTACTGATCTACTTACAACATACTTATAATAAATACATTTATTAAATATAAGTTGCAGATACAGTTCAATACAAACCTATGTCTTAAAAGGTAACGAGACATTTTTTATTTATTTTATTATTTACTTCTAAACCCGCATTTGCCCTCGATCTCGCCTGATGGTAAGCGACGATGAGGTCGACGATGGAGCATGCGGGTCCAGTAAATGCCTATTCACTCTGGCCTTGAAGATCCCAAGGTTGTAGGTTTCGGGAAATACAGACGCCGGCAGGCTGTTCCATTCCTTAGCCGTTCGCATAATGAACGAAGATGCAAATCGCTTCGTACGGGCAGATGGGATATCAACAACATAAGGATGGAACCCCTCCCTGCGCCTGGTAGTCCGAAGGCGGAATAGAGATGCTGGAATTAGGTACATTTGCAACAATTTTAGTATTTATTTGCACAGCAGAGACTAGACGGGGAGCCCCGCACTAGAGCGGGCCTGTCCCGCGGGACGCCGCTGTATTATGGTTACCTTCAGGTACACAGGTAAAACAGTGGCTGTATGATTCATTATACTAATATCATTTACCTTGTATAAATTATATCCAATCTGCTCGTACGAAGCGATTTGCTTCTTCGTTCATTGTGCGAACGGCTAAGGAATGGAACAGCCTGCCGGCGTCTGTATTTCCCGAAACCTGCAACCTTGCGATCTCCAAGGCCAGAGTGAATAGGCATTTACTGGACCCGCATGCTCCATCGTCGACCTCATCGTCGCTTACCATCAGGCGAGATCGAGGTCAAATGCGGGTTTAGTTGTACATAAAAAATAAAAGATTTTTAAATTGATTATATTTATAAGCACTAAAACATATTACTTAATCACTAAACATTACTAGGTACATTACAGTTTCAATTAACTTTATTAACATAATTATAAGTATGTATTATAGTTGCAAAAACTCTTAAAAATCTTTGATATGAGGAGTTTGTGTGAATGTGTGAGGTGAAGATGTGAGTGTGAGAGTAAAGTGAAGTAAAATCCACTTTATTGCACAAATATAAAACAACAAACAAAAGATAGAAAAGGAAATAGTGAAGTACAATTTGGGCGGCCTTATCGCTAAGAGCGATCACTTCCAGGCAACCTTCGGGCAGAGGAAATGATTTCGAGAAAGAGGTAGTAGGTGTGCAAGCATTATGGAAAACGTTGTATAAGAAAAAAATATTTACAACAATAACATAAATTTCATACTATACTTACTAAGTAGGTACATAAAGTAAATAAAGTGTGTATGATATGATTGTAAGATGAAGTGTGAGTATATGTGTGCGTGAGTGTGGGGGAGCATGAGTGGGATCAGTATAGATGTGTAGTTCAAACATGTATTTTCAGGAATTGTTTGGTCTCGTTATAAGTCCAAGTCTGAAGTGTGTTTTTTATTTTAAGCTTAGCTACAAATACGGCTTGTAGAGAGAGATCGTTCGTACAACTTTGGGAGATATCGTTTTTTCTAAGTGACCCGTTATTTTTGCGTCTCAGTGTATAATGTCTCTTGAATTGAATTCGTGAGCTATTTTATAAGAATGAGATCCTAGAGCTCTTAGATATTTGTGGATTTCTATAGATATACGTCTACCTATGTAGCATACTACATACCATTGAATAGAATATATTGAAGAAAGTTACAACTACTAGCAGAGATCTAAGTAAAAGTACCATGTGGTAACACCACTAATGGTCAAAATCAAGTCTGATCTGACATCGGCTCAACGTAGTATATCTATAAACATGGAAATATTTTAAAAAAAATACACAGTGTGCTGGTGACACCTAAATCATCAGCGCTGATTGGTGTTGATATGCTAAATGGTTCTTTAGATAGGTTCACAGAGTATTTTGGAAATTACCATTAGGGGAAACGAACATTTTAAGTAAGCGGACATGTTGGATCTAAAGGTAGTAGGTATGACAGACTCACCGTAAAGCCTGATGGAACCCTCAGTCTCGCCGAGAGAGTTCTTTGAGATGCACCGGTAGTTGCCAAAGTCGCCGCTCTGCAGGTTGCGGACGGTCAACTTCATGTGAGCTCTGGTGACAATAACAGTATACTGACCCTCATTACCATTGCATTATCTTGTGGTAACAGGCAAGGTGGAGAGACGCACATACGCTGGAAGAAAGAAGTCATGGTTGCGAAACATCCGAGAACGGACGGGAATCGCCAGCGTAGAAGAACTGTTTCGATTGGCGCGTGTCAAAAAACTGTTCTTGTGTTATTATTTTATTTCAGAGGCACGCAGACGCTTTGGAAGAAGAAATAAGCCATGGTTGCGAAACATCCGAGAATGGACGTGAATCGCCAACGTAGAAGACTGTTACGCTTAACGCGCGGCAAGAAACTGTTCGTTGTGACGACAGGCGTCCTCCAGTAATAAAGTGACACCTTTAGAAGAAGAAAAAGAAGAACAGATCCAGTAAGTAGACGGTAAAATCCTAATAATGGAGCAGTTACTATACGATCAATTTGCACATAATAATTGAAAGATCACACTAGAAATTATGATTGATAGATGACATCGGAGGACAAGATCAGATGGAACCGCCGAATTTAGATTTAGAGGAGAGGAAAAAGGACCTCTATCTAAAGCAGTATGTAGGTATATGAGATGTACGAAAAAATGAAGTAGGTACGTTTAAAGCCTAGAAGAAATAGATGTTTATGTAGATAGGAAACCTGTTGCTAGTAATGATATACATCGTGACCACGGTTCTCTTGTACAAATACTAATAAGAGAAATATAGAAAATGTCACAAAACAAACCGAACGTAGAAACATTTTCTAAACAAAATACTGGTATTTGTCATGAATTCTATGAATTATTGAACCGATGTTCATCTCTCGACAAATAAAAATAGATCGAGCTTTGAACATCACAAATTGTATTACAGCAGATACAAATAACTCTTCTCAAACTACTTTATCTTCAAGAAAACGCTGAGTCCATTTCAATGCGGAGTAAAGTCTGTAGCACCGTCCCTTTCTCGCTTACCAGCTTGGAAAGAGAGGGCGAAGTTACAGGAGGAATTTCTTAACTGGACTGAAAATTATGGGCAATGAACGAACGACGAATGTTCTCTGGAAGAGTAATACTGGTCTTTCTTGGTACCTAGTCTCTATATGTTTGTGAAATGATATCGAGCAAACAAATTACCATGATGATTTAAGAAAGTGGCAGCAAATCAGCAGCGTCGGTTACAAATCAGTCTATCGTAATGAATGGCCGGTGTCGGCATTAGCAGAATATTTCCGACTCATCAATAAATTACCACGGTCCGGCGGTAATGGCCGGTCGTCGGGATCAGTCGAGTGTGGCCGGATCCGGGCAGATCCGGATCGTTTGCGGAGGATTTGCCGGACTCCGGACGCGGCAATCCGGAAACAATATGTAATAATTGTGGTCTCGAGGAAAATGTTTATTGTTATTGGTTTTATGGGCGTACTTATTGTTAGTTTCTTCTTTAGTGACTTCTAATTATTTAATGGAGTTTCTATGAGTATGGAACTGAAAGGGATTTGGATACTTGTATTATTTGTACCTAGTATTAATAGAAACGAATTTTTGTCTAGATAAAAAAGGATCCACGTCCTACGCGCTACTCAATTATTGCTGACAGAAAATGAATGAGTCTGAAATAAAGCCTTTTGCAATATCACTGATATAACAATTCACTTATAACAGTCTATTCCCAGACGAAATATTTCTGTAGTCTATTGCTGCTACTACTACGAGTATAAACTTAATGGATGATTTATTCAAGGGGTTATATTTTTCATCGCTGCAAGTAGCCAGAAGGTAATCACCGAAATTCACGGTTGTCTATTATGACTTACTATGACGCATTATATCGGAAGATGGCAACCATTAAATTGACCGACACTGTACATTAACTAATGAGTAACGGTTGCACCACGACTCCTGAACCAATGCAAGAAGCACCTAAAATGTATCTGGAAGAATAAGATCTTCACGGAGCTCAACTTGGCTGTGACGAAAAGGGGTGTTTTTTTAAAGAAGGCAGTAGTGTGGCACAAGAAGATAGGCAAAACAACTTTAGATTGCACGTCATTGTACGTCATCAAACGAGTGTTACTTAGAATGACGTATCCTTGTGCGGTGACGTGAACATCGTGCAATCCGTAGTCGATGTACCTGGTGAAGAATGAGCCGTCTTTTTGTGCCATGGGCAGTAGATCTCACCTGTAGGAGTTCTCATCGGTGTTGATGGCGTACTTCTTGGTGGGCAGCACCATGACGTTGTCGTAGACCCAGTAGGAGATGGCGCGCGGGTGCGCCTCCGTGTGGCAGTCCACCGTCACGTCGGTGCCGGCCGGAGCGCCCACCAGCTGATTCGGCACCCAGATCATCGGCGAGACTGTGGGCAGACAGGCTGTATCAGTGTTGAAGATTAAACCGGGGGGGGGGGGGGGGGGGGGGGGGCTTGAAGTTTAAAGTCGGATTGTTCTAAAGTTTGAGTAATCTGTGGCTGAAAAACAAATAATTTGATTTCCAAAAAACAAGCATATCTATGCATATTACAAGGATTACTTCACTTAGGATCTTAAACTTAAGGCTAGAATTATTAGCCTTGTGTAGCAACTGGTGTCTAAACTAAGATTCTGTAATTAATACACGAATATATTGAAAAACCCCCTAACTGTTACCGTTCTAGAGATCCCATCTGACATCAAAGGTCTTAGAAACCCCATGCATAAAAGATAAGATAAGGTATTATTTGCAATAATACATGTATTCATAATACATAAAATGCAATTTTTAATGAAAACTCTCGACATAAATGAAAAATCCGCGTCTAATTAAGATCACTCGTTGTTGATAGATGATGCCATACAGACAAACAGACACAGGCGTCACAGTTATATCATCCCTTCCTTTTGGTCGGGGGTTAAAAGTCAGGAGTACAGGGGCAGGGGAATCGTTCTAAATTCAAATTAACTTATGGCTCGAAAATGTTGAATAAAAGGGGGAGATGGCTGGTGACCCAGCACTATGAAAACTAGGAATTCATCATGACGTTAGTATGATAAAGTAAGGAGATTTCAAGGTTACAATTTCCTCGTAGATAATCAGAGCAGAGAATGACAAGAATGAGTTTCATGTTTCCCCTTGATAACTTAAAAATGGTGTACCCGCGGCCGCGGCACTCTATCAATCCACCGCAACACGGCGTCCGCAGAGTGTAGTTATAGGAAACTTAAGAAAGCAATTTATAAAGTTCCAATAATGATGGATAGTCGCCGAGCTCGCCAGGCCGGGAGCACACAGTGTTGCCGGCTCCACGGGGTTTACTGCTAATGTGGGGATAAATTATAAAAAAAAAATCAGGGAAAAAAGGACCCACTCTACCTCGGATTGCCTCCCAACGATTACCAAATGCAGAAGGATTTACAATCACAAAGAATGACAAATCCGACCTTGGGTCTGATCCAGAGTAAGTAGCAGCTACCGGTTTTTTTCAGTAGCTACCGGTTAGTAGCAGCTTCTATAAGGACCTGTGATAAGAATTGAGGGAGTGTAAAATGAATGAATGGGACCTAAATGAATAGCAATATTCATAATTATAACGGATTTCCGCAAAGTAACGTCTGATGTAAAATATCCAATTTTAAGACGAAGTCTAGTGAACAACAAAGCGTTGGAACTAAGAATTTATCCATCTCAAATACTTAGGTATTTGTTGTAATCAGTATTGCCATCTGTTTTTATTTTTTTCTTAGATTTGTGCAATAATTTTTCCTTCATCACCTATTAAGATTTTAACTTAATAATTTTAATTTGATGTATTTAATTTGTATTTTGTATTGTATTGTATTAGAAAACTGTAATGCATTAAGAAACATTGTGATCGTATAGATTTTGATATTGATAATCAGATGTGTATAAGCAATGAATTAGATGTTGATAAATTCCCCAAAACCCCCGCTGGCAACCCAGCGGCGGCTCCGACGATTTTTCACATAACGCAAGATAATAAAATCCACACTTTGAGAACGTAATTCACATTCCCAGAGTTTATGGTCGCAATTTTCACGAGGAATATTACTTGTGCCGTGTGATACGCTTTTATATTCTGCGCTTTAAAATATTTATATAGTTCCCTTTCTTCACGTAACTGTGGATGGCTTCATTACCGGTCGCGGGCGCGACAGCTCGCCCCCGTTCGACATTATGAATTTTACAATTTTATCTTTTGGCAGGTTTTATTTCGCGCAATAAATAAAGGCAATTTATTCATGGGCCGCAGTTTGATTTCGTCGCAGTCGTAAAGCATAGATTTAGTGCGCACGGCGCGGTGCGGTGCGTGAGATTTATTTAACGAATCGCTGCGCCGGATTGTGTGGCTGAATTATTTATATTTATTTGACGAGTTGATATTTAGTTTATTATATTCAGAATACAAGGTAATACATGACTCAGTCCAGATTTTAAACTTTAAAAAAATATTAAATACACCAATTACATCGTCGATATGTCCTCCTTGTCGGCTTGAAAGCTGCCAGCGAAGGTGAATATTACCCACCGAAAGTTGCACAACTCTGGTGAAATCGTTTTCATGTCGTTATCGTGGATTTATCGTCGTTGTGGATTGCTGAGGGACTAATAACGACAATTCTGCCGATTTACGTGCCTAGTCTGTAAGATGAAAAGCTTCATCGCTAAAGGACACCCAGTCCATACGGTCCAAAATTATCCAACATTTGTTCAGTCATTACTTAGTTTGATATGGTCATCAGATTTTTTTTTGAATAAATAGAGTTTAGTAAGGGTGGAACTTCAGGTCCATCTGAACACCGGAACGATGGATGTTCAATGACGCCGCAATGTTTTCTGATCGAACGCCGCGGCTGATTGAGAACAACAGTAGCACGCGGTCTTTGTTCGCGGTCAATCTGACGGGTTTATTGCCTGGCTGATTTGTTTTGTTATTCGTTGAACCTTTTAATCGGAACCTTCTACCCGCAATGTAATCAAGTGAATGCTCGGTGCAACGTTTAAATGACGTATATCAACCGATTACTAAACTCTCTCCCAGCTTGAATGAACGAAGAAACGACTCTAAAGTAGATCTATCGCCCCAGTACTTTGGGCTATAGTGACAAAGTATCCGAAAAACTGAGCCATCGAATATTGCCAGCATCCCTTTCCTAATTCCTACTACCTACGGACTTATTTAATATTAAAGTTTTAAAAAACTGTTGAGTCATCCTGTACATGCTCATAGTACATAGCGGGGTTTAGTCTATAATGATACATACTGTATAATACAAGGTAAGTAAAACAATCTTAGAACAAAACAAGGTAGGTACCTAATTAGGCCTAATTTGTCAACAGGAGAAAACATCACAAGGAAAATAACTCTACATAAAAATTTAAGAAATTCCTGACTTGCCACTGTGGAGATATCCTTACTATTTCCCCTCAAATCCCATGGATCCAGAATTGATGTCGTTTCCAAAGACATCACATCTCATCATCATCATCTTTTCTTGTATTTGTGTACAATAAAGTGTTTCTATCTATCAGTCTATCACATTAAAAAACGTCTGCAACCGCAATCTCTACCGGAACGTGCACCAAAAAAATATTATCTTTCAATTACCACGGGCGGCCATCTTGGCGTCTATTTAGTCAGCTGCGCTTTGTAATAAGAATTGAAAATAAAGGGGAAGTAAAAAACCTTCCTTTTAAAACGATTCCCCCTTTGTAACGTCTCGGGGAGCTGGAGTTAATTTTTAATTCAAAAGGTGTCCGAGGTTCGTATGAATTACAGACGGTTAGTTCGTTGGTGCGAAGCGAAAGAGGAATGACTGAAAAGTTTATAAAATAATCCATCTTCTGACTCGAGGTTGGGAATACTAAATTCTTGTGGGTATAGTACTCACAGAGTTAGGCGCCGTTCTTTAAAAAAACGACTGCGTAAGTTAATGGTTTTAGGTAACATTATAATGCGATATATGTTTTTGTGTGTGCGATGTATGTCGGTGCCATGGAAATAAAACTGGTTTTTTTATTTCTATAGAGCTATGTATTCGCATGTTCAATGACCTCCTGACAAAGCCAAGCCAAGATTAAATTAAAGGGGGTAGACAGAGGAACCTAAATTAGCACAGTATAGTATAACTCTCGTGAGCGTCGATGACGTCGTAGCTACGACGTCGGATTCCCGTGCGGAAGGTCCGAGTTCGAAACATGCAGTGTCATGTACCAATGAGTTTTTCGGTTTTTTCCAAGGACTTACGTACATTTACCGACTGCTCTGACGGTGAAGGAAAACATCGCGAGGAAACCTGCACACTGAGATGACCAGTGTGTGAAATAGGGAAGGCAATGGCAAACCACCCCATTAAATCTGCCACGAGAGTCGTTCTATGTGATTAATTCCTTAGAATGATCACGTCCCAAAGCAACGAGGAACACGACTTAGAAGGAATATGTTTTTTAATAACAAGGGGATCAAACGAGCAAACGAACCACCGTATTATTAGTGGTCACCATAGATATGTCACCATTCTCACCAGCCGTGGGAACCTATGGAGTGCCTAAAATTCCAATAATTACCACTAATGAAAGAGGTACGAGTATAATGACTCCGGAATTGGACATATTGTTGATATCCCATCTGCTCGTACGAAGCGATTTGCTTCTTCGTTCCTTATGCGAACGGCTAAGGAATGGAACAGCCTGCCGGCGTCTGTATTTCCCGAAACCTACAACCTTGGGATCTTCAAGGCCAGAGTGAATAGGCATTTACTGGACCCGCGTGCTCCATCGTCGACCTCATCGTCGCTTACCATCAGGCGAGATCGAGGTCAAATGCGGGTTTAGTAGTAAATAAAAAAAAACCATTCTGGGAGTTTTTTTGGGAATTTGACATTTTGGGACGATTCGTGCAGAGGAATCCGCATCCTGGGTACCAGTGGCGAATGACTCACATTCGACGTCGACGATGATCCTCTTGGAGACGGAGGGCGGCACCGCGTTGGTCGCGATGCATAGGTAGGCGCCCATCTCCGTGCGGCTGATGCGCTGCAGGCTCAGCGTGTCGCCCTCGTACACCGTCACTGCAACAAAGGTTCCGCATTCAAACCACTATATTTTTTTAAATTATAAATTTTAATGTCTTATTAAACTAAACAATGTTCCTTTTACTATGTTGAATTATTGGAAATTCAGCTACCTATATCGGTAAGATGGTACAAATAATTCAATTCTTTATTGCACACAGGACAAAAATACAGGACAGAAGAAAAGATAGAAAATACAAATACAATTGGCGGCCTTATAGCTTTAAGCTATTTCTTCCAGGAAACCTTAAGGTCCGATATGATTAGCTCACTAATATTTAGTACCTATTTATTTTACTTATCCTACCTTTATAGGTAGTTTTATAGGATGTCAAACTTTTTAAAATTGGGCTGTTTTACTTCAACCGCATTATCAGATGTTCAGTTTTAAGACATCAAACCACAAGCGGAAATACCGACGCAGATTATTGTCTCAGCTGACCCAATTCATCAGTCGTGAGCTCTCTTTAAGTAATGCTGTCGTTAAGCTTCGCATTTTAACAAAACTTTGCAGATCTGTGGAAGACAAATTGCAGTAATAAACTTTCAGCGGATTCGCAACCGTTGGACGCATTCAGTGAATTTATACGCGCGCAGTTAAAAGTTGCCTGTTACGGCCGGTTTGAACCGGTTCGAGTCGATCGGGAAGTTGGGGCCGACGAGGCGCGCGGGCACGTCCGCTTCGGAAGGATGTGGAGCCACGTATGCTTCGAAAGGGTTTAATTGGCCGTGGATGCTAAACTTGGATAACATTCATATTTCTGGAAAATTTTGAATGAAGCTTATCATTTTCCAGGTGGAAGATTTCTCGTCTTATTTGACGGCAGCATGCCTCCGGTTGAGGTACAGGCAGCCAAAGTTCCAAGCATCGATACCAGACTTAATAACAAGTGGTTTCCGATTTGGAAAGGTTGGCTTTCAGGCCAATTCAACCTGCATTTACTCACCGCGGACATCAATTCAGTATCTGAAAACTGAACAGAAATTTAAACCTACTCTAGATTCCACAACCCTGGACTTCGACACATTTTGAATGTAATGGCAATTTTTTGTGTCCTTTATTAGATGGTAGGTATTATTTGCACTGGGAAGTCAAAGGCCTTCAGGGTACGTGTGGGTCCCTCCCGTGTGGACATTATGCAATCTGTGCGGAAATCTGAGGAAAATTAAAAATTCCGACCGCGTGTGCACCGGCCGCCATCAAGTGGCCAAATGAGTTTGCCTCTCTTTACCGCTAAGGGGTGGTCTGTGCAGTACGTAACATTAGCCTAACATGGTTAAAGTGTGCTTTCATATCAGCTTTATTATATGTTTTTCAGAATTACTACTGAAAATAGGAAAATCTCTATACGGCCTTTTAACGACTTGGTTCGAATCTCCTCAATCATGAAGTAATTTCTTCTTATGAAGCTCTGTGTTTATGAGAATTACCACCATATTTACAGATACAGTACTTTTCCGAGCAATCTATCAGTCTTGTCCAGCTCTAGTCCGTCTCGCGTTTGTCGCCATTTCTGCGCGAAGAGTCTCAGGCGCTTGAAGCTTGCCGATCAGACAAACAACCTGGAAAACGTGTTAACGCCGAAAACCTATTAAGGGTGCGATCCTGACTAGCGACCATTTCTCTAGAGTCTGTCTTAAAAAAATTCTCAACGGCTTTAGTAGAGCTAGTACAGCTAGCTTTCCATCTTAATCGCAATGAGAGGTTTTCCGATTGGTTCCAAGAGGCTCGCTAGATGGCGCTATATGAAAGACTAATTTTTTTAATGTCAAAAAGGCTGGTAGCCTGATCCGTAAAACTGCCAACGTTTAGTGTTGCAGTTTGTTTATCGAAGTTCCACGAGAGACTTTAGACGTGTGAGCGAGATCGCGCATCTACGCATTTATTTAATTTTAGATATATTTTAAACGTGTGACGAAAACAACCTCCCATTCAAAATTGCGACGGAGTTGTTTGTTGTTGCCGAATTTTTCTTTGTGTATTTTTTTGGGCTTTACTTATACCTTCCTACCTACTTATACCTTTGGCGCGGTACACGGCTGACCCCTGCAGTGGGAGCATTTACAATTAAGGATCGCGGTCGCGGGCGCGGGGCATAGCGTATATAATGAGAACGCCCCCTCGTTGGCCGAATATATTAAGCAATTACGGAACTAGGATGCAACTGTACTCGCGGCACAAACGAAACGTGCGGGGAACTGGTTTTAATTATAACACCATGGTCTCTTATTGTCTCTCTGTGGTGGGTTAAAGTGTGACGTCAATAAGGAGACGGAGATATTTGGAGACAAAGTCCATAGAAAGGGGTTGCCTACCAGGCAGAAGGGGGATTCTACCAACGAGCAAGTTGGATCAAATACCACCTTATTAGCCTATTAACGTCACCACTATTCGGGCACAGGGCAGCCATGAGAGGGGGTACGAGCCATGATCCTCTATGCTAGAATACTGCTAATTGGTGGATTTCACATGCCTTAAGAAAACTGTTTCAATAAACATACTGGTAACATAGGACATCACCAGCCTATTAATGTCCCCACTGTTGGGGCACAGGCCTCCCTTTGCCCAAGGGGGTAAGGGCCATGATCCACTGAGCGGACCCAGTGCTGATTGGTGGATTTCACACGCCTTTGGAAACTTTCCATTTTCTCAGACATGCAGGTGGTTTCCTCACGATGTTTTCCTTTATCGTTAGAGCAGTCGTACGTAAGTATTCGAAAAAACTCATGGTTTTGAACCCGGACCTCCCCCGCATGGGAATTCCCAAGCCACTACGCCACCGATACTGTATTATATAATAGAATATTAATTAATAATTGTTATGGAACAATGCACCGCTGGACTCCCAAACAGATGTGATATACTGAACACTACCTCGGTACCAGATTTCACCCTTTGGACACGGGATGACATAGAACCATACGACCTAGAACGGTACGACTTCATTTCGAATGCGCCCAAACATTACCCACATTACGTAAACAACTGAACGGAACGCGACAGGCCCGATGTGACGAGTGGTATTGTATAGAAAATTGCCGGAAACCGCTCGCGTAGCAAGCGCTCGGGTTTAATCCGCAAATAAAGGCGGGATTGGCGGCCGTATTAATTCGGACAAAGGCCCGACACGCGCCGAATTGAAAACGAGAGCAGTTTTTTCACGTTCGTAATTAAAACATCCGCCCAATGTCCTTTGCAAATAATCATAGCAGATGCGAGTGACGCGGGTGACGCGGGGAACAAGCCCGCCGCGAGTGGAGTTAGCGTCTGTTATGTTTACAGGGGAACGGTCGGGTACTACTGGCTTTGTGGGGGAGACTGAAGGACGTGGGGGTACTTACGTGAGATCGACCTGACAGTTCTGTGATGACGATGTCATATTAGCTAAAGAAAGACAAAATGACACTGCAATTGATGACAGATAATAATTAGAAATCAAAGAACCCTGCACGATTTGTATGAAAAAAGCTTTAGGTCAAATTAGCTGAAAAAAATATATGTGGTAGGACGATTAGTTGATCAAAACCTGAAGAAAAAAAATTACCCCTAGAACCCCGTTTCTGAGAAAAAGGGGATTAAATGAAAATTCGTCTTTCATACAAAACGTATGGAGAATAAAATAAAAGTTAACCAATTCAAAAAAAAAAAAATATATTCTATATGTTTTGGTCAACTAATCGTCCTACACCACATATTTTTTTTCAGCGAATATGACCGAAAGCTTTTTTTTCATACAAATCGTGCGGGGTTCAAATAACTCACAATTAGATGTTATTTCAGTGTCAATAAAAATGGATGTAAGCGTCATTTAGAAATAATCTTTACCCTGCCTACAGACCCTAAAAGCTACTTACTAAGTGTGCTTCATATTCGGCCTCATTAACTCTTACCCCCAGGTGAGATTATGGTCAAACGCGGGTTTAGTCTTAAATAAGAATACGTTTATTTGTGCGGTAAGATGACAAAGTATTCACAGTTCATACACCAGTAGGAACTTAAGCATAGGTTGTATTAAACTAAATAAAATTAGTGAGCAACCAGTTAGTTTACAATAAACGCTGACCTCCGAACTAGGAAGTTCCTGTATCTCGGAGGACAGATCTCTTCTGTGACCAGTGCTAAATAAAAAGAAGTTAGAAGAGGAGCTCGTAGCCTAGTTGCGACCACGGTCCGATAGTGATCGTGCAGCTTAAGCGACGTTGGCGTGGTCGGTACCTGAGCTCCTCCGTGCCTCGGAAAGCTCCTTAAGCAGTCGATCCCGGTTGTTGTCGTTCGACAGCAGTCGTTAAGTCGTTAAGCTACGGGCGGCCTGAACAACTCTGACAAATAGGTTGGCTACTAACCATACGATAAGCAAGCAAGCAACAAAAAGAAATTCCGTGTATTCTCTATCCCCGCGCTTGTCAGCTCCGAGTGCGCGGGCGGCTGCGGGGGCGAGGGCGGCGGGCGGCGCGGAGGGTCACACACAATTAGCGCCGAGGGCTCTCCACACCACACGTTAATTTTCCCGGTACAAGGAAATCACTCTTAAAATTAAACTCAATTTTTGGGTTCTTTGTCGGCTCTGGGCCGATTCGACCCCAGCGACCCTCGAGCCGTTTAATTTACCGGCACAACTCGGCTTTTCCGCGCACTAATTATCTTAAAACCAGATTTTTCTTGTAAAGAGCTGTAATCCCTTTAAAGGGAGATTGGGACGACGTGGGATTAATAAGGGTTTGAATGAGGTCCATTATTATGTATTTCTGTCAAGTACTTTGTGTTTATACGACGGCCCGTTAATGAAGTTTAATTTGTCATAATTCACAAAAGTACTTTACTGTTATGAGGAAAGAGAGGGGTGTGAGTTTTGAACAACAAAAAAACACTATTTTCCTTTCAATAGATGGATTTTTCATGGATTTTTCTCCATATCACGTGACGCTATACAGCCACATTTAATTCAGGAAATCTTTTTATCGACGTAGGCCAGGGGTTTCCAAAGTTTTTCAGTTCGCGGCGCACTTAGAGGTTTGGTATTTTGTCCCGGGGCGCCCTAGTCGAAATATATGTGTATAATGATATGAAAAGAACTTTTTAGTTAAACCTTACAATGTGAGGCTCATATATATATTAAAATTGACGGTAAAATATGAAATATAGTAACAGAAAATGGTGCTTGATCATTCATATATGAACTGTCGACTTGCTTATTTAATATTTTTTAAGATAAGATAAGATATCGTAAAACGGATTTCACCACCAGTTAAATGGGTTTGAAAGCTACACACATACACTAAATACTCGATAATATTATCACTTTTTACTAGGATTTCATAATTCAAATTGCGGACAAAAATAAACACAGTTACAGCTTCCGTAGTCAAAGAGTAAGTGTGCATCATTTTGCATTGTGTGTTTCATTTTGCATATAAGAGAGTGCCTCGGGGCGCCCTTGTTTACTCTCCAAGGCGCCCCAGGGTGCCGCGGCGCACAGTTTGGGAACCCATGACGTAGGCATTACCTATACTTTTAGGAATTCAACATTTTGGTCCTGAACCTGAACATTTCGAAACATTTTGGGAAAAAAATCCTGAACGTTTTGGAAATAAAGTTCAAATAGTATTTACTTCGAATTCGGTTGTTTATTTCTTATTTTCTGAATTGTGACAATAATCTCCGCTAATCCCTTGAGAAGTTTACGAATCAGTTTCCCGGAGTTTTCCTGCTTAATTTATCAGTTAATGATTTTTTTTTATTTTTCCAAATTACAAAAGAACCGACAACCTCTGCAATAATTCTACATTTTAATCGTACGTAGCAGTTACCAATACCAAAACTGACAGGCAGTTAAACCGCAAGTTTCACAGTCAGCAGAGAGTGAAGATAGGACGTAGAAAGTCCCCCCTTAAATCCGAGCACTTGGAAACGTAATTTGCTATGCAAAAGAGCTTTCGGTATTATAATGAACTGCGACTGCGACTCCTCTCGCGAAAAATGAGATGTGTCAAGTGAGTTCTTCACTCGTGTATAATTCATAAGCGACGGTACGTGAAGGGATATTTACTGAGACCTATGGGTGTGGAGACAGGCTTATTAACAAAGGTTCAACTGAAGAATGAATATCAGAAGGTGTAAATGAGCTTACCTAGAGCTGTTCTGGAACTAGAGAGAATAGGTAAGTTATTATAAATTGGAGCATTAATGGCGCAGTGTAGTGGCTAGGTCGCCGGCCTCCATGCGCGCGGTCCGGATTCGAAATCATGCTCTGTCATATTATAAGTCATCATCATCATCAGCCCATGTCGTCCCACTGCAGGGTATGAGCCTCCTTTCTTTTGTGCCACCCTATACGAGCCTGTGCTAGCGCATTCAGGTCTTCTATGCGACTTTAGTGATGTCATCCGCCCATCTAGTTGCTATACGACCTACTCCTCTTTTCCCCGACCTTGGCCACCACTCAGTGAGGGATCTGGTCTATTATAAGTACCGATGGATTACTCGGTTTTTTCGAAAGACTTATGTACATTTACCTACTCTAGTGTAAAATAGGGAAGGCAATAGAAAACCACCCTATAAAGTTGCCAAGAAAGTCGTTCTATGTAGTTATTTCCATAGAATTACAAGGCTCGTTGAGGACATCGACTTAGAAGAAGAGTAAATTAGCGATGCAAACATTGGTACCGCTTATCTTATCTTATGATATAAAATAACCGGGAATAACCCAGCAGCACTTCGACCCTTGAGGATCTTTTGTGCCTACCCCATTTTACACACTGTTCATCCCTGTGTGCAGGTTTTCTCACGATGTTTTTCTTCACCGTTGAGAAATCGGTAAATGTACGTAAGTCTTCCATAAATACGAACAACTCATTGGTACATGGCACTGCATGGTTTCGAACCCAGACCCGCATGGGAGACCGGTGTCCTAGCCACTGTGCCACCGACGCTCTTGGTAACGATTAATTTCATCTTAAAATATTTAATTTACTCTGATCTATAGTACGCGACACCCCGGAATGCGGGTGTTTCTAGTATGGTTATGCAACGTGTTTTTTTTTCTAACTGAGTAATGCTGTTGATCCAAATGACCTTTACAGCTTCGCCGGGGTTTTGGGGCGAGCGCTAAGTGCGCTCCAGCCTGGAGGAGGAATGCAGCGTAAGAAACGCTGCATAGGTATTTATACTTTCCGCTCATAAAAGTAAAACTTTATCACCTAAGTAGAAACAATTACAGCTTATAGAAAATAAACCCTCTACTATTCATCCCATTTCGTAAACAGACAATTAGGTAGATGGACAATATAAAATATGTAGACAGGAGCCTCGGTTACATTAAGGGCTTCGGAGAGGCGCCCGACATCGAGACCGGCTTGTAATTAAGTAATCATGAGGAGTGAGGATCACTCGGCCCTATATCAACCAGATGTACACTTTTGTCATCCTGAGGACATTAGCCATTTCACGAGGTTTAATGTTCCCAACGGACGGACTCGATAGTCTACGAGTATCTCATCGTTTCTCAACCATAGGTCGCGTTAAGAAATATGCGGGGCCGTTCATCATCAGCAGCCTACTCTAGTCCACTGCTGGACATAGGCCTCTCCCAGGACGCGCCATTGAGCCCGATCTTCGGCTCTTCTCATCCAGTGGGGCCGTAATGTGTCCAAAAAATAAGACCCGTATGAGAACAAGGAGGTACACATGTTTTTTTTATTTTTATTCATGAAGTATATGCGGTCGCGAGTGCAACTCCAGGATCGGGTTGTTGAGCCACTCCAAGACACACCAGAGACAACAACAATATACCACGGATTAGCAGAAGTCATCCTCGCAACGAGGGACTGCCACGACGACAGCGACACATGTTTTATAGTCCGGTATTTGTGGCAAGTGGCAATGCTTTGTCACGTTAGTAATGTAAATCTTTGATAAACGTTAAATGACTTTGAAATATTATAGTGAGGGGGTCGCTAGATTTTTTACTTAGCTTTTTGGCTTTTTAGTGGGTTTGAGATACGATGGTATATCTATAGGTACTCAATTTACTTTTAGAGATCGCTCTTAGCGATAAGGCCGCCTAAATTGTACTTCATTATTTCCTTTTCTATCTTTTGTTAGTTATGTTCTATTTGTGCAATAAAGTGTATTTTATTTTTACTTTATTTACTACAAAAATACATCTCCCTGATAAAAAAATGCTAAGAAAGTAAAATTGAATAGTGGAAATAGAAAACGGTCGCCATTGGAACGAAGAAATTACCACTAACGATTTATGTGAGTAAATAAGCGTCAGGGTAACAAAAAAATATTAAAATTCTGTCTATCCAGACAGGTATGTTTTCAATACCAGGGGTATTGCTTGTGCGTTGCCGGCCGTGGAGGGAGAGGACTTTTTAACGTTAATTTTGAAGCATCCCATGTCGTAGCGCTGCGGGAAAATGTAAAAGCATAATACTCGTAGTTGTACATAGATAAGTAAATATCCACCTAAGATATCAACGATAGGTTCCGGTTTAACACAATGTAACTTTTAACTTAATTATTGATATTTCAATTCGTTCCTTGGATACAGAGCTAAAGAACATTGACTCAACGAAGCAAATTCAGCGAAATCTCATAATTGGTGTACTTTGCCGCTAATATGACTTTAAAACTACATGTAAACCTTGTAAAACACTAATTATGAACATATAAAAACTTTGTGCGAACACTTGGCATTAATGCACAACCAACATTAAAATGGCGGCGCAGTTACAGAGCGTGCCACGATGGTATTACAGTATTAACACGGGTTTTTTCTTTGTCCCGGCGGTCGAGCGGTAGAGAATGCTAATGGGCATTAAGTCCGCCATTTGTACAACTTATAACTTGCGTAATAAAGCTTAAATTACTAAACTGCTACACCCAGTTGTTACAATAACGTCTCCATAATAAACAAGTGTTAATTTATAAAAAAACTATAGTAGCCTCGGAATTGTTCCAGAATTTCCTTCATTTGAAAACTGAGCTCTATATGAGTCAAACTCCTCTAATGACGTAAAACGCTGCAGTTCCTGCCATTTGCATTAAAGGAAAAGGAATAGCTGACAGCCGATACTCACACCATGAAATGAAACCTAACTGTACAGAAGCGACATAAAACAGATGTCTATTCACATTTGTACATAAATGATGCCTCGCTAAGATGCGTAATTTTCTTTTGTCTTTTGCTCGCCTATGGTGTGGACCGGGTTACTGAAATAGCGGGGCTGGTTTCCGCAAGACTTTTGTATGACCTAAAGCTGTAATGGCCACTCGATTACAACATCAGGTAATAAGGTTAAGGTTACCTTTCTTCCTTTTGTCTACGGAGATGGGCTGTCCGTCCTCGCGGCGCCACATGATCTTAGGCGCGGGGAAGCCGTCCGCCTTGCACACCAGACTGATGTTCTGGTTCTCGCGGACCGCTACGGCTGACTGTGTGCTCTCCTCGTCTAGAATGTTCGGTGGCACTGCGGACAAATGTTAGGTTAGAAAGAATTCTAGACTTGGACACGAGACTGGCGCAAGCGTCGCCGGATTGGATTCACCTCTGAACTATTGATGGTGGACAACTCCGCACAGGTATTTTAACCTAGTTGCATGTGGTTGCTTCCTTGCTTATCGTATGGTTAGTGGCCAACTCATTTGTCAGAGTTGTTCAGGCCGCCCGTAGGCCTCTGACATGGCTTAACGACTTCTGTCGAACGACAACAACCGGGACCGACTGCTTAACGTGCTTTCCGAGGCACGGAGGAGCTCAGATGAAATATGCCACATCGCTTAACCTGCACGATCACTTTCAGACCGTGCTCGCAACCAGGCTACGAGCTCCTCACTGCATGTGGTTATTGAAGAACATTGGTGTTGCCAATGTTATTCATTAAAAAAACCGGTAGTAGAACTCTACAAACGCTACTTTCGATTTCTGTGATTGTAACCAAGCGCTCATACGATACAATACGTAGCTGCACCGGAAAATATACATTTAAAAACAGACTTCGCTCACACTTGCTGTCGGTGCAATTACTGTTGCCCTAGTCTGGATCTGTTCCCTTTATCTCCTTCTTAGCATTCCGTACTGTACCCCTTTAGTATAATTATATTTATATATATGTGTGTTATATATATTGTGAGTAGGTATATATATTTATTTATTTACGATATTTATATATTTTTTATCATTTATGTGTCATGGTAAATGTAGGTATATATATTTTTAACTTATCAATACTACCTATCCTCAATTAAATTTATTTGTGTCGTATCTTTGTCCTCTTGCACAGGTTTTGGCCAGCCATCGGTCACGGTCCAACAGAATACCAGCGCTGGAGGCATTCTTGTCTGCAGCAATAAGCTGAGTTGAGGCCCTTTTCACAACAACAGCAGACCATCAGACATGATTTAGATATGTTTACCGTTGACTACATAATTATTTTATCATAATTATAACTGTTTCGGTCATTGCTGTGTGTGAAATAAACGTATTACTTACTTACTTACTTACTCATGGTTACAATTGCTGGTGGTTTCTTCATTATTGGTAAGTACTTAGTAAATTCTTTAAAGTAGTGGACAAACTTTCTCAGTATTAACTCACCAATCTGAGTTAGTACTAAGAAAGTTTTACGGCAGAAAATAAAGTAGCAAACTACTAGTCGAGGGACAAGACAAGAATTCACTTTTTTCAATTAATATTCAAATGTCTAACTGAAACCCCCGGCGGTGAAGCTAAAGGCTGTAAATAAGCCATAAACACGCAGAGAGAACATTCAATTTGTACTTCCCGTAGTCAATTAATAAAAGTAACCGATAAAACGCCAAGAGGGACGTTTAAAGCACCCGAAGCGCCCGAAAGCAATGAAACACGCATAAAACAAGTGCAGGTTCAAAAACGACACGACATAAAAACCGTGCAGACAGACACGTGGACTGTTTGCAGGGTCCTGTACGTGAGACAGATAAAGTGACGAAAGGTCACTTAGATTTAAGATTGATAAACATACTATTAATTCCATAATCTGCTACTACTGTGACACTCAAAAACAAGAATCGATCAGCACTAGTTGAAAACTAACGTGTAGAAGACGAACACTTCTTCTTCTTAGTAGTACTCCTCTTTTATAAGGTGATTAGACTCAAATAATATACTGTTTCACAGGTTTTTACTGTATTTTATTAATTATGACCGGTTTAGTTTTTTTGCAATTGCAAAAACAAAACGCAAAGCTGTATCTATCTACCTACATGTAGTTAAGAAAATTATTATAAACAAACGCCTGAAGATGTGTAAACGAAACCGGTCGTAAATAATAAAATACAGTAAAAACCCGTGAAACAGTATATTATTTGAGTCTAACCATGTACTACAAGTTTCACCAAGTACCAACAACCGCAAGTATTAACCATCTTTTATAAGGGTAGATAACTGCATAAAACTACTTTCTTAGCAGATTTCAACGAGGTGGTTAGCCATTGCCTTCCCCATTTCATTCAATTGTTATCTCAGTATCATATTATATGTAGTTATTTATACGTTATTATCATTCACCGATATAATTATAGTAAAATCAATATACAAAAGTACCTTTTGTTGATCTAAAACAAACAACATAATCCGCTGTTCCAGCGAGGAACCCCAGAAAAAACCTCCGTTTTATTTCCATTTAAAAGTTGGCTCAAACTGCGGCCATATAAAAGACTAAGTGTTTCCCCGATCGGCGGTTAGGGATACCACGCCTCCGACATTTGGAGCTCCGACCCTGGCGGGGAACCGTAAGGGATCGAATTTATATGCCGGCGCTGAAATGAATTGCTGTGTATTTTCATTGCTCGCTCCATCATACTTCCGTAAGCTACGTCGTATCAGGGAGCCAGTAATGTTATGTATCAGTGGTTTTATCTTCTTCTTACCTTAATCCACTTACAGTTTATTAGCTCTTACATTTATGGAGATAACTAAATTATTAATAACTGCTTGATTTGAGTGTTCGTTGTTTTGGTTCAGATTTTTATTAGCAGATGTATTTTCTTTCCTTCTCAGGTTATTAAAAGTGGCACGAATCCGGAATACACAGTTTCCATCAAAGTAGAAAATTCTCATCTCGTCCCCTTTTAGGCACCAATCTGGAATACTCTTTCGGGCGAGTCCGGAATTCGGACGAATGTATTGTGATTGGTCACCAATCCGGAAGGATTCGTAATGTATTAGTGACATCTTTAGAAAATGCGAGACAAGACCATCTAATTTGTATATTTATTAATTTTCAACCATTAGGAACATATTAGAGCACTGCGGTTGCGTCAACATAATATTATACGTATTACATAAGCGTTAAATTGAAATTTTTGCTTGTTTTGATTACATCATGAATAATTGTTACATCCAATAACATCATAATAAGAAGAAAATAACAATAATGTAACATAATTATAACTTATAGCTGCTGTAAATGGGCATTGTCAGAAAATAATAATAATAAATAATAATAGTAATTACAGTAATTAGCTGCTGTATAGAGGCATTGTCAAAACATAAAAATATATGTCAAAGACTACTATTATTTGCAAATGTCAACATTACAAGCAATTAATATACCTTAATATTTTATTCGTATTTCGATTTACCTAATATCGTCTATGGGCTGGCTTAGTACGCCTTCTTAATGACAGTATTTAAAATACCCGATCCCCGAATCAAAATCCAAATCAAAATGTTTCTATTGTAAGACTCTACCACCGCTTCGTAAAGTGCTGTAGCTGAAAGGAAAGAAGCGGCGCAAGAAACTTTTGAAATATTATAAATTCCATCGAGTATTATTATAAAATCTCTCCTTGAAAATAACAGGTATTCAAGAAAAATATCTGTTGTCAAACAACTTTGCTTCCATAAACTAATTATACAAACCAGTTCAAAGGTATTCGAAAACCTATCAGATCAGATCGAAAGTATTGAAGCCTTATTAAAACCATCGAAATATTAAAGGAAAGTAATCAAAACTTTAGACGTAACGAGGCTGCGGACTGGAAGGGATTCTTTCATCGTGTTCCTGATTCTGATTAATAACTTAATAAGCCCGGATTAACGGCAGATTACGAACAAAGCTCTTAATGGCTTCAATAGGCAGGTTTGCTTTAAAATTAATTATTTCCAAAAAATTAACAAGTCCAATAATAGCTCCATTAATGAGCTGTAATTACGTGTCTGTTGCATAAACTACTATTGCTGGTACGTACCGACGACCTGCAGGTAGCCGACCTGGCTGATCATGGGGTTGGTGTTGACCTGGCACATGTAGTAGCCGCGGTCCTCCTGCTGCACCTGGCTCACGTGTAACAGCCACGTCATGGCGTTGTCGTGCGACACGCTGAAGCGCGCCAGCCGCGTGATCACGTGCCGGTGGATGGTCAAGATCATCTGCCGGTCGATGTGGATCCACGCCACCTGCACACACGACGATAAACAAACATGACTATTTATCTACTATATGATAAGGAGAAGTATGGCCTAACGTTCAGTAGAAGAGTTGAGTCGCAGCGACTTTCCCCGACATGTCATTTTCAAATGGATGCTCGTCTGCCTTATACAATAAAAAAAAACACGAACTAATTTACAAAAGGTCAAGGTGATTGTTCACAAGCAGCTAAGACGTCACCGTTATGGACAGGTACGGTTTTCTAAGAAAATAATGTCTGGAGAGATCCGTCAAACGAGGAATACTGAGAGGAATGTACAGCAAAACGGCGCTGAAGATGAATAAAATATCGAACCAATTTTCTTACCAAAATTTCACAAATTCAATTGCAAGAACCCACTGTGTGTTTGTAATCAATTTGGAGTTTGTATTTTATTCACGTCTGCAGTAGTTTACATTCCGACGTTTCCCGAAAACTCTCCCGAGACTCCTTCGGGAGCGGGAGGCTGTGCGTTATTATTTATCTCTCCCATTAGTACACACGATACCCGGGATCATAATTTATTTCTATTTTCCTTGCCTCCTGTTTTATTTATTTACACACCTAGCCCATAAAACTGGAGTCTCTAAATAGAAAAGCTACCACTTCACGGCCAGACGAATTCGTATCTATTTTACCTTTGTAACCTTATATTATTCGTGGAACTAGCGCTGAACTCTTGCAGTATGAATTTAGCTTTAGTACTATCGGAAATTGAATTCCGACCACATACTGTAGCGCGCTATTACGGGCTGATGGTTTACTTTAATATTATCGATTCTGTGTGGAATAACATTGCAGATAGTCTAGTATCTAGTTGTAGAACAAAGGGAATGTTTCTTTGTTCCGAAGTGAGCTCCCGGCTCTGTTCAGCTCAGGCTACGTTTACATAATGTACCAGTATATCGGTAAGGAGACTCACTTTTTGTTATAATTGACCGTCGTACTCTGGAGATCAAAAGGTTACAGGACTGCTACATCGCATGATGAGAATACTATTAGAATATCACGTTCATTACAGCATTGAACCACACTTTTAGTGGATGTAAGAATGCATGACGAAACGAAAGTATTGAATATCTTAGAAAATTCGAGTCTAATGATTTAGCTATCGTTCTAACAAGCATTAAAGTTCTCTTCTAATGCTTGTGACGTCAATCTCTCCGCTATGAATCCCGACACAGTGGCTAACGTTCATGTTGGACATCATCCATCACGACAAGCGTCCAACAACCGCTCGCTCATTTAAACTTAAGATAAACCGTGCATCAAACTTAAACTAGCTTCACCGCCGTCGGGCCACGCATCGTTGTTTACTTTGACAAAGTCGCGGCGGCGTTAAATTTGCCTAGCGAGACCGCAGACATGGGACCGTATCGCGGCGCCGCACTGCGGAACAGTCAATACCTTGCATATTTTATTAGACTTCTCAACTTTGCTCAGACGGTATCTGCTTTTGTGTACTGTGATCGGATAGAGGGCGCGCGAGGAAATGTACGACTTTTACCGGAGCGAGCGCGCTTCCATTTCTGCTTCGGAACGCTTGTGGATTTGTGTGTGAGCGGTGACTGAAATGTTAATAGAAATCGTTGAGAAAATATATCGAGTGCCGGCACCTTAAATGGCAATACGAGCATTTTTCATCGGCGGGTAAAATTACGTCATGTATTAGACAGGTCTAGATGAATTGTATGAAAAGTTGTGTTAGACAAAACATAATCTAAAATAGAGGTTTGTCCGGCGGGGCAATAGGACAATAGCCCACAATAGTGGTTCTCAAAACCATCAAATGATAAAATACTGAATGAAATAGAGACAGCGCTGTACCAAAGCGGTAGCACACGCCATACAATGCCATGATAGAACCGTAATAAGCACCCTGCACCTTAGTTCTCAAAACCATTAAATGATATCATCATTGAATGAATGAAACAGAGACAACGCTATCCCGTTGGTATAGCGCGGTCTCTATTTAGCACACGCCATACCATGCCATGAACTTCATCTTCATGCCGTGAACTTGCATACTTTTAAGAAACAGTATAGAACAATAGTTTTACAGTCTCAGTATATTGACTTTAGAAATCATTTCATGGCGACAGGATTTTGAGGTCCCTTGAGTCCTAATTCACTGTTTGTGTTGGTTTAGTAGGTTCAGATTAAATCTCAGATTTTTAATACTGGTCTAGTTTCAGAAAATAATGGTATGTGACATGAACGGAGATGAGCCAATACGACAGACAGAACTACATTGTTGTTCTCTATGGTTATAAGCAGGAAAGGGTCAAGTTGAAAACCAGCGTCGGTTGAGGTATAGGTATCTACTCACACACCCACTCACCCTACACTACAGATGCACACTTACATCATTACACTTATTCATTACAAAACCCCCCCCCCCCCCCCCCCCCCTACTCACTCTTACCATTATCTTTACTAAATTCCTTTATGATTAAATTTTCCAAATTCCTTTTAGGTTAAGAATATAATTTGTAATTTGCTTGCACAGAAAGTGCGACGGAATCCCGACTTCCAAGATACAGGTTTTCGACCTAGTTTGTAAGTCGGAGGTCCTTTTTTGTGTGCCCTGTAATAAGTAAATAAACATTTTCATTTTTCATTTTCATACATCTAGCGACACTCAGCTGAACTTGGCCCATAGATCATAGCCATATCATTTAAAAAATGTATTCGCATGGTGTAGTATTTTAAGCCAAAAATGGTCTCTTAATAATAAAGGATTTCAATGAAAGAGCCGTAATAAGCACCCTGGTTTGAAATCAATAACTAAAGCAACAAAATCTTAACCTCTCGGCACCAAACTGCCTACAGTTCAATTTAAATGAACTTCTGGGAACATAAATCAATGCATTTTGAACCCTAACATCGGGACTATTAACAGTAATGGCGGATTTGTGATTAAGTGACGTCATAATTTATCTGGCGAGGTTCCGGCCAGTAATAAAGTGGTGCCGGCTGCTCACGGCTCACCTTCTCTCTATTAGCGCAGCACTGCTTCTGGAGTGATGACCATGAGAGATGGAATCGAATTTATTAAATTAAACTTTTGACATAGGAATCGATCAATTAGTATCAATGAAGGTGCAGTTACATGTAGTCGTTGACCGCTTCGGTGACCGACCTGCGGTGGACGACGTGCGGTCATCGACCTCCGTTGGTCACTCACTCACTCACCTCACCTCTCTTGGTCGTTGGTCGAAGTCGTTCAACGTCATTGTCGTCGCTGGGTGACAATCTAGTGACACTTTAATGTTAGCCGAATGCGGTCGACGAATAAATTTCACATATAGGCGGTGGCCGCATGCTGTGACCGCCCGGACGGTCGGTCGACGACCAGGTGTAGCCGCACCTTGCGATAAGAATCAATGAGATTGGAAGTATTGGCGCATTACCAATATAACACCCAACGTGGGACTTCTACAATGTCACCTATTTAAACACACTGCATCAATTTTCAAACAGACTTGAACCCAACCCATACAAATCCGAAAAAAGATTTCTGCGTTCGGTTCGATTGCGTTTCCGGGACGATATTGCAGGTATCCCATGTTGGGCGCCAAAATAGTTATGTATACTAATACCGATACTTTCGTTCCCATTAACAGCTTTCTGTGTTTCCCGAAACCTACAACCTCGGGATCTTCAAGGTCAGAGTGAATAGGCATTTACTGGACCCGCGTGCTCCATCGTCGACCTCATCGTCGCTTACCATCAGGCGGGTTTAGTAGACAATAAAAAAAACCTTGACAGTCCCCATACAAAATTGTTTGATAACTTGACAAGTCCAACTAATTTAAATTTATTGTTTTGGAACACAACAAAGGAGACATGGACTCCTTGGATAGACATTTGGTGTCCCCAATGTGGATGCACTGGACTGTTAACGTGTTAATACTCATTAATGCGAAGGCTTCGGTGATCTAGGACGCCGGATTCCCCTGCGGGAGGTCCAGTTTCGAAACCTTGCAATGCCATGTACCAATGAGTTTTTCGGATTTTTTCGAAGACTTGCGTACAATTACAGACTGCTCTAACGGTGAAGGAAAACATCGTGAGGAAATCTGCATGACTGAGGAAATTAATAGTTTCCGAAGGCGTGTGATATCCACCAATCAGATGAAAGGGGAGGCCTATGCCCCAATAGGGGGGGGGGGGGGGCATTAATAGGCTGATGATGAATGCGAAGGCGTAAATAAAGGTATGTTATTTTTGTATTCCGAGATTATTCGTACTGGCAACACATTCCAATATCCTTTACGCATTCCACCCTAATAGATACTAATAATTCCTCATAAAGCTATCGTAATCCCCACTTAACCACCTCGTGAGCGGGCCGCCGCGCGGCAAACACACAAAGACGCATAACTCCGAAACTTGCCTCTCGCGACTCGCGCAAAGCCCCCTTAAGCCTCTTTGCCCCCTTTTTATTTCCCCACCACATACTTAACGGCAATTCCAAGTAAACCGCGCCGCTTCATCCTGGGCGGCACCACCGTGGAGGAACAAGCCCGCTTCGAGTGGAGTAAGCATCATGCGATTTTAAATAACGTACAATTTTTATTTATTTATACTTGGTATTTATATCAAATTCGAAAGAAGATGTCACAAACATCAGAAATAAAGAAGCTTGGGCTAAATTCAGCTCCAGATCTGCACATTTTGTATATTTTGCATTTTTTAAGTGGAGAACATAGAAAAGGGTATGTGTGTAAGTATGTAAGTTGTAAGAGTGTGTAATTGTGTGTATTGAAAGGGTGTGTGTGTGTGTGAGAGAGAGAGAGAGAGGGAGATTTCTGTTATGTTCTGTGTGTGTAAACTGCACGTTAATCATGTAATCGAGCCTGCTTTTCTCGACCCAATCTCAGCCATTAACTGCTTCTTGTACGCACGTGGTTTCACTTGGAAAATATCAAGACCTTTAAACGATGTGTTGTATGTGTGAGTGCACCGGGACACGATCGAGTTCCGAGCGCAGTTAGTGCGCGCCACCGAGTCGTGGAACAGGCGTGGGTGGCGCGTGCGCGCGGCGGGCACGTTCAGCCCCACGCGCTCCAGCAGCTGCGGACAGTCTACCTCGCCGTTCACCACGTTGTACAGGAACACCATGTCTGCCAGCGTGCGCCAGTCCTCCAGCGACACCAGCTTGTATCGCTTTAACCGTTCCTCATAACTGGGGATATAAGTACTCGTACTTATATTTATTTCAAAAGATGTGCTGCTATGATTGTTTCTTGCGCCGCTTCTTTTCTTTTGGATGGTGCTATCATCCGAAGCAGTGGTAGAGTAAAAAAGGAACTTTGTAAAAATGAACATTAAAGCAAGTAAAAGTAAAGTAAAATACACTTAAAGTACTACTTGCAATAAAAATATTTGACTTTTGAATAAGCGATACAAAGAAAACACCACCGGTGGGAGTTGAACCCACACCTACGGGACCGTAGGCGGCGCGTTTATCCAATTTCGCCACAGCGTCAAGTCAACCGGCGATTTTCATACCCATAGCACAGCCTATTGTATGAAGATAACGAATAATTTGGGTCATTATTACATATTGATAAAAAAAATTGTGCTCACAGCGTGAGTTAGCCGCCCAACACATAGTTGGAAGCGTTCTGTGTTAATGCAAGCGCAGACGTTAGGTAAGACCTGGGAAGAATTTCGTGACATGACGCAAGACAGATAAATTAGACATCTTTTACAAATTCCTCGGCGGAGTAACGGGAAGAAGAGAGAGAGAACGTGAGTTAGAACCTCATCCATACTGCAACCCCTAAAAAGTAATTCTTGCTGTCTTTATCCCAGTGGCGCTTGTTACTTTCATGCCTCGCCCCCGCCCCGCCCCGCCCCGCGCGGCGATGCGCATTTGTTAAACTTTGTTATTCTTAATTTAACACGCGCTGCTGGGAGTTGTTAAAAACAACATTTCTGTATTACAGTACAGTAGGCTTAGCAAAAAGAGTAACGTGGGAAAGATGAACGCAGCGCCGCCTGCTGACATCTTTTTAGGGGGAATGGGTGAATGTTTACAACTGGTCGGTAGTAAGCACCCTGCACCCTGGTTCTCAAAACCATTAAATGATATCATCAATGAACGAATGAAACAGAGACTCTTTTTAGTCTCTATTTAGCACATGCCATACCATGGTATGGCATGCCATGAACTTCATCTTCATGTCGTGAACTTGCATACTTTTAAGAAAAAGTATAGAACAATAGTTTTACAGTCTCAGTATATTGACTTTAGAATTCATTTCATTAATGGCGACAGCAATTCACTGTTTGTGTTGGTTTAGGTCACATCTTCTCCTCGCCCATACCTCAATGTCTAAAGACCAGAGTCTTTAACCAGTGCGTCCTACCAGTAATTACCTAAGGAGCCGAAACGTGGACACTGACGGTGCGACTGGTTCACAAATTGAAAGTCGCTCAGCGTGCTATGGAAAGAGCTATGCTCGGAGTATCTCTGCTGGATCGAATCCGAAATGAGGAGATCCGGCATAGAACAAAAGTCATCGACATAGCTCATAAGATTAGCAAGCTGGAGTGGCAGTGGGCCGGTCACATCTGTCGCAGAACCGACAACCGCTGGGGTAGACGAGTTCTGGAGTGGAGACCGCGTTTGGGCAAACGTAGTGTGGGACGGGCGTCCCTGCTAGATGGAGCGACGATCTGCGCAAGGTGGCTGGCAGTGACTGGATGAGAAGAGCCGAAGATCGGGCTCAATGGCGCGCCCTGGGAGAGGCCTATGTCCAGCAGTGGACTAGAGTAGGCTGCTGCTGATGATGATAGGAGGTTTTAGGTTTTTTTTTTAAGGTTATGATTAAATCCCAGATTTTTGACACTGATCGAGTTTCAGAAAAGTCGGCTTTACCATTGTCTTGTCTGTGCGAAGCTTTCCAGGTTTTTGATGTCCAGCCCCTTTTTATTTTCCACATGGTAAAATAGTTTTGTGGAAAAAATCTTTGTTCGTTCAAAAGTGTTATTATTATTAGTAATGGAGATTTACTTATTTACTTTAGTTTAGTCAAAATTCAAAAGTTACTTATTCATTGTAGTCTTACTTTTTTCTACTGTATATTGTCATGCGATTTTTTAAAATATTTGATATAATTTTTTAGGTTATAATTATGGACTCATTTGTCTGATTTAATTTAAAAAAACACACTTAAAAATCATAGGACAGTTGTATTAAAAAATAGGTAAATAATACAAGTACTAAAACCTCATATTCTGGAAACGTGATAACTCCGATTCCCCGGTGAGAGGGGAAGTTATTTTCTGGGAGCGAGAAGTTCCGTAACCGAGTTAGCACGCGATGCCACCGGGCCGCGCTGTAGCCGCTGTTGTTTGCTGTCGTCTGTTGCTGCGCACGCGGCTCTATGCAATTACGGCACTCTTGAATTTGATAAAGCCAGCCCGAAATGAAAACGAAAACGCTTTAATTTTTAATTAATTTAAATTAAATTCATTTATTTAACAGACAAAAGTCCAAAAATGTTAGTAACAATTTTAACTTAAAAACTATGTTAGTAGATATAATAGTATTTTGAGGTAGGTATGAGTAGATTAGACACTGTACAGGAGCCAACCAGCACAGAGATCCATCCGAGTGCCAGCTGCACACAGTGTCTCATAATGTGACAGTTGGGCTTAGTTTAGTTTGTTTTTAAATAACTACCAATTGATTCTACGAAGTAAACCCAGAGATACGTATATACTTGGGAAATATCTATGTGTATATATACGTTCGACATGCAGTCGTATGGCTACGGAATGTGTTGTTACGCTCACACCACGCCCGTGTCTATGTGAGTGACCGAGATGGATTAAAATGTCATTTAGACTTTCGCATGTCGATACGTTTCATAATCACTACCCTAGGTCCACAAATATTTCCGACAGGGTAAGAGATAATCATATAATAGAGTGCTTTATACAATAACTCATGTCTCACTCATACGAGTATACTCGTATTAACCTGTACTATCCCACTGTTGGGCAAAGCGTGTTTTTTCCGTGTATGGGACGGATTAGATTTATTATCCCTATTCCGCTATTATTTGGTCAAGAGTCATACGAGGCGACTAAACCGAGTACACTGAAAGAAAAACTTGTTTACTTCAAACTAGAACTTGTTTCAATACGAGCATATAAAGTCAGCTTGTTAACTTCAACCAAGATCTTAGTCGATCTATCAAGTTAATAAAAATTACTTTATATGCTCTAAATCAAACAAGTTTTCTTTCAGTGTAACTTGCTGGATAGGACTCCTTCAGGGTCTGGCTGGCCAGCAACCCCATGTCTGTCGTCAAAACATCATTGCATCGGTGTTGATGTGTTCGTCAGTGTTTATAGAAGAGCCAGTACTTAGTAAGCCTGTGTTCCATCTTCGGCCTCATCGTCACTTACCACCATGAGATTGAGGTTAAACGCGGGTTCAGTCGTAAATAATATAAAAAGACTCCATAAAATTGGCCAGTTGGTTGGTTGATGGATGCATCCAAGTCGTCTGGCCATCTCCGTCTGCATCTAGGTAGGTTTGCCCACAGATCGTTTTACATGCGACAGCTGACCAGCTGAGTCCCATTACAAGTATTTTAAAACGTTAATAACGTAATTGACCGACTGCTCTAACGGTGAAGGAAAGCATCGTGAGGAAACCAGCATGACTGAGGAAATTAAAAGTTTACGAAGGCGTGTGAAATTCACCGCAGAGCACTGGGCCCGCTCGGTGGATCATGGCCCGTACCCCCTTGTACAAGTAGTGGCCTGTGCTCTAACAGTAGGGACGTTAATACGCTGATGATGATGACGAATAATCTGTGGTTCTGGAAAATGTTCCCATTACAAAACTGAAGTTTTAACAAGTCTAGTAAATGTGCGATATATAACATAAAGAAAAGGGCTAAGGTGTGAATATTTTTCAACTAAATATTCTATTAACGTAATATATTATTTCTTATGAAAGGCGTGTGTAGAGAAGGTACATATATAACTCTCACGTCCGTAATCCCCGAGGGGGTAGACGGGGGAACCACCTCATTATTAACTCTTTATTGTACACACACAGAATATGTTACAAACTTAGACAAAAATATGTGAAGCACAAAGGGCGTGACTTATCTCTGAGAGATCTCTTCCAGCAAACCCCATAAAGTGACAATTTGATATGAAAGGCAGGTGAAGTGTGCACCTATATATATGCTAAATAAATATACCTACTTAATCGTACAAAATAGAAAATACGTACATAATTTATTATAATATTATATAATACCAGTATTATCTATACCGGAATGACAAAATAAATACTATCGTCTAATCTTATCTTATGGGCCAGGGATAACCCCAGCGGCACTTCGACCCTCAGGGATCTTTTGTGCTCACCCCTTACCTTAGTCTCCTTCCTGTTCCTTAAAGATGCTTTGCATCAAGGACGCTATACAGCTTACAGGAAGGAGCCTATAGTCCTCTGGTTTCGGGTAGGCTAGCCCCAGAAGACTCATACGCTTTCCAGCCAACGAGTCACATTCGCACAGCAAGTGTTCCATTGCCTCAATGTCGTCATAAATACTAAAGGAGAGAAGAATAATGGTCCTTGACAAGTTTCTTAAGTGTAGGAAAGGATTGACTTTCACGAATGCCGGGAGGGAGAGCATTCCACAACCTGACCGCATGCTCAGATAAGGAGTAGTTAAAGAAGTCAGTCTTGTGGGGGGTGCGAGGAAACTGTAGCAGGGTAGTGAGATCTAGGGAGCTTATCACCAGACCGCATGAAATTAAAGCGAACACCTTCATCATAGGTAGTTCCCACTTTTCGCCATAAGATTTGGTGGACAAACGTGATAAATGGCGAGCCTGTCGCCGTCTACAGGGTGGAAAATAGTATCCACTAAGACCCTTAGTCGCCTCGTACGAAACCCACGGGAAGAGTTGGGGTGGTGCTATCTTACTCCTATTGCTACAGTCTGTCCTCTAGGTGCCGGCTAGCAGGGTTCTAGGACAGTGTGCAGATGAAGTAATAGAAGAACTTGGTAATAGATATTATATTTTTAAGGAACAGAACAACACAGAAGATAGTAAATGTAGAAAATAGGCAGTAGTAGGAGATAAAAATAAATCAGAGAAACGTCCGTTCAGGACAAAATGCAGAGAGAAAGTGAAGACAATAAAATTAATGGAATAATGGAATTTAGAAATGGAATGGGAATATGATTTGAATTTTGAAAATATAGATGAAGAAATGAAGATGCCAACACGAAATGAGGTGAGATAAACGCTAACGATGAGGTTGAAATTGATGAAGTCGACATCGTTACACTATGACCGGCACGACACGGCACAAAGAGAGGTCTTTAAAGCTAATCTGTCGCTGTAACACGTGCCATAACATTTTATGTTACTATTTTAGAACAAGAGTCCATGAAAGTTAATGTAGTTAAGCCTAGTTAACTCTACCGAGATATTGGCAAAGTTATCTTTATAAATAGAACGGAGCTCAACCCATTGATCCAGTGTCGCTTCATCGTCTATTGTGAATTCGATATTAGGGATTAGATATCAATTTAGCTGGAAAATCCAAAAATAATCAGCAAAATCTTCGTAAACACAAATACGAAATCACTTAGCGAAAAATAAACATGATCCGCGTTGTAAATCTCAATCGGGCGGTCCACTGTACCGTAAGGTATATTTGATTAGGGTCCCGCGGCCCTTTAAACCGAACCCTCTCCAGCTCATATAGCCATTTTTATTCCACTCTTTACATTAAATCGCTTTCAACGATGCCCTTTTATGAGACTCCTTCTAATATCATTTTAAGGGTTTATTTATTTATCGTTTCTTGTTGGTACATAACGTGCTATATACTTATGAGGGAAAGGTAACGTGACAACAAAATAAACGAACACCTTGATATCTATCCACTAAATAAAAATAATTGTAAAGTAAAACTTAATAGATGGCTACTCTCTTTAGATTACGACAAAACTGAGGCTCTAATCATATAACATAAAATTTGACACACTAAACTCATTACGTTCTTCAGATTATTAACACTTAACTTCCCACACTCACACACCCACTCACCCTACACTACAGATGCACACTTACATCATTACACACTCCCACACAACCTAACACACCCCCACCCATACTCACTCTTACCATTATCTTTACTAAATTTCTTTATGATTAAATTTTCCAAATTCCTTTTAGGTTAAGAATATAATTTGTAATTTGCTTGCACAGAAAGTGCGACGGAATCCCGACTTACAAGATACAGGTTTTCGACCTAGTTTGTAAGTCGGAGGTCTGTTTTTTTTGTGTGCCCTGTAATAAGTAAATACACTTTTTAATTTTCTTCATTTTTTCAACGTGACACCCAAGATCCATTAGTTATCATGTTAGATATAATGTTAAGAGTACTTACGGCTTATATTCCCACTGTATTAGGTACATAAGTAGGTACTTACTTCATAAATTTTCATTTTATTTATTCATCATCAGCAGCCTATTAATGTCCCCACTGTTGGGGCACAGGCCTCCCTTTTCATAAGGGGGTACGGGCTTATGATCCACTGAGCGGGCCCAATGCTGATTGGTGGATTTCACACGCCTTAATTTTTAATATCCTCAGACATGCAGGTTTCCTCACGATGTTTTCCTTCACCGTTAGAGCAGTCGGTAAATGTACGTAAGTCTTCGAAAAAATCCGAAAGCTCATTGGTATATGGCATTCAGCATTGCACGGTTCCGAACCCGGACCTCCCGCATGGGAGCCCGGCGTCCTAGGTCACCGACGCTCTACGAAATACAGAAATATCAATCTAAAATCCATTAATGGTTTTTCAGCTTACAAGGATTTGGAGAATTTAATGGACAGTAATGAGAAGTAGCCACTGAGGGTTTTAGTGGGGCCAGGGGTCGAAGCAGCAGTTAGTAATGTGTCGCCTGATCGCTGCTGGTGTTGAATATATCACGGTTGTTGGATACTAAATCATTAAACAGTGCACTGGCTCTGCAAAAGATCCTTCTGTAATTTCTGTTTGCAGGTGAGATATGTAACGGCAGATAATTTCGTAGAAAATGAATAAAGCCGCTCTATGATAATTAGGGATCCGTACCTCGAAGGGAAAAACGTGAACCTATTGCTGTCGTTACTCCGTCAGTCTGTCACGCGAGTCTAGCGCCTGAACGGAATAAGATACAGATTTCATTTTACAAATATGTTTCCCTTGTTATCTCGACTCGCACTAGGGTAGTTTTAAGCTTTTTACAGTTACGCTTACGTTCGTCAGGTATGAAATTCGATAATTTACTAAGATAATACAGGAGCCGGCCATTATTATAAATTCACCGGTCGTATATCTGTGATATACCTACACGTAATTAAGCAATTATGAAAAATAAATAAGATAGGTATGTAGGGTCGCGGCCGGGCAAAGTGGGGACTCTTGGCTGGCGACCTTGGGGAGGCAGCAGCTTGCCATGGCTGCACGCTGCTGTGACGGGAGAAACTGGAAGTGTAACATACACCTCCAGGAGGGACCTGAGGGAAAGTGCTAGGGGGGCACCGGTGCGTTCCACTAGAGATCCCGGAGCCCTCCGACATGCACGAGGTCGGTCATCGAGGGGGGGTTTTGTGGGTAAAAAAAAAACAAATAACCCGGTCTCAGTCCCATAGGAAGCAGGGTATCTTATATAAAGCTTCCTTCCCGTTAATAAAAAAATATTGCAGGTTTGTAACATTGTGTGTCCTAATACACTTTAGAAGTTCCACCTGAACAGAGATTGTTTAATAATAATAATAAACTATCATATAACAACAACCAACTTGAAACTTACAAGTAGGTACTCGTAAGTAACATAGAGATGTAAAGATAAAGATATATAAGTTGTAATTAAATACTATTTTCAAAGGTGAGTAATGGAGTGGCGCTTGAAGGAAGTTGCCTATACTATACCCAGCAGTGGGCAGAAATTGGCTGAAAAAGAAGAATAGAAAAATAACTTTTAAGTAGGCAACTAATTAAGGGAAAAAAGTTGAAAGTAACATTAAAGACATAGGTAATAGAAAAGCATAACCCCGCTTCCGTTAGTGGTTGGTTAAAAAAGAGCAGACAGCAGCGCTGTGAGAGGGAGTCAGGTACAAACAAATAAACATATTATATTGTGTTTGAGGAAAACGTTTCAATGTTTGGGCGGACTCATAAAGGGAACCTGTTTATATAGAAATTGTAATATGTAAGCAAACATGATTAACATACATGTTATGAATGTTTTCATAATATCAGCGAACAGTCTATTTTTAAGACTAACAGAGCGGAATAATATGATGAGAAATATAGAAGAAATCTTAACACAGAACGACGAAGGCGGTACCTATATTTAAAATTCAAATTCATCTATTCAAATTCTCGGCGTAACTTGTGATAAATTCTATGAAGTACAGAACTACTCGCAGATCTCAGGCAACTCTATGAATGTAACTAAGCTTGTGTAAGCCAGCAATGGTGATTCAGATTTTTATATGTCAAAGTGGAGTTTGTAAACGTACGACGGGAAAAGCAGTGGTACGACTTAATCCCCAAAAAGTGGACGAAAGTAACTTACATTTAAACCGAAGCCTCGCCAAAATTAAAATAAAACAGCCTTTAGCGCGACCAAACGACCGCGGCGCAAACAACGCAGCAATTCACTTCCCTATTTCAACCCTTCTAATAAAAAGAACATTCTCAGGCCCTTTTCAACTTTTTTAAACACCCCTCTTACTTGTTAAAGTATTTACGATGAGGCTGTATTAAGATAATACGGCTCGTAAAGTAAAATAAATAATTAGGACTGGGGCACATTCATGAATAAGTTAATTGTTGCAAGACAGTGGTGTAACTCAACCCTTTCCCCCTACCCTGCCCCCATTCCTCCTCGTTTAAGGACTGGAGGGGGATATTTAACAGTTTATTCATATCTGGCGGGAAGTTTATGCACTAAGTGCTTTGCTCAAGAAGAGATGTGGCTAGAGAGCTTACTTAGGGATGATATATGCTACTTTTTTATCTGTCTTTTAGAGGCTTTGGTACACGACAAGGTGGCCATCTGATCGTTAGGGTCACTAAGAAAAGGGATGGGTGGGAAGCTTAAGTATTATTAGAGTCAGCCCTCACTTTGAGACCCAACTTAGCAAACAGTAAGATTTTCATGTAAGGTTTCAGGTAAGGGCTGACTCTAAGTAATATTGACCCTGCCATTTGGAGCCTATTAAGGCCAAATTTCTTTCCCTCAATTTTCACCACTCCATTAGGAGGTGAATGAGGTCTTCTAATTGTGGTACAATTAATACAAAACGGTGATGAAGCTCTTCCCACCAGATGCAAAAAAGTGTGACCCGAGCGTAACCAAATGCTAAGACAAGCAGCTCCCTACCGAGGCTGACAAAGTCAAACTATGGAGCCCAGGATGGCATGTTATATGCTACATATTTTAAAAGATAAAAGTACAGGTTTCTTACAGGAGCATAATGCAATGTTAGATACCTCAATCCAAACAACAGTGAGAGAACCACAAGTGAGAAAAGGCAAAGAAGAAAGAGAAATAAGCATAAAGAAGTAACAACTCCCTTCCATCTAAGGTCTACAGGAAGAAAACTGTTTCAGGATTTATACGCCTTTGTACAATAATGTTTACAATATTCAATTTATAATATAATTATGTACAATAAAGAAAGAAATAAAGATTGGAGGACTACAAATCCAACCCCTCTTCCGCTTCGTCTACTAGTCATTTAGCGTTTCATACATGATCACCATTAGGCCGGGGACACACAGGCAGGTTTAGCCCGACCCGGGCGCCCGAACGCGCCCGGGCACCGGTTTATCGCCACAGACACGCCGGTCGGTCGCGTTCTCCGCAGTCTTACTGCGGTTGTTACCGCGATCGGTCCTCTTATAGGGGTGGTAGTGGTTGATTATTTTATTTATTTATTTTTTATTTCATGCAGTTTTGAGACTATTCAAACCCATTTCTTCAGAAACAAGCACCATTACAATAACATTTTATCAACCTACTTCAAAAGAAATTTCTTGTACCGATTTCGATTATTGTTTCATAGATGTGATCTTCTTAATTTGAGAATCTGAAATGATGATATAACTTAGCTAGTGGTGTATTCATTTTAATACTACAGGAATTTTCAGAGATTTCTCAAAAATTATAATGTTTGTGAAATTAAATGAGTTTTAAAATGGAGGGCAAAGAGTTTTTTTTTAAATGTACTACTTATTCAGTCAAAATAACTAAAGAAATAAGACGGATTTTGAAACGTCGCTCGACTGACGAACCGTCCCGGTCGCCCGAGTCGTTTGTGGCGATATACGACCAGTCTATGCAGAGCGCGCCTTCAGGTGATCGAACCGGCCAAACCGAAAACAACTGCCCTGATCGCTGGCTAATCGGGCCGGGCGAACGGCCGTGTGTGTGGCAAGGCCATAGATTTGTATTGAATTTGCGCTTCCATGCGACCGGCCCCGGGCAAAACCCGCCAATGTGGGCCCAGCCTTAATGTTGTTTGCTCTATATCTGAATATTCTGTAAATCAAATCTCTGTCAGTTTAGGTCAAAGGTTTTTCCGCTCGTTCTAGCTAAACATGAATTCAGCTTGAAGTGGTTACATTTTAAATGAAGTTCATTTAAAAGTCCCCACGTAAACCGGAGTGCAGAGTGCGGCTGCCCTCTCATTACAGGCGTCTTGTTAAGGCGACAATTAAGGCATTACAGACTAGGTCGCGACGTCGGTCGTGTCGCCTCTATTGGGTTTAATCTCCGCAGATTCCTCTGCGTAATCACTCCTTTTGTGTTCTCACGTTAATTATAATAGACTTGGAATACTAATACGTACAATGATATAATTGAGGTTGTAATATAATTCGTCTTGTATCATAAAGGTAGGTACATAACATGACAACCCTTTATACAACAATAACAACATTTCAAAATTCGCAAGAAAATGCTTTATTCCCTAATAAACTTTATCATAGCAATGATCCAAAACGAAGGTTATTAATAAGTTATGTATGACGCAGGTTTTATTTGCCACTAATCCCACATTTGACCTCTATCTCGCCTGATAGTAAGCGACGATGATATCGACGATGGAGCATATGCGGGTTTAGTAAATACCTACCTAATCATTCTAACCTTGAAGATCCCAAGGTTCGGTTTATAGGTCAAAATCAAAATGTTTTTATTGTATTAAGTACCTTATACTACATATTTATCGTAAGATGCTATAGCTGAAAGGAAAGAAGCGGCGCAAGAAACTTTCAGCAGCACATCTTTTGAAAAAACGAAAACAGTCAGTAGCCTGTATAAATTAATGACTAAGGACTAATGATTAATTATTCAGATTAACAAATCTGAATTATTTATGCAAATCTTATTACTGAGGTATGATACCTGCCATACAACCTGACACTGTAGGATATCTAAACGGTGGCACACGGGCGCTTTTCGATGCATTCATGAATAAGTTAATTGGCTCGCTGCAACAGCCGCGCCGGTGTGCCGGCCCCGGCGACGGGACTTTCAGTCGCAGTTCAATTTGCTACAAGAAAGTAGAGACAAAATTAAATGGGGTAGTTTTAAACAGATTCAACATGCACTGGAAGATAGAATAAGGACACATTAGCGATTTACGAACGTGTTTCCGGCGAGGCGGTCGTCAATGTGCTCGCTGTGTTTGCGTGCGTTCGTTCATGGGACGCGGAGTTTAGGCTGCCTTTCCACCAAAGCTGAGGCGGTGAGCGAGGAATAATCCGCCAATAGGATCGCTCCATTTTAACCGTGACGTAATAATGAGGCGATCCTATTGGTGGATTTTTTCCTCGCTCACCGCCTCGCTTCCTCACACAGCTTAGAAGCGCGTGTGGGTGTAAAGCGAACAATTCAAACATTATAACGCTGTATGTTAATCGAACGGTTGTGACTAGTTATATTCGAAAAAGGTTAGCAGAACGAGACCGCGGTGCGAGGGTCGTCGGATCGAATCCACATTTGGACCCTTGCAGTGAACGTACAGGCGTTTTCTTTGTAATATTTTAAAACTTTCGTATTTGAGGATCGCATTCTATACCCAAGGACTTTCTAGAACAGAGTAAGTAGGTACTTACTCTCTTACTAATTACGAGTGCATTCAATAAAACGAGCGCTCAACCCTGTAAAGGCCACCCGAGAAGCCACTGTTTACACACATCATGTTTTAGTTTGTAACTGACTGCTTTGCTCTGACCGGTCAACTTTTAGGCCAGTGTTTTGTTCCAGTTCCCTAAAGTTAATTCGGCTGCGAATATTACATACAGCCATGTTTCTACGAGTATTATGTGCAAACAAACACAGGCGGCTTCACTTTCATATTTTTGTATGAAAATAGTTTGAAGAGGGCGGAACCGGCCACAACGGCCGGCGCGCCGCCACTTAATCTACTTGCATACAAAATGTATGAAAGCGACGGGTGCAAAACAGACAGACGTTGTTGACGTTGCGCTGGGCTGCGCCTTAGGTATTCATAGTGTCTTAGAGTAGTAATTTAATAATACATCGGTGAATTTGTTATACTATTTTGTTATTATTATATTAAGGAGAGCAGACGACGAAATGGGCTACCTGATGGTAAGTGGTCACTGTCGCCCATAGACACCTTATGGACTGATGTAGTGCTGGTTTCAGTACTCGTGTATCTTCAACTTTTACTCTACGGCTGTTGAATAATAAAGGGAAAAGGATTCGCCTTAAAGTTCATCAAACCCAGAAGGATTTATTATTTAAATTGATACTTTCATATATGGTAACTTTTAATCTACTGCTGTTGAATATTAAAATAATAGAGGGAATAAGGATTCGGCCATTTATCAAACTGGTAGGTACTGGTGTGTTTCTGGACGGTGGGTGGGTGGTTGGTCGATGGGATGGGTGAGATAAACCCGTCATAGCTTGTATTGACTTTCAACTAGGATTCCCGTTAAGTTAATACATTTGTATTAACTATGTATGAATACTTGTTGGAATTAACGAAAAATTTTCTTCGATTGGGTTGTAAAAATATAAAGTCGATAAGTATATATCATTTTCAAGTTTTTAAGGTCGTATAACAATGGATTCACTTGAGACAGTCGTGTAGAATTTCATTAAATTAATATTCGATGAGATTTATGGCACTTAGTTCTACAACATTTATTTTATTTGATTTGATTTTCAAATAAATTCACCTATATTTATTTACTAAATATGAACTATATTTAACAATATTATCTAATATAACGTTTGTATAATGACACTTAAAGCGAATCAAGATAATGTTTTGGGGCAGTAAAAGAGATGGCGCCAGTATTCGTTCATAATTTAAAACCTGGCATCATTAAATGCAGTTGATCTGAACTGCATTTAATGATGCCAGGTTTTGAATTATACATACTAACTATATAATACAATTACGCTGTGTGCTAACTAGGGACCTGCATTTCACGAAGTAGCTAAAATCTTAGACAGATAGTGCAGAATTCGACGATTACAGTATCTTTCTAACTTTTATAGCACATCGAGAAATGCCTACGCACTTCGTGAAACGCGCCATTACGCTATGTGTCTACGACATATTAATATTGTATAAATATACTACGGACTACACGTACAACGGTTCCACTTGGAATCGGCCTGCTCGGTTCCTGAGCCGAGTGGCCGGGGCTTGAGCGCAACGCATGAGTTTGAATGCAGACTACACGGCCGGTACCGGTACCTGAACCGAACCGTCGTCGTGTAGTCCGCGCCTTAGGAGATTCATTCAACATTGTAAGAGTCACTGTAACCATCTCAATGTGTTACCGTGTACACGCCTGACTCGTCGTGTCGTGTCGTGTCGTGTCGCCGTGTGAGGCCGTGTAATACCGCGGAAGTGTCGGTTATCCCGCGCGAGCAGATTTCCCGCGGGAGCGTTCGGGATGTAGTACGGTCGGTAAATCAGTGAGTGCGTTCTGTCGTGCGACCGTGCGACTATTGTAGGTGTTGTAGACTTTCTGTGGTTGCAAGACTGAGTGGTCGTCTTCCAGTGGAAGGCATCGAGGCTATGGAACCATCTCGCAATAAGTTTTTGGTATGATGCCTTGACATTAGTATGAAAGTGTCAAATAAAGTTAAAGAGTCAAGGTACTAAAGGGTATAGCTTTCACACGCAAAATAGGCGCTGAAGACGTCGAGTTGTGGAAACCAGCCCGTTATTACATTACAAGGGTTCTAGCTGGATGTGTCTTCCACTATACGTAATAGGTTAGGAAATGTTGCAATATTGGTTACGGATTTGAATAATTAGGAATTGTTCTTACTTATAATTATTAAGCTTTCGTGATTATTGACAATATTATACTTATTGCGTCTATATACCGTGAGTTCTGAAATTGTGAGTAAGTGAATTTTTAGTTTGTGAATTTTGAGTTAGTGTTTCTCTCCATGTTGGACTGAAAATGAACACATCTAAAATAACTCTAAATTGAAAATTTAAGATACCCCCTAAGTACCGATCTAGCTATTACCTTTCCAGAGATCCCACGAAACCACTGGTCTATTCTCTATTAAATAAAAAAACCAGGTCCAAATCGGATCATCCGTTATTAAGTTATGATGCCACAGACAAACACACAAACAGACAAACGTGTCAAACTTATAACACGCCCTCCCTCGATCGGTGGGGGGTTAACAAAAATAATGTGCAATAAAGATGACACTACCACCCGTCACGTTTCAGTTCACAGCCGGGAAATCAATAGGATAGACCACAATACGAGTATCTAACTGGAACAGGTAATTACGTTAGACAGATTCAGTCAGACTTAGGAATTAGATCGACGAATCCAATTAGGATGGGCTGCATTTGGTAAATTGTCTGACGTGCTAAAAACAAAAGGATTCCTATCTACCTAAAAAGGCGTATGTTCGAGCAGTGTATCCTCCCAGTTATGACATACGGAGCGGGAACCTGGACACTAGCTGAGCAGGTGATGGAAAAGCTCCAAGTGACACAAAGAGCGATGGAGCGTGCCATTATAGGCATTTCCCTCGTGGACAGAGTGCCGAATATCGTCACTCGGAGAAAGACGAGAGTGCCGGATATAGTCAGTGTCCAGGTCTAAGTGGAGATGGGCAGGGCACGTGTGCAGAATGCAGGACGAGAGGTGACCCTGGAGACTGCTCGAGCGGCGACGTAGCCCGCGAGGTGGACCGACGACATTGTGAAGACGGTGGGGAGGATGTGGATGCGAATGGCTAAAGACCGAGGAGAATGGCGTGCACGTGAAGAAGCCTATACTCAACGATGGGTTACGATAGGCTTAAAAGAAGAAGAATGTTTAAGAGTGGTTAACTGAACAGCTGAAACTGAAGTAATAGAGATAGATGAGAGAGAGAGAGAGAGAGAGAGAGAGAGAGAGAGAGAGAGAGAGTAGCCATGAAAATATTTCAAGATTAAAATCAAAAGCAAGAAAGTAAATAAAAGTGTACTTAAACTGTTGAGTTCAGAATTCAGGTTAACCAAATTAAACGCTTTCAATTCTTAAATTCAACAGGTCAAATTAACACTGACATTTCTGGACACCGTACCGGAAGTATAACTACTCGTACCTACAATTGAGCCCACTTTGTTCTACAGAGTAACAATTATTTAGGCCCGCGCCGCCGCCGCCGTAAACAATGACTCCAGCCGAGCGAACGGTGAGCTGACGACTGTATTAGGATGGGACTACATGGCGCCGGTTCCAGCGCCGGTTCGGTTCGTTGCAGCGAATCACAAGCGTTCCGCCCTCCTCGCACTTGAAGTCAGCGGCTCGTGATTGGCTGCAGCGAACAGAAACGGCGCTGAAACTGGGTCATGTAGTCTAGGCCTGCACAGCAATGCAGTTAAAACTAAGACACTGTGAATGCATATATGCTTGACCAGAATACAGTACATAAAGTATCGTACAGTATCGTAATAATATCTAAACAGTAGCTTGAATACAATAATCATATGATTCAATTGTGTAGGTCAGAGCTAACTGATCACATGACTTCGAATAGGCATTTTTGATTTAGAATATTATTTGCGTTTTAACCACTGTCACAAAGTCACAACACTATTATAAACATAATGTTGTAATTTTTTACACGGCAACACTGCCTACTCTTGATTTCATTACTATTTCTTCTTGTCTGTGTTGCTCTGCACAATATACTCGTAAGTAATTATTTTTTACCATAAACTCTTGCAGTTGTAATTAGTACAATCCACTGAAACCCCTTTTCATTAAGAACAACGGAAGATCCTAAAGGTACTGAATCAAAACCAAGGTATTTATTTATCTAAAGTTGTTGTAAGCTGAGGAGCTCGTAGCCTAGTTGCGAGCACGGTCCGAAAGTAATCGTGTAGGTGAAGCAACGCTGGGCGCGGTCGGTACCTGGATGGGTGACCGGTAGTGGCATATTTCAACTAAGCTCCTCCGTGCCGCGGAGAGCACGTTAAGCAGTCGGTCCCGGTTGTTGTCGTTTGACAGCAGTCGTTAAGCCATGTCAGAGGCTTACGGGCGGGCTGAACAACTCTGACAATAGGTTGGCAACTGCTTCCTTGCTTATCGTATGGTTAGTGGCCACTAATTTAATATAATTAATTTAAATTTATTTATTAGGTAAACACAACAGATTACAACCAGAGATATTACAGAAAAATCAATATAAAGTTATGAGCTAGGTCGTAACCCTTAACGTGTAAACACAGCATGGTTAGGAAGTGGGAAATTGATTGTTGTACAAAATTGAGTTTGCAAAAACTACTATTGAATTAAAAATACCTATTGAAAAATAAAAATAATAAAGTACAGACTATAAAGTAGGTGCGTGGATAGATCACTTGAGGACATCCTCAACCCGTCTTTTAAAAACTAAGTAAGTATCTAAGGTAGTCATTATATCAAAAGCAAGGTATTTATTTATCTATTCAAGGCTTTGTATTTAATTAATTAAGTAATTAAGTTCAAAGAATAATTAGAGTTGAAACTCATTATCTTCCCACATCTACCCTCACCTACCGCGTGGTCGGGTCGGATCTCAAAGTGAACTAGAAACTAATAACCGAGGAATGTTCTCAACTTTTGAACTCTATCTATAATCAGCGGCCAATATTCCTATAAGAAAGGACCTCGCCAGCTCTCCATAACGCGCCGGGTTCATTAGAGCATCAACTCTATGTAAGTACGTCTTGTAAATGAGAACAATGTTGAAATGTTAGTCTTTGTGAGAACAAGCGGAGTGGAGCTTCGGAACTTTGAGCACGCTTCGACTTACAGCTTACAAGTTTCCTGATTCCGAGATATTATTTGATGTTAGCTTTCTAGCTTGTTTTGTTACAACAACATCTGGTGAGTACCTACTTAAATTATTTGCATTTAATATTGGAGATTATGTATGCCTTTTAGTAAAGTGAGAGTGAGAGAGAGTATCGTTGGCCTAGTGGCTAGGACGCCGGACTCCCGTGCGGGAGGTCCGGGGTCGAAACCGTGCAGTGCCATGTACCAATGAGTTTTTCAAATTTATGAAAGAGTTACGTACATATACCGACTGCTCAACGGTGAAGGAAATTATCGTAAGGAAACCTGTACACTGGGATGACCAGTGTGTAAATACCAGGCACAAAATATCCTCAAGGGTCGAAGTGCTTCTGGGTTCACCACCACACTCTCAACCTTGTCGTGACGATTTGACAGGGAGCCTAAGTGTGCCACGGCAACGATAATGCCGTCGACGGCAAAACGTTACCGTCAACCGAAATTTAAAAGCGTTTTTATATATTTCCTTATATTTTGCTTCCCTGTTAAATCGTGACGGTAAAACGTGTCGTTACCGTGCAAAATTATAAAAGCAGCCAATAACGTTGCGTAGAGCATAAGTACCCGATCACAAATGAAACCGTGGAACTTGGCAGAGTTTTGCAGGAACTGAGATGGCTGACATTACTAGGGGAAATATACAAAAGTCCCAACTGATCGGACTAGGTATATATGAGCTGTGAACCCCTCAAAATCAAGAATAAGGTAAACTCACCCTGTAGGTGCCGAGGTGCTCGACGACGCAGGGCAGGCTGGCATCGCGTCCCAGGGCTACCGTCACGTTGGGGATCGGCTCCGCGAACCGAGGCTCCTCCGTCAGCACTGCAAATGATAAACGGACTCCTTATGAGGAGAACGGGCAAGTGCCACTGAGACATACACAGTTATATTACTGCCCAAGTTAGTTCCCATAAGCGTGGAGAGTGGTCTAACTAAATTTGAGAGAAATAAAGAACGGTTTTTGCGGGAAAGTTTCTACGCAAATACTGCGCGCATCTCCTGTGTTTCAGTTCTAATAAACGAAAGGTTGCAGTATAAGACTAGGACTTCACGGCTCCGGTTCCAGTACCGGTTTGGTTCACTGCAACTATCAAATGCGCTCCAGCCTCCTTCCACTTGAAATCAGCGCTTTGTAATTGGATGCATCGAATCGAACGGGAATGGAACCGGCCTCGTGAAATGGTAGGTTTAAGGGTTGGTTGAGAGTCTGCTCTTTTTAGTTATCTCCATGGCCAAAGTTCTTATTGAGAGCGTCGATGGCACAGTGGCTAGGACACCGGGCTCCCATGCGGGTGGTCCGGGTTCGAAACCGTGCAGTGCCATGTACCAATGAGTTTTTGGTATTTTTCGAAGACTTACGTACATTTACCGACTGCTCTAATGGTGAAGGAAAACATCGTGAGGAAACCTGCACACTGAGGTGACCTGTGTGTAAAATGGGGTAGGCACAAAAGATCCTCAAGGGTCGAAGTGCCGCTGGGGTTATTCCCGGCCCCCTATCATAAGATGAGATAAAGTTCTTATTGTATCGAATAATGTCTTCGGAGGATTGAATTTTAAAGGAAGATGTGTCCTCGCAATAATTGACTGCATTAAACATACTCGTATGTACAGTGATATCTCACTGTATACCTACTAGCATACAAAAGTCTCTCATGAAACAGAGATAAATACTAAATAATAATAACACTAATAATTGAAGCTGGTAACCAACCGGTATTCAGATAATGGCTACATCATATTATGCCAATTTGTAGGTTCTTTAGACGTTAGGTACACTTGGTAGACCTGGATGCGGCTAAAGTATCCTAGGAAACCATAGAGTCGGCGGCATCGGACAGAGCGCGGTGGAAGAATATTATCTCAGCCCTATGCACCACTAGGTGTTCTAGGACTTGTAGAAGAAGAAGAAGGTACACTTGTGATAACTTGTCACCAAGTAATGTATTGGGGGATTTTTTATTAACCCAGTGACCTACCTACCTACTCAACTCGATTTAGGGATATATCTCTAGGGACGGCATTATCCTGAATGTCAATGTAAGACGCAAATATTAAGGCATCGTTATACGTCCAAATCGCGTGGGCCTAAGCCGAAAAGGAGATCTTAGAATTAATGCTCAGAATTCGAAAGTAATCAGTCCCATTCTTGTTATTAAATCTTTTTCTTAATTACACAATCGTTAGTTATAGTAATTAGAATAAGTGTATAAGATGAGCGAGCTAATTACAACCCATTTAAAGAATAAGGCGGCGTAGGTTCAAGTTAGTTATTATTTCATTGTTAATGTATACTGAATTATTTTTTATGTTTGTAGTTTAAGTTAACATGTTTCTTAATTCTATTGTGTATTTCCATCTGACAAATGTAACGCATTGGAATATTTTCTGTTATGTTGCATTTTTGACTTATAAATAACTAAGTCCCACCGGTGGTATTTCCTTTGTACCTATCGCTTAATATTTATGTGTCATGGTAAATGTAGGTATATATTATATATTTTTCATTTATTATTACTACCTATCTTCAATTAAATTTATTTGTGTCGTATCTTTGTCCTCTTGGACAGGTTTTGGTCAGCCATCGGTCATGGTCCAATAGAATACCAGCGCTGTAGGCATTCTTGTCTGCAGCAATAAGCTGAGTTGAGGCCCTTTTTCACAACAACAGCAGACCATCAGACATGATTTCAATATGTTCACCTTTGACTACATAATTATTTTATCACTAGCTGTTGCCCGCGACTTCGTTCGCGTCATATAGCCTATGTCACCCGGGGATAGTGTAGCTTCCCAACAGTGAAAGAATTTTTCAAATCGGTCCAGTAGTTTCGGAGCCTATTCAATTCAAACAAACAAACAAAAAATCAAACCTTTCCTCTTTATATATTGGTATAGATATAGATAATTATAACTGTTTCGGTCATTGCTGTGTGTGAAATAAACATATTACTTACTTACTTACTTTCTATATACTCGTATATAAAAAGAGTCCTGACTGAATGACATATCAACGCACAGCCCAAACAGCTGGACCTAGAACGCTGAAATTTTAAACAGAGGTCCGTTAAACAAAGTGGGCAAGCATTAAGCGGGATTTTTCGATATTCCCACGGGTTAGGGAGAAATAGGGATTGTAATTTCGAAATTAAAGTGGCTATATCTCAGTAATTATAACTACTGGAGTCTTCAAATTTGGCACACGTATTGCTAAACATATTATCTAGAAAGTAAATTCAGGAATTTTCAATATTCCCACGGGATGAGTAGTTACAAATTTTTATTTGAAAATCTCGCTTTGAAATGACGATATCTCATTACTATTACAGTGCAGATAACTATTACAGTCGTTATATCTGACATACAGGTTCCTTACTACGTCCACAAAAAAAATATTTCGGGTGTTAAGTGATCATATTTCCGCAACTGTTAGTATTGGAGTATTCAAAGTGGACATATATAAGTTACTAATCAGATTCCCTAAAAATTAATTCAGAAATTTCCAAAAATCCTGCGGTATATTGAAAAAAAAAATTCAAAATTGAAAAGTTTATTTACTTATTACATTGACTGACCATTACATGACCATACCTCACTAGATAGAACTATTGGAGTCTTCAGATTGGAAGTAAAAGTTGCCTATTACCTGTTAAAAAGTAAATTCAGGGATTTTCGAAATTACCACGGGACAAAGATTTTAATTTATATTTTAAATTGGCCATATTACCGCAACTGTTTACATTGGAGTCTTCAAAAATTGACTTTTAAGTTTCATCTGAGTTACTAAATCTGCCTACTAAAAAGTAAATTGAAGTAAATTTCAAATTCTTACGGAATAATGACAGGTCAAGACCGTGTCTCATTAGATAGAAATAGTGGAGTCTTTAGATTTGACATACAAGTTGCTTAATACGTCTGTTAAAAAGTAAATTAAGGGATTTTCCAAGTTCCCACGGGATACGGAGATATCAGTTTGTTCCTGACTGACTCACTAATAAACGCCCAGCCCAAACCGTGCACCTAGAGGGTTGAAATTTTGCACAGAGGTCTCATATATGATGAAAACAAGGAATAAGACGGTACTTTTCGAAATTCCCACGGGATATGGAGTAATAAGGATTATAAAGTCGGATTAGATGTACTGTATTTCCATAACTATAAGTACTAGAGTCTTCAAATTAATTATACATATTGCTAATCATATTCTCTAGAAAGTATTATATATTCAGGAATTTTGAAATTTCCCACGGGATGAAGAGCTATAAATTTTTCTTTACCGCTTTGAAATTACCATATCTCATGAGGTATAACTATTATTACGATTATTGGACTAACTATTATTTGATGTACAGGTTGCTTAAGAAAGTAAATTTAGGATTTTCACAAAATTCCACGGGATATGAAGTTATAGGTTTTTCCTAACCAACTCACTAATATACCAATCAACGCCCAGCACACAGCAGCATGTCGGCTTAGAAGTGGCTATAAGTTGGTGGCTATAAGGTGGAAATTAACAAGGTACTCTGTATACAAACAAACTTATCCCAAAATAACAAGAAGCCGCGGGCAAAAGCTAGTATCTGATATTTGTTAAAAGACGCCACAGATTCAACGACCTCACCAGAATTCCTTGTGTCTTGCTTGAGTCATAGTACATTATTTATTTATTTTTTATTTCAATAAATTTCTTAGCATAACAGTGATACCAAGGCACTGTGAAATTAAAACAAAAATATATCTATATATTTAATTACACACTAACTAAAGAGGCTCCATACTCTCACAGAACCTCAGACACTCACATATCACAGTCTGGTGCTGATGCGAGAAGCGCATTAAGATACATTATACTTCAATGGCTTGAGTACAGAATCTATGAAGTACATATTCTAGGGAAAGCGCCTTCCCGAGTGTTCCACAGATCTATGGATACCAACAAAGCGAAGAGGAGAATGGACTGGCTCGTCATCTCGGAGAGTTAACCCAACTCAGTTAAATTGATTGACGCCGCAACTAATTTAATAACCATTGCAGAGGCCGTCACCCAGTGAGACACACGCCTCGCGATATGAGATGCGATATTTAATTACCCAACTTGGAAACCCCTCAAAATATTGTCTTCATTAAGAGCCGGCGCCCTTTGAGCCTCGTTTTATTTGAAAAGTTTCCCTGTAATTTCGTAAACTTAGTTAGCCTATTAACAGTTCCATTTTGTGATGTTCAACACCTTAAAAGTTGATATTGTTTTGATGGTGCTGCTTTGTTGCGATCGTTACGTTTACCCGTCCGGCGTTAATGGACATTTTATGTGCCGTTAATGTTCAATCTAGTTTGTATTTAGTTAAAACGACCCTTCCCAACTTTTCAATTTATCCCATTTTCGAGTACAGAATGTATTTATTGGGTTTTAAATATATATGACTTAAACCCAAGTTTACAAACTTCCACTTTCGCCTGGTTCCGCTGTAACTTTGTGAAATTTCACATTATCCCCGAGAGGGTTTAGAAGAGAGTTTAGTTATTCCAGGATCCTACAAATACGGAGGTGAGCTGAAATTAGATTAGTCTTCCTACAGTCTCTAGGTATTCGTTGGATATTCTTTAAAGTTTACTCTTTGAGAATCGTAACCTCCTCGTAAATTTTGCTCTCACGTCTTTCAAGATAAATCGACTATTGAGAACGTCTAGCCATCCACGGATCAATGGGAAGACTGACGGAGGATCAATTACCACATAGCTAGCTATAATAGTTCTACATGATGATTTGTTAGCAGCCTTACCTTGGCAAATGATGGTGATGATCTGAATGACGCTGATCGCGAAGCTCTTGCAGGGGCCTCGTCTCCAGCTCATCGCGGATCACAACTCTCTCATCTTCCACTGATGTGATGATATCGTATTCATATACGATTCTTTTTAGTGTGGGATAACTCGATTGATGTAGAGTATCTGAAACAAGACAAAAACATAAGTATTGTACATTCATTGGCCTATAACGGAATATTCTAGGATTTTAGACAAATACATAGAGATGCTCCCAGACTCAGAGAAATTGCCAAATATAACAAACACATTGTTAGAGAAAAAAGTAGAACTGTTGGTGACGGTAAAGGAAACAAACATATTATAGGTATTGATCTGAATAAAGATTTATATCAATGTGACGATAACACCCTAGACGCAACACTCTCGCAACACGGAGGATATTTCCATCGGAATTCTACGGAATAGGTACAAGATAAGACAAATTAGATGCTGAAAATACTACGCATATAAGCCAGGATTCAATTACCCTTATAAGTGGAGACAAATTTGTGAAATGGCACCTAAAGTTGAGACGAATAGCTCTCAGCTCCGGAATAAGTCATTTGACTAAACGTCGAGCAAGTGAATCAGATCCGTATTATATCTTCTCGTACGTTACGTTATACGTCGTGAATCAAATACGAATTAAAGTTTCTTTCAGCAAAATTGCTGGTTGTAAATTAAAAAATCAAAATATAAAATTGTACAACACTCAGAATCCGATACGAATCTGGAGTATATAGCCTGGTTTTTAAAGTAAGAGAAGTGTCAGACTCAATATGCCCGCGGCTGCTCGGTATGTGGGTGAGCTGGATGATTACATATATGGTGTTGAGTAGGCACGGTGATCTCCTGTTATGTTTGTAGAAGATCAACCAATGGAATTGGTTTAACGAAGGAGTCGAGCGCCACTCAGTTTATACTGACTGTGAAAGGTATAATAAAATTAAGAAATCACCGCTCCCGTGGTCCTCACTGAACTAAATAAAAAGTATGGTTTGACTTCTATTAAATTCGTTTTAATATACGACCTTATTAACTACTTACAGTTGTACGAAAATATGATTTACACGAGATAAACAGAACGATAAGGTCCAAGGTACATAGACAGGACTGCAGGTGTCCCTCCTGGTCGGCCAGGGACATCTTTCCGTCAGTCTTAAAGCTTCTGTCCATCACATTGAAAAATATTGAAACCCTAACAACCCCCAATCATATGTCCTGTGTGAAATAAATCAATTGCACTGCTTTACCCTCTGACTGCACCTACTTAGAGACACATGATGCATGTTCTTGCGACATGACCTTCGATGACCATGTGGTTTCCGAACAAAGAAAAATTGGCAGAACTTGGGGTAATCTTAATGAAAACACGATTTAGATTAGATTAGAGCAATTCAATATTGAATGTAAACGCGAAAACTGAATAAAATTACTACGAAAAGTAAAAATTTCACACGACTTTATACTGACCTGTTACGGGCTGCAAATTTAATACTTCATGGCTGTAAGTTACAGAAAAAGAAGAGCTAGCCTTCTAAGAGTGCTTTTCTTCATTTTTGAGGCAAATTCCTTCACATTTTGGAAAAGGCGATGCTCTGCGTCCGAAGATTCGAATGAAAAGAACTATAGACAATATTGATTTTTTCGATGCCAGCTGTGTTTTTACCATTCAAAATGAGCTACCAACGTTTTCTCAATAAATCGTGGAAGTATTATGAAATAAAGGCCCTATGTCACTTAGCAAAATCGTTCTCGTGCTTTCTCCGTTCCACGTAAAACGACTTCGGATGACTATGTTTACATTTGGCCAGAGCCTAGTGGCTTGTGCCATGAAAATAATTAAAAATCTAGATGTCAACGAGAACGTAAACAAACCGACAGATAACCTAGACATTCTCAACTTTAAGATGAGACTGATGACTTTTTTTACAATGTAAAACGGTGCAATTATTTGGTATTTGTACGTAACGCCAGCTTTCGGGAACGTGCCGGAAGTTCATACATCAAAATACTGCGGACGCACAAAACAATGATTTTATCATTTCCATACGATGTGTTCGTGTCATTTATCAATATGTTGTCGAAGTTTGGACATATACATTAACTCTAGAACGAATGTAACGACTTTTTATATTTATTATGAAATATTAATTTTATCGTTTACGAACCTTACTTTGTCTGACCTACGAGTAGGTCCAGAACTTAATAGTCCCATATTTTAGATTAACGCTGCGGATAAGTAAAACAGTGAAATCAAAATCAGTCCAAGGCTAACAGTCATGTGGCGGCTAGGCCAATGAGTCTAACTAAATCTATCCACTCTGCTGGAACAATCGATAACGTCCGCCAATGTCGCCTATTAAATTCAACTCGTGTCTATATGCTGCTATTAAATGTACATCTAGCTATATGTCATAAAATAACAGACAATGGTAAAGCATGTAACTTTTAAAATAATGATACTCTTGATTTATGCTTGTACAATCAAAAGATTGAGATTGTTCAGGTAGCAAAGTTTTTAGGCGTTTACATAGATTCGGCACTCAATTGGAAAGCTGAATTAGGTGCAATAGAGGGTTCCATAAGTTCCGCATGCTACGCGCTACGCAGCCTTAGAGACGAACTTACGATCGATCAGTTAACAACAGTATACTATGCCCTTGTTGAGTCTAGATTGCGTTACAGTGTCAAGTTTTGGGGTAATAGTCATAAATATAACATTAATAGGTCATTTGTCATACAGAAGAGGGTCATACGAACTATTGCACGAATACCTCCCTGGGAGTCTTGCAGGGGCTATTTCAAAAAATACTGTACATTTTGGTTCTACTTACGGACGAGCAAATGTCACTACGAGTAAATACTAGGAGGAGAGACTTGGGAAGCGTAATCACTCCGTTACTTAAGGTCGCTACTCGCTGTACGCGGTATCAGGCAGTCCGACTGTTCAATAGGTTGCCGGTTGAATGAAAACTATAAATAGTGTAAATATTTTTAAGCGTAAACTAAGAGCTCTACTTGTTGAAAAGTGTTGCCATTCGATAGAGGACTTTTGATTATTGTTTAAATTTTTACTTTGACATGATTTATTATTTAACTTTATTAGACACTAGTTTTAGGAGTTTGACATTTGTAATTATTAAATTTTTATTTAGTTTTAAGCTTTAATTTTCCCACAATATATATTGTTATTCGAAATAAATTGAATTGAATGTTGTCACAAGTCTAGTTTAAATAGATATAACTACCTAGTCAAATTAAGTGGTAATTATCTACATTAATAACGACATTGTGATTTAGGACGGAACAAACGATGTGCGAGCTTGCGTGTAATGTAAGACAGTAACCCATTCTCAAATTCTGAAAGAAGGTCTGAGGTTTTAGCTAGTCCTATAACTATTTCTGGAAACAATTATACAGTCCACGTCAGTTCTAGAATACGAAGAAGATTTATGACAGAGATCCTAATTAAATCCTCGAGTCAATACGTAAAGATCACGGTAAATAAAAACATATCGAATAAGTTGCTAACAGACTTGAAAATGTCATCGAAAGATTAAGTCAAAGCTAATCTCTGTTACAAGTCCACATGTGCTCCTTAAGATGGAAACTTGAAGTACGGTGGTGGCAGAAGTGAATTTGTGGAAAGCGATTGGCCTTCGACCGCAAACCAGTACAAAGCCTCGTTAAGTAGCCGCCGAGTGATCCGAGGGCCCGCAGTCCGGACCAGCGCCAGACAAAGGCTTTTGGGGTGTGTCGTAAGATAGCAGCTTGTAGAGGAGAAATTCTTAAAGGACACATATTTAGAGGTATATTAGTTGTACCTCTTTACTGGTGTAGGGGTTCGATACGTGTCCATACCTACGTACTAGCCAGGGTATGTCTTCGAGGAGTCATCTTCAATGAGACACTGGACTTGTTAACCGATACTTATATTTCCAAACAGTATACCATATATGACGGTGGTAGACAAACGACTAGCCCGACGCGGGCGCAGCCGCGTGACATTTAAAACTGCTGACATAATAATTCACAATGTAGAACACGGTGTGCATTGTGTCTGTACACAATGTCCCTACACATATATAGAAAAAGAGTAAGATTAAGTAATCAAGTAAATGACCTGTCTATAGATACCTGGAGACAAGATCTGATGCACCGACCTCAAGACTTCTAAATCTAAAACCTTTGTCATCGCCAAAGCGGAAATATTTGGTTGACTCAACAGAAGCGTGACCAACAGCCCCTGAAAGATGCCTTCCGAGAACCGGTGTTTTTCGGGCTAGTAGCTTTTAAGCTTAATAGTGTTCTAGTTAATCCGTACGTATATGACTATGGTTCAGTAAATTCATTGGTGGTCTGACTTGTATTCCCACTTTCTCACACCATGCTTTCCCAGTGTCTTGACGTTCAGTTGCGACTAGACGGTCGGCTTCACACGGCACAATCACGTGCGCTTCCTCCAAAACTCTAAACCTAACCCTAAGGGAGCTCCCAGGTGGTGCTGCGGGATATTCTAGGATAGTGAAGCTACGATAACTCACAGTTTTAATATTATATCCCCTCCTAATTTTCTTCGAAAACCGGTCTAGTTTTTGTTAAGTTTAACACAGTGTTCCTCCGCTCGTGGCTTGTGCCGCCCGTCTCGCCGGAAGTCACCCTCGCTCCGTGCTCAGAAACTTGATTTATCCGACGATCAAATTCAATTGTGTCAAACGAGAAATTGACTAAAAATTCTACTGTCGACACGACGACGGCGGCGGCGGCGCGGGCGGCGCGGTGCGGGATTACATTTTTATAGATATTTGAATTTTTCAGTTTCACGTTTTCTTTCATCCGCAAATATTTGACGCTACTGAACTACGTGATGGGGTTTCAACAGCAAGTCATTGTAGAGCCTACTGATGAATTGCCGTAACGTAACAAAGTTCAATATCGGGAAATGCAGGTACCTAGGTTGCCAAAATATAAAGCTATTCGTACGTCAAACAAAGCAAAGACCGGGCACGCCCTAAATATATTCACCAAAATGCGTATTTGATGAAACGCTAATAAATCTTATCTATTATGTTGACAAACAAAAACTACTTTTTATGACAAAGAAGAATGCAAATACAAAAATATGTATTAACCCAAACAATATTCAAATTATAATCACTTAACAATAGTGTAGTTACAATGTATAAGTAAATATCGGTCTCTACTACCTGCACTGGCCTCATCGGCCGTCTTGCAGCGTAGTAGATAGCAAGTCTAATTAATGGCCTGAGGGATACACTTATATAAAAATTAGATAAATATTATTATTATTATAAAAAACCTGTTGTGAGAGGGTGTTTGAGGGTGAGTGTATGCGCGCGCGCGCGCGCGTGTGTGTGTGTGTGTGTGTGTGTGTGTGTGTGTGTGTTTGTGAGTGAGTGTATGTGTGTATGCACCTGTTATTGTTAGTATGTCTGGCTACTTTTTAGTCTCCATTAAATTTTCTGTGTCATTATAATCCAGATCCTTAATCCACATTTCAAATCCTTTTTTAGAGTAGGTACGGTCATTAATTTCAGTTTTCAGAAATTTCCTTAACACGAGAGGTGCTAAGAATTTGCGGAACCTTTGAGCAAATTTGGTTCGGCAGAAGGGCGTAAGTGGTTCTACTCCTCGCCTGGCACTGATGGTCTCTGTTGTTGTTTATGAAGTGCACTACATCGCAGTAGAATTCCTGGAGGCGAGAAATAGAAATCTATTTATTGTAAGAGCACATAACTCTAACTCTCACGTCCATAATCCCCGAGGGGGTAGACAGAGGAACCACCTTCATCATAGGTAGTTTCCACTTTTCGCCGTAAGTTTTGGTGAACAGACGTAACAGGTGGCGAAACCTATCGCCGTCTACAAGGTGTAGAATAGTATCCACAAAGACCCTTAGTCTCCTCGTACGACACCCACGTGAAGAATTGGGATGGTGCTTTTCTTTATGACCGGAACGACACGGCACATAACACAAAGATATATATAATACTTTATAAAAAATAATATTGTATTGTATATAGTACTCGTATTATGTAAATTGTACACCTAACTAGTTCAGTTTGTAAGCGTCACGAATTTATCGAAAACAGAAAGGTGACGATAAATATCTCATCTCGTCAACATCCCGGCGGCGGCGCACAAAGGGGAATCATCCATAAATATTGTCAGTCGGCCCGCGTGCCACGACGATATTGTAAAGCCAAAATACCCGGCCGAACTGACATTACCTATTTATCTATAATCTCACCAAAAACAAATGTGAAAAAAGTAAATTTAAAAAATACAAAATCCCGATAAAAGCGATCTAAAAAGATGGAAACAAGACGGCTTCAAATGGTCACTGTTCTCAAAAATGACGTGGACTCTCTAAGATTCATGGTATCAAACGACAAAACCACAAACAAACATAGATACGCGCGAAAAACATAACCCTGCTCTTGTTGTCGCGCAGTTCGGGTAAAAAGGGACCTAGTTCGGGTACAAGGAACAAGCGGGTCTGTCGGCTTGATTCGCCACTATACGAAATAGAAATATCATTTATTTGTTACAGAATTGGGATCTAAGAGGGTGCCAATTTCATGGGACCTTCAAACCATTGTTCAAATTGATTAAAAAGATAAATCATTATTGCTCGCTTAAAAACTAAATCCCGAACTTAAATTACTTGACTTTTTCACAGTTTCGACAATTATATTTTGATCAAAATAGTAACTTACGTAGAACTTTAGTGATTGCTAAACTTTGACATCAGATTTACTAAGAATTCTAGAAACATTTCGCTCCTCTCCCTGAGGAATATTAAAAAATTTAATAAAAATTGGGAATATTCTCCGTGACAGAACTCGTATCAATGTCATCTGTAGCAGCTAGATGCCCTTGAGATATACATGAAGATATATATAATAATAATATTGTGTAATACCGTGTGGAAACTACTGGGTATTAATAAGGTACTGTATAGTACCTTTACTAAGCCGTGGTGAGCTAAATCCGTTTCAGGACAATAATACACACGCAGAAACCGCCCTGTCCTCGGGCGAACAAGATGAATCATAAAAAGCTGGTAAGTAAATAACATTCAGCTCTCAAACAGAGCTAACGAAATGAAACCCACATGTACACAGGGACACACAGAACAGATAAAATTCAAAACAACGCGTATCCCCCGGCAATTTGTAGCTAAATATACCTCCCGTAAACACTGAACAAACACCGCTATCGGAGCCAATATTTTGACAAATTTTTAAATCCAATATCTGCTGCGCTCACAGAACCCTCCGGCATTGTGATAGAATTGCAAATTGAAAAGCAATAAGTTGTAAGCCGTAGAGCCTTGGTCACAGATGATAGAGCGATCAGTAGACCGGTGAAGTTATACTTTTATTTGAATAATGGGAAAATCCATTTTCTCCATTTATATGGAGAAAATGGATCCTTTTCCTTTCCTTTTCCTAACGGTTCCTAATTTATATTAGTAACCACATTCTCCTAACATCTTGTAAGTATTATCATTATATTAGGGACGTGTATGGATCTTCTTGTACGAGTATCTCATCTTCACCGAGTCTGTAACATAACGTAACATAATAATCCTAATTAGAATTACGAGCGTCATTATTACAGTCATGACTGAATTAAACAAATAGACTTATGTTAAGAAATTTTGTTGAAAATGTGTATTTAAATGTGTCATGAAGTCGTCGCGTTCTACAGTTATTGTTAGTATAGCAGTCAAACAAGACACGCAACCATTAACAGGGGTGTTTTTAGCTTTGACATAGGTACATTTGATTATGACTACGACGAAGTTTCCCGCAATCTTTCAGCTCTAACACAAGCCCATGTAGCCTACAAACTCCTCGATTTTTTTGTCAACAAGCTACATCTAGTCTGACATCGTCTTTCTGAACCAATATGTCTATACTGTGGCGATGGTTATAAGCCCCGGGCGGACATCGGCGGAGGTTGTAATTCATCTCCCGCCTCCGCGTGTCCGAGGATCCGGATCCCGGATGTTCGGACTGAGCTCAAGGCGATCAGCTCGTAATACGATGCATTTTGAGTCGTCAAAGGAAAACTGAAGAATGTGGAATAATCTTTCGACATTTTTTCGCAAAGCTGCGTAAGGGATGATTCAAAAGAAACGTTTGCCTTTTATATCAAATAGTAGCTTTATGGGGTTTGCTGAATGATATCTCTTAAAGTTTCGCCATTTGTGCTTCACATGTTTTTGTCTAAGTTATTAGTAATTAGTAAACTAAACTAAGTCTGATGTTAGGAAGAAAGTCCTCTTGGAGTTAGTGACCACTTACCATCGGTGGTCAATCTGTTTATTGGTAGAAAAATAGCTTAATTTCATCATTAGGAACCGTGTTTAGATGTGTAAATCTGAGGGGAGTGTTTGTGTATATGAAGATTTAAGGGGATCATAGTAGATGCGAGCATGGTCAGGTCATAAAGTGATCGTGCAAGTTAAGCCACGTCTGGCGACGGTAGAACCAGGATGGGTGATACATGTCAGCCCCTCCTCGGAGAGCACGTTAAACAGCCAGTACAGTTTATTGTCGATCGACAGGAGTCGTTAAGCCATGCCAGAGGCCCACGAGCGGCCTGAACAACTCTGACAAATAGGTTAAACAAGCAAAGATGAGAATCATCTACAGGTATACGATAAACAAACAAAGATGAGAATGACCTTTGTGAACGTCAAGCGACTGACAGACGTGAGGCGGTCGGTGCAGAATATGACAGTTACCTCTTTGATATCAAGGGCCAAAGATCACGTCGTTGGAGCGCAGAGGGGGGCGATTCTGATACAACGTAGTCTCAATATAAACTAAATTGCAGCAACATGACGTTTTCCGTATACCACTATAGTCACAAACCGTTCAATTAACGTTAGAGATCGTTCCGCACATATGTGTTAGCATAGTGTTAGCAGAATACGATTTGCAATTAATGTTGGATTGTAGTTAAGATCGATACAATGATTCCACAGACAAACGCGTCAAACTTATAACATCCCTTCCTCGGTCGGTCGGGGTTTAAAAAGGTCCCGCAGGAGATACACGCCGTCCGGAAGCGATAGTCGATTTACCGTCGAGATGGGTTCCGCACAGCAATTAATCTCCCTGCTCCGCTTCGCTCCGCTCCGCTCGCTTCGTTCGCCCCGCGTCGGAAGTCGCACTCTCTCAAATGACTTCTAAGAAGTTATCCGATAACTTTGTTTAATACCTACCTAGTTGCTCAACGGATGATAAAGGACAAAGTAATTTTTGAAAGTGGCTACTTAGTACTGAATGACGAAGTTGTTACTGAAAGAACTTACAGGAATTAGAACATTCAGGAACAAAGGCCATGATAAATGAGAAAAAGAAAAAGGTAAATAACGAATGAGAACTTTGAATGAGTTTAATAATGATGAAACAAGATTTATTTAATAGATAAGATACTTACTCTCAATACAAGAAAGCAGTATCTAAAACAAGACAGTCCGACTTTAATTCTAATTATTAGAACCGTCGAGCTTGTAAATAGACAATAATCTGACTAATTTTTTCACTGCCGTGTCGTTATTACGTACCTATGTCGTTCCAATGTCGTTTTTACATATTATGATGAGTGTATAACATTCAATCAGAGTCGTGAGTGGTTTGGAAGAAATTGAAAGACACTGATTGAAGTAAACAAGAAACAAACTTTATTACAATTACCCTAAAACAAGAAAGGAACCATAAAATTTTCTGTTCCCAACTTAAAAAACTACTGATAGAAAATACATTGTACAATGAGAAAGAGTACATGGAGCATGACTTTAAAAAATACACATATAACAACAAAGGGAAACCATAGTGTCTGCTGATGTACATCTGGGTGTGCATTTGTTTTTGGCCAGCTGTGAATTTAATGTCCATAACTTTATAATCAAATTTTATAATTCCTTACTTTGTCAATCTCTGTCCTCCGAGTGCCTTCGTAGAATTCTCGAACATTTCGGTCACATTGCCAGGAAAGACAGTGACAACCTCGAAAAACTAATTGTGACCGGAAAAATGGAAGGGAAGAGGCCTCGAGGACGTAGTCCGATGCGCTGGTCCGAACAAATCCGCACCACCCTTGACTCTACAATTCACGATGCCACCCACACCGCCGGGGACAGAAATAAATGGTGGAAGATCATCCGCCAGAAGGTGATACCTAAAGGTGGTCACGACCCTCAGCATTGAGGATTACAACGCGAGGAGGAGGAATTTAAATAAAATCTAAATCTAAATTGAATTTCATATTTTTAATCGGGAAATTAAATATCAAGTTCCTCAAGAAATTACAAGCACTTACCCCGTGACAAACGTAATTCTCTTGATGAAAAGTCCGTATAGGTACTGCAGTTTCATACGTCAAGGATCTAGAAATGTTCACGATAATTTCCTCAAAATTTTATGTTTATTGATGCAGCAAACGTGATTCACTTGATAAAATATCCGTACACTGCAATTTCACATGTTAATTATCTAGAAATATCACGCTAGTTACATCAAAACTTTAAATTATTGATGCAAACGCGATCCGTTGCAAATCAACGTCTGCCATCTCCTCTTCCCCAAACTACCGACCACACGCCTTTTTTCAAACCCACCGTCAGAATAAAATTTACAATTTCAAAACTGCTAACGCCATCTATCGAGGAAGTGAGATCATTACAATATAATTATGGTAACATTTATCAAGTTCTATCATGTTTAGTGTTTAATTTTGTATTTGTGTACAACCTGTTGATGACCTGATCAATAAAATATAAATAAAACAAACTTACTCGTACAACATTCTTAAGGTGGATCTGAAATTAGTTTTTCGATATCTGAACTAACACCAGAGAAATTACCAGTAATGGGGATTGGCGCCGCGCGCCGTCCCTTGTTAGCTTCTAGTAAACAGTCCTTAATATATACGAGTAGTAGTAGCTTGTAAGGCGCTACAGTATTGTCACGTTAGAAGTAGCATTTCCGTTTCTTTCTATATGTTTTGATTTCTGATTGATTGTATCATTTCAACAAATCCATTTTTGTCCAAATTTGTCCATTTTTAATGTTTATGAAAGGCGGTTTAATCTCTTATGAACTTAATCCGCGAACGGACGACGCTAAGCTGTGGGCGCATGATAGAGAAAGATATTTTTAACTGTATTGTGAACAGTATTATGGATAAAGCATCAATACTCTTGAGGATAAGTTTCAATACAAACATTGAGATAAAATGGGTTAAAACACATCCATAAGATGAAAGGATAAAGAAAAGGAGGATTAACATGAATGTAGATGAATAGGGACTATCATAAGAGGTAAATACATCAAACAGACTGGATAACGTATTCGAAAGGTCGACAAAAATAAATGCCGAAGAGGCAGATGTATTTTTGAAGATTCCAAAGACATCGAGTAAAGTAAATTGTCTCCTGTAAAGAAATAAGTATAACAAGATAACTGGGACGGTCTCCACGTACGTCTACAAAATTGATTCTCGGTGAAGAGATTGTGTAAAAATGCCAGATATTGAGTTTGGGGCGAGCGAACGGCAGCGGGTAGCCGCGGGCGCAGTGCTGAGAGAAATTGCTCTGCGATCAATGAGACTGGTCTTCCTATTGGAAACCTATTACAGATAGACTGAAATATAGATAACAAATAGAAAAGTACACACATTCCTGTGGAAGGCCAATTGGACGATACAAAAGGAAAGATATGATGTGGTAGAAATAAAAGATAATGAAGGAAAGTAAAATAGAGTATAGAAGGTGATCGATGAACATAATCTTGCGTTCACTTTTGCAAAGGCGCTGGTGTAGACCAATTGCAAAATTGATATCTAAACACAGAAACATTATCGTAAAATTACTAAGAATTTAAGAGTGTGTCTTTGAAGTTTATGCTACTTACAAAAGTCTCTGTACATAAGTACGTGAGATTTTTTTCTTTGAAAGTATCACTTGATACCTTTCATCAGATAAGTACGCCGCAGTACAATTTACAGATATCCATTTTGCTGATTAGGAAAAAATAATTCCCAGAACAGTCATCAGTCAGTCATCAGCAGCCTACTCTAGTCCACTGCTGGACATAGGCCTCGCCCAGGGCGTGCCATTGAGCCCGAACTTCGGCTCTTCTCATCCAGTCGCTGCCAGCTACCTTGCGCCCTCTCAGAAAAGTAAATGATTAAAATGAAAAGAAAAGGTCCATAGAACTCGAAAGTAGAAATTCTTTGGGTCAGACTAAAAATAACAATACAATACAACGTAACTAGAGAATAGAATTATAAGCAAATAGAAAATACTTACTTATATAATTTTATAAAGGGACGACAATAAAGTCTCCACTACATAATCACAGCTCCTGTGCAGGCTTTATTCTGAGTATCCATTGAATTTCTTAATCGGGAACCAAAGGGCCCAAATTCTTATTCGGAGAGCTCTTTACATTTTTCCGGACCAGATATGAATATTTCCGAGGGCTATAATGCGATTAAAATGAAAACCTTAAACCTTTGCCCGGGTAATAAGGGGCGTGACGGGGAACATTTTTGCCTCATCTTGTTATATTAAATCGTTTTAAGCGAACATCTCGTAAATGAGGCTTCGTGAGGCTTTTGTGCCTCGATGACGTCATGATCGGGAGCGAACGAAGCTTAATGGCGACGAATTGAAATGTTTAGGAGAGCTAGATCAATGGGACGGGGCGTTTGTATGCGACAAGAGGGTAGATGATTTAATCACAGACTTTATTCAATTTGTTTTATATGAAAGAATTTGTTTACTTATTGAAATTGAAAACGTTTATTTAAGCACCAGAATATAGAACACAATACAGAAGTATACAAAGATTAATACATGCAGCACAAAACATCTGGTGTAGTACAGTGCCAAATAGGGTACACCAGCTCAGCATAATGCTGAGGCAAGCCACAGCGCTGATTTTCAGCTGGCCCCTCAGTGACTGCACGGACGAAGAAAGCAACAGTGTGTGCGTGTTGTGTTGTATGAATGTGTTTGTTTGTATGAATGAGGATATTAGTGTGTATGTGAGATACTGATACTTATTTTGTAATGATTTCTGTACTTTTGTGATTTTTGTATTGAACACGAAGGTGATAGTAATAAGTGATGATAACTAAAGAAGCGGACCACACAGGCCTAACCTGAGTCAAGGGAATCCAAATCCAGCCCAAGCACTATTCTGTGGAACCCTGTCGCAATTGGTTTTTGTTATGATTTCTTGGCATGTGTATGAACGTGTCACATAAGTTAAAACGACAAAGTGAATGAATGAATGAATGAATACTCTTTATTGCACAAAATTAGTTTGATAGAATGCGTACAAAACGATTAATACAATCTAGGCGGTCTTATCGCTAAGTGCTAAATCTAGTCAATAGAATTAATGAAAACATTCAAGACAAAAACTAGAAACCGACTTTAGTAAAGTCTCTTTTGTGTTATTTAGTTGAACGCGAATTGAGTACGTCGGTTACCTATTTTTTTTTTCAAGGTTTAATTTCATTACTATCAATCAGTCTACATATAGAAATGAAACCAACGAATTTTTCTTTCATCCACAAATTAACTAAATGAAATCTCCGTACACTGCAGAGGCGGGAAAACCCTGTTATTAGTTACCATAGCAAAGCTCTTTATTCCGTTCATAATGTGAAAATGTTATTATAGGTGGAGGCAGGCCGAGATAGCATGTCTAATTTGTTTTATAATAATTCAGAAACTGAAAAGATTTTAGATATTAACGTAAAATCCTAATTCAAACAATACCAACTCTATCGCAAAACATTCCATCAAAATGAGCTCTATATTTATCGAGTTTTAAGACAAATCCACGTTTTATATACCTACCCAACGATACGGTAATCGTCGTACAGAAAACTCTTAACTGAGCGCTATTAGTGCCATTATAGCAAGTTTGTTCTCTCATGTTTTGCTACAATTAAATTGAATAAGTTAAATTACTTAGATTTTATGAAAAAATTCTTAAGCAGGATCATGAAAAGTTGAGAAATGTAATCAAAAACATGAGCACCAGAGGATTCTTCCGGAGACTGAGCCGTCGTCACAGCACATTGCACGTAATCCACATTATTTCCCGGCGACATTTAAACTTTCATTCCGACTGTCAGAGGCAGCGGGGGGCGCCCACCCCCCAAATAGAGGGTGTTCAGACTCGAGTGAGACATAAAATGAAATATAGCGGGGGCTCTTCGCGGAGGCGCTTTTTTATTGCCGCTATGTGTAAAGCCTGTAAAAAAATTACTCGCGACTTACTTTTTTATTTGGGCCCTAGCCCGCGGGACGGAACGAGGTGATGATAATTTTTTATACGGCTTCCTTCCCCTCAAATATGACTGTGGAACCGTCTTTATTTGCGGCGCGTAATTGTCGAAAGGCGAAATAATGGAGGATTACACGATCCGAGCCCGTAATAACAGTTTCGACAATACATGTTTCCAGCGGCAGGCGTCTCTCAACTGTGTAATTGGATGCCGCGCTTATAAATAGGCGTCGTATTTAAGTAAATTAGCCATAATTTAAATACATAACCTATTATAATTACTAACGTAAGTACGTAGAAGTATTCGTTGTTATTCAGCCTTTTTCTGACATCGAATATTCTAATTTAGCGATAACGGGGAAAAAAAAGATATTGACATTGTAATTCAAATACTCAATTTGTGTTCTTAGCTATTTCAATATGTAAAGCTCACTCCCACACAAAATGACTTTGACTTTGATTTCACGGACTAGTTCGTCGGTATAAATTAACCGCAAGTTTAAACGGTTCTGAAGTTAGATACTGAGATATATCACAAATATTCAGCAAATTCCGCATGCCGCTGCGAACTAATTACCGCAAGTTTGCTACAAGTGGCCAAGTAACCGGGCGAGTAAATCATCTCTTGCCACACGCTCTCAGACAAGGGGAATAAAAATAATTGTTCAATTCCGCGGCGTGTCGGCCGGCGGCCCTTGAGAAATATAAAAATGGCGCTGCATTTTTCTACTACTGCCACGAATGCTATAGCATTGTAGGACCGTGTCGATCCGAGTCAGTTTCGACAGAACACTTGCCTTTAGCACAAAGCAGCGATTTTGAATTTGTACTTTTTAAGATTTCTGAACTTTCCAATTCTAGTTTTTTTTAAAAACTTTTATTTGAAGTCCATTAAAAAACATACTGCCAATTACAGATTTCCTATTTTAAAATAATGCTTATAGAGAGAAATAAGTTCTGGTGTGTGTATATGGATGTGTTTATTGGAAATGTGTGTGAGCGTGTTGTGTAGAAGAGAGTGAAAGGGTGAAAGGGGTGTGTACGTTTGTATGTGTTTGTTCGAGTCTTCACTACATGTATCCAGCTACAACGCTACTCTGTTTCCTTAGCCTAAGGAGACAGAAGACGTCACAAGAATTCGAATCTAATTCATCCGATATTCGAATTCGAATATTTTCCAAATCTCTTCGATTTGATTAGCGGTAACTCTAGAAATGTTATCGTTGAGACGAGCAAATGAACCAACTCTTTGTGAGTGGTCACCGTCGCCCCCTCAACATGTAATTAGAGGTTTTTCGACGTTGTGCTTAACCTTGAGAGCTTTATGGCTTAGGTGAAAAACTTACCTCATGAGCCGGTAATTACATTGACTCTTACCCTTCACACCTTCATAATATTTCGGGATATATAGGCCCATAAATAAACGTACATACGTATGTCGTATATAAAAGTAAAAATAAAATATTAGAAATAAATTTTGATGTGGCCATGACATAAATTCAGAGAATTTTTCGTCATCGTTTCTCTGTAACTTCGAAAAACCACCCCTCGAGGACAGAAATCCTCACTGAGGAACAGGTGTTGGTTTGCGGGATCACGAAAACATCACTTCACGGAGTTTTCTAAAGAAAATGTCATAGCGTGAAGTAACGTCAGGTCGAGACCTCAAGACTGGAGGTGGCACGGTACGTACGTAGCAGCGTTTAATCAACTCTACGGGTTGCTAATAAGATGGCTCTCCGCCCCGGGTGTTTCTCATATTACATGGAAACGAGTTACCAGGAGCCGAATAACAGTTTTCCACGTTACCTTACCGCACTCCTATTTATTTTTACCGCAACGCAGCAAAAGCTTCCATCGCTGTGATCCGGTTTGAAGGGTGAGAGAGCCAGCGCAATTACTGGCACATTAAGCACTCCATCTGAGTCCTTAAGGGTAACAGCGCATAGAAAACCCTCTTTCGATTTATAGAAGAATGTTGATTGCAAGAAAATCCAAACTCATGTGAAAATATACATAGCGCGTTTTATCTTAGTATGGAGATATGTAATTTGTATGCGGATGCTTAACAACGCCATCTGTTGAGAAGTTGAGCAAATTCGTAGCTATGCATTAGAGGATGCCATTTTGTAAGAATATAATCAGGTAATCCAGCTCCCGAGCGAACATTTTCACAAGTCGTATCTTATAATATAGTATCGAAGTGCTACGAATATCAATTTGTATGTTTGTGTATCAAGCAGCGAGACTGTAGGTATACACAACTATACTACATTGTGGGCGTTTAATCAACGCCAATAATTTGGTTTCGGCAGCGTCGCCTCGGGTTATCAACTCTAATATGGAAACTAGATCTAGGTACTGTCAATAGTAAGACATAGTTTACTCTAGGTTTAGGTTATAATTCAGTAGTAAAATGAATTGTTTGTTCTTTAAAATATGTTTTCGTAAAATCCTTCTACTTTTTGGACTCTATTACTCCAATAATTTTGTGATGTAGCCTTCCTTTTAGTTTATCTACATGCTAACACGTTCAAAATTATATTTTTTTTGATTTTTTTTAAACAAATTCAGGTTTTTAGGGTTCCGTCCCAAAATGGTAAAAAAGGAACCCTTATGGTGAGATTTCGGTGTCAGTCCGTCTGTTCGTCCATCCGTGTGTATGTCACAGCTGTTTTTCTCAGGAACTACTAAAGCTGTCGACTTGAAATTTGGCACAGTTGTAGAAGTTTCTTGCCCGCGTCTATTCTAGGTTAAATACACTTCCAAGTTTAACCACCAACACCATAAGGGTTAATTATTTCCAAATAATTTTATCTGAAAGTGGGGCAACTAAGGCAAGTTATTTTTTATTTTGATTTATATTCTATAGTTTTTTATTTATGACCAAAAATGTGCGAAAAATGACCGTTCCCCCGCCCTTATCGCCAAATAAAGGTAAATCTGCAATAATTCTATACTTTACCCTATATTTTACAGGGAAAAAATGAATTGTAATTTTTAAGAAATTAAAAAGTATATATTTTTATTTTTTAACGAGAAAAAATCAGAATTAATTAGTATTGATAGTCGGTATTATATGTACATATGCCTGGAAAAATAAAACGAAGTCTAAATATTTATTATTTGGAAAAACAAATCAAATGGTATTTTTTCAAAACGTTAAATATTTCTTTTGAGAACGGAACCCTCGATGGGCGAGTCCGATTCGCACTTGGCCGTTTTTTTATACCTATAAGGAGAGCAGACGAGCAAACTGGCCCCCTGATGGTATAAAGTAGTCAGCATCTCCCATAGACATCTAACCTCCGTAGGTATTATAAGAGGGATTTCGATGAGTTGCTAACCTTGAGAATTTAAATGGCGTGCCTTATATGCCGACTTACACTGGCTCTCCTACCCTTCAAACCGGAACACAGCAATGCTGCTTGCATTGCTGCTTTACGGCAGAAGTAAGTAAAAGGGTGGTAGAACCCTGCTGGCTGTGCACAGGGGCGTACTACCTTAAAAGTTATTTCACTCAAATACCCTAAAGATAGTAGAAAACCCGCAGTCCTAGCTAGGGTTTCATACAGGCATTTTTAACGGCAGCGGGGAGGTGGAAGGAGGGGTGAGGCTGAGGCTTTAATTAAATGTAATTAATACGAGCTTTACCCAGTTTTACCTAGGTCAAGTTTGTTCAGGTGAGATTATGGGCGGGGTGCCTTGCATTAATGTTATTACCACACCTTAAGGAGGGACGGGAGACGAGACGATGTGAACAGCAATAGATCGACTTATAGTTAGGACAATGTTTTGGTAAAGTTTATTAAACGGTAAAGTAAAATACACTTTATTGCACGGAAACATTGTGGCATTACATAGGGTAAGAACTTGAAAGCTTACTAATCACTTACTAATTACTTAGTTAGTGGCCAAGCTATTTGTCAGAGTTGTTCAGGCCGCCAGTACGCCTCTGATATGGCTGAACGACAACAACCGAGGCCGACTGCTTAACGTGCTCTCTGAGGCACGGAGGAGCTCAGATGAAATATGCTACTAGCGGTCACCCATCCTGGTACCGACCGCGCCTAATGTTGCTTAACTTGTACGATCACTTTCGGACCGTGGTCCAACTATGCTACGAGCTTGTAACGGTACGCTTCCGGCAGGTTCCCTAAAACTGTCGTTACATACAAATACCACATATTAGCACTGTTTTACATATCTTTCATCTTAAAGTTGAGAATGTCTAGGTTATCTGTCGGTTTGTTTACGTTCTCGTTGACATTTAGATTTTTAATTATTTTCATGGCACAAGCCACTAGTCTCTGGCCAAATATAAACATATTCACCCGAAGTCGTTTAACGTGGAACGGAGAAAGCACGTGAATGATTTTGCTAAGTGACATAGGGCCATATTTCATAATACTTCCACGATTGATTGAGAAAACGCTGGTAGCTCATTATGAATGGTAAAAAACACAGCTGCCATCATAATATGATGGACCTTGTCGCTCTGTTTATCTCGTGTAAATCATATTTTCGTACAACTGAAAGTAGTTAATCGTAAGGTCGTAAATTTAACAGAAGTCAAACCATACTTTTTTATTTAACTCAGTGAGGACCACGGGAGCGGTCATTTCTTAATTTTATTATACCTTTCACAGTTAGTATAAACTGTGTGGCGCTCGACTTCTTGTTTAAACCAATTCCATTGGTTGATCTTCTACAAACATAACAGGAGATCACCGTGCCTACTCAACACCATATATGTAATCACCGAGCTGACCCACATACCGAGCAGCCGCGGGCATATTGAGCCTGACTCTTCTCTTACTTTAAAAACCAGGCTATAAGCTCCTCTTGAACTTGAAAGCAAAATAATGATGCATAACGATAATCTACCCGAGTAATAAAGAAACATCTACTATTGTTTACTAGTAAGTATATTTTAATTGAAAAGATTCTTCTTTCTTGTATATTGTAAAGCAATACTCTTATAATGAACTCAAAAGATTCTTCTATCTTGTATATTGTAAAGCAATACTCTTATAATGAACTCAAAAGATTCTTCTATCTTGTATATTGTAAAGCAATACTCTTATAATGAACTCAAAAGATTCTTCTATCTTGTATATTGTAAAGCAATACTCTTATAATGAACTCAAGAGATTCTTCTATCTTGTATATTGTAAAGCAATACTCTTATAATGAACTCAAAAGATTCTTCTATCTTGTATATTGTAAAGCAATACTCTTATAATGAACTCAAAAGATTCTTCTATCTTGTATATTGTAAAGCAATACTCTTATAATGAACTCAAAAGATTCTTCTATCTTGTATATTGTAAAGCAATACTCTTATAATGAACTCAAAAGATTCTTCTATCTTGTATATTGTAAAGCAATACTCTTATAATGAACTCAAAAGATTCTTCTATCTTGTATATTGTTAAGCAATACTCTTATAATGAACTCAAAAGATTCTTCTATCTTGTATATTGTAAAGCAATACTCTTATAATGAACTCAAAAGATTCTTCTATCTTGTATATTGTAAAGCAATACTCTTATAATGAACTCAAAAGATTCTTCTATCTTGTATATTGTTAAGCAATACTCTTATAATGAACTCAAAAGATTCTTCTATCTTGTATATTGTAAAGCAATACTCTTATAATGAACTCAAAAGATTCTTCTTTCTTGTATATTGTAAAGCAGTACTCTTATAATGAACTCAAAAGCGAGTTCCATTCAAATTAACTTTGGAAACAAGAGGATAGTTCAACCAACTATAAATCAGAGTTTCAACTGTAAGTTTCCAAAGTTAATTTAGAACATGTGACTCTGCATTAAAGTCGAGAATCGGATGCACTGAATTAATTAAAAGTGTTCTTTCAACTGAGGCGTAATTTCTTGCGTGTCGGTGCAAGTTGTAAAATTATTTACACATTTTTAATTACATTTTAAGGCAAATTTTAAAAAAAATTAATGAAAATGTCATGGTTTATAAGTTTTTAATTTCATTTTGAGGCAAATTTAAAAAAAATGAATGAAAATGTCATGGTTTAAAAATTAATGAGCGAGGAGTAACTATAAACTACATTGCCTGGCAACGTTTGAATAGGCTTTTGAAGGCAAATGAATTCCTATTTGTAGAGTAAAAGTGAAATATTTTTTTTAATTTTTTTTTGTTTAAGTACGTCTAAACCCGCGTTTGACCTTAATCTCTCATCTGAAATGACGATGAGGTCGAAGATGGAGCACACGGCGGGCTTAGTAAGTCTTCTATAAACACTGCCGGAACACATCAATGCCGAAGCGAAGACATTTGACGACAGACTTTATAAAGAAAGGCGGACCTTGTAGGAGTCTCACCACCAGCAAGTTAATAGGTAAAGTAAAGTAAAATACACTTTATTGCACAAATATAAAACAAGAAACATGAGATAGAAAAGGAAATAGTGAAGTACAATTTAGGCGGCCTTATCGCTAAAAGAGATCTTTTCCAGGCAACCTTCGGGCAGAAGAAATGATTTCGAGAAAGAGGTAGTAGGTGTGCAAGGTTTATGGAAAACGTTATATAAGAGAATTTTATTTACAACAATAACATAAATACCAAGGTAATTAATTATCATACTATACTTGCTAAGTACATTAAATAAATAGGCAGATATATATGTATACTTAAATAGATAATGATAAACATACATAAAGTACATAAACTAAAATATATGACAACGCAAACAACAAGTGACGTCATAGTGCACGTGCAATGCCCACCTGCGTTTGCGATGAAGCAAACACGCAGCAACAGCCGATACCACGTCATGCCGCCCGCCACTGCCTGGCCTCTATAAAAGCGGGCGCCCGACCCGAGGTGGGATCATTCACTTGCGACTCGTTGATGAGGCAGTCGGACTTGATATTTTATTCGAGAATATTGCATTTCCGAATAATTAACCGTAACTGGTCGCTATCAGGGGACTCTCGTATGGCCGGTTGCTATTGAATGTCTAACCGGTGACTAGTGGTCGCTATTGAGACGGTTGACCCGTGGCTAGCTAGTGTCGAGTAACTAGGCAGTAACTTTTTCGCTGTTAAATAACTCTAAAATAAGTTGATTGAGTCAATATAGTTATTAAATTATATTTCGCTGGTTTTTTTAAAGTAAAAATAGAACCACAGGGTGAGGACAACCCTGAGAATGATAGCGGGCCATCTATGACCTTACCCTCAGATCTGACATATATAATGAGTACATAACATACAGGAAAAGCAGAATAACAACCAGGGTAGATAAAAGGAAAGGAAAGTTTAAAGAAATAGGAATCAAAGTTCGAGAAATTGAGCCTTCACTTGCCTTTTAAAGATCTCCAAAGATTTTGCGAGTCTGATAGAAACTGGCAAGGAGTTCCACAGCCGTACAGCGTGAACAGTGAAGCACTGCTGATAAAATTTAGTGGAATGGAAAGGGATAGCGAGAGTGAGGTTTGCAGTAGAACGGAGTGTACGATCATGTGCGGATGACTGGAACTGGAACCGTTCCTTGAGGTAGGAAGGAGCCCTCAAGGGTTGAACAACACGGAATAAAGAAGGGACAGAATATGCGCATCTTTGCGACGACGAACCGGTTGCCACTTTAATTTATTTCGAAACTCCGTGATATGGTGGTCTTACTTGCGTAAGCACTTGCGTAAGTTCTTGCGTATGAACCTTGTCCCGACATTCTGCAGACATATTTTTACGCCTTTAGGACACTGCAGCGAAAGCGATACGCAAGTGGGCCGAAATTATAGAAATCTATTTGTCAGTTTTCTAGATTACTATGGTTCCTGTCCGTTTCGCTTTCGCTTAAGTCTGTCCTAAACCCTGCCGCCGTCCTGTAATAAAGTCTATCTAGACCTTGACACAGGCAGCAACTAGAGAGATCCCCCGCAGCTATTCGAAATTTCTCCCTTTTATTTTCCATAACAATAATTAGTTGCGGGTAATTAGCTGCGATGTTTCTTTTAGGGATGAATAGTGGAGATTGTTGTAGTTCGTTGTAATTAGAACACGGAGGTTGCTATTCGTTAGGTACTTGTATATTCTAAGTACCTACCTACCTAACTGAAAAGAATTTGATTCGTTGTAGGTAATTGTGAAATGTAGCTCTTAAGGTGGTGTAACACTTGCTGTGCGAAAGTGACTAGTTGACTGAAAGCGTATGCGTCTTCTGGGGGTCGCCTACCCGAAACCAGAGGACTATAGGCTCCATCCTGTAAGCTGTATAGCGTCCTTGATCTTTAAGGAACAGGAAGGAGACTAAGGTAAGGGGTGAGCACAAAAGATCCCTGAGGGTCGAAGTGCCGCTGGGGTTATCCCTGTCATAATATAAGGTGGTGTACGTGTGTGGAGCTTATAGCCTAGCTGCTAGCTAGATGAAGTAATCGTGTAAGTTTGTAGTCGTTCGACAGCAGTCGTTACGCCATGTCAGAGGCCTACTGGCAGGCGGCCTGAACAACTTTGGCAATAGGAGATAATCCTGCAATGTTTTACCACTAGAGGTGCTGTTACAAAAAAACGTTCAAAAATACGCTCCGTCCACTTGGATCCACAGCTCGGATCCACATGTGGATCCACGGACACCTTCGTACGTACGTACGTACGACTTAAAGATGATTTTGTTCTAAACATAACATAACCTAAATTTATTGTTTTCAATGACAATAATTTGATAAATAAATAGTGATCATTTTGATTAATATTGGATTATTATACAAGATTTTTATTTAATAAACTTTAAATGAGCACATAAAGCGAAATATCAACATGTAGATACATTTCCAGCAAATTCCTGCCACGCTGTTTTAACAGATTTTTTAGGTCTGCTATTTTGAAATGGTCATATGATGCCATGATATCATCACAATTTTACTATAGCTTTGAGAAATTAAATTAATCCAAATAACGAGAAATTTGTGATATCTTTGTGGTGGCTTCCCGCCACAATGACGGCGCATGCGCGCTGTGCAGTCTGCGCGCGCTGCTGACGTCTCAAAACAATCGCCTCCGCTTTTCTCTTACTCGCGCTGTCACTCCTCTTCCTTTCATCATCGCAATATCTATATAATATATTCCATCATCGCATCAACATGCTGACTTTCATTCAGTGGGGCACACGGCCCCATATCTTCAAAAATAACGTTTCGTTTTGCTTTTCTGCTTACGAAGTGTGCTCCATCTACGCGACGCTTTGCGTTTTATGTCCTATTGGTTGGCCACTAACCATACGATAAACAAACAACGAGATGATATAAGTTAGAGTGCACGTCAATCTTTATGGCGTATCGGAACTTAGGCAGGGAGCGGGGCATGTCCTCCTCCATACCGCGCGGCGACCCGTACTCATCCTTCGCTCTTCTACACCCCGCTAACACCTAAAACATGAGCTGGAATGCGATTCGTGTCTATATTCAGATACGCCATAAAGATTGACGGACACAATACTCAATATAAAAGTTTATCTCTGACCCTTATAATTGAGTTTTCTTATAATTATTCTAATTCTTATTTAGTCAAATAAACAATTATTATTAGTGGTTGAATAAACAATTTGTTTTATAGCATTGTAAACCTTGAATACAGAACTTAGGAAACTTATAAAAGTTGTTCTTTAGGCACTTCAAATTCATCATAAATATTAATTTAAGTAAAGAAAATCTCGAGAAAGTTTTAGATCAGATTTATCTAATTATTTGATTTATCGTCCATTATCTTTAATTTACTGCTAAAGCTGTGACCAACCAAATTATAACTTAATGAAAACTATCTGTTCATTCAGAATCTGTTCATTCAGAATGTAAAACTATCTGTTCATTCAGAATGTAAAACTATCTGTTCATTCAGAATGTAAAACTATCTGTTCATTCAGAATGTAAAACTATCTGTTCATTCAGAATGTAAAACTATCTGTTCATTCAGAATGTAAAACTATCTGTTCATTCAGAATGTAAAACTATCTGTTCATTCAGAATGTAAAACTATCTGTTCATTCAGAATGTAAAACTATCTGTTCATTCAGAGTGTAAAAATTGCAAGACAAATACCAACAAATAATTTAGTTATTAACTAAAGCCTAATGATTTTTTTTTTATTGTACGTAGGGGAGGTCAGAAAGTGGCAACTTACACAATCGCAAATTTCTCTAAAACTGCTGAATTAATTTAAATGTGCCTTCACTAGTTATTAGAACTACATAGATTCTATAAGCTGGTGAAAGATGGTGTCTAATATTATATATTAGACTATAAACATTATTATTATTTGTTTTATTTATTTATTTATGTTTTATATATTAGAATGGACCGCATGCTCCATCGTCGACCTCATCGTCGCTTACCATCAGGCGAGATCGAGGTCAAATGTGGGTTTAGTAGTAAAAAAAAAGACCATATTAATTATTATTATTTGTTTTGACATGAATATTTATGAATTGATTTTTATTTTGACATGACATAGTTATTGCAATTAGCATTATATAATATTTTCCGATTAATTAATTTAATAGTAGTTTTAGAGAAATTTGCTAAAAGCTAAGTTACATTAAGAAATCTCTGTATTAGATATATAGGTATCTATACATCTGGCGACACAGCTGAACTTGGCCCTTTTAATAGATCATATCATTTAGAATGGCTAATTTGGTCATGTTAGAATCTTACTCATTTTCTGATATTTCTTACATAATTTTTGTCATATGTACCTATATGGTCTATTAATAAAGGATTTTCTATTTCTATTGCTATACGATCAATATCCCCAGATCCTCATCGAATACGTAACTGTACACCAAAGCAAGGAAGCGTGCCGTACGTACACGCCATACCAGAGTATTGGCGACGAATAGTGGGTCCAAATCACGTGTGCAAAGCCCTCGCAAATCGCGGCCCACGTGCAGCACCTGAATACTGGCGCACAATGGCCCCGGGTCCCAGGGGCCTCAGTCGCCCGCCCCATTGAACCGAGGGTCGGGCCCTCGTAGTTTATTTTATTGGAAATGGGCCACGTTTCGTTACACTCTTGTTGTTGGTTGTGTTGATTGCTTAGCTGAGTTTTGGATCAAAGTTTCAAGTTTTGAGTTATTTCAAAAATTGTAACAGAACAAAATCTGCCCAATGGTCTGGCTCGCGATGACGGTAAAAGGCCCGACGGTATGACACTCGTGCCCTGGAAGCCGGGACGGTCTCTGGTGTGGGACGCTACCTGCGTCGAAACCCTTTCCCCGTCCCACCTTCCAGCCACGGCGGCGAAGGCCGGGTCGGCAGCGGCATCTGCGGATAACCTCAAGCGGTGCAAATATGCAGGGCCTGGGTGGTGATCGCATATTTGCGCCGTTCGGGGTGGAGACCTTGGGGCCGTGGGGCCTGGAGCCCACTGCCGGGAAATAGCCAAGCGCCTCGTAGAGACATCCCGGGACCAGAAGGCTGGCCTCTACTTTGCTCATCCTTACAGCGGGGCAACGCCGCCAGCCTACCTGGGCCAGGTATTTTATTTGTAAAATAGTTAGGTATGTTGTAATTTTAGCTTAAGCATTTATTTTAGTGTTATTTTAGTATTATTTTATTTTGAATAAACCATCTAAACAAAATCTAAATTAATTGCTTATTGTCTAATTGCTTGTGACGTTTCTGTTCCCATACGACATATTATGGTATCCCGCTGACTGTAGACTCACGTTTTGGTGTTATAGTGAATACCTTTTCTACACCATATAATTTATTTTCACGGTAGGCAGGGAGATTTTGTTTTTTCAACACACTTATGTTTAAAAAATCCAAAGCAAATACAGAATGTTTCATTAGTTACCTAAATGTCTGTCTTTGTTAGTATTCGTGAAACATAGAATAATATTTGAAAAACATTACGAAAAAGTATTCGTATTCATAATAGCTTTCACATTAACAAGTTCGAAGTTCATGGAACTCTGATCGTAATTTCAAATTATGATTGTGACAGGAACAGAGAAGTTGAAAGGTTCTGAAGGCGGATTATAATTTTAAATTAATCTAATCTATCAGAAAAATTGCACAAGTTTTTCAATTTCTTATTTTTTCAACATTTCAAAGTAGATAAAATGATTACATGTAAACCGTGTATAAGTAAGTAAGTAAATACGAATAATTTATATAGTAACTGGTTGCTATAAGTATTTTAACTGTCTTAAAAAAAAGCATACATAAAATTAACATAAAAAGTAGACATACAAAATAACTTTTGCCTTTACTGAATTCTAATTAAAATGTTGCGAATTAGTGTTTGTTGGTTTGTTTGTTTATTAACCTCTTTATTGTACCTATTAAAAAGTAACACAAAGGCGGGCTTAACTCATTCGAGATCTCTTCCAACCAAACTGTGTTAGTTAAACTTTTCAATTATTTAAAACAAAAAAAATATTAACTGCCCGATCCTCCCCCATCCTAGTGATGTGTCCGAGCCATCGGTGTCGAGCCGCTTTCGTCTCTCCTATAATGTTCGGCTCGTTCACCATCTCTTCTATCTCCCTATTCTTTCTCATCCTCCACCCTCCATCTTCCTTCTTGGCTGGTCGCCCTAACGGACGACGTCCGGTCGGACGTCCCAGATACCGCTAGCGCGATGAAGTGGAGAAGGATCTGCGGGAGCTCCGGGCGCCTGACTGGCTCGAGACTGCGCAGGAGAGAGAGCGATGGCGCTCTTTGGTATCGGAGGCCAAGATCCACTTCGGGTCGCTGCGCCAGCGGAGTAAGTAAGTAAGTAAAAAAAATATTTTTATTTTTATTTGTCAATGTTTTATTTCATTATCTAACAGACGTATGCACCAGTTCCTCGATGAGACAGCCTGTTCAAAACCTGTGCCATGATTTTCAATGTGAACGAAGCATCGGGGCATTCTGCATACGATACCGTCGTCAAAACAAGTAGAGTAGACAATTGTACTCACTAACTAAAAGATAACCCGCAACGTTGTTCAGGGTTGTACACTGACACTTTTCCCGTCCAAATGCTCAGCATTAGCCAAATTTGATTTTTATCCGACTGAAATGAAGAGAGCTAATTTTTCTCGTGTTTCTTCTCTGGAAACGGCCTTCTTTTAAAAGAACAGGGAGTGTATTTTAATTAACTTTTCTTATTAGACTCTTCTCTTAATCAAATTAGAAACGGTCGAGTTTTTACTTGAGCATATTTTCAGGAAAGATTAGGTACCTAATAATTGAAGTACAGTAGAGTTTAGTGCGACAGTTTTTTTACTTGAGCATATTTTCAGGAAAGATTAGGTACCTAATAATTGAGTACAGTAGAGTTTAGTGCGACAGTTTTTTTACTTGAGCATATTTTCAGGAAAGATTAGGTACCTAATAATTGAAGTACAGTAGAGTTTAGTGCGACAGTTTTTTTACTTGAGCATATTTTCAGGAAAGATTAGGTACCTAATAATTGAGTACAGTAGAGTTTAGTGCGACAGTTTTTTTACTTGAGCATATTTTCAGGAAAGATTAGGTACCTAATAATTGAGTACAGTAGAGTTTAGTGCGACAGTTTTTTACTTAAGCATATTTTCAGGAAAGATTAGGTACCTAATAATTGAGTACAGTAGAGTTTAGTGCGACAGTTTTTTTACTTGAGCATATTTTCAGGAAAGATTAGGTACCTAATAATTGAGTACAGTAGAGTTTAGTGCGACAGTTTTTTTACTTGAGCATATTTTCAGGAAAGATTAGGTACCTAATAATTGAGTACAGTAGAGTTTAGTGCGACAGTTTTTTTACTTGAGCATATTTTCAGGAAAGATTAGGTACCTAATAATTGAGTACGGTAGAGTTTAGTGCGACAGTTTTTTTACTTGAGCATGTTTTCAGGAAAGATTAGGTACCTAATAATTGAATACAGTAGAGTTTAGTGCGACAGTTTTTTTACTTGAGCATATTTTCAGGAAAGATTAGGTACCTAATAATTGAGTACGGTAGAGTTTAGTGCGACAGTTTTTTTACTTGAGCATGTTTTCAGGAAAGATTAGGTACCTAATAATTGAATACAGTAGAGTTTAGTGCGACAGTTTTTTTTACAACGCGAGTTAAAGTGCAGTTATTGCCAATTCGGTTTTATAACTTTACTTTTTTTTAAATTAAAATTACAATATTTTTCACAATACTAACTACTTTTTGAAATGGAATCGATTGGCTTAAAAAAGAAAAAATGAAAATGGGATTATCTAGCGGACTGTGCAATTTGTCAAAAATATATGAATAACAGTAGGTAGGTATTAAATACGTAGGTAGGTTCTTGTAGCTCTTAGTCATAGTAAAATAGAGAAGTGGTCATCTTCATAGGAACATAACATACCCGTTTCGTTTTGAGTGTGTGCGTGCACCATCGCTACGCACTACTACATACAATCTTATCTGATCAATTGAGGTGAGACCAGATGAGATTTTATGTAGTACTAGTAGTACATAGTATTATCTGTTTTTATGGAGATGACTTACTTCTCTATTTTATCATGCCTAGTGCCCCGTCCAAACTTTGCAGCCTGTATAAGTAAGTACTTGGATATTTCAAAGCAAATCATTCGCAGTTGAATCCAGTAGAGACGCGCTCGAGACGCCCCGCAGCCCTATTGTGTGTCAACGTAGGCACTATTTGTTACGCGGAGTGCATCTGACGTGTATGAAGTGTCGCTTCTGTTATCTCGGCTTATTCTGTGTCCGACGGCAAGTACAGATCTGAATTATTGCATTAGTATCTAAATTTACCTATCTGTGATAGTGCTTACATATATACTGCTTACTTATATTGAATTCAATTTTGATCTGTAGAAAAATAATTTTCTTTAAGTATATATTCTCATTCGTATTGAATATATATTTTTATTTATTATTAATTCAAATGTTTGAATCCATATTAATATCCATATAGAAATTATAATATAAAAGCTCTCGTTTGTGAAATTGCTGGTATTATAGCCTATATTTTTATGTGAGTGCTGCGCACGTCTGTAATTGGATTATATTTATATTAGAACGTTACCATATACATTGTCTATTTTTTTAAATCGCTGTCCCACTGCTGGGCAAAGGCCTCCCCTCCTCCTTTCCTTTTTTCCTCCCATTTTTTAACCATATAAATAAGCTCGAATAATCCTAAATGTATAATCTGTTAATGTGCCAAATAAATAAAATAAAAAATAAAAATAGGTAAATGAAAATTCACTTTTCCTACAAATGACTCCAAGGGATCAATGCGAAGTGTTTTTTTTCAGAGGGCGAATTCCTGTACTTCTGTATTCCTTAGTCTTAAGATTAAATATAGATAAAGATCAATTTATTGCTAATTCTTACTCTTGTTATGAAGACAGGTTCTAGCCAAACTATATAAAATACAGTAGGTATATATCCAAACCCGAATTTAAAAAAATAATAATTTTTAAATCATCCAGCTTCTATTGACATAGAAAAGAGTGCATACTACGTAGTACAATCCATGGCACAAGAAGACGGCTCATTCTTCACCAGGCATATCAAATATCCACGTCAGCACAAGGGTATGTCATCATACGAGTGTTACCTTTGATGACGTACTTGAAACATATTCCTGAAATATGTTTCTGGTCCCTCGGGAAACCAAGTAAATATGAAAATAGTTCGGGAATGTTATGTTAGGCTGAAAGGCTTTGATCGTATACAATCCGAATTATTAACTTGTGTTATTTATAACTTATAATTAACTATAAATCATTTCAGTGTAGTGTAGATTACAAACTTAGATTTAGAATAAAAATAAGAAACAAGGTTTTCACAGAAAAATATTACAAAGAAGAATTTCTTTTTCATTACATAAAAGTAAAATCACGTAACCCACATTTAATTTAGTTACCAACTAACTTTTGATGAAATTACAGAGTCAAATTATACTGCATACTATTATTAACTTACTTAAATATTATTAGTAATTCATAAAATTATATCTAAGTAAATTTCACTAATGATTTCTAATGATGACGATTAGTAAGTATATTACTTCAGTATATTACTGTCAAAACATGAAAATGTCCAATAATGAACTAGGCGATAGCATAAAAAATATTTTTTCCACTTACCATTTCACATTCCAAACACATTCGTAAGTACAGAATCCCACCAAAAACCTTCCTATAGTTTCTCTCACAAAATCCGACACTCAACAATTTCCCGCCAACGTTACTTCAATCAAAAACCTGAAACGGAACTCCTTTCAACCAACACTGGACTTTCGAACGCCGTCGGAAAGTTCGAAAACTTTTGCGTGAATTTTTTTTATCGAGGCAAAGGTTTTAACGCGCGCAGCCACCGGCGACCCGCGAGGCACTGACGGGCCGGCGTGGCATACAGCCCGCACCTCCAAAGGGAACCAGTTGGTTACAAAGTAAGATCGAAATTTGATCGCAGTTAGACAGAAGGGAATGAATGCGCACTAAGACAGCTCGTTGGCTATTTAGTGGCGGGAGGGACGCATGCGCGGCTGACGGCCGTTCAACCCTTGCAGTGGAAGCTGCACCAAGGAGGGTTTTCGGGTTACGCTGAGCTTCCAAATTGTGTTACAGAGGGGTGCAAGTTATTGGGCAGTTATGGGGTCAGGAGGTTATTATTAATATACTCTAGCATTCCTCTATAAAATAGTGGGATACTGGAATTACTGATTCCACACTTCAGTACGGCGGTGATCGACGTCTTATATAGATGAAAGGATTTTATTACATAATATGTTTATTTTTGTTTTTTATTTTTATAAAATTGGCTTAGTTAAACAGACAAACGGGCCACCTAATGGGAAGTGGTCACCGTTGCCTAGATACACGTGCATTACCAGAGGCAATGTTTGTGCGCTGCCGGCCTTGGACTCTCTTTACGTTCTTTTTGAAACACCCCATGTCGTAGCGCAACGGAAATACGTCGGGGGGAAGCGAAGATGTTTTACAGAATGACTATTTATATATCTATTTATAGTTATATTATTTGGATCATGGGCGTTATGTTTTACTGAGACTCTATCTAACAAAATTTTGTGACTTTTCCTAAATTTCAAGAGTAAGACTTTTTTAATTCCTGAAAAAGTTATAAATTAAAAAAAAAAAAAAACGTTAGACCAGTTTTGAAAGCTCACATGCACAAATGGTGCAATTAATTTCATGTTTCATATTTATTCTTATTCATAACAATGTCAATTGTGTCGAATTATTGAATGTACATATCATAATTATAAATAAGGTAGTTGAATATTGTAGAATAGAATAGAAATACATTTATTGCCATTTATTTTTATTGTACGAGTAAATAGCTAATTTAAGTAATTTGTGTGTGTAATGTAATTGATTTTTAAGTAATTTAAGTAATTTGTGTGTGTAATGTAATTGATTTTTAAGTAATTTAAGTAATTTGTGTGTGTAATGTAATTGATTTTTAAGTAATTTAAGTAATTTGTGTGTGTAATGTAATTGATTTTTAAGTAATTTGTGTGTGTAATGTAATTGATTTTTAAGTAATTTGTGTGTGTAATGTAATTGATTTTTAAGTAATTTAAGTAATTTGTGTGTGTAATGTAATTGATTTTTAAGTAATTTAAGTAATTTGTGTGTGTAATGTAATTGATTTTTAAGTAATTTGTGTGTGTAATGTAATTGATTTTTCTGTTTACAACGAATATATAAATAGACATCGATTTTATGATAGGTATATAAAATATGGCCGGTGGACCAGAGCCCACACTGAGTGGTGGCCAGGGTCGGGGAAAAGAGGAGTAGGTCGTCCAGCAGCCAGATGGGCGGATGACATCACCAAAGTCGCATCGAAGACCTGGATGCGACTAGCACAGGATCGTATCGGGTGGCACAAAAGAGAGGCGTATACCCTGCAGTGGGACGACATGGGCTGATGATGATGATATAAAATATATTTTTTATTTATATTTATATATTTTTTAATATAGGTAGGTACACAAATGTAAATTTAGGCTCGTGATATAGAAAAAAAAACTTTATTGAAAATATCGCAATGCTTGTAAGTCAAACAATACCATAAATTAGATTAAATGTCCAAAGTAACTATTAAAAATATAACATAATCGAAATGTACAATAATAACTCAGTCATTCCAAACATGTAAAATCCATTAATAATATCTATATAAATAAGTGGGTAGATCATTGTCATGCATCATACTCGATGCTGGGAGTGTATATAATGGAATCGCGACCAATCGAGCGGTACGTATATAGAATCAATCTGATTTGTCAATGAAAGTCAGTGCCAGATGTGGGGACGGCAAGTGATAAAATGCTGCCAGATAAATTTTCAATACCTATAGTGCCTAGTAACAAAAACCCCCTTATAAGCCGAAAGGGGGGTGTTCAGTACCCATAACTGACCAATTTTCACTATGTGACAAACTCTGAAATCGCGAACAAAATCAGCTGTTCCATACAAAAGCTCAATTCCTACACGACCGAAATGTATAACAGCTGATTTTTTGGGTAGTATAAGCAATTTTTTATTCATGAATTTCCCCGAATTCTAACCTGACTCTACATTTTATCTTGACTCTTTTTTGTGTTATTTTATCATCACTGGAGACTAAATGCTCCACTTTTTCGAGCCACAGCGTGAGTTTTCACACACACACACACACACATACACACACACTCTCACGCACACTCCCCCCCACCCCCCACCCTACCCACGCATACACGCATTCTTAATTATTTAATTAATTGCATTTATTATCCGGGTATCCTAGTATTGGGAGCCAGGGAAATCTGAGAAAATGTAAAAATACTGTCTGCATGAATAAATTTTTATTTTATTTTGTTTCTGTTTTCAGATTTTACTCTGACGAACCTAATTTATTTCTACCGCAACATAATCGCGCCCGCACATTTTATCGGCCGCACGCCCCGAATCGGAGTCAATTAACATCAAATCGGTAATATTGGCCGCGGTTGCTTAGCAATTCACGGATTTATTCATCCGCCTCACCGCCATCGCCACAAACTCGATAAGTTAACAGAAAAGAGTGTTTTAGCGTGAGGTACTTCCACAATCATAGGTATACGAGTACCTACCGTGCTACAAGCGACGCGCGACGTTCTTTTGATCTGAACCATAGGGAATTTCCAGCCTGTATAAGGCGAAATAGGTTGACATCCGAACACAATCAATTTTTGTCAGGCAAAATTATATTCTTTAACGGTTTCTACAATAGAAAGTTTAATGTCGTTACGCCGTGACTTCAGCCGCAAAATCATAATCGGTGTCGGAAATTTGTAACAATTAATCGGCTTCTAATATTCTAATTATAATGCTATACGTCTCTCATACAATCAAAGACTATAATTTTGGTGCAAATTCCATTACATAAAATCAAGTAGGAATGAAATGAACTTGGTTTTAAACCGTAAACATACCTAATGGGTTTTTTATCGAGTGAATGCCTAGACTTGTAATGAGTCCCATACGTACCGAAATAAAGGTCATAAATTAACTTTTACATTTCACAATCTCAATCGATGAATTTTAAGAACAAAATTGTAAACAAATCATGATTTTGCGTCCTATACCCTGCGCCTACGTCGACGAATAAGAATAAGTTTATTTGTGCGGTAAGATTACAAAGGATTCATAGTCCATACACCAGTAGGAACTTAAGCATAGGTTATATTGAACTAAATAAAATTAGTGAGCAACAAGTTAGTTTACAATAAACGATCAAAACGACAGTAGGTACCTAAAGTACTAATTCATTTCGTGCAGCCGCCGCGCCCAGCCCCGCCACCAATATAGGTAAGTACTCGTATATATACGTATATTGCCTCAGAATTTGACAAGTTCATCTGATCGGATGCAAAAAGCAAACAATTTTAGCATCTATTTATTTATACATTGAATTTGTTTTTTGCCAGAATCAAAAAGTCTCAGAACAAAAGTTATTCAATTATGGATACTGAACACCCCCTTTTGGGTTTGTAGAGGGTTTTTATTACACAATGTATACAAGGTTTTATAAAATGCATCTTACCTTCGTATCAATACATTTTGTCTGTCATCGTGTAATTCCTCCTTCCTTATAACCATAATTATGAAAGGGCTCGAGGTCCTACGAACTATTCATATTAAGTCATACCTGTGGACACGCAATGGGGAGATATGATTGATGCTTCGCAGGAGATGAGTAGGTTAACCCATAGCAGAATGTACAGGGGGTTAAATTTGTTGCTTTAAACCTTATCATAATCAAAAAGCGTAATTTGCAGATTAATGACTATATTTCAGTAATTGCCGACTGCTCTAACGGTGAAGGAAAACAACGCATGGAAACCTGCATGTCTGAGGGAAAGTTTCCGAAGTGTGAAATCTACCAATCGGCAATGGTCGGTCGGTGAATTATGGCCCGTACTCACTTGTGCAAGGGGAGGCCTGCGCCTTTGAGCCATGGGGGCGTTAATAGGCTGATGAGAGAGTCCACATCCTCACTGAAATCTTTATCCTCACTGTCTTCGCATTATACCACGGCCTGTACATCGTAATGTATTGATACATTAGGCCCTTTAGTAGCCGAAGGATGCTGATAACCAAGCTCCAGTGCACCTGTATGGAGACTGAATATGTGTTAAGCCTAGAGCCGTCCCGTGGCGTTATTCGGTGGTAAGTTCAAAATAGTTCAATTATATCGAAGCGATGGTTTGCGACTGTAACGTCTGGCTTCCAGTCCACTGAATCTGATGATATGCGAAAATAACGTGAATAAACAAAAATAAAAGCCTATAGACGCGCCAATCGCATTGGCCGTTGTTTCGTCACCCAAAGCCGCACAATTATTTTTACATATTATATATATAAAAAGAACTATTACCGCTAACTTCACCCCGCTTACCGCGACAACTTCATTCAACCGCTTCTTCATCTCAAGCTCGCAACGAGCCACGTATAGATTTTTTCTCCGCTGAATATATTAACTGAATTTCGTTAATTACGACTATCTACACCCCACATCCATACATAAACACTAATTACATCATTACACTACAATTTAACAGTGAGAAAGTGGCAGAATTTTCGGTAAGTCAATTTTTTTACCTCTGGATCGTCATTTCCCCGCTTGGATGGGTACTTAAACGGCCTTAAAGAAAATTTTAAGCCCGGCCTATCTAGTCTATTCATTCCTGACACAAATCTGTGCAAAAATTACGTACTGATTAATAAAAAAAAATGATTTAGGCAACAATATAAATTATTAGTGGTTAGATTTTGTTATAATTCTTCTTCTAAGTCGTATTCCTCATTTCTGAGGGTCGTGATCATTCTAAGGAATTAATCACATAGAACGACTCTCGTGGCAGATTTAATGGGGTGGTTTGCCATTGCCTTCCCCATTTCACACATTGGTCATCTCAGTGTGCAGGTTTCCTCAGGATGTTTTCCTTCACCGTCAGAGCAGTCGGTAAATGTACGTAAATCTTTCGAAAAAACCGAAAAACTCATTGGTACATGGCTCATTGGAGCATTGCCTGGTTTCGAACTCGGACCTCCCGCATGGGAGTCCGACGTCCTAGCCACGATGCCACCGACGCTCTGATATAATACCTACTCGTTATAATACCTACTCGTATGTAAGTATCGACTGATTGATAAACTGTAAAGTCTACTTCTATACCTATATATAAATTGTGTTTATTTTTTTTTGATAAATAAATGTACAACTTGAAATTATAAATTATATAATAGTACAAGTAAATGGCGCTTCTGGTGTAATTACTCTCCTCTGATTACATTTTCTGAACATCAAAATTCAGCAAGAAAGTAGGTAAGTATACGTAACACCCGAAAAAGGTAGCTTTTTTGAAATAGTAGGTACTAAATACCCATATAGGTAAGTTGTTGCTAAATGCAAACTATTCATTTGATATTGAAAGAAGGATGACGTGTTACGCTCTGCCGCCTTTTATGGGGGTCGTCCCATGGCGTTTTCTTTACAAGTTCAAAAGACTTCACAGATGTGAAAATTGAAAGTAATCCATCAATCACAAATGTCTTCCACCCTCATGATAGTTTTCATGCATTATCATGGCACTATTTTACCAATAATTTTTGGTGTAGTCAAATTCATTCGAATAACTACCTACAATAGGAATTGGTAATTTGTAGGTACTTGTATCCATTTCTCTGAAAATCGTCATAATATAATTGCATCAAATGGAATATTTCCAGTTTAAGCTATTCGAACTATGAAATTGATTACACCGCCAGGATCAGCGTACTAATTTCACAAATAATGAGTGAGAATTACCTACTGAAAATACAAAATGTAATATTTAATTAAAAGCATCTTTCACGATAAAAACAGATGATAATAAATTCAATAACGATACTTTACAATAGATACCTCAGTAATGTCCGCAAGGTGTGAAAATTAAAAAGCATTAGAATGGCGTTTTCAATGCAAAACTTACGTCAGCGTCTAGATAAAGAGGTATTATAGAAAAGCTTGCTTCTGACAACTGTTACCATCTCAGTCCATGAATTCTAGATATCGTTGCCTTTAGACGTGATCATTCACCTCTATTAAGGTAGACAAACTAAATCTCTTACTGAGTGGTGTATAAGAACGGAAAACGAATTCTTCCAGTAGCCAAGTGAACGGACGATATTACCAAAATGCCATCAAAGATCGAGATGCGACTTACATGGACCGGAAAAGATGACACAAAACAGAGGAGACAATGGGAAACTAAACATATCATGAGTTGAAGATGATGACGATGATGTTGACGCGACATTTTGATTTCAAATGATGTCATTTGTACAATTTTGAAAAAGAGTTCTCAACTTTGCAGAAAACGTTGGGTTATTTTAACAATGAAACAATTTCAGAAGCAATGGAGTACAAAATCCAAGCCGTCTAATTAGTTTACTGATGCAGCGTGGATCCGAGAGGCGGCCAAACGCGCAAGGATAAAACAAACGTAATTAGCTAACAGAATTCACACGACACATTTTGTAGCACACATTATTACAGCATGCGCGGCTGCGGCGCATACAATGCCGCTTACCTCACACTGGAGTGGGGAGTGGAGCTGGAAAACAGATCAGCGGCGGTGGAAAGGTTAGTAGAGGATGTGGAATGTGGGGTACAATTGCCAAAGAAAATTGCTCACAAGCGAAATGTATATGTAACTGTTTCGACAGCTTCATTGTCATTTAAATAAAAAGCTCCCAGTTGAAATCAATAAGTCAGAGTGAAACAAGAGAGGACTCTCTTAATGAAATTCCTAAACCTGTCCAGGTTTAGGAATTTCATTAACTTTGTTTATCTTTTTGCAAGAGTTGCAATTCATATAATAAAATGATCTGCAACCAGAACACGAAACGTAAGTTTTTCAAGATTTCCAAGGGATGCATGACTCCACATGTTTCACTTATTTTAATTATTATGAGGAGAAGCCATTGAAAACATCATCACGGTCATGTCGCCTCTAAATCGCGTCGCTCCGGTATGCGGTAAGAAGACTATATAACCGGGACACAAACAATGCAATCCCGCGGGATTGTCGCGTAATGCGGGACTCGCCGAGTTATAGTTATTAACGATGCACACAGATTGTAAACGTTAGGGCTTTGTGCAACAACAGGCTTAGAATATGAGATGCTCGATCAGTGCACCTCGATTGCAATATCAATTATCTGCCATTCGCAGAGATACCAGCTCTACGTGGACCGCTTGACTGTCAAAACATAATGAGATATCAGTAGCCAGAGTATTTAGCTGTCTGACAGTTTAGAGGACTTTACGTACAGTTGGCAACACAATACTCGTGTTGTGATTAAACAGACACAAAGCCACTGACAGTTCGAGCACCACGTCTTGCACGGGATCAAATGAACAAAACTGACATTTGGGTGCGCCGCCGCCGGCCCAGAGATGGTAGCAATTATCTTTCCCAAACAGTCTATAGTACCTAGATTGACAATATTCCTTGTCCTATAACAAACAGCTTCATCATATTCTTCAGCATCGAGGAACAAGTAAAGTGATTATACAAAGCAAACATCCGACACTAACTTCTTATCTCGATACTTCGTTAAAACGATAAAGCGAAGTTTACACGAAGAGGATTTTATAAGTGCACTCAATAGTTTACACAAAGCGGATTCCCGGGATGCCAGGAAACGGACAAGTTTTAAAAACGTGTCCCGCGTGAAGCGAACTCTGGCGACAGTCCCAATATCGGACATTGGTGCGAGTATGTATTAAGTGTATTATTTACACATTTAGTGTGTAGAATGCTTCAGAACCAACACTATAGAATACAAATAAAAAATAGTTTTTAGAGTCTGCCTAAAAAGTCAGATAGGACTCGGGATTTATAGTAAAATTAAAGCTTTTTTTATTTAGCTGTCAAATGTCTGGAAGTAGAAAAATAAGCTAAATTCAGAGTTGCTAAATATTTTTTTTTAATTCTACTAAAAATCCCAAGTCAACTGACTTTTTAGACAGACTATATTTATCAAGCTTATAATGCTGGGCGTACCTAAATATATTATAAAAAGTGGTTGAAAAGTTTTGTTAAATCACTGGCGTGGAACGGCAAGGTCGCAGCCTTAAACCCAGCTCGCGGAAATATTTTCAACCACTTTTTCTAATTTATTTTAACGAGGTCAAATATTAATAATAAAATATCTATACTTCATCTTGTCTCACTTGTCTAGGTTAAGTAGAAAATTTTTGTTAATTTAATAATTAATGAAAATAAGCAGTGAATAACCGTGAACATTCTTGAAACTCCGCACGTTGGTGACTCCGACGTATCGGAACAGGATCCAGGAACGACTCCCCCGTGCGTGTGCAGACGGCTGGGTGACGTGAAGATGACGGCGAAGGAACTCAAAATTATTTCGGAATCATAATGTACTACAGCGTGTTCTTGGAAGTGATAAGAAATTTAGCGAAACGATGTACAATGGCCTCAGCGGTCGCTTTACTGTGCCACGTGTATTTATGCCTGTCCTGCCGTTTTAGCGGATTATGCGGCGAGCGAGGAAGACGGAAACTGGTCGGAGCGTGGCAACTACGGTATACTTTTTTTCGCAAGCGGACGAGAAATACCGACACCAAGAACAAGGCTGATGCGAAGACGCTGACCGTAGTGTTACCAAAATAGCGCAGGATGAGGACGAGTTCAGCCAACGCCGACGGCTGATGGTGGCTGATGACAGACGCTGGCATCAGCCACCACGAGGAAGGTATAGAGGCAATCCCACCGGGCATGGTAGGCAGGAGTTTGGTCCACTCCCCGGTGCCGGTCGAGAGGGTTCCCCCGTCATGGGAGGTGATGCTGCAGCGGGAGATTAGTTTAATTTCGAATTTGTTTTGTTAGAAAATTGTAATTTTGTTTTCCAAAAAAAGGGGGGAGATGGCTGTAGGGACACAATGTATGGACACAGTGCACACTGTGTTACAAAATGTATTTCAATGTCGGCAGTTTTATGAAGCGCGCGGCTGCGCCCACTTTGAATATTCAGTCGTTCCCAATCCGTTATGTGCACTTGATTTTCAATATATATACCAGTTAACCTAATTTTTGTGTATATTAAAGAAGACCCTGAAGAAAGAGCAACCTTGAACATCTTGAAACCCAACATCCTGAATGAACGTTCAAAACAATTATCACGTAAAACTAATAAATTAACAAGACCTCAGTGCCCAATATCAAAACCTCTGCACGAAAATCTTCAAAACCAAAATGTAAAGGCCCAACGCGTATCTCATATATTGCATCGCACACGCCAGCATCTATTCACAAGGAACAGAATTCAACTCGGAACAGGGGTTAAGCTCACTCACTGCATTATATTCCTAGCAAGTTTCCGGCGCCGAAAATGCGGCGGCGTTTTTTGGTACAAATGCTTGTTTAAGCATGGTTGTCACGTGCACTCGCCGCATGGACGTGCAGTGTACATCGGGCTTTACCGCAAAAACACGTGTTCAAATTAGTGGACATAATGTTGCATTATTATGAGAGCGTTATGAGCCTGTGAGAACTTTCTATAAAGAAGAAAAAGGCGAAACTCTATCTCTTATGTAAACTAATTTTCCTTCTTTGTTCTGGGTGGCGTAGGAGTACCAGTACCAGGTAAGTTCTTAGGTAATTTATGTGAAATTTGTATTTGAAAAATTTCATGTCGAATTGTGATTATCAAGATCGGTGGTCAAACTACAACCACACCTATATCAAAACATCCATTATGTAAGTAAAGGGTGTCTCAATAAGAGTGCACTATTTAAATTTTGTGTTAGTTTTTTTCGTGCAAGTGGCAACTCTGAAATTAGGCAACTGTCACCTATGATTGTTCCGATTATTAAAAATGGAGCGTTACACAAAAGACGAACGCATTATCATTGTGAAAACTCATTACCAAAATGGGGAAAGTTACGCTGAGACCGCTCGCACACTTCGCGGAATTTTCGGCCGAGAAAGTGCACAATGTGTCAACAATTCGAAGAAATTTGAAGAGGCTCGATTGTGGACAGTAAGTCTCCTTTGCGTCGACGTACCGGTCGGTCTCTTGCTGCTGTAAACGAGAGTGTCGCCGAGGCCGAATTGCAGTGATTGTGAACGGCGTTCGTTACAGGAACATAAGGGAGTTGTTGTGGCCTCAACTGGATGGCATGGATCTGGACGACATGTGGTTTCAGCAGGACGGCGCCACCTGCCACACCGCGTATGAAACAATCGATTTATTGCAGCAACGATTTCCAGACCAAATCATCTCACGAGTTTCTGATGTCAATGGGCCACCAAGATCACGCGATTTAACGCCGTGTGATTAAGAAATCAGACCAAGTTTTGTCTCAGGTTTATGAGAATAAACCAGAAACAATTATTGAGCTCAAGGACGAGATCCAACGCGTCATCGGTGAGATACAGCCACATCTTTGTCAAAAAATCATCGAAAATTTCATGAAAAGAGCAATGGCCTGTCATCAGAGCCGCGGGGGACATTTGCCGGATATTTTATTCCATACTTAATCGGCACATGTCTACTTTACAATCCAATAAAAATATCACAACTCACTAAAAATACGAGTTTTTATTTTTAGATGAAATAATGCACTCCTATTGAGACAGCCTATACTTATCAAATATGTAAACGCCCGCCGAAGGTCATCATCATCATCAGCAGCCTACTCTAGTCCACTGCTGGACATAGGCCTCTCCCAGGGCGCGCCATTGAGCCCGATCTTCGGCTCTTCTTTTGCGCTATCCATGGGAGGTAATGCCATAATCGCCACGCTAGGCCTGCGGGTTGGCGATCGCAGTAGCCGGGTCGCTTGCCCCGATGACGCTGCTGCCCGTCATCGTGCTTCTGGTATTTTGACCCAGCCAGAATTTGAGTGGTTATACCGCCACTAGTCGGTCGCCAGGGACTCGTTCGCTAATCGGCAGGATGCACCACGTGCAGGTGAGTTTGGCATTTGGAGGTATCTAGATGTTGGTGACCCCCCTTACATCCCGCCGAAGGTCCGTAGGTATTATGAGTACTTATTTTAAGCTCATGTGATGATTGCAAATTGAATGATTGCAGCGCTCCAGTGATTTAAAATTTGTATTAAAATTTGTTCTCGAGCACAATTTCGTGAACGAAAAACTGAAGAATATCTCCCAAGTTTTTTTCGCTGTAGAACATAATGTTATACTCTTAACTTATCATCTCCCAAGTTGTTCGAAGTGTCTTTATAATATAGAGTCGGTTGCAGCCGCGTGTCTATCGGGGGACACATGGGACGCGGGTTGGCTCGACAGTCAGAGTTTTATGTAAACTTTAACAATCTGAAGGGAAATTCTGCATGGAATTTTAATTGTCGTAATAAAAGGTACATGGATAAATTGTCCATCTACGCAAATCTATCTATCACGCCGACTAAGAGCAGCGGTCCTTATCAGCCTTTTTACAGTTTACAGTTGAGTGGAATTAATATGAAAGAACAGGGAATAAATATTATAATAACACTTCCAATACTTCGCTTGATAGGAACTTGAAATTAATTCCGATGTTTGTCATTAATCGAGTGTCGGCTCAATCACAGCGGCAAATGATTTGGTCTCAAATCGTGGATTAATCTCAGTCTATCTCACTCACTCTCCCCAACTAATCATTGTGCTTAATTACGGAACGTAAGTCGTAGATTATAGACACGAGAAGGTGACATAATTCACCTGCTTCTTGGGTTCTTATGACTTCTTGATTCCTGGACTGATTATCTCATCTGGGAAAAGTAGAAGTTCAAAATGTAGTCCATCTAAAAACTCCAACCTTTTGGTTGAGTTTGTAATTAGTTCTGTCTAGGGCTATACAACTGTGGCTCCAACATTTAAAGAAACCCTTGAAAGTAACCATTGTAATGTAGTATTTGTAGTGAAAAAAAATTACTTACTACGCTGGCGCAGCGACCCGAAGTGGATCTTGGCCTCCGATACCAAAGAGCGCCATCGTTCTCTCTCCTGCGCAGTCTCGAGCCAGTCAGGCGCCCGGAGCTTCCGCAGATCCTTCTCCACTTCATCGCGCCAGCGGTATCTGGGACGTCCGACCGGACGTCGTCCGTTAGGGCGTCCCACATACGCTCGTTTAACTGCCCGATCCTCCCCCATCCTAGTGATGTGTCCGAGCCATCGGAGTCGAGCCGCTTTCGTCTCTCCTATAATGTTCGGCTCGTTCACCATCTCTTCTATCTCCCTATTCTTTCTCATCCTCCACCCTCCATCTTCCTTCTTGGCTGGTCCCAGAATCTTCCTCAATATCCTCCTCTCGGTCACCAAGAGTCTGTTTTCTTCCTTTAAGGTTAGTGTCCAAATCTCGCATCCATACATCAAGATCGGTCTGATGACAGTTTTGTAGATCCGGAAAAAAAATTATACAGTTTAATTCATTTTGATATTGACATTTTTACTTTATTATTCATAAGGTCTCCTAAAGGTGAATAAATATGAAAACTAACAAAATTCTTTAATTATTATAATTATTCTACTGTACGACTGTCCAATAAAACCTAGAGACCGGCAACATTTCTAGGTTGATATTTCTGCAATTCGTATGTATACTGTTCGTAACCAAATATAATATTATCCTATGTATAATAGAACAATTACAAATTTAATCCCTTGTTTCCATGACTCAATCAAGAAGCATTCGTATTATTATTCGAACACAAAAACGATTACTGGTAATATTGCTGCCAACATTAAACTAGGTACTTTATCGTGAGCTCTGTAGTCTCGGGCGAAGAATAGAGCCACGGTAACTCCTGCCTGTCGTACAAGGCGACTAAAAGGAGGGATCAGGGTCGCGGGCGGTCAAAGTGGGGACTTTGGCCGTCCATAGGCGGGCGACCCTGGGAAAGGCAGTGCTATGGTCGCAGTCTGCTATAACGGGAGGAACCGGGAGGTGGAATGTACACCTCCCAGGAAGAGCCCAAGGCAAATGCTAGGACGGAAGCAAACCGGTGCGTTCCACTGGATATCCCGGAGCCCTCCGATACGCACGAGGCCGGCCATCGAGGGGGTTTTAGTGAGTAAAAATCTCACATAGCCCAGTCTCTTCCCCAGGAGGCTAGGTATCTTTCGAAGATTTCCGCCCCGTTACAAAAAAAAGGTACTTTATCGTAGTAGGCTGCTCTGAGAAAATAATTGAACTAAAGTCAAGTATAATTTATTTATTTATTCAGTGAAAACGAAACTATCAACTGGGGGCTTACTAGGTAATTTGAAAACCTGTTTTAAACTGATCCTAATGAAGTTTTCACGTAATTATAGATCCCTTTGTTCAACATAATTATGGTGGACAAAGTGATGTTTAAATCAACTGAGCATAATTAAATATTTCTGCCAAATATGTTGTACAGAAGAGCACATAAGTTAGTTGCTATGGGGAATCTCAAGGGAGCTTTACCGTTGTATGTTTGCGCGTAATTCTGAATAAGTATATATCTTGTCACATACTTTTACGGAAATCGGATTGTTAATTTTTCGATTTGAAATCCATTAAGGTTTGGTAACCTTATTGGTATCCTTACTTCTCTGATATTTTAAAATTCAATCATCAATTTCTGCGAAGTTTTAGACAATAAACGTCTTAGGGAACTCTTGCATGTTAATTGCAGTTTATAGCAACAGTTCAGGTGCATACATTTAACTATGTAGTTAAATAAGATAATCAAACAAAAAGTTTGCAAACCATACGTTACCTATTTGATCTAATATCAAATGTCTATTGGAATCGAACACATTACCACTACAAGAGTTCCCCAGTTGATTATATTCTGCCCAATCCAAAAAAGAACACCGAACGAAACTGAACAATAGCCGAGTGACAACTCTCAGCTATCTACGTGTACCACATACGTCAGCCGTGTAATACCCACGTCGGTATCAAAAGCTCACCGTTTTCCGATATTGATGAGTTGAGCCGAACGCCACCGTCCACCGCGCCATGAATCACTGGCATTACCTGCACCGACCACCACTTCACTACCAATCCGACTACTATTATCTCCGGCTTCGAAATCCATTGACGCTTCGGAAAGAAACAAAACTAAAGATGAGAAAGTATAAGAAGCGATGGATGATGAAGAAGTCGTAATTTGTGAAAAAGATGTGGATAAAGGAAGGTGAGTAGCGGGGCAGCGCAACGAGCGGAAGCCGAATGCACACGTGATATACGTTGTAGATAAGTGGGCAGGTATGTGTGTGTAAATATGTGTAATGAGCTCCACTGACATAGACGACTGATTACATACTTGTTCAATTAATAGAAAGGTATTACCTTGGTTGAATGGTCGAGCATAACATAGTCAACCCTATAGGAAAGACGAATATGAAGTAAATATATGTATTATTCAACAACTACAAATATGTATTTGTCTTATCTTGTCTCAACGAGCTATTCTGAATGCGAAATGAACCAAAATTATAGCTATGCTTATCGACTTGAAATAGTCTAGCTACGAGTATGTAACAGAACAATTCTGTGGAAGCAACTCAAAAGCCGTCGAACTAATTTAGGTATCTCTAGAACTCAATACATTAAACTTAGTTCCAAGTTACAAACAGTCGGTTAAACCATTGCTAAACATTAGCAAAACTAAGTTTATGACGATGCAGCTTGCAATAGCCCAGTAACTCTATCGACACGCCGACTGCATAATGCATGCCTGCACTTACACTGCGAACCCCTCACGGTGGAGCTCGAGTATCATTCTACTAGCACAGGTCATTAACTGGGAACTCTTTGTGGGTTTTTGCAAATTTCTTTATACAACGCTCGTTACGTTATAACAGATTTTAGAGTCACCTAAGCTCCAGCGGTAATGGACGTCGGTGCACTTCGGATTTGTACGCTGTCTCGTGAAGTTTGAAGGTGTTTGTGAGGGCTGAGAGAAGCGCTCGTTTCGAAAGCAATAACTCGAGTGTGCATTGACGAACGCGTTCGAGTGTCGGCCTCTTAACTAAGATGGAGATCGTTTTGAATGTCTCTTTGTAGTCGGACTGTAAACGCATGCTGGGTGCTCCTTTATGCGTTTCTTCCATCGTTGCTTTCTTTTTTCGTTGTTGTTTTCTCCATTGAAACAGACATGCGTTTTAGACGGGTTGGAGTGCATTTTAATCGAAAATCCTATCATTCAAACTTTCTAAAGTGTAGCAGGTGTTGAATTTCACGCAATTTCTATTGTCTGGTTGATAGAATGATTTTAAGCTTATATAAGGATAATATTCCGAAAAGTAGAATAGTGTAATTAACTTATAAATATTACAGAATACATCCGACTGAGCCTTGCAAAGTAAAAAAGTCAGACTTATTTCGAATGGAATATGAAATTTCCGCGCAGACATTTCTGAAAGTCATTTATTTCGTTTGATATTGACATCATTATCCGTGTCAATAGCGCAAATGTCGAGCACCACTCTTAAGTACAAGTTAATGGAAGTTAAAATGGCTTTAAGAGCAGATTCCATTACCGATACTTATTACATTATTGATTTAAGTTCAGCCATTATACGCGTCTATGAGCTCTAATATCCGTCCACTTAGATTGGAAAATTGATCCAATTATTCAACATAATTGCCCTCTCGCCGAGGATTTCAGTCAATTATTTAATTACCTGGATTAGAGGAACTGAGTTATCATTCGATACTACGATCTTAATACCGGCATAATCATAATTATTACTCCAGTTGTACCAAAAATAGCGTTTGAATTCACTTATATCACTGAAAATCTTAAGAAAATAATGTAGATTTTGTAAATACGTATTTACCAGTAAGACGTTTTCGGTTGTCGAAACTCATACACACGATGTCGTCAACGATACCATACATATCAGTGTCGTGTCGGTGTTGTTATCATCTAATTAATTAATTACCGCCTAGATTGTATTAATCGTATCACACAATCGTATTTATACGCATTGTATCACACTAATTTTGTGCAATAAAGAGTATTCATTCATTCATTCATTCTAATATAAAAACACCCATCGGCACTGGGATTTTACCGTAAAATATGACATATTTTCGGTAAAAAAAGGCGCATTGTGATCCTACAGTAGAAACGTTTACCTATGAAGGTAAATGTAAAATACCGATTAAACAATTTTCGATTAATTCAGATGTGTAAACTAGCAATAATTAATTTCTGCCTCGTCCGCAGCAGCGCACTGAACGATCTGGAATCGCTTAGCGATGTACAGAATTTTGATTGCGCTACGAACACGAACCGCTACGCGCCTGCGAGCGTGCTACGCCGTAACCGCGGTCTACGATCATTTTATGAATATCGTACTATGTACAATCAGACTGTTATTACATTGATAAATAATATTTCTGTGAATCAGAAATCAGACTACAGTACTATTCCTCCAATTTGATTGAATTTCTATTAGTGAGTCATGATGTTTATTAATTTCATTTAAATGATATAATGATTGAGATAAAGGTGGTGGTGACTGAAGTACTGTGTCCCAAAATTTAGAAGCCTGTGTTTATTTCACCTGTATCTTTTCTACCATTTGAAATCCATATGAGTGTCGGTGGCATAGTGGCTAGGACGCTCGCGCGGGATGTCCGGTTTTGAAACCTTACAATGAGGAAAGCTGACTCTGAAGAAAAAAAAAGTTTGCGTGAAATCCACTAATCTGCACAGGCCCCGCACGGTGAATTATGGCCCGTAGCTCCTTGTGAAAGGGAAAGCCTGTGCCCCAATAGAGGGGACATTAATACGCTGATGATAAGAAAAAGTAAGCCATATTACTCTTTTTAACTTTTCAGCTTCTATGATTCCCTAAATTATGCATCCAGTAAATCAGGTATGTTACGGGTAATTCGGTGGAGGGGATTCCTCCTCCCTCCCCACCGCCCTGGTTGATGCAGTAATCAAGTATCGAGTGGGGTACATTTAGCACAGCGGGTCACGTGGGCGCATTTCGAGGAAAATGGTTCCTTTGCGCATTAGCAATTTATCGCTGGCCCGGAGTGTGACGTCACAGCGGATCTAACTGTCCTTGCAGTGATTAAATAAAACAGTATACTTGGTACTACTGGTGTGAGTCTTCTTGGCCATTATCAGTCCTCAGGGAGGACGGAATATTAACAAGAAGAAAGTCCAAGACCAGATCAGGAAGATTGATCATTAACGTCAACATTTTAGATCTTGGAGACTACTAAACCCAATTTGGTTACAAATTGCTAAGATCAACAGTTGTTGAGATAATTATGAAGACAAAAGATATACGCATCAAACTTATAACTTCAACTGCAGGATTGAAAATGTTAAAGAGGTATTATACCTTTTTTTTATTGTATCGAATATGGAGATGATATTCGATGGAACCCGATCAAAATATAGTAAATCCAAGTGTAACGCTAAATAAAACCACTGTGTAGTTGTACCTATGGACAGGTGTGGGCGCTGTACGTTGCGTGCTCGGCACGATTTATTGCGGTTAAATGCAACGCGGGGAGTATTGGATTCGCATTAATGCAATATTTCATTCAGACACCGGCGAAGTTTCCACACTGAACTAGTCTTGTTTGTTGTCGTTTGTCAGAGGCCTACGGGCGGCCTGAACGATTCTGAAAAATAGGTAGGCCACTAACAATACGATAAACGAACCAAACGATACTTAGTCATAACATAACTATCACGTCCGTAATCCCTGAGAGGGTAGACAGAGGAACTACCTCCAATCACAGGTTACTTTTTGCCTTAAGATAACCTAGTCAATAATTTATATTTCGCTATTGGTAGCAGGAGACAAATGAGAGGTAGGCTGCGCCCAGCAGTGGATACATTGGCTGATGACGATGAAGTATCCAGGAAGTCGCAGTCGAACACTACGTGAACATTCAGAATAACAATTTTAACATGATCGTGATGAATTCTCACATTGACCAAAAATCTCTTTCTTCGGCAACGATTTGGGTAAGGAGTTGTACATTTTAAAAAATTGTCCCCGAGGTTTGTGTCAAAAATAAATAAAATTTAAATGTGACTTTTAATGGAAAGTCATATTCAAGAATAATCGTCGCATCCATAGAATCATCCAGAATTTGCGAGAATATGTTTATTATTCCATTTAGCATATAGAGGTTGTTAGTAAGTAATTTTAGACTCCAAACAAACATGAAGTGTCTCCTGACTATCCTGAATTTAAAAAAAATCATAGAAAAATAGCATATTGAGTAACATGAAACGCCATGAAAAGAAAAAAACAATTGAATTTAATTAAGATTTGGTGATTTAAATTTTTTTAATATGTGTCTCACAAATTGTTCCATTGTGTTATGACGAGTTTGTTATTGTGTAAAAAAAATCTCTGTAATAGTAGCTACATCTTTTGGTACTTTTCAAAAGCGGCAACTCCTGTAGTTAACTGTCAAACAAATATTTTTTCCAGACATCTTTGTGTTCCGAGTTCCAACAACATTAATCGTGTGTGTCAATTAAGTGCAGAAATTTTGGTTGTTTTGGCTGGTGTTTTTGACACGGAATTTATTGAAATATGGTCATTTTTGGGAATTATTTATTAAATATTTAATACAACGTATTTATTATTACGTTTCATACGTAAAATATCAAAGTATTTCGTGCCGATATTTACGATGGAAGTTTAAATTCTCCCTTGTGTTCATTCCCATATGTTATGTGTGTTACAATAACACAAGGACATAATTAATCTGTTTTTCACTAAATAGGAGCCAATATAAATACTACAGACAAGACGAGACGTTTGGAATGTATCAAAGATTAAAATTTACAGATAATTTTCTATCACTAATTGTAACTTTCCTTTTCGGGGTAAAAAAATTGTCCAGTGTAAACTTTTCTTCCAGTGTGTTACATACTCCAGTGTGTTACATTTTCCAGTGTTTAAAAGTACAATTTTCAACGGCCTTACCTTTACAAAGAATTTGATTTGGTCCCAAAAATCCTACTATGCACAGTTCTTGCCATCTACCTCTTACCTCATTCCATCTCTAAACAGAGACAAATACCTGCGGTCACGTAATGACGCGTGTCCATCCGTGATGACACCCCCCCCCCCCCCCCCTCCACAAACGGAGGCGGTATCAGAGGCCGCCGTTAATCTCGCCCCTCTCCATTTGCCCGACAAATCGCCCCGGATTCTGCGCCCCACGCAAAGATGTGACATATTATTTTCAATTTCTATCTCTTGGTCCATTTATTGGATCGCCACGCGAACAGGCGAATGCCTGTGGTTTCCTTTATCTTACAGCTACGGAACTATGTTTCGAGCGCCTGTGGCGTAGTGCCGGCAATGCTGACAACGTGAGAAATCTGAGTTCAAATCCGGATCACTTTATTTATACTCGGTCACACCAGATTTGGTTTCTTCCATTTTGCGACTTGCCTTTATACATATAGACATTTGATTGTGTAATTTCAAAGAAAATACTTGTTCTGCTTTACATACGTAGGTACATACCTTCACGCTATGTCCCATGCGGGGAACTGCAGCAGCAGAGAGAACGGAGCGCCACGAATTTCTGTCTTGGCACGTTTCGCTTTGTTTTACTTAACATGGTTAAATTGGGAATAAAGGTAAATGGTTCAATAATAAATCGGTGAGTTATATACCCGTGGACTAAGAGCTATAAATGAATCTTTATCTTTATCTAACAGCTTGGCAAGTCATCGCGAAAAACATCAATGTCTCAGGAAATTGTATACCACAAATCCTGAAGGATCATCTAGTGAACTAGGTCTTGCAATAGGTGCTCTAGAATGACTACAGTGATCGACGCTTTTCTTACTATCATCGTCAGTAGGTAACATTAATAGGATGAAACATTTGGTCTCCCCCTTTTAGGGGCGGGCAGTTCTACTTTCATAATAACCTTTCCCAGTCGGCGTTCATCAATTCTCATATGCTTACAGATACAAATTTACAACTAAACGAAAGGGTTTGAATCCTTCTTCCTTCATTACAAATTCACATGATCCACATACCACCAGTCCTTCTTGGGCATCAAAGACGGTGCACCTCGAGGCGCCGGCGGCGGTGCAGGCATTAATTTTTAAAACACCGTAACGCTACGGGCGGCCTCGTAACACCCTCACGTCGGTCGGTGCTCAAAAGGTTCCGTGCCCGGCGACTCGGTGGTTGATTGCCAAAACCTACACGGTTTCAGAGAGTCCGTTGGAATTGTCTTTCATATCTTACAATGTTGATGATTTAACTTGGGAAAGAAAACTTCAATATTTCGCTGGTTATTTTATGTTTCTCGCAGCAAGTTTATGTCGATTATGTCTAAGTAGATCTTACTTAAACATAAACAGAGATAATATGTAGCGAATAGATATGAGTAGATTATTTATTTTTATTTTTTACTCCCCATAGTCATGCATGATCCATGACTCGTTTCTCTTTACAGATTGATCACAAAAATGTATAGGTCACAGTTATTACAGGTAATATTTAATTCATCCATTGATACTTATGTAGGAACTCTTAGGATATCATTACTGGATGATATTTTCCTTCATTGTTTAACAATCACTATACAGAAGCAAACTAATAGATATCACCGTATGATCCATCTTCAGTCTCATCGTCACTTACCACCATGTGAGATTGAGGTCAAACGCGTGTTTAGACGTAAATAAAAAATCCTTACTGTCATTCCTCTTCTCACTTCATGTACGCTTTAGCAATCCACTACTGGGTGTACGCCCGGCGGACCGTCCGCCAGTCCTCACGTTAGCCGGTCGACCCCAGCTCGACTACGCCGGCGATTTATCTGCTGATACGTCCATGTGTCTTCCTATGTAGGTTAAGAGGAGACTGGATAATATAAATATGTACGAGTACTAGAACTGCCAAGTTAACCCTAGATTATTGCTAAACTGAATACTTTTACGTAGTGTTTGGAGAGTTTAAACTGCATTAAAATATACTCTATCCCTTTCTACGTTATACATAATATAAGCTCTAGAAAGAAATGCATAGACTTAAAGAGCAAAAATTTGGAGAAGCTGCAACGTGGCAGATATCAGAAAAACATAAGACAAAAGCAGGTTAAACGATACACGACAAAGGTGTTGCAAAAGATACGTACGATTAAGAAACAGACTGATGAATAAGAATGCAATGTCAAAACATTGCATTCAAAATCTATAGCCTGTCAGTCAAGGCTCAGTTCGCACAAACGTAAACACCGACTCGAAGTCCGGTGTCGTCCCGTCTGTAAATACATCGCCATTCGCCAGCATGGAAGGCCCTAGAGCCTTAAGACGCGGTTCACCGGAGGGATTTCCGCCGCTATATTGAGTCTCTGTGAGGTCCACACGAGCTCGGCAAATGGCCACTGGAGAGTTAATTAGAAAGGACACGAAAACATTAATCTTATAAGTGCTTGTTTCTGTTAAAGAGCTTTATATGATTATAATATAAGAGCTATACAGCATGATCTGTTAGGTACAGTGGACAACACGTCAGGCTAATTATACAAGTATATCGCTATAATTTATTTGACACATTCACAAGAATGTTAAGGAATCATAACAAAAACTTGTTGCGGCAGTGTTCCAAAGAATATAGCTTGATGTGTCTTAAACTGTACCTACATATAATATCGTCTTGTCAATATTTATATCAGTACAAAGTGTGTATAACGAGGTTATGTTGTTGCGTTCATGCTGTCATGGCGTGTTCGTCCTATTTTATTGTTTAAAAGTAAAGTTGGGGTAAAGTTAGTGTATTTTATCTAAAAATTGTCCGTGTTAAGTAAACGTTATATAAGACAGTGAAATGGGAGTGAGATACTACCGATGGTGTGGATCCCGCAATCTAACCTCCAATTGCACTTGGAATACAAGACACTAGGCATTCCTAGTGCACACGACTCTCCATTAATCTCTACGTTGGTAAACTGTATTTTTCAAAACGTTCGAGGGATTTTCAAGATTCTCTAACACGGTCATTGGCCAAATTCCAGTATAAATCACTAGCACCATTCATTAAAGAAAAAAAAGTGAGTATAAAACTATAAACAACGTTTGTCCTTTGCCTGTTCCGGATGCGATATCAAAGATACTTCTCAAACCACAGCAGAAGATTTATTTGCCTGATACTGATATGCAACGGTAAACTATCAAATCTACACTACAAGTCTATATAAAATCACATCATCATCATCAGTCTATTAATGTCGCCACTGTTGGGCACAGGCCTTCCCTTGCACAAGGGGTACGGGCCATGATCCACCGAGCGGGCCCAGTGCTGATTTGTGGATTTCACACGCCTTCGAAAACATGCAGGTTTTCTCACGATGTTTTCCTTCACCGTTAGAGCAGTCGGTAAATGTTACGTACATTTACCGACTGATTTCGAAAAAAAACGGAAAAACTCACATGGCACTGCATGGTTTCGAACCCGGACCTCCCGTATGGGAAGTCCGGCGTCCTAACCACTAGGCCACCGATGCAAAATCACATATAGAATGTAAATCGTATGAATAGGTAATCGTACAAGTAGGAACCCTGAATGAAACCATCGCACGTACTGAGCACAACGGGCCGCAAGCTGTCCGATTATGTGATTACACGCGTATGTGCTGCTGCGTATTATCACGGCGATAGTACCGGCGAATAATTGAAAATGTGTTATTTCATTCCGGCCTGATAAATACGTAAGTTGTTAAATGAGATTGGCATTAATATATTAGTTTTTCACTTTATCGTCTTCTAACATCTGTTTGTAAATAAGGAAATACGTGGATTTAGTAATAAAACACACTTAATAAGAACAAAAGAAGGAAAAATATTCCTATAAGGAAATTCTTTCTGTAAATAAATCAAAGTAATGGTATTTAATAAAGAAAAACATACAAGGAAATCTATACTAAAATAAAGAGAGAACTTAATTTAGTAACTAACTGACTGACTCATCAACGCAGACTCGAAACTACTGAAGCTAGACCTTTCTTCCTTTTATGACCTGGGCAAACAATAAGAAAGGATTTTTGGAAATTCAGCTCCTAAGGGTGAAATTTTAGGGATGAAAGTTAGTATGGGGAACAAACAAAAAATTCAGTCGATTTACTTAAAACTTAGTACTCGTACACTTCGTGAAACGCGGCATTACGCTATGTGTCTACGATATTATATTATACTCTATAAAACAAATACAGAAACACGTGTTTCAGGGTTTCTCAAAATTCATCCCTTAAGGGTGTAAGTAAAAAGGGTTGAAAATTTGTATGGGGAAACATGTTTGACCCCCGCGCGAAGCCGGTGCCGGCCGTTAGTATTTAATAAAATATTTCAAAAATATAAAATAAGCATCTAAGATTTCAAAGAGCTCCAACGGGCAGTTATTAAATCAACGATCAGATGAAAAACATCCGATCGTATATTTCCGAAGCTCAGCCATGCCGTAGATTTCATTAGACTTAATTGAAAAATAAAAAGAATTCCTTTACTTACATCGCATTCAGCTCTGTCTTGCCTGCCATCCCGCAGTTTAGTCTACAAATGCTATTCGTTTGCTCCCGTACAAAACTTATAAAACTACGATTATATCATTCATATAAACGAACGTACTCCTCACAACTTATAGCTTAAAATTCATCACTATAGGTTACGTACTTACGTCTTTTATATTTCTAATCACCAGAATAGGAAGTCTGGAACGTATCATGCAACTATGGGCTCTCGTAACGCCGTGTTTAAGTGTGAGTAACCTTTAAGACGTATTTGCCGATACGCCGTTCCAGCATCATACACGGGGGTCCCTCTACTAAGTGCATCGCGATCGCTCTACGTGCATCCGCTCGCAATGTCAGTTGGAAATTTCTCGTTACCGCAATAATCCACCTTTGGGTTGAAATAACGTTTTGCAATATTTTACAATTTACGTGAGCGAAGTATAGCAAACGAGAATTGCAGCTGTTCTACTCAATTTATGTCAAGTATATGTCGGGCATGTAAAATTATGTTTACAGAGGCGATCTTCAGAGCCGCATATCAGGCAGTGCAACTTCTGATACAAAACCTCTTTTAAAATATCTTGTGCGGCTGGATGTCTGATAATAGAGTGTAAGAAACTAGTAGAATAAAATATGATGCTTTGAAGTACGATCGCGTGAAAGGTTTTGTAGCTGATAAAGTAAAAGTAAAGTAAAATACACTTTATTGCAAAAATATACAACAAACATGAGATAGAAAAGGAAATAGTGAAGTACAAGTATTGTAATGTAACTATGTACGTCCGTGATAAGAATCTATTTTCTAATAATTATGTGCTGTTATGGTATATATATATCATAACGGCACATACCTTAACAGATTTAAGGTATAGAATAATGTATATTAAACAAACCTTACACGTGGGAAAAATAGTAATTTCTGAAATAGTGCAAGCGTGAAGCACTTTGAAATAGTGCAAGCGCGAAGCACTTTTAAAGCCGGTGCGTGCGAGAATACGGAACCGGCGGCGCGGCGGCGGCGCGCTCGGTCGCGGCACAACAATATTGTTACACGCCGCTTCTGTGCTCAACGGCCGCCTCTAGAGAAATCTTCACACGATTTTCGTGAATATGAAAGAATGGGTTTTAAAAATGTTTTGCTTTCGTTTTCTGTTCGCCGGGTACTTTTTTATGCATAAAGAATGAACACAAAGATTTTGAAATTCAAAGGAGAGGGCGCTACTAGTACGGTTTCTGTGAATACGGCAGAAAAGTAGCATAATTAGGAAGCTAAATTGTTTTTGGCAGATAGACGAAGAGAAGAGAAGAGGGTTTCTGAAGATTTGTCTTTCAATTCCAGAAGTACTTTATTGGCGCCATCATCATCATCATCGGCCTATTAATGTCCCCACTGTTGGGGCGCAGGCCTCCCCTTGACCAAGGGGGTACGGGCCATGATCCACCGAGAGTGGGCCCAGTTCTGATTGGTGGATTTCACACTCCTTTGGAAACTTTTCATTTCTTTTAATTGGCGTAATTCCTAGTGACTGTTTCATCCCTCAGTGCCTGCATTCGCCCACGTAATCCTCAGCCACTAGGACGTGATGCATGCACGTTAACTCAGCAGTGCCGATACGTAGCGCGTTTATCAATGGCTGCTCGAGCGTGAACTGCATCCACCATCTACCTACATCCACCTGCAGCTGAATATCGTCCCGACGGCGCATGACTGAATGCCCTTCGTGTACTCTGTTTATACAATGAGCTATTTGAGCAGAGGACTGGGACTAATTACGATCTCGATGGTGAGTAGACAGGCAGATATATCTTAGCAGTAGCAATACCGCAGGGAGTAATATAATGTCTAGCCAGACAGATGAAGCCAGACCTATCGTAAAACCTTAGACATTGTCCCAAAGGGATATTAGGGTCGAATATTATTTTCTAGATATTAAGAATTGCGACGCACAAAAACCTAAAATAGATTTAAATGATATATTGCAGGTAAAGGAATAAGTTACGAGAGATAACGTGACCCGAGTCTAAAATTTATTTAAAATCCCCCGAATACTTGAAAATAGAAACTAATTAAATGTTATCCAGTCTGCGCCAAAATATTTAACAGTTAATAACGGCTGTCAGTGAAAGCCACGTTCCATGAAAAGTTACGTAGCTAATAGTAAACACAGAGCCGAGTAAAATTACTAATTTTCAACGCGTATAATGCAAACCGTCGGGGACCGGAGCAATCGAGAGCGAGGCGCTGCCACTTTATATTCGGAATCGATTGAAGTTGTAAAAGGCAGCACGAGTATTGAGCTGAATTAGAATTTAAAATATATCGATTCCCTCATGAACGAGGACACGGAGGGAGAGGGATAAAATATTAAATGGCGCGTTTTTTTCCAATTGGCCACCCGACGAGCAGCTGAGGCGGCAGTAAAACCGATACGTGACTCGAACCGCGAACCGCAGTCACTCGTCTGCCAGGCTACCAAGCTGCCAGCGCCAGGGTGCTTACTGGCCGGATCGTCTCACGAAGGGATATATACTTATGTGAACTGTGAAGACCGATTAGCATCACTTATGATAGTTTCTGTAATTTAAATCGCATTCCATTCGCATTCGCAGTCCCCTTTTTCCAGTGCTGCTTTTACCACCTTCATCGAACTTAATTACTTTTGTTTATTTATTTTTATAATATTATTTTTATCTTCTGTACCTAATTGTTTGTATGTGTGGCTATTGGAAATAAATTCTCTTTCTTTCTTTCTAAACGAATACTTTCTATATTCAAAGGAATGTAGACTGCGGTAGTCACACTTAGTATTCATATCTTAGTATTCGTAGAACGTGTTAAAGAAATAATTACTGTAAGAAACACCAAACTGAATCAAACTCTACTTTAAACATTATTCAAAATGTTACAAAATTAATCTCTTTATTGTAAATTATGCAGTACTTGCCCATATTGTACGACTAATCCATTGCTCGTAATGAGGATTTTAGAGCTCTATTTCTTCTAAGTCCTACGAGTATTCCTCATTGCTGAGGGTCGTGATCATTCTAAGGAATTAATCACGTGGTTTGCCATTGCCTTCCCCATTTCACACACTAGTTATCTCAGTGTGCAGGTTTCCTCACGATGTTTTCCTTCACCGTCAGAGCAGTCGGTAAATGTACGTAAGTCTTCTGAAAAGACCGAAAAACTAATTGGTACATGGCATTGCCTGGTTTCGAACTCGGACCTCCCGCATGGGAGTCCGGCGTCCTAGCCACGACGCCACCGACGCCCAATAGATTAGATTAGAGCTCTATATCATCACTAAAATTGTTACGTACAGCGCTAATATACAGCAGGTCTAAATGTGGAAATAGAAACTCAACAATCTTTTTATAGATATTTGTTATATAATAGATGTATTTCTGAGATGGTAAAGATGATAAATCATTCTATTAGTTTCTCGTTTAATATAGATATGGGTACTCTATTATTCATTATAATTCTTACTCGCATTACAATTCTATTGATATTCATTGGCGTACATGCGGGTAAGGCAGTGGACATAACGATGCAATTCTTGAAAGCATTTTCTGTCAACGGTATCAAATGAAAAACCGCTATTTGTAACCGATACCGCACCGCGCGATCCGCCAAGACTGTTCGCTCGCTCCTAGTTTATTTCTTTCGCCTCGCGTTCGTCACTTTTTATTCCACACTTTAGCTTCCACCTCGATTCAGCCACTCGCGTCTTTCTCTGCATCGGAATTCACAAAGTTTCCTTCACGAACCGAATTGTATTCTGCGTCCGTCGTCTCCACAGTCGGTTTTGCTTTATCGGTGTTGGCATCTGCAATGTTTTTACATTTCATTGCGACAACGGAATATGATGCAGAAATGTAAAATGTAAGAACAATCGAGAGGAGAGACGCGCGCGTGTGTGTGTGTGTGTGTGTGTGTAGCGAGCTGTTCTTTGTCCCGCCATGAAATAGTATTTTTTACATTGCCAGTGCTCTTTTCAGGATTTGGGAGAATGTTTTCAGGCTTCGCTCTAACGTTGTTGTCTAGACGAGAATATTGTGTAAGCTTTTTGCTAAAAATTGTGTTTGAAATACAACGAGAATTTAAGAGAGAAAATTTAATAACATCTACAATATTAACGTCTTTCTATGCGTACTTACATTAAATCCTATTGTCTTTCCGAATTTTTTAAAATTAATAGATTAAGAATAGAATAAGTTTATCTGTGCATATGTATTTAAGCATATGTTATATTAAACTAAATAAAATTAGTGAGCCACAAGTTAGTTTACAATAAACGCTGACCTCCGAGCTAGGAAGTTCCTGTATCTCGGAGGACAGTTCTGTTCTGTGACCAGTTCAAATGAACGTGTAACAGATCATGGGAAAATATAAAACTGCCAATATTTAAAAAAAAAAGAACAATAAAAATGGTTAATATAAGGGGTGGTGGGAATGCATTGTATTGTGTGTGTTTGTGTGTGTGTCGTGTGTGTGTGAAGAGAGTGAGATGAGTGGACGTGTAAGAAGGTGTGTAATACTATAGTTAGACACGGGATTCTTACCACGGTCCCGTTTCGGCACGGTTGCATGCGCCATGGACGGGGGTAGACTAATATCGGGAACTCAAAAGAACCCCAAACCGTGGTAAGAACCCCAAGCCGTGTCTAACTATTAGTATTGACAATAACCACGAAAGCTTAAAAATGTTATTATCCGATTCAATTACACGCATTGTTTCAAAACACAAATTGTGATTTTACACTGACTTTCGGTCGCGTATTGTCTAGGACACAGCACCACCGTGTTCAAAACCATGCAATGTCATGTAACTAATGAGTTATTGGTTTTTTTTCAAGACATTCATATGCATGCATTCACAAACTGCTTTAACGGTGAAGTAAAACATTGAGGAAACTTGCACACTGCGATAACCCAGTGTGTATAGAATGCATGAATTTACCTACGTATCAGCTCATTCAAAGAACAAAATAACCTAACGAAGTACTCAAACCGACCAACATCGAGCTGCACCCGCTTATCAGCGTATTGCTCCCACCTGCACTAGACAATAGAAAATTTGACATCTGCATCTGCAACTGTGTTCCTTCCTCAGGGATCGGCAATATAACGTATCATTCACACCCGTGGGGCCAGCTCGTCTCAACTCGGCACATACACTACAGCTAGAGACGTAATATATGGCGTTTATTAAGCGAATGTCAGACCAGAACCTCGCACAACTTTGTTGAGGTTGTAAATGTAAATTATGTTGAAATAAGTCGGCAAGAAGTTTAATTAGATTAATGAGAGAGACACAATTAGGTTAATGATGATGAATTAGATCATTGAACTGAGATTTGGGGAGTGGAAAATTATATCAAAAGTATATGGAATGTAGAGCACAAATGTGAAAAATAGATACCATCTACAGCTTACCATCAGGCGAGATCGGGGTCAAATGCGGGTTTAGTGTACAATAAAAAAAAACCAAATGTGTAATTATAATTATAATAATGATCCACAGTTAATTTAAAATGTATCACTAGTATGCGGCATCCAAGATTTGGAATACCTTGCCACCTCCTATTAGAGACGCGCAGACTCTTGACACCTTCAGGAGAAAACTTAAAATCTATACCAATTGATCTACAAAAATCGGACACTGCTCCGTACATTCTTTAGGTGCCCTGTAACTACTGTCCTTCACAATCTGGAAGTGCTCGGTAATATTATACCTCTACTGTGAACTACCATCCACACACATAATACCATGTAAATACACCCGCACCATGCCATCACCCTCCCACACACTCAGTACTTCACATACACACTAATATCCTCATTCATACAAACAAAAACATTCATACAACACAACACGCACACACTGTTGCTTTCTTCGTCCGTGCAGTCACTGAGGGGCCAGCTGAAAATCAGCGCTGTGCCTTGCCTCAGCATTATGCTGTACGGAGCTGATGTTTACGTGGGCAGTGACGCCCCCACTTTTGGCACTGTACCACACCAGATGTTCTGTGCTGCATGTATTAAACTTTGTATACTTCTGTATTCTGTATTCTGGTGTTTACAGCGCTAAATAAACGATTTCTATTTCAATTTTCAATTTCAATTTCTATAGTTTCAATTCTAAAATAGATACCAAATAGACTGAGCAATAAAATTGAACTGAACGAGAGTTACACCAAATAATAACCTTCACAAGTAGAGTTGAATCATATCATCAAGTTGAATGGTAAACTAACAGTTTTAGAAGATTTCCATCGTGACATAGAAGAAAACAAAGATGTTGTTTCCTATGAAACAACAACTACTTTAACTCTCTTATGAAGTTGATTTGAAATATGACATAGCCCAGGTAGACGAAGCAGTAGAAGGAACGAAGTCTGTTGGAAGCCCTAGAAATTAACAAGGCGAAATTCCCGAACCAGGAAAATGTGCTGAATGACCAGTTAGAGTTAGCCTCATCTCCTCTTTCAAATTATTTTATATTATAATACCATAAGTTATGTGTTATATTATACACATTATATTATACACATTTTGTTATATTATATTATTTTATATTATACACATTTTATTAACTTTGACAATATTTGTAAGTAAGTAGTTTTTGACCGTATCCTGTTGACTTTAGTTTAATTTTGACAACAATTTAATTGAGGTGTTTTGGAACGTAACTTGACATTTTGTTAGTAGTGCAAAAACAAAACGCAAAGCTGTATCTATCTACCTACATGTAGTTAGGAAAATAATTATAAACAAATACCTGAAGATGTGTAAACGAAACCGGTTGTAATTAATAAAATACAGTCTAACCCTGTGAAACAGTATATTATTTAAGTTTAATCTGTAGAAGGAACTCCACGTGTAAAAATGTACTTTAAGGACTTTTTTTTGGCATAACAATCTGGACATCTCTCTAGTTGTGTTGAACATTGTTGAGGACAGAGATGATCTAGATATATAGGTAGTTTAACATAATTGGAAAGCTTATTACTCCCGGCGTACTAGAAACTAACCATGTGTCCCATTGTTGTTCGGGGATTAGATATATCGCCTGCAGGACACAAGGAGGCCGTAAAGCGAAGATTTACGGTTAAAACTTTATTGTCCATAAGTTAACTTGCGGCTATTGAGTCTCACTAGTTACGAGCTAGATACCCCGAGATATGGGAATTATTAATGGGTTTTACGAGTATAAGCTTGTTTACGAAAAGAGACTGCCAAATTTGATCCAGAAATTACAATTATTGGCGGAGGGGGAGGGAAACTGACCTAAAGAAAATGGAAAATCCCTCTTCCTTATCATGGGAACACGTGGCGATTACTAGTATATTAAATTGCAAAAATTATGAACATATTTAAAAAATTGTAGAGCAAAGTAAAAATAGAGGATCATAAAGAAACCACCAAAGAACGGTGCAAAATAGTTAAAAGGAACAAATAAAAACTTAATTTAGTAACTAGAGATCGTCCAGAGTTAAGCTCATAAGCCAACAAACAGATCGCACTGCGCTATAAGTCAACAAATTAGTTGCATTAGTTATACAACTCGATTAACGACCCACTCGAGTTCGGGGTACCATTGAAACTCATTGCGTTCTCGTCAGATAAAAGTTGATATTAACAAAAAAGTAGGTAACTAAAGCTAATGATCAGATGAAAATAAGCCAAACAGAATGTAGCGCAAACCATAAGCAAGCGTGAAACAGAATAGTGGTATTTATAAAAAAACATCCTGATAATTTAGAATATGTACTTACTAAAAGTTATTTCAGACAATAAGTGTGCTACCTAACAAAACATGGAGTATAGTACCTGATATGTTGTACCAGGTACTCGACCACCTGCATGATCAAGTAAAAGTAAAGTAAAATACACTTTATTGCACGAATAGAAAACAACAAACAAAAGATAGAAAACAGTGAAGTACAATTTAGGCGGCCTTATCGCTAAGAGCGATCTCTTCCAGGCAACAAGCTGAGATCTGTATTGATTTCTATAGTTTGGAGCATCATGGTTTTAGGTATATAAGAGAATGACATAACCGTATTGAAAATTGAAAAAAAAAAATCCTTTACCACATATTATTGGCCGCCTTCTGCACATTATATTGTACCTCTCTTTATGTTGTATGTTTCGTTTTTGTCCCCGGTGTGCAATAAAGTACTCGTATATTTGTATTTGTATTACTTAACATTTCACATTAACTATAGCCTCCACACTAGGCGTTGCCTGTGTCGTGGGGATTACATGGATACACACATTGACCACTTTACAAGCTATGTGTCAATCAAATATTCAAATTCCAGAATTACAACTTAATTCTCATATCAGAATGAATATAAATTTTTCTGTAAACGGAGTGAGTTTCTAAATCGTAGTAGGATCACAAAACGGATGCAAAGACATTATCGCTGCAATCAAATACTCGTTAACACCGGATTCAGTGCTGAAGCGATGTAGGATTTAAACTGGACTTTGACTGCGACCCTGAACTTTAGCAGAGTTCTGTTAGTTAAAGTTACCAACATTACAATATGGAAGATTAATCGTTGCATGAGCTTGTCTGAACTTACCGTACTTACTCGTAAGTACAGATTTATATGTCACGATAGATTAAGCATTATGTACTTACATATAATATTTTTGTGTCAGGCGGAACCAGAGAGGTCATGATTATGGAAATAACAACATATAACTTGGTATATTTAATGCGGTGTTTGCACATTGACTTCCCCTTTTTACACACTGGTTATCTCACGTGTGCAGGTAAACTCACGAACTTTTTCCTTGTAAGAGTCGTCGGTAAAAAATTCTTTGGTACATGACATTACATGGTTTCGAACCCGGACCTCCCGCATGGAAGACGTCCTAGCCACTACGCCACAGACGACGCTCAGACGCTAAACGCCAGAGAGTTCCCACCATATTGGGGCCTATAGTCTGATTTGGTGGCGGTTCTACTTTGTTGGACAAACATACTTTTTCATCTTCTTATCGTGAAGTTAACCTATTGGCAGAGTTGTTGAGGCCGCCAGCCGACAGACCGACAGTTTAACGTGGTCTCAGAAGTGTGGAGGCAATCAAATGAAGATGTGCCACTAGCGGTCACCCATCCTGGTTCTGACCGCGCCCAACGTTGCTTACTATACTATGATTGCAACTAGGTTACGAACCCCTCAAAAATGACATGCGACTGTGTGATTGCTGCCAGCACTGAGATTCAACGCTAGTTGCAATAGGTTACTTGCCTTCATAAACAATAAATTATGAGAGTATGTAAATATGATAGTTCCAGTAATGGAAAACAGAAATATATTTATTTCCGATCATGAAATCACGATGTTAATTTAATAATTTAAGTTTAAAATCGCCCTTTTTTAATCTGTATATATCACGTGACCTGAAACGCAGTGAAACGCTGTCAAGTGTGACGTCACTATCGAGTAAACAACACAACGAATGTAGGACGATTAGTTACTGTTTTTGTTTATTTAATCGATAGTGACGTCACAGCAAAACTACCTGGCGACCAGCGTTTTCGCGGGAATTTTAAATGATTTAAATTTAAATGCTGTTTAAGACTATTTAGCGACTTTATTTTGAGGAAATAAACACTTTAACATACTTTTCAAAAAAGTGTCAAATACCCTAGTGCAAGAGCGACGCGACGGTTAGAATAGCTTAGATCGCTGCTTTCTATACAAAGTTGTTACCGTACGAGTAGTTTATTTTTCCCTTGTCAACACTGCATCGCAATTTACTATGTTTCATGTCAACGTGTAAACCTAGTACCTAGTCAACTATATGTAGGTAAAACCAATATAATAGTGTTGGTCAAGACTGCAGTTTATTGGTTAGTAGTTACTTTGAAAATTCAAAACGAGACCCGTTTCATTGTATGATGTCGCTTGCTTTGTGCTTTATAATAATAACATCAGCGGCCCCTAGCTCCACCTGGGAGGTTCAACCTATCATCCTCATCATGAATTCATGATATTTTAGAAATATCTACCTCAACCTGCGAATGCTGTTTCGTAATCTTCAGTCCTTTCGCACCACATAGCTACCCAAGGAACTGACTCTATTGAGCGATAGGCCTGTATTTGCTTTTACTTGGCCATTTGTTACTTATTAAGCCCGTGTGCTCCGACTCTCTTCGACCTCATCGTCACTTACTGTTGGTGAGGTTGAAGTCAAATGCGGGATTAGCCATAAAATAAAAAAGTTAATTTGAGACCGACCGGGAGAAACAGAAGCAGCTGCTCGACTCTGATGGCTCGGGCACGTCACTAGGATAGGGGAGAATCGTGCAGTAAAACGAACGTACTCGTATGTGGGACGCCCAAACTGACGGCCGGTCGGACACCCCAGATATCGCTGGCGCGATGATGTGGAGAAGGATCTGCGGGAGCTCCGTGCGGACAACTGGCTCGAGAGACACTGCGCAGGAAAGAGAGCGATAACGCTGTTTGGAATCGGAGGCCAAGATCCGCTTCGGTTTGCTGCGCCAGCATAATAACTTTGAGACCGGTCAGTTTTGGTTTTGGTCTAAACCAAACTAGCTCACAGAGCCTCTACACACGCACTCACGCTGAATATAAACAGGGTGAAATATTCCGGGCGGCCACGGGTCGCGTACTGTATCAAAGCGTTTATCGGCGGATCCAATATCGGCGCCAAACAAAGCTTACAAGAGTTTAGGGCACGCCCACTGCACTGCATATTCAGCGGCCGGGCTACAGAGTGGGCCGAGAGCTCGGCACGTTATTTATGTTGATACGTTCGCTCTCATGGTGGTTGCTTGCCATGGTTATTGATGGATTTTATATTCTTTCGAAAACAGCTGACGCCGTAAAGATCAATAGGACCAACAGCATAGTCAGTAAAAAAAGCTTTCGAAAACTTACAGTCAGAAATTGTATTGTCGGGATTGTATTGGGAAGAAGTAGCTAACCGAGGTCTACTCTACTACCTCTTTCTCGAAATCATTTCGTTGCCTAGAAGAGATCGCTCTTAGCGATAAGGCCGCCTAAATTGTATTTCACTATTTCCTTTTCTATCTCTTGTTTGTTGTTTTCTATTTGTGCAATAAAGTTTATTTTACTTTACTCTATCATTTGACATACTCGTAATGAACAGAAACGATATACTTGTAAAGCGTATGCGTTATCTTCTACAACTTTCTAGCTTGAAACAGTTACAGTCAGTGAACTGATGGCGTTGTTTACGTCATTTGAGTTTATTTGGTCCACTTTCCCAAAAAGTCCACATTCCCATGTATTTTCATACATTGGATTCGCCACACTTGTCCGCACGGAACCGTATTTTGCCGTAACTCTATCCTTTTTCGTCGCTCAGAAACATCTTTCGCTAGAGCGAGAAAGATAGCTTCTATGGAATCGGCTCGCCGAAGAGTGCGGGCGTTTACAACATTCTTTCTTGCTCTAGCGAACTAAGTTACTGAGCGACGAAAAACAAAAGAGTTATGGAAAAATACGGTCAAATGAGGTCCAATCCTTTGAGTGTAGATACATCAAAATTTTGTATTCGGTGTCGTGTTATGGGACGGAGTCTGACCTCCCGGGCCACTCTCACGCATGAGAGCGCGCCGGCCAATATGCGCCCGCGTCGCCGTCGCGGCCCGCCCGGCGGCTGCGGCCCCACATTTGCATAGTTTCTGCGCCCCTGCCCACCTGGCCGGCGGCCCGCACCCGTGAGTCTGATCAGCGACCCCCGACCCCTAATGAATATTGGATTAACACTCAATCAAGTGCGGGGACGCGATTTGCTGGAGGTGTGACCAAACTGTATTCTTTGGTATTTCGTATAGACATTAATTATAATCGGAGAAGCAAGTTAAAAGACGTTAATATGATTACTCATTTTGGTGGTAAGTAATACGTGATAGTATTTCATAGGAAAATTAATATTTTTAATTTTTTTGATTTAATAATATCTTAATATTCAATCAATCAATCATTTATTCGAGAACATAGGTAACAATAAGTATATATTAGTATACATTTTAGTCAGTATCACTATGCTCAGTCGTTTGACATACAAATATTTTCAATAATTTGTCAATAAATATTCCAATGTTAATTTTATTTAGAGCGTCGTGGTTGGAACGGCGCGGCATCGGACTACCATGCGGGAGGTCCGAATTCGAAACTATGCAATGTCATGAGTCATGTACCAGTGAGTTTTTCGGTTTTTTCGAAAACCTTACGTGGGTACATTTACCGAGTGCACTGCCTGTGAAATGGGGAAGGCAATGGCAAACCACCTCATTAAATCTGTCACGAGAGTCGATCTTTGTGATTAATTTCTTAGAATGATCACGCCCCTCAGCAATGAGGAATACGACTTAAAAGAATTTTCGTTTTTTTTTTAATTTACTTCTAAACCCGCATTTGACCTCGATCTCGCCTGATAGTAAGCGACGATGAGGTCGACGATGGAGCATGCGGATCCAGTAAATGCCTATTCACTCTGGCCTTGAAGATCCCAAGGTTGTAGGTTTCGGGAAATACAGACGCCGGCAGGTTTGTGTTTTTGTGGTTTTCGCCACAAAATTTACCTATATGTACGTCAAACCCATCGTGGTAAGAATTCCGGGTCTAACTATAGCATTTTTAGTATTCCTACATTTCTAGGATTGCCAATTACTTGAGACCTTGTATGAAAGAAAAAAATAGCCTCGCGCGTTCGTTCCTTCATGCTTGGCACAGTAAACATTATAAATACTTATTATAAGATTTTTGAAAATGTATTCAATTCATAATTATCTCTCCTTACGGCACTAAAACTCTGTCGAGATGTCATTAAAGTTTCTGAATATAAAAAGTACAATTATGTTTTTTACTCTCAGATCAGTCCCAACTTTTATTAACACTGGTATAAATGAATCAACATTAAACATTCCAACAGTAAAACACAGAACAATGTAACCACGGTAATCGGATTAATAGCGCCCTCTTCATGACCTTCAAAGTATGTACCTAGGCAAATATTTGCACTTGGTAGTGGAGGGGCTCTCCCCTCTCGCTCTTCATCCTGACGTTGACGAAGCTGGAGCCGACGCCCCCGGCGGTCACGATGGCCTGCCCTTTAGACTTGTCCAGGTCTATGGCTGATATGCCCTGGAAATAGCCACAAATGATTTTAATAAAGACCCTGGCCTTATGATAGTATGCTTGATTTTATAAAGAATGTTAGAAATTGATCATTAAATTGTAATTCTTCCAGATGATTATGGAATTGAAAAACAAGAGCTGAATTGGATGAAAGAAAAAATAGTCCCCCTCCCCGAAGGCTTTCGTTTCTTCACGAGAGCTGAAGTTTGATGACATAAGATAAAAATACGTTATTAGTTCTATCAGCATACTAGAACATTTGCAGACGATCAGATTTGATTTTGAGAGATATCGATACTGGATACATTATTGCATAATTGTTTACTTGAGAGTACGCTCGTTTTAAGATGATAGAAGTGGATTTTACTGATAGGATCCGCTATAAATTAGTTGAAAATACAGCCTAGAATAGACAAAGTCACGAGATCATTTTCATAATAATAGAAGATGAATAGAAGTTTAAAAATCAAAATAACAATATGTTATAATGTTCGTAAGAATATTTTGTAATTTGTAACTATTAATGCTTAGTAGGTAGTTATGAGTTATGAGATAAATACTACCCTTTTTGAATACCTTCTTTTTGGGAAAGCACTGGTTCCCAAGATACAGGTTCGCCAAGTTTTGGAGTCAGGGTATTGTGTGACTTACAAGCATTGTGATGTTTCCAATAAAGATTATTTTATTAATTTTATTATTTGGAATCTTAGAGTAGTCCATATATATTCTAAGTTTGGCATATGCGTAGTTAATGTCTATACATAATACCGAAATGATGACAATACACCTATTTCTAATTTCAAAGAAACCGCAATAATAAAATCATCTTACCCTAATAGCCTGGTTGGTCGCACTGCTGAAGAAAACATTCTTGGTCCTCGTCGTCAGCGGTATACTGGACAGTTTCACCAGCTCCGAGTGGACCAGGCTCCCTCCCACAGTGTTGCCCACTTGAAGGTCATCACACTGGGCCAAACCCACCAAGAGAAATGCAACCACTGCTAGCGACACAGACTTCATTGTGGTAGGTTTTTATGTTCTTCAAAGAAGTTTCTAAAGTAGAATATCAATTGATTTCTGAGACTGTATCTGTTAGAATAGTACCTGGTTGTTGAGTATTTATATAAGTGCATCTGTTTCATCTTATCTGTCGTTTATCTTTGTCGTGATATCTGATACTTAGAGATAGTGTTGAGGGATGTCAAATGTATATTGAATCAACAAGGAATGACTCATAGAGATAGGGTAAGATTCGTAATCTGATCAGATTAGTCATGGGAATTTAAATAATTCGAAGATGATGTTCAGAAGGTGATGTTACGAGTATGGTACTCAGCGACATGCATCAAACGATGAGAGACTAAATAAGAGAAAGAAAAGAAAAGAGAAAAAACACTTTAATGCCAAAAAATAATAATAACACATATTTAGTTCACTCCATAATATTATACAATTGTCAATTGGCACCTGGCTCAGCTAATGCTTGAGTGAACACACTTGCGTGTAAACACACAGCGCTGATACACAGTCAGTCCTTATACTAAGTTAACAAACTCACAACGGCGACAATCTAAGTACTGTCCCATGGTATGTGCTCATTAAAAAATTAATAAACTACTACTACTAATTAAATAGGGTCTTACATAGAAAGATATGAAATACAGACAGTGATTTATCGCGATACGTTCTCTCAATAATCTCCTGCTTATAGATAATGTGCTCGTAGAGTAGAGTAGAGTAGGTCGTAGAGTCTCTGGAAATCTACAGCGTCTCCAACCGCCACGACCACCACTATGCGATGTGCTAAAAAGTTAGACAGATACTGTAATCGTCGAATTTTACACTATTTGTCTAAGATTTCTAGCCACTTCATGAAATGCAGGTCTCTAGTTAGCACATAGTGTAATTGTGTTGATCTGAACCGCACTTCATGATGCCAGCTTTTAAATTTTGAATCTATACTAGCGCCATCTCTTTCATTGCGCCATAACGTTATCTTGATTTGCTTTAAGTGTGTGGTGCTTCCCGCCACAATGACGGCGCATGCGCGCTGTGCAGTCTGCGCGCGCTGCTGACGTCTCAAAACAATCGCGACCGTTTTTCTCTTACTCGCGCTGTCACTCCTTTCATCATCGCAATATCTATATAATATATTTCATCATCGCATCAACATGCTGACTTTCATTCCGTGGGGCACACCGCCCCATAAGTGTTATTATACAAACGTAATAAGAGAATATTGTTAAATATGGTTAATATTTAGTAAATATCCGATCGCGGCGAATTTATTTGATAATAAAAACAAATAAAATTAATTTTGTAGAACTAAGTGCTATAAATCTCATTTAATACTAAGTTTAATGAAGTTCTACCAAAATGTGACACGAAACATAGAAAATATACATGTATGTATGTATAGCATTACTAATAAAACATGGGCAAACTACCAGATTGCGCTAGTTTCATAGAAAAGTGATCAAGAACCACATGAGATTCAATACCATTACGTTATGTGCGAATTAATGATCCGCACTTCACGAAGTTGCTAAAAATCTTAGACAGATAATGTAGAACACTATTATTACAGTAACTGTCTAATATTATTAGCACTTCGTGAAATGCGTCATTACGCTATGCGTCTACGATAGATACACGCCACACTCGTAACTTCACAAAAATACCATTCCACTCGCCGTCAAAACTGAGTAAACTCCCATCTCATGTGAGAAACATGAAAAAGTGATCCGCCGTCCTCGGCAATTTATTCGGCTACTATGGCTTTATCAAAAGTTGGACACATTAGCACCAGATGCGGCCGGGGGTAGGGTCTCAAAAAACTTTTTTCTACCCCCTCCCCGCTCACCCCCTCCCGGGCTAAAATAATGAAACGGTTTGCGCTCACATTTGTTATCACTCCATTTTTTGTTCCGGCAATTGTACGTGTGAATGTTGAGGTGAAATACAGTATTTGGCTTTTGAATTAGAATTTCCACGCGTTTTTATATCTTTGAAACAAAGAGTATAAAATCTGATCACCGACATTGATATTAATGGCAATTATAGATTGCAGAGCGGTATGTATCGGTGAGCAACGTTTCGTTATAGTAATCTGAATAACCGTTTAGATTGAATCGTATCACCCATGTTCAAAGTTAATGTAAAGTGCTTTATGAGTATTTTAATTAGACTAGGTAGTCACAATGTATCGGAGTCGAGCCGCTTTCGTCTCTCCTATGATGTTCGGCTCGTTCACCATCTCTTCCATCTCCCTATTCTTTCTGATCCTCCACCCTCCATCTTCCTTCTTGGCTGGTCCCAGAATCTTCCTCAATATCCTCCTCTCGGTCACCAAGAGTCTGTTTTCTTCCTTTAAGGTTAGTGTCCAAATCTCGCATCCATACATCAAGATCGGTCTGATGACAGTTTTGTAGATCCGGATCTTGGTATTTCTGCTTATCTTTGACTCCGATGGCTCGGACACATCACTAGGATGGGGGAGGATCGGGCAGTTAAACGAGCGTATGTGGGACGCCCTAACGGACGACGTCCGGTCGGATGTCCCAGATACCGCTGGCGCGATGAAGTGGAGAAGGATCTGCGGGAGCTCCGGGCGCCTGACTGGCTCGAGACTGCGCAGGAGAGAGCGATAGCGCTCTTTGGTATCGGAGGCCAAGATCCACTTCGGGTCGCTGCGCCAGCGGAGTAAGTAAGTAAGTCACAATGTATTTGACCGTCGACAGCTCACCACTAATCTACCACTTCTGAAAATCGTCGCTTTATTACTCGTACATACGTTTACAGCTGAAATCCCACAAAGTTTTTTTTGGTCATAATTTCACTTGTGATTGAGATGTATTTTCAGTGTGATGCCTTGTAGTAGCTGCCTAGCTGCCTTGTGGTTGAATAGTTTGGATAATTAACTCGAAAGAAGAGTGGTTATTACATTTAAAAAATTTGAGAGAAAATATGTTGTTCTCAAACTTTACGACCTTAAAACTCTGTAACCTAAAAACTTAACACGCGATTTATGGCAAAATAAATGAAAAGGAAAAGATTTTTTTAAAACCCTTAGGAGCACAAAACTCTAATATCTTTAATGACCACTTAACTTCAAAGAATGCCTGGAAGAGATCGCCGCCTTTGTACATATAAAGCTACTTACATATCTATCTTCAAGTAACAGCGTCGGTGGCGTCGCGGCTAGGACGTCGGACTCCCATGCGGGAGGTCTGAGTTCGGAACCATATAATGTCATGTACCAATGAGTTCCTCGGATTTTTCGAAGGACTTACGTATATTTACCGACTGCTCTGACGGTGAAGGAAAACATCGTGAGGAAACCTGCACACTGAGATAACCATTGTGTGAAATGGGGAAGGCAATTGGCAAACCACCCCATTAAATCTGCCACTAGAGTCGTTCTACGTAATTAATTCCTTAGAATGATCACGACCCTCAGCAATGAGGAATACGACTTAGAAGATATATCTTCAGCATACTAATATACGTTGAACTACCGTATGTCACAAATAACGTACCGGTTGTGAACTAAAACTTGGCGATGTACCGGCGCAAGGCACTGCCATGATTTATAATGCCGAGCCCGGAGTCGCAGCTACACCATACATCAGGGGCAGGTAAAAAGTAGTGCGGCGTAGTTTGTATTCCTAAAACGATGTCTCCATTTACCAGGTCTTGCGACATGCGAGTTCTATTTATTGCTGATCGGTAAATGGGGTTCTATCAGTTCTATCGGCGACAAAAGTAAAGATAAGAACGACTGATAATTTTTATCGTCATTATTTTTTTTTATTAATTAAGGAGAGCAGATGAGCAAACGGGCCACCTGATGTTAAGTGTTCACCGTCGCCCATAGACAGACGTTCGCTATTAGACGTCTTTTGATGCACTGCTAACCTTGAGGACTAAGATGGATTGCCTAATGTGCCTGAAATTACGCTGGCTCTCTTACCTTTCAAATCGAAACACAGAAACCCAGGCGATCCTTTACCTCCATCAGGACGTACCACAGGTAACTACGTAAGTTAACAGTGATATTAATTTAGGTGAAGAAAAATTAAGGTGGTATGACAATGTGCAGCATGCAAGCATCTCTGCTTCACGGCAGAAATAGATAAGAGGGTGGTACCACCCCAGGAGATCCTTCACATTAGGATCTACCGCCATTGCAGGTGTTGTCTATATTAGTCGATTTCAAAGACTCTTTTGTTCAGACATGCTAACCTGAAAAGTTTTTCTTTACCGTTTAATTTCACCTGTTCACGCATAAAAGTGCCTTTGCAAAAACGTATGTCTGTAATAATATTTAATCTTATTTAAGCAGAAATACGATCTTTCAGATGTCAGTCAAATGCTTGTCTTGCTCCGTACAGACATTTTTTTGGGTCTAGATTTTGAGATCGACTATTCCGATGGTGAATTTCAGAGACAATTATTTCTTTGGTTTATAATTTTTAAAGAATGAATGAATATACACTTTATAGCCCAAAATTAATATGATACAGTGCGTACGAAACGATTAACACAATCTAGGCGGTCTTATCGCTAAAAGCGATCTCTTCCCGACAACCTTTTGGTGGAGTAATTTTGGTAGACAAAGGTAGGTAGGAAAAGAATTTCATGAACAAACTCAACAAATTAAATTATTTATTAAATATACAGTCAAACCTGGATAAGCGAGAGTTCAAGGGAGCACAATCTCATTCTCTCTTATAGAGGTTTCTCACTAACCCGAGTTTCTCGCTAATGCAGGTACATGGGTAGCGTTTCTCTCTTATAGAGGTACGCAGCAAATATAACAACGTTATTTAGTTCCACGAAATAGAATAGGTACAATATTGACGAGAAAACAATACAAAAACAATGGTAGGAAGTTCCACGAAAGTTAAGAATGAGTCATAAAATAGCAGATGTTAAATTTGTAATTTGTTTAGTCATTTGTTACTGTATGTGTGTATCTTTTATGTATGTATGTATTTTTATTGTAGCTATAGTTCCTCCTAAATAAAATAAATAAATAAAGCTCGACTGTCGCTTATAGAGGTATAGATAAGTAGCAGTCTCACTTACGGAGGTCCATGAGGGAAAAACGACTCTCTCTTACAGAGGTTTCTGTTTCTCGCTAATAGACGTTTTGGGAGCTTAAAATGACGGGTCCTGGCTATTACTCTCACTTATAGAGTTTTCTCACTTATCCAGTTCTCACTTACCCAGGTTTGACTGTATTTTTTAAATGGAAATTATATTAATTTTTATTATTGTTATACATAACTATGAGTATGTTGTACTGAAAAATGACCTGTAACTTGTTGTTATTAATAAAGTATTGTATTGTATTGTAATACCTACAAACATTTTACTTTAAAGTCCATACAATATTTGTATGATCAAACGCAAATACAGTTCTCCACGCAGCGCGGCCATTACTTTTATTTTACGACGTGATAACACTCGCGCGACCTTTCGGCCCGCTGTACGCTTAACATTGTGTTTTTGAACCGCGTACAGTCAGGCACGAGTTTTGTCGTTCGCTAATTTATCTGTCGTTGAAATTTTAATCAGAGAGGAAGTTTTGCGCGTGACTGTTCGCTAATGTTTCACTTACGTTTGAGCGGGTGTCTTTTTATCTCGCTTTATCTAATATTCGTGAGGAACAGTCATTATCTCTTCATGAATCTTTTAACATTAATTTACAGTTATTATATATTTTTTACGACACTAAACTGGCGATGGGCGGGACACTTGGTTAGACGTGGTGATGGCCGGTGGACCAGAGCCCTCACTGAGTGGTGGCCAAGGTCGGGGAAAAGAGGAGTAGGTCGTCCAGCAGCTATATGGGCGGATGAAATCACCAAAGTCGCATAGATGACCTGGATGCGACTAGCACAGGATCGTATAGGGTGGCACAAAAGAGAGGAGGCGTATACCCTGCAGTGGGACGACATGGGCTGATGATGATTTTTTAATTAATCTTCAAGAAAATGGAAGAATCCAGTGATGACAGTAGGTATATAGAATGCTATAAGTACATACTCGTATATTACTGGGACGGCTCTGAGCAGAGTCCACCGCCCATTTACTTTTTGCTGCCGCAAAGCATAGCAATGCTGGCATTGCTGTGTTTCGGTTTGAAGGCTAAGAGAGTCAGCGTAATTACTTGTACAAGAGCCACTCCATACACTACTCCTCTGGTACAAGAGTCCTCAAGGTTAGCAGCGAATCGCATCGAAAACCCTCTATTAACATTAAAGTAAGATAGACATATAGATTAATATATATTTTTTAAATTTATTTACACTTTATTGTACAACAATAGACTTAATAAAAACAATTAATATGAGACATTGTACAAAGGGTGAACTTATCTCTAAAAGAGATTTCTCCCAGCAAACCAGCGAAAGTGAAAGATTTTATTGCCCACAAGAATTTTACATAGGAAAGGAATCTAGAATAAGTATAGGTATGTATAGGCCTTATCTCTCGCTCGTAGGCAACCTAGGTGATAGAAGAATGATGAGTGAGGTGGACGATGATGACTATTTACCATCAGGTGGCATTTTGCTCGTATGCTCTTACTAACACAATTAAAAAAAGGGCACTTAGAGAGAATCCGTGTCAGTTAAACTTTAACCCTTATCACAGAGACACACCGCAAACGAATTTCAAAAGATTCAACACAAAAAAATAAATTAGATTCTCACATGAACAATGTTTAACAAGGCCATTATTTCCGCAACATTACGTCGGCTCCGAACACTTGTAACAAGGGCGGTGCGCGTACAGTTCCCGTCCAAGTAGGCCGCAAGAATTATTGCGTTATCATATAAATAAGGATTTAAGGCGGCATCGGAATAAATTCTGGTGGAAGGCGAGCAAAGCTCACAGCATTATTTCACGTGCAATTTGTTTGTTTTTATTGCGTTTGCAAGGGATCTTCCGCTTTATTATTGGAACGGTGCGGTGGCTACGGAATTCAATAGTTGTTTTTTTTTTGTTTCAATTGATCCTACAGGGGAGGGGTTCCATCCTTATGTTGTTGATATCCCATCTGCTCGTACGCAGCGATTTGCTTCTTCGTTCATTATGCGAACGTCTAAGGAATGGAACAGCCTGCCGGCGTCTGTATTTCCCGAAACCTACAACCTTGGGATTTTTAAGGCCAGAGTGAATAGGCATTTACTGGACCCGCATGCACCATCGTCGACCTCATCGTCGCTTACCATCAGGCGAGATCGAGGTCAAATGCGGGTTAATAAGTAAATAAAAAATAATAAAAAAAACACGCACACACTGTTGCTTTCTTCGTCCGTGCAGTCACCGAAGGGCCAGCTGAAAATCAGCGCTGTGGCTTGCCTCAGCATTATGCTGAGCTGGTGTACCCTTTTTGGCACTGTACCACACAGGGTGTTTTGTGCTGCATGTATTAATCTTTGTATTCTTCTGTATTGTGTTCTATATTCTGGTGTTTACAGTCTAAATAAACGTTTTCAATTTCAATTTTCAATTTACATGTTTAATAGGTTGTGAAGTGTTGTCTTTATTTAAATTCGTCCCTTGAATTAAGCTAGTAATTTAGTAACTCGCTCTTAATTAAAAATTAATTTAAAAACCCGGTTTTTCTGCTGTAACTGTCGGAAAAGTACAATTTCTCTTTAAGAGTAATAAATGGGCTGAAAAGTATACTGAAAAGAGATCTCACTCGACCATTAAAAATTATGGTCGAGTGAGAAATTAATATATTAATACTATTATATTATATTAATATATTAATTTAGTTATATCGGAAGAGTCTGACCCCACAACACAGGGTATCCTAGTGTGGGAGCCAAGGAAATCTGAGAAAATGTAAAAGATCCTTTTTTTATTATATTTATTATGTTGAGTATCCAACACAACTACATACTGTTTAAATTACAATCATCATCATCATCATCAGCCCATGTCGTCCCACTGCAGGGTATAAGCCTCCTCTCTTTTGTGCCACCCTATACGATCCTGTGCTAGTCGCATCCAGGTCAAATTACAATGAAACCTTTGAAATATAGGAAACTTAGTGTTGAACATAAACAAACAATTTTACAAAACATTTTTCGAAAAAGATACGAGAATCTTTCCGAACTTCTCAGAGTACAAAATTTGGTTCCCATATCCCAGTGCTTGCTTATCGTATGGTTAGTGGCCAACCTATTTGTCAGTTGTTCAGGCCGCCCATAGGCATCTGACATCAGACGACATCGAATGTCAACAACCGGGACCGACTGCTTAAGGTGCTTTCCGAAGCACGGAGGAGCTCAGATGAAATATGCCACAAGCGGTCACCCATCCAGGTACCGACCGCGCCAACGTCGCTTAACCTGCACGATCACTTTCGGACCGTGCTCGCAACTAGGCTACGAGCTTTCGCTTTCCCAGTGACCTAGCTCTAACTTAATCATCATAAACCCTAACAACAAAGTACTAAAAAGCCCAAACGATAACATCGACACGACTAACGCCCTGTAGCCAACGAGTTCATAAGATTTGAAAGAGTTACATCACTGGGGTTTGCTGGAAGAGATCTCTCTTAGAGATAAGTCACGCCCTTTGTGCTTCACATATTTTTGTCTGAGTTTGTAACTTATTCTGTGTGTGTACGATAAAGAGTTAATAATCATTTAGTCATCTGGCAACAATCGATGCGACACGTTACGATTCTGATACCGCAGTTCTTTGCTGATTGAGAAGCATCTCTCCGCTTGGATAGATAAATAATCTCTGCTCGTACGAAGCGATTTGCTTCTTCATTCATTATGCGAACGGCTAAGGAATGGAACAGCCTGCCGGCGTCTGTATTTCCCGAAACCTACAACCTTGGGATCTTCAAGGCCAGAGTGAATAGGCATTTACTGGACCCGCATGCTCCATCGTTGACCTCATCGTCGCTTACCATCAGGCGAGATCGAGGTCAAATGCGGGTTTAGTAGTAAATAAAAAAATAATCCACGACGAAGTTCTCTTTTCACAGTTCGTAAATTCTTCTAATAAAGGTTGTCTCAATAAGAGTGCCCTATTTAAATTTTGTTATTTTTCTTTCGTGCAAGTGGCAAATCTGAAATTTGACAACTGTCACCTATGATTGTTCCGATTATTAAAAATGGAGCGCTACACAAAAGAAGAACGCGTTATCATTTTGAAAATGAGGCCGGAATTGCAGTAACTGTGAACAGCATTCGTTACAGGAACATGATAAGGGAGTTGTTGTGGCCTCAACTGGATGGCATGGATCTGGACGACATGTGGTTTCAGCAGGACGGCGCCACCTGCCACACCGCGCATGAAACAATCGGTTTATTGCGGCAACAATTTCCAGACCAAATCATCTCACGAATTTCTGATGTCAATGGGCCACCAAGATCATGTGATTTAACGCCGTGCGACTTCTTTCTTTGGGGTTTTGTGAAATCTCGGGTTTATGAGAATAAACTAGAAACAATTCCTGAGCTCAAGGACGAGATCCAACGCGTCATTGGTGAGATACAGCCACATCTTTGTCAAAAAGTCATCGAAAATTTCATGAAACAATGGCCTGTCACCAGAGCCCCAGGGGGTCCATTTGCCGGATATTTTATTCCATACTTAATCGGAACATGTCTAGTTTATAATTCAATAAAAATACAACTCACTCAAAAAATTCGTATTTTTATTTTTAGATGAAATAATGCACTCTGATTGAGACAGCCTTTATAACGTAATCTCAATATAAACAAAATTGCAGCGACTTAACGTTTTTCTTATGGTACTAGTCACGAACCGTTCGTCTTACATTACGTTACGATTCGGTCAAGCCGAGGCGACGCAATGATCGATCGGTCAGCTCGATACCTATGTATACATGGCGTGGCATGGTGTAAACAGAATACGATTAGTAATTAAAGTTGGATCGATACGAAAACTTAAAAGAACGACACACGTAAAACAGTTGAATTAGCTCCTCTACACATACACTGTTTCAACGGTGGTAGATCTCAGAAAACAATGGTAGATACGAGGTGAGGTCTGAAAGTTTCGGCCTGACAAAGGAAAAGGACACTCAAGGTCATGAAACCATATAGTATATGTATAATTCAGCGTCAGCAGTCGCTTCTATAACTTCGCAGAACATTGCGGAAGGGGAGGTGTTAACAACAAAAACCCGCGGTAATCGCGCAAGTTCCTCCGAGCCCAGAGCGCGAGGAGTCACGCATAATTAAATAGTGATTAAGGGTGCCACCGTGCCCGGAGCGGGGGACCGTGGCGGAATCAACATTATCGCATCATTTATTCAGTGCAAGTACTAAGTGTTAGGGAGTTGCGGAACTCTTGGACAGGCGTCTTGTGAGATAGCGGTTTCGGGCGAAAAAGATGAAAGAATATTCATGAGAAGTAAATACTGATTTTAATGGAACTAAGGAATTTGGTGATAAATTAGGTAGAAACGGCTGTATTCCGTAGATAACTATCTTACTTAACCCTTATCTTATCTTAATAACCCAGCGGCACTTCGACCCTTGAGGATCTTTTGTGCCTACACCATTTTACACACTGGTCATCTCAGTGTGTAGGTTTTCTCACGATGTTTTCCTTCACCGTTAGAGCAGTCGGTAAATGTACGTAAATTGTACATGGCACTGCACGGTTTCGAACCCGGACCTCCCGCATGGGAGTCCTGAGTCCGGTGACCTAGCCACTAGGCCACCGACGCTCTTAAACTAACTGTTTGACAACAAAACTAGTGCTGTAAATGTAAATGAGCTATCAGTAATGGTGTAAAATTAGAATCTTAAGAGCTGTAATCCAGAGGAGAAAGCAACAATAAGTTGGTAAGAACAGTATTGGTTCTTTAATATTCTATTAAGTCGAAACACTGTGAAAGACTAGAGACAAATTTTAATATTTTCTTACGGAACACTCAATGGCGTCAGATATAATTACCTGATACTTGAAGAAGAAGAATATTAGAATGATTACCTAAATTTGGCCAAAGGTTCTATCGCTATCTTGGACCGTATTTATACACCAAGGTAAACAAATTACTCAACATTGTTAATCATACACGATAACACGATATAGGTGCAAACAATCTATAACCACCTGGCTTGCAACCTTGGACTATGACAGCACTGAGAAATTATTGGAAATTGTCCAATGAATAATTGTAATGCAGTCACACACCCGCACACTCTCACACACACTCACTCTCACCCTCAACAAACACACACCCTCACCTTTCCACACCCCCACACCAATACGCACACATACACACACACTTTCACTCCATGCTTTGTTAATTTAAAATTGTATACGTTTATTTATTTATTTTTCCCGGGTAAAACACAGGGTATCCTAGTGCGGGATTTAGAGCATCAACCACTCTTGTATTAATGTAAGTGTGTAAGTTGTTATATATCATTAATTTTCTTTTTTTTTCTTTTTTTTGTAGTTGTAAGTTGTAAAATAAATTTATTTATTTATTTAGTATTTTGTATTTAAGAAAAGAAACAAATAACTTTCAAAAGTAGGTAAGGTAGTACTTTATACGTAATTAATTAAAAATAACCACGGATAGATACGTTGTTTTTATCTACTGTGAAATGTTGTCTTATCTACTGTCTAACGGTAACAATATAATTTATGTACAGAGTATGAAATGCACGAATCTCAAAACGCAAAAATGACATTAGTACAAGAAGGACCTGACGATAGCTGATGGACTCCTAGTGTCGTCTATAACTAGCTATAAATAGAACTCAAATGTAGTGTCCCAATATGAACACGTGAACAAGTGAAGTGCTTACTCGCGATGACGCGAAGTTGACTCACACATTAGGGCCGAAGCAAATTATTCACTTAACTCTTTGACCCAGTAACATTTGCTTTAAGTCGCAAAAGCGTCCAAGAATTAAAAGATTTCGTCGAAGATTTCCAATAGACTCATTAAGATACAATCTTGTAATAAAGGTTAAGAATCATTATCTTTAAGGGCACTTAAGAAAACTTGAATCAGCATTGTCGTAAATATGCCTGAAAAAGGTCAATTCTGAATTGCGTATTATAAAGCACAAGTCCGGCAAAACTCCAAATTCATTAATGGAAAAAAAAAAAGTTTTATTCAGAGCACACATTACGCCTCACTAAAGAAAACAATCATGCAAGATAAAGGAATGAAATTAAACAAAAAGTAGATGTTGGTGATGGTGATGTGCAGTACATAAACAGGCCACTGGCTCAGAATTTGCCGCACTGTCTACACTGCGACGCTTATTATCCAGCCCCTGAATCCAGAACTAATAGTTTTTCCTCACACTCGTATATTGCAACAGCATGTATCTCTCCAGGATGTGCTAATGTCTTTTGTAGACCCACATTAAAACTACAACTTGATATTGACAAAAACAATTACACTTGTATCTTATGGGTGCTACTTCGATCAAACACCGTAATAGCCTCTAAGGGAGTAGTCGATGAAGAGCCCTGACGGTTAGTGGAAAGCCACTTGTGTGGAGGACCCTCGAATAAGGCGAGAGAGAGGGCAATAATAGTAGACGCGAAATTGTCAACTATTTCTCGTAATAGCGGCAATTTTTGTGAGAAATAACAGAGAATACCTTTCTTATTTCTTTAGATTAGAATATAAATATAAGGTCGGGGAAAAAGTTTCTCCGCATGTTGACCATGTCAACCTCGTTAGGGTCACTACGTAATACATGCAGTTTTATAACGATTTGGTACCGTTTTACCTATTTCGTTGTAATTACTAACTTACCCTACTTTTCCACAACTTTGGTTTCTTTTTATATTTCAATATTATGTATATATTATATGTCAAAGTAATTTGTGTAGTGGTAGAACCATGTCTATGCCTGGCTATTGAGGTTATTTCTATTGGCATTTACATTAAGACCGACCAATAACAGATTTTTGAAGAGTCCGTTAATTCTAAACCCAGGTTCTTCAATTATTGCATAACAGATTGGGTAAATGTGAGATATTTTAATGAAAAAAGAAAATAAATCAAATCAAATCAAAATACTTTATTTGTCAGAATACTGTATAGAATGTAAAAGATCTTAAAAATATATTAAAGTCAAAGTATTCAGCCTGTTAAAAGGCGTACAAAATGTCAGGTACCTACAAAGAATATAAATTAAAATAAAGTCAATTTTAATGCTAATGCGAATGTTCATTATACTCCTTCACACTATAGAAAGGATTTTCATGCAGCCATTTCAATAATTCAGTTTTAAAGAGTCTACCCTCTAACACCCTTATATCATGAGGTAATCTGTTGTACACTGTTATGCACATGTTATAAACATTTCTTGTGTATATGTATTTCCGGCACGGGGCAATACTGACACGGCAATACTGATACAAGTTGTAAAATACACCAAATAAGTAGATAAATTAATAATAAAAGAAAACTAAAAATAAGAAAACAATGTAAAAAGTATTGTCTGCTGCAGTTACAGTATCTTAATAGACCGGTTTTAAAATATAGTTACCTAATAGAAACAAGAGTAATGTTCCGAAGAATGCTACATCTTAGGTATCAGATGAAGTAAAAAAGTGAGACAGCTTATTAAAAGGCAGACGACAACAGGTAAACGAGTAAATAGCTGATAATATCTTGTTTGAGACAAAGGAAGTTGCCAACAAAAGCGGGCCGTATCGTTGTTTTTCAGCCTGAGGAAAGCGTAAAGGCTCTCGAGGCGCGGTACAAGTTATGGGAGACAGAAATTGTTACACGGAGTTAAACCTCATAGTCATTAGGGAGAAAGACCATGACATACTTACTCCGCTGGCGCAGCGACCCGAAGTGGATCTTGGCCTCCGATACCAAAGAGCGCCATCGCTGTCTCTCCTGCGCAGTCTCGAGCCAGTCAGGGGCCCGGAGCTCCCGCAGATCCTTCTCCACTTCATCGCGCCAGCGGTATCTGGGACGTCCGACCGGACGTCGTCCGTTAGGACATAGGCACATTTAATTATCCACGACTATCTAAGTACACAAAGTAATGCTAGATAAGAAAAGCAAAAATACCCCAACCACAGGGATTATTTCGCAGACGTACTGTAAGTATCTAGAGACGATACTAATAAATGATGGCCAAAAACTGACTCAGAAAGTAAAACACACAAAATACATAGTATATTCAAAGTATTGCAAGCAAAACAACCCCAAACCGTGGTACTCGTAAGAATCCCGTGTCTAACTATAACAATATAATTATAACTATAGTATTGCAAGCTCTTTATAAGCAGCTACCTTGTAGGCAAGGTAGGACCATTTAAGAAGCCTGTGGCGACGCACGACGCGCGCCACCTAGGATTAGTACCTACTCACATCGGTATAGAACGCGCTATCGAAATTTTCCTGGGACTTCGTATATATACGAGTTCCTAACATCCATACTTGGACCAGGACACCTGGTCACCACAACACCCCGCCTGGGGGAAGATATTACCTTTAACCTTTCATACAACAGGCGTTACGTCATCCATGTCCTCACATAGCACGTTCTACAAGCCTAAGTAAAGCCAAAATTGCTTTATAATTCTCATCTCAGTTAACTAAAACGCTTGTTCTCACAAGCGGCAACGTATAGATATTAGACGTTATCTAATTGTACCCGCTATCTTCTACAATGGACTCCACAGCACGGGACTCCACAGCGCGCGCATGTCCCGGTACACAATGCGGACACTGTGGCGGACACGGACAGCTCTACTCTTTACATTTTATATCTTCAAAACAATAATACCTCACTCGTACTGACTGCTCTCCGAATTTCAGCAACTATGTTTCTTGTGTCCTGTTTTGTAGAGTTTGTCTAGTTGTATACAAGGATTTTGGTGACACGTAAAGACTGGACGACTTCTATGAATGCCTGAATGCGGCAGATTTGTAAGAAGTGATTGAAAGGTATAGAGATGGCAGAAAGTCGTTAGGTATACGAACAGTAATGAACAGGAAATGGGAAGATCGTTCATCAGGTGGAATGCTGTGCTTGGTGACCATGACAAGTGCTGATCCACCAATGGATGTTTGGAACTCGTAGATAGGCGAAGTCCCATTGAAAATTTCGACAGCGTGTTCTATGTTTTGTATGGACTCGATATATGCAGAGTACGTTTCAGATGAACATCGACATCTGTCGGCGAGCAGAGTGAACTAATCGTTATGGCGCGTCGTATGCCGCCACGGGTCTGAGACTTATATACGAATGTCAGTTGCCACAATAGTATTTTATTTTGACTTTCTGACAACATTATTATTTATTTTCTCACAATTAGGGCCGTCACTTCACTGGTGTTTCTCAACGAATTGTTGAAATACATACACAAGTTTACGAAAACATTTTGTGACAATTTTTATGGGCTTGGTATCACTGAATAAACTCCTCTTATTCTAAGACTCACTGTAAACAAACAAATAAATCTAGAGTTTATTAGCTACACGCAAAGTAACAAATGTTACAAAAACACTTGTAACAAGTTCAACGACAGACCAATCCCAACTTGTCACAGTCGTCAATCAAGCGCGGGTGACACAAAAACAACGACAAACAATTGGAAAGCGAAAATAGGAATTGTTGAATTTGTTTCGTCATCCCCCTGATTTGTTAAACAACTTCGCAGCCGAAATGGAATGGACGAAGTTTGTGGGGACACGGCCAACTCGGCGATCGGTATTTGGTAAAAACCCTTAACTACATCCGAGCAAAATGAACAGCGTCCAGAGATTGTTTGTCGAGGTTGTTTAAACTGTGGCGCGGTGTAGTAATGAGTTCGCTCAAATGGGTATAGCAATGAGAGAGTTGTCACAGAGTGGGAGAACGCCAGTAATTTCCATTTCGTGATTGGAACAGTGGGGCCGCACCTGAGACGGTGTTTGTCAAACCGCTGACAAACATTCCGCCCGCTTTTTGTGTTAACATCAAATATGTAATATTCAACGCGGTCGGTCTTAGAATTTTATGTTCGTGCAACTTTACGACGGGTTTGAATTTTGCACAACTAGTCCGCGTCATTCACGGAGGATATTAATATTTTAAAAGCTTCGGTGGGCTTCTCGATTAATCTTAATTACTTTCATGATTATTTTTGGCACTAAGATCTTGTTAGAAACGGGGATCTATTACAATTTAGCAAATTACTACTTGATACAATTGTAAACAGTCTCTTCAGAAATCAGAAATCAATTAATAACCATGACCTTTGTATCTATTACTGTTACAAATAAATTAACCTAATTTGAAATAACTAACTTTACTATACCCTCAAAGATGACTTCAAAAGGAAACTAAAAATGTAACAGAATTATCTAATCAGAAAGCACAAGATCGGTACTTGGGATTACAAAGAGACGAGAAGATTTTATGACATTTATTTTTTTAAACAGGGCATCCAAATTAACGAAGACAAGCATCTCTCTAACTACTCCCCCCCCCACACGTTTCCTCGGGTAACTCCCCCTCCCCCCTCCCTCCGCACTCATTGTGTATTCATGACCCGCGCCCCTGGAACACAAATATGTCGCTAACTACACCAATTATAACAGAATTGAGCTGGTATAAACTTACCCCGACTTACAAGCTTACATTAAAAGGGAAACTGCGAAACTATATCCATTCTTCATGTTATCTTGGAAAATGTTTATTGTTTTATTAGTATAGTGTAGGTAGTCTGAATTTCGCCACCATCACTGTCGCTTGGTTATCTTAAGACCCCGGCTAGCGACCATCCTTTTATGGTGGAAAGTATATCGCCAAAAATCTTAGCTTCATCTTCATCTTCCGACTCATCGTCCCTTATCACCAGGTCATAGAAGTCGAAACCTCGTGTGTTTTATTGTTTTACCAAAATACCAATTTGAAAAATCATATTATTTAACTGATAACGAGTAACGGCGGATGGGCTTATATCTTTATTTTTTTAATTTTCAACGGCGGCTGTGGATTGGAATTGAAATGGCCCGCCTTAACTTGCTATACCTTCAAATTCGTTGAGTTTATGAGTTAGGTACCTTATTTTGTCTAGGGATGCACATTTTCAATCACTGTAAAGTCATTTGCTTCCCGCCCATTTTAAATTTAAAAGAAGACTGCTACACACTCACGCGAATTTTCAAGTGCTTAACTATTCTCATTAGTGAATTTTCGCGTGTGTGACCTAGTTCTGAGCCGAGGACATGCAAAGTGTCCTGGTGAATTATTTATTGTGGCTCTAGTAACTGCTGGAGTTTGTACGTTCGCTTATTTTGTTTTGATATTTGGTGCACCCCAGGGTTGTTACTCGTTCGTATTATAATCAGATTTGTTGAACTGTTCATACTGCATGCTTCTGTGTATCTGACTGTACATTATGTGATTATCACATTTTATTAATCTGATAGATACTTTTCACAGTGAAGGAGTTTTTATTATTGTCCGAAAGTAGGTTTTCCTCTGGTCTAACTAATGGGAAAAAAATCCCACTGATCAGAACTGCGTTGACCAATAATTAATCAAACCGATGGGAATAATCCAATAAGACTAAAATCCTCAAACCGAGAAGAGACAAAATTGTTGAAAAACATTGTATTTTACAACGGTTAGTATTTAAACCAATTTCTAATAATCAACGTTTTTTAGAACAAATAATACCCGAGCCATAACAAAAAAATAAAAAAAACACCAAAATAAATTAAATGGAACATATTATATTTAAAGCATCATACACGATACATGTATAACTATTTAATTAAAAATATATTAATACTCGTATCTGAATGCACACCTAATAAATTAAATGTATTCCAAATATTGGACATCCAATGAATTAGAAATAAGCACCTATTATACTCTTTTGAATGTCAATTTTTTGAAGTGAAATATTTTTTATTCGACTTTGTTCTTTAATTATACTGTTTGTGAAAAACATTAGGATCATCAAATAAAGACAAAATTATCATCTAATAAACTCTTTAGAATATCATTTCTTTTTAAATGTTTTTTTTTTTTTTAATTTGACATTGTTCTTTAATCATGCTGTTTGTGAAAAAGATTTGTGATCATCAAGTAATGTACCAAATAATCGAACAAAGCAAAGCACTCAAGCATGTATCACATTAAAAAATTGTTGCATTTTCAGTTAAAAATCAAAATTTCCAACAAATATAAATTAAAAACTGACTAAGTTGGACTCACGCACCGTGGGTTCCGTTCCGGAAAAAATAAGTATCTACCTAAATATTTCTTGTTTTGAAAAAATACCCCCATCGGACCCGCACAGAAACATACATCGAGAAAAACGCTTCGAAGTAATTTTCAGTAAAATTAATGGACTAAAGGAAATAATGGTGGACGACGGGTATTGTCATTAGCAATAGAACATTCTCTTACGAACGTAAAAGAAATTTTGTTGTATTTTGATGTGCAATTAGTAATTTTGATGTTAAATTGATATATCTGTTCGTTTGACCAGATTTACGATGTGCAATAAGGAAAAATTATTGTATAGTACAGATGTAATTTTTTGATTTATTAGTTGGAAAAGAACTGTTCGGGAGTTTTATTTGAGGTACAATAATATAATAGATGCTAACGTCGTTTGCTGCGTGTAAAGTTATTTGAGGTGCAGTTAAATATTCCCCTTTTACAACACCATTAAGATCAAACTTGTGCTCGACAACGTTGAAGACAACATCGAGGCATATAAATACGCTAAAAATGGTTACAAACAAAAGTGGGAACGGACACGAGGCGATCGTTGCGGAACCCTTCTCAGGGAGCGAGACTCCACGAAGTAATCCCGTCAATAATAAATGAGACGACCTAACTTCACGCCTCTACCGACACTCGGCTCTCACACCCACCAGCCTCCGAACCATCCCAACTGAAACTTCAAGTAACACAAATACAACTTTAAAACCACAAACTGAAAGTCCACATTGAGAGGGAGCGCCAGGTCGGTCTCCACCCCGTTTCGTACACGTAGTGCTGAATTAGACATGTCTTAAAAGCTTAATGCACTTAATAGGCGAGTACGGCGGTATGTTGTTACAAAAGAAAATATTTTGCTGCTCGCCAGCTATCACTGTTACAGGACAGCGACATCGCTGTTTTAATTATTTTTCCTACAAAGAAAAATTGAGATGAGAAGCTGAAGACTTAGATATGTTATATAATATTTGTATGAAAAACGATAATTAACATTTCCTGGAGAAAAGTAAAGATGATGTTTATTCATGTTTTCCAGTAAGGACGAGAACACATATTTGTAATCATTTGTGATTACCAGTGATCGGAGTAGGTAGAGCTGTTTTTGGTACCTGCCATATACGGTCCTAATATGGATAAGTATGCCCAATAATCCCGGGATTTCCGGGATTGAATAAATATATTATTTAGATTTTTAACGTTATATTTGTTTTGATACACATTTAAGATTGGTGGCGAAATATTTTTTTTAAGATTAATGGCGCTAGTGTACCTATGGTAGTGTTTTAACTTCTTCGTAAGTTCACAATTTTTAAAAAATCGTAATCCGCCGAGTAAGGACGAGGTTTATAAAAGTAATTTACAACATTTGCTCGATAACTTAAAACGGGAACCCGAAATCATATCCATATTAATATAACCTTTGAGGACATTGACCCGAAAGAGCTCTATCTACTCCGATCACTGGTGATTACAACACAATAATAAACCCCCCGACCCCCACATTGCATTCTGTGCTATAACCCCTTATTTTTAACCTTTATTTTTTTAATATTAATTTTGTCAGTTTTATATTTTCTTGGCTTGGCCAACGTCTGTTACATGTTCATTTCCACTGGTCAAAGAAGAGATCTGTCCTCCGATATACAGGAACTTCCTAGTTCGGAGGTCAGCGTTTGTTGTTACCTTTTTAATCACTAATTTTATTTAGTTTAATATAACCTATGCTTAAGTTCCTACTTGTGTTTCGACTATGGATACTTTTCATCTTACCGCACAAATAAAGTTATTCCATTCCATTCAAAAGAGCTATGCCAACAGACTTTCAATTATATGAACGATACACTGTTTTCTTAAACACCCGCTCCTTAAACTCGGAACCAACTCGCTAGAAAGAGCCCGGGCTGATCTACCGTAACCTACGCATCGTATGGTCTCTGTTTTCCACAATTCTTGGAAAACTAATTGGTAACATCAGCGTGAAACTAAGAGAATACAGCGAGAAATGTAAACTAGCGGCGGACCACAAGTTTCCACTTTCCACTTTGTATCTTTGCCACAGACTAAACAATAACAGCAGGTAATCTTCAAGAAGACAACGGTTTTTAGTACCACGAAATAAGGAGAATTATTATTACTGGTTTGCATACTGTACTAATGCAAAAATGACATACTTAAAATATATCTGTGACGGTGACAGTAAAACTTAAATCGACATCAGAGAGAGACCCACGATAGTATAGAAAATCTAATTTAGAGAAGTAAAGGCTTATCCCATAAGATTTTTTTACAATTCCGAAACGAAAATCACCCTCGAAAAACGACGTCAGACATACTGGGTATTCTAAGCTTGCCTTTCTTGTCGCTTCGTCTCTATCGTCTAGCATACGGAAACCATCACAAAACCGTTCACCAGACATCTCCTTCGGTAGTCAGTCGGCAGTTTTTCGAGATGCATCGTCCAAGCTTCCTTGTTTCGCACTTTCATGAGTCGATTTTAAGTGGTAACGAAACGAACGAAAACGAGATCTTCCCTAACTTTTGGAGTTATCTACTACTGCATTCACAGATTTTGAAAAATTGGTATATTCAGCGAGAAAATATACAGTTCTTACTTTTTCTTTTTACGGTGTCAATCGATACTGTTTCTTATAAGGTTGAAAATACTATATTGGACCAACTGAAGTTAGAGTACTAGAAAAGTCAGAAATTGCAAAAAACTTTTGCCATACTTTTTCCCCATCAAAATGTTTATTGTGAAAAAATAAAATTACTTATTAATTGTTAAGTACAATTACTTAATTTGTAAACTTGCTTGTCCAATCCTCCATCCATTATGCGCGCCTGCTCTGCCCCCAGCAGCCTGAAATACTGTGGTGGCGTTGTTGTATATGGAGCTTGGTTTTCGAAACCCGGTTGTCAAAATTTTCGTTTCGTGACTGTCAATCTGAATTCTATGGGATAAATCCTCTGAACACGACTGACCAAAGCTAATATTGCAAAGTAAAAGAGATTGGGAAATACTAGCGAATACGTATTTAGCGAACCCATTTGAATTAAAAAACTGTGAGACGAGCAGCGAACAACAATGAAACTAAAGTAAAAGTAAAGTAAAGTAAAATCCACTTTATTGCACAAATATAAAACAACAAACAAGAGATAGAAAAGGAAATAGTGAAGTACAATTTAGACGGCCTTATCGCTAAGAGCGATCTCTTCCAGGCAACATTCAACTACTAGAAACAATTCGTTTAGTACACGTATTTTAACCCAAAAAATCCCGAGTTAACCAGCTGTGTGTTTGTTTCCTGGAGCGCTTTTTCCGCTCGCCTTTTGATGTGTATGTTTCACAGTTTGCCAGCTTCACTTTCCCGGCTTCATTCAGCGCTTCCCGGCCTTTCATAATTATTCAGAGGCTCTCGTTATAATTTCGAGCGCTTACTAATTAGACGGGCGGAAGGTACGCCGGTGCGTACATTATGTTCCCATTTTCGAGCTCACGCTAAACTAATATTTTGAATATTCCGATTGTGTGGAATAGGTTTCTGTTGGTGTATGGATCATTAATTATTCCGGTTTTGTGACTATATTATCAGAGTATGTGGGGAGTAATAAGCTATTGTGTGTTTAGTAAACCCTCAACTATGTAGTTGAAAGCCCAGAGTATAATATAAGCTTTTTGTTAAAGCACCGACTGAATGCACTGAAAGTATCAAGGGACATCGTAAAGCCTGCACTACATCAAGCTAGATACTCAGAACCCATAAAACAAATGGCAAGCCATTCGAAACAAAATATAGTCACGGTCTTACCTGAGCACACTTTGTAAAAAAGGTTGCAAAAATAGGTATAATGTTTCAATAAAGTGAAATTACTGAGTTATATTAATTCTTTTGCAACAACAAACATATTAGCCGTGATCTTACCTATTATAATAGGCATTCGTGAAACAGAAACTAGTGGTGAAAATAATAACATTTGTTGAAAAGAATTTGACGATTCCCTAAACATTATAAAACTCTTCAGGCATAATTTTGAATCTGCTAAAGACACTTTCTCAACTCAATGACAGGTAAGTATTTATTAACATCTAGATAAGAGATAGGTATATCAAAATAGCCGTTCTCTATCATTAAAAACAAAATAGAAAGCAAATAACTAGAATCAAAAATCACACAGAGTTGGATCACTAGCACCCAACTCAACCGTCTCATTTAACATTCATGGTGTCTTATGAGATGCAAATACGGCGGCGACTCTTTATGATCCCGGCACCATCCCGGGACTGCCGGAAACCCTAATCGTTTTAATTCCTACTGTTAACCTTCGTGGAATGAATCTCTTCCTGTCGTCCCAGGCTGTTTATGACCTTAGTTACTATAATCGATGGCTATTTCAACCAGGAAAATTAGGTATTTTGGCAAAAAGCTTAGGCTATGTTTTTAGTGTTTCCATGAATTATTGTGTTATTTCGATTTCGGAAAGTTTTGGCGAGAGAAATCTGGCATTCTGGCGTCTTAAGTGATGAATTGCGTTTGCAGTTGTAGTAGTTAGGAAAACATTGGTCAAAGAATTTGAAAAAGTGGGTAGGTTATGACGAACCTGGTGTAACTCAGAAAGTTACTAATAATGGTACTTACGTTAACATAAGAGCAAGTTAATGTAAATCTAAGAGCGTCGGTGACACAGTGGCTAGGGCACCGAACTCCCATGCGGGAGATCCGGGTTCAAAACCACGCAGTGCCATGAACCATTGAGTTTTTTGTATTTTTCGAAAACTTACGTACATTTACCGGCTGCTCTAACGGTGAAAGAAAACATCGTGAGGAAACCTGCACACTGAGATGACCAGTGTGTAAAATGGGGTTGGCACAAAAGATCCTCAAGGGTCGAAGTGCCGCCGGGTTATTCCCGGCCTCCCTATCATAAGATAAGATACGTTAATCTAAATGGGAAACATTGCATTCATACCCACCGTACATACAAAAATGCTTACCTAAATGAAAATTTAAAAATCAACAATGATTGTAAAAGTCCTGAGCTTAAAGCATAACATAAATTAGCATCCCGGCTTAGCGCTCTCCGCGGCGGATACGAGCTGATAATTACAATACTCAGCACACACAACACAACGCCTCTAAGTTTTAAGCCCAGCGTTATACAAGGGCGTGTAAAGCCGCTTTGCGGACAAACAATGCCATTTGCGATTTCAAATTTCTAATTGGTTCATGCAGAGCGTCGGAGAGTAATTTTTCGAGACAATCCGATCCGTAATCAGATCACCCTTCGGCGGTAGGTAATTAAGTACCTATCTGTGAAAAGGAATAGAAATATTGGTTAATACTTGCGGTTCTTGGTACTTGGTGACACTTGTAGTACATGATTAGACTTTAATATACTGTTTCACAGGTTTTTACTGTATTTTATTAATTACGACCGGTTTCGTTTACAAATAATACATATACCTGAAGATAATACTTGAAGATGTGTAAATGAAATGATGAAATACGTGAAGATGTGTAAAGGTTCTTCTTATCTTATGGTAGGGGGCCGGGAATAATCCCAGCGGCACTTCCACCCTTGAGGATCTGAGGAGGGGACTGTGCCTACCTCATTTTACACACTGGTCATCTCAGTGTGCAGTTTTCCCCACGATGTGTTCCTTCACCTTTAGAGCAGTCGGTACATGGCACTGCGTGGTTTCGAACTTCCCGCAAGGAAGTCCGGTGTCCTAGCCACTGTGCCACCGACGCTCTCTAACAAATAGGGTTACACACTGGTCACTGATAATCCAAATAAATTATATTCTAAGTAGGAAAACCAAATAACCGAAGAAAAAATAAATATTCTTTGTTAAAATACTAATTTTCTTCCCAGTCATATTCCACATGTTGTTGTTATTGGAAGTTTAGCTTAAGTATCTTAATTTTATATTATGAGTGACGTACTTACTTCATGGAAAGATTACCATGCATTATGTAAAAGAGGAAGTGGGATGACATGACTGCCATCATGGCACAAGTTACAAGTTTTTAGCATGTAGTAAGTATAAGTACTTATAAGTATAATAATAAAGATCGTTAATTCGTAAGATGGAAGAGATGGTGAACGAGCCGAACATCATAGGAGAAACGAAAGTAGGTCGATTCCGATGGCTCGGACACATCACTAGGATGGGGGAGGATCGGGCAGTTTAACGAGCGTATGTGGGACGCCCTGACGGACGACGTCCGGTCGGACGTTCCAGACACCGCTGGCGCGATGAAGTGGAGAAGGATCTGCGGGAGCTCCGGGCGCCTGACTGGCTCGAGACTGTGAAGGAGAGAGAGCGATGGCGCTCTTTGGTATCGGAGGACAAGATCCACTTCGGGTCGCTGCGCCAGTGGAGTAAGTAAGTTAATTCGTAAAGAACTTTACGATTCTTAATAGATAAACCAATTTTTACAGGTAAAGAAACTAAGAACCTGCGGAGTCAGAACCAAATATGAATACTTGTTTATTAAGTTTGATGAACTGGTTAATTTAATAGGTTAGAAGAACAAAACAATACAGAAATGAATAACGCTTAAGGTGATTGTAATTTCATGAGTCTGTGTCTATAAAATAAAGAAGAAAATAAGTAAATAATTGTATATAATATTCAAAATTGAATTTTTATTTATTGACCACTAAACCCGCATTTGACATCTCGCCTGATGGTAAGCGACGATGAGGTCGACGATGGTGCATGCGGGTCCAGTAAATGCCTATTCACTCTGACCTAGAAGATCCCAAGGTTGTAGGTATATAATAAGAAAATATTTATAAATTGTATATAATATATAAAATTTATAAGTGATTAAGTGATATATACTATGTGTCGTCGTGGTGGAAGTTCCTCGTTGCGAAGATGACTTCTCCTTGTCTTCTTATTGTTGCCTCTGGTGCGTCCTGTGTACACTACATTATAATTAAATATTCCATAAAAGGAAAACCGTAGAACATTTCCAAACTATTCTGGCAAAACAACTCTTATACCTTTCACCCCATAGCTTAACCAAGCTCCACCGTGCTATATAGATGTCACGGGTTAATACCCATTCTTGAAGATGACAATATAATTTACATAAGCTCCGACTCTGGAGGCAGCCGGGAGGGAGGGGGGAGTGTAACAGACATCTCTTAACTAATGAACGGGGTTAGAGAAAACGTAATTTTAGGATAATAAGCAAAGCCTTTCACAGGTGGTTGGCTTATTTACAATTACCACAAGAAAAGCAGAAACAATTCTTGAGCTTTTTATTTCACTAATTGCAGCTTTATGATTTTGTAACATACCCGCGTATGTCGCTTTTTTCGGTATATTTTTCTTCTAGCTTAAAATTTTTGTTTCCTACTCATGATTATCTTTAGTCATCTCATAAGAGCGTCGGTGGCACAGTGGTTAGGACTCCCAAGCGGGAGGTCCGGGTTCGAAACCGTGCAGTACCATGTACCAATGAGTTTTTCGTAATTTTCGAAGACATACGTACATTTACCGACTGCTCTAACGGTGAAGGAATGCTCTAACGGTGAAGGAAAACATCGTAAGGAAACCTACACACTGAGATGACCAGTGTGTAAAATGGGGTAGGTACAAAAGATCCTCAAGGGTCGAAGTGCCGCTGCGCTATTCCTGGACCCCTATCATAAGATATCTCATCCAACCCAACTGCAATTATTATCCAGATCTTCTTTTACGATGCGCTGCTGATGAACTTTATGAAGTATCTCATGGGCTGGTAATTACGCTGGCTTTCTTACCCTTCAAATACCCTAGGCTGACGCTGCACAGGGTCATACCACCTTCATTTTTCTTCTGTCGCCACAATAGTCATTATTGATGACAAATCTATTATAGCTTCAATGAAATCAATAGGTATCACTGAGTAAAGTTGTTTCCTCGACTAATTGCCATTCAATAATGCCCGTGCTGTCATTACAAAGGTGTGGTTGTTTGTGGCAATACTAGCTAAACAGATAATGTTGCCAATCTTCGTAATTGCTGCATTTCAATGGTTAATTTGACAAGCATTTACGTTTATTAATATCACTGTTAACTTACGTAGTTACCAGTGGTAGGTCCTGATGAGGGGAAGGATCGCCTGGGTTTCTGTATTTCGGTTTGAAGGATAAGAGACCCAGCGTAATTTCCGGCACATGAGGCAATCCATATTATAGTCCTCAAGGTTACCAGCGTATCAAAAATCCTCTAATAATGAGGTGTGAAGTGAGATGAGATGTCTATTATTGGAAATCTTTTTCTATGGAAATAACCATGTAGAAAGATCAGGTGCCTGTTTGCTTGTCTGTTTTCCTAAAACATTAAATAAACACTACGTCGGAAAATGTCAAGATCGTAAAATGCCCAGATGTCCAACTCGAAGAATGTGATTGTGATCAATAAACGAAGGCTTGAGTCACAAAGCCTTGACAAATAACTGGAACAGAAACAAATTGCAAACGCAATTTGCGATCGAAATTGAGTCGAGTTGCAGATGAGGATGCGCCATTACTCATCAGCTCCTTGATTGCGCGGCTCCGGCGCACCTGGGAGCACTCTCACCAGGAAAAAATATGGGATTCCTAATGAAATGCTTAGTAGGATTTACATCTGTCGCCGTATGATGGATGCTTGTAAAATTTCCATTTTAAGACAACTCTGGAATGAGTTTTGGGCCGTTTTTCTTGCAAAATTTGTATTGGTGACGTTTTCTGAAGTGTTTTAGTTAATTCTTTAATTTTGAATGATTTCCCGTAATCTAGACAGTGTGTCCGCCAAGTTAAGAGGAAAAGGGCGACGACGCGCGAATGTGTTAAATTACAGGAACCATTTCGAGCGATTTTCGACCCCCTATAACTCAAAATCCATTTCACCTACACACTTGTAATTTTGTATGTCTATAAAAGTTGTTCGTATAGTAGTTGTTCCCGAGATATTGACCTCTGAATGTCGCCATTTTCAACACTCACTCATCAAAAACCTAAACCACTTCCAGTTGACTCAGAAACTTGAAAGAAGGATAACGATAACAGGGCCCAGCTATAACAAGTTTTCACACCAAACTCGTGAACTCTTTTCTTCTATTGAATGACTCTTGTGTTATAACATGCTAAATTAGGGATTTAGTTTTAAGAAGCAGTAATTTTATATATTTCTGTAGGTAATTTTGAAAGTTGACTGAACTTGGCACTTAATTAGATCTCAATTATTTTGTCGGCGTAGCTGTACTTTACTCACTGTACCTTGTACCGAACTTGGCCTCTTACATAAAAATATAGTTCCTAAATCACAGAATACTAAATATTACACTACAGTGAGGACAGGAATGACAGCCACCAACTGTCCCAAACAGCAAGCAGACTTCGTTGTCTACAAAGATCTGAACTGAAGAACAGAGAAGGACTGCTCTCCAAGTGAGAATGTTTACGGTTTTCTGTCAACCTTGAAAGACTTAAAACACCCTACATTATAGTTACAAAAAATTGTCGCTAATGGAAGATACATTAGAAACCTAAAAGTGTGATTGATTATTTTAGTTTCTGTGATCATCTAGTCGTCCTGAAGTCTAGTCATTCAGCTACCTATTTAGTCATTCTGAAATGTATACATTCAATACGTAGTCATTTAAAAGAGTCACTTTCATGATAACAAAATTGGAATGAGTTAACACTATGTACAAATGACACAGACATTTGTATTCATTTCCCAAATATTATCGCCGCCATATTATGGCCATAAGGCCTTGTAATTACGGGTGTTAAGGCCGGGGCTGCCGCGGAAGCCGGGGCTTAGGGTGTTCTATGTTGCGCACCCTTAACAGGCGGCGAATATTGCCGACGCAAATTTGAATTATTGGAAGGAATAATTGTAAACTCCAGTGGCGTCGATATGAGAGAAACACAGACAATCCGTGATTTACGGAGTTTATTTCAAATGATACAACTCATTAATTGCTGTTTAATCATTGTTTTGGGGAAGGCAATGGCAAATCACCCCATTAAATATAAAGACCCAAAAATTAAATCTGCCACGAGAGTCGTTCTATGTGATTAATTTCTTAGAATGATCACGACACTCAGCAATGAGGAACGCGACTTAGAAGAATCATTGTTTTATTACACTTCATACTTTCACATTTTAAAACGTAGGAATTAGGTTAGGCAAGTCGGCTGTTCACTTCCAAGAATAGCGATCGAATGAATGCGAACTGTCAGTGCCCACCATTTTATGCCGGCACCTTTCACACCCCACTACTCTACCATAGACTCTAGAATCAGTGTTGCCACTATGCAAGAATGAAATATTACCAACGCCTCTCGGTGTTGTCATGTTTTACTTCTCAAAAGTTAACTTAATTTTGTTGTGGTGTTTGCAAATTGTTTTTGTGAGGCGGTTATTTCGTTTGTTGACCTTTTGGTGTAGATCAGTGTTTCAATATTGTAACGGGAGCTTCAATATTGTCACACTCACAGACGGGAGCACAGCTCCCGTCTGTGAGTGTGAGGTGGTAAAAAACTCGTTAGAGAGAGCAGATAAGGGGAGGAGGCGAGCAGAGGAGAGGGGAGGATAGAAGAGGAGAGAGAGAGTGGTTACTTATTGGTGCAAGCAATGGCTATAGACACGGGAATCGGTTACCTGCGTCCATGGCGCATGCAACTGTATTTCGGCACAGTTGCATGCGCCATGGTCGCAGCTCAAAACAACCCCAGACCGTGGTAAAAATCCCGTGTCTAAGACTAGTATTGACAATAACCACGAAAGATTTAACAGTTATGTACGGTTTCTTTCCTGTGCTTCACGCTAGGACATGATCTCCACAGCACAAAACGTATCATACCATACCATTTCATTTCGAAGAATTCGTTTTTCGAGAAAGTTCTATGTCACCTCTGATCAAAATTGGTTTGGTGATTTCCGACTTTCCGAGATCTTGGACTGTCTGCATAGTCTGATCTGGAACCGTGGGAACCAGTAAGTTAATCTTAATAACTCTTAATCTCAGTTTATTCATACCTAGGTATTCTTTGCGATGCATCATTTTCAACCAAAGCTAACTATTTTTTCTGCCTGTCTCTATTCCGATTTCACAAACTACGTAAGATTTTGCTAGCCATTTAAATTATTCTCCATTCTCGCAAAAAATATAGTTTGCACATTTTTCCTGTGAACATTGCATTAGACATTCAACGTTCCCCCTTTCGTTACAAAAGTCATTTTCACATTGTTGAAGTCAGCACTTTACACTGGTGATATAAAATGTAATAAAAAGCTCTGTACCGTATCCCAAGCGCAATGAATGGCAAATGTAAAGCTGGATTATTTCACACGTAAAATAACTCAGTTGGACTTGTACGAGCTAGTTTTAGAAAAAAAAACTTCCTTTTTTTATAAAGAGACTTAGACAGACGGGGCATACCGGCCAGCAGATGGTAGGCGGTCACCGTCGCCTAAAGACTCGTTCAACACCAGGGGTATTGCATGTGCAATGCCGACCTTGATGGACTATCTAATTTGTTTTATTATTTCCCAAGTAATTGCTTATTTCTATAATAGATTCTACAGCTTTAACTTTCTGCACATAATGTATAATCTGTAGAACGTCGTCGAAATCCGAATAATAATCACGGAAGTTTTAAAATTCTGTGCGATTTTCTTCTCAGTTTACATAAAAACAAGCAGGACTTCTATCAGTTATTAACGAAGAATCCGAACTAAGTACTTAATAATACCACTCGCTTACAATACATATTATTTTACACATTCATGTCGTACTTTAGGGAGGACCCTCGTATAAGGAAAGGACATCCTTTCCTCCAGTGGTTTTGGATGTTTTTAGGCGGCAATTTGTTTGACCTTATTGGTGGGAACAGAGAAGACTGTAAGTGGTTAGGTTCTGTAGCGAAGAGGAACTGGGAATTGGAAATAGCGAAGATCTTCCACCAGGTGGATTTGCCTGGGGACCAATACCGGTCCACCAGTTGATGTTCGGACCTTGTATATATGCGAAGTCAATTGAAAATTCGATGGCGCGTTTTACAGCGGCATCTGTTGGCGAGTTGAGTGAACTAATCGTAGTCGTAATCGGCTAAGGAATGGAACAGCCTGCCGGCGTCTGCGTCTGTATTTCCCGAAACCTACAACCTTGGGATCTTCAAGGCCAGAGTGAATAGACATTTACTGGACCCGCATGCTCCATCGTCGCTTACCATCAGGCGAGATCGAAGACAAATGCGGGTTTAGTTGTAAATAAAAAAAAAGTTATTTTATTGTAATATTGTTAATGTTATTTCATTCATGCTGGTTTACTGTCACTGATATAAAATACTACACTAGAACCCTTACTATGATTAATTTTCAATTTTCCGAATTTATAACTTTTATTAATAAAATAAAATGTTATAAATTTTTGTATTGGCGATAGTACAACAAGATTGACCTGATGGTAATAATATTAGTACTAATAAATGTGTAAAATGACTTGAGACTCAAAACACCGAGATAGCGACTAATCAAGAAAACAATTTCTAACAAACTCTAATAAATAACATAAATAATAAATTTCAAAAGCGTAATTTTATGAATAGACCACCAAGTTGAGTTGACCATAAATATCCAGTTAAGTCCTCCCCGGGTTATCTTTTTAAAGTGTTCCTTTCCTACGGTGTTGTTAAGAAGTACCGTAAATTTAATTTTATTGCTTAATACTTATAAAATTTAGCAATTGTAGGCCGCTGGGGCCCGTTCGTGTAATGAAAACATAAGACGAGATAACGTAATGTTAAAATTCGTAGGATGTACACTCTAGAATTTTTAATTGTTATTCTGCCGCTGGGAATTTCGTAATTGTCTTTTATACAGTAAAATTAAATAAGGATCGTTTAAATTTTTAATAAATGACCATACCAACTTCTACTACCTAAGTCTAAATTAATGGACATCATTTGGGATTATTTAAAATTATTACACCTCCTTATTACACCTCACGACTGTCCTCCGAGTGCCTTCGTATAATTCTCGAGTACTTCGGTCACATTGCCAGAAAAGACAGTGACAACCTCGAAAAACTCATTGTGACCGGAAAAATGGAAGGGAAGAGGTCTCGAGGACGTAGTCCGATGCTGGTCCGACCAAATCCGCACCACTCTTGATTCTACAGTTCACGATGTTATAATGACAGAAATAAATGGAGGAAGATCATCCGCCAGAAGGTGATACCTAAAGGTGGTCACGGCCCTGAGCATTGAGGATTACGACGCGAGGAGGAGGAGGAGGTAAATTATTACAAAAATCTAGCAATCTCGAGAATCGTGCATCGACGCAAGCGTTTGGGTTTAGAAGGTCAATTTCCCAAAACGTCAAGTCCCAAAACGTTCAGTCCCAAAATATCCATTTCCTATCTTCAACGAAACACAAAATAGGAGATACCTAAATAAAATTAAAGTAACTAAGTACCAACATAATTTCTGATATCGTTTAAAGTAATCCCATTTGATGTTTGGTCTGATAATGGAGGAACCCCAAGGAAGGTACAGTCCCCTTAACCGAAGCCATGACGCCATATTTTCCTGCTATAATGTATGTAATACATATTCAGAAACAGAGACAATGTAGCAGGGAACATGGATCCGACTACTGTCGATGGTTTAAGAGATAAGAAAGCAGCTAAAACTATTTAGATCTTGAGGTCTTCTCGGCTGCTGCAATGATGTTCACGGTATTTGATTTAAATGTTGGTTAGGTTAAGAAATCTTAATAAATTTATAATGTATTTAATTAAAATATTTCTATGGGAATAGATAACAGCATGAAATGTTCGTGATTGAAGCTTTTTGTAGGTCTACTCATTTGAAAATTTCAATAGTGCGGTTTATTTACATATAGCGCCATTTTTAGACAAACTGCAAAGCAGTTGTCGGTTGGTAAAATAAATATTATCGCTGCGCGCTTAGAACTTGTTTCCAACTTTGACTCCTCCTCACATCCAACAGATCCCTGAGGTATGCTTTATCATATTTTATAAAAATTTAAGCTTTAGTTTCGGTGTATTTTGTACGTGCCAATTCTTTATATGATAATAAGTTTTGCAAGCTTTCCAGATAACATCAGGTTTTTATAGCGAATTTTTCTTTTTTAACTCCTGCTGGATTATAATAGAGTCTATGAAGTGAGTTATGGTATTGACCCATTTTTGTAAAGGAAAATAAAAATCGACAGTGGGCAACACTAAGTTTAAAGTTGAAGATAAGTTCATGTTCATATGCGATTCTATTGTACTAAATAATAATAAATATTGTACCTAACACCTGTAGATATTAACAATAAGCAATAAAAAGTTTGAAGTTAAAGTTAGGTACCATAGACATTGACATTGATTTTCTATGTTTTTTGTCATTTTGCAAAATGCCTATTACACATAATGCCAAGATTTAAGGTAAAAATTACGCATAATGCCAAAAACGCAAAACCAAAAACTCAACACAGGAGGTGAAATCAACTTGATACTCTACCAAAATTTTACGAGAATCAGAAATAAAAGGCGGAAGAAAATAAAGTAGGCAAAGATATAAAAAGGTATAAAAAGTCAAAGAAAAACAAAACTGCCAAGGAAAACAACCAATAACATCGTGTTCAATCTATCAATGTTTCAATCAGGGTATCTCGATTAGCAATTGACCTCGGGGGTCCATTCAATCTACCAACATCAAGCCGAAACGCCCAAAAGGTATCGTCTGTCGAATCAACCGCGAAACTTATCAAATAATCTATCGTTTAATAATATTGCTCTGTCGCTTTCACTTTGCTAAATGATCATCGTCTCGACATTTCAATAAAACTTTATTTCTGGATCATTTCTAAGTTAGGATTCGGAATAATGATATAGCTATATTAGAAAAAATTATGGTCCAAAATAAGTAAGAAAGAAAGATTATTTATATCCGATACACACATACAAACAATTAGGTACAGAAGACAAAAATAATTTTAAACAAATATATTACAAAAATAGATAAGCAAAAGTAATTAAGATTGATGAAGGTGGTGTGCAGCACCGGAAAAAGGGGACTGCCTCAGCCTGTTGCCGTAGCGCTTTCAGCACTGCGCTTTTTTAAATAAATATGTAAAAACAACCTAATAATCAAGACAAGAGACCACAGATCTAAAAGTATAAATCTATACAAATAAGACATAAAAATAACATTTTGGACGGACATACCTCCCGTGATTACGATAGAATGTCTGAAGATTTTGATCATTTCCCCGAACAGCCTAATAATATTAGTGCCGAGCCGACTCTCTCGGCAAGAGCCCCTGAGCCAAAAGAGCCACTTTATTAGATATAAACAACACTTAGACGATGTACCACCGCCTTTTATCCCCACAAAGCTTGTCTTTTATATCTCGTAGTCTCCTAAGTTGTTTGAAAACGTTCGCTTTAGAAAATTCTATTGGGGATAAGGAGGTAGGCACCGAGAAGACATTTTTTGAACTTATTTTTAAAGATGATATAAATTCTAACAATAAAAGTGAATATTGGTATTAAAAATGTTTTCTCCTATACTTGGTATAGATATCTTTCCATAGTTGATACGCTTTTGGGTTAGGCATCGTTCCCATTTTTAACTTGTTCTCGATGTAGAGGAATTTGAGGTTATCCTTAGTACTGGGAATCCATCTTACTGGTAGGTCTGTCGCTGATAGTGGAGTGGGATTCCTGTAAAGAAAACATTAGTTTTAAATGTAATACCTTTTTGAAATGTTAATTCTTGAAAAAACAAAATATTAAACTCAAGTTTTGTCACATTACATACCCATATTTAGCAAAATTCGTCCATATCTTAGTCATCCAGTCTATAATTCTTTGGTCATCTTTATTTATGGGATACGGCCATATCAAGCCTTTGAATAAATACAAAAGTTCGTCACCATGGCAAGCACCGGATTCATTAGAAAACCCACTTCTATACTTTAAAAAATTTCTGCCACCAGAGTAGTTGAAGATATAATTGTAGATTGGAGCATCATTATTCTCAAGTAAAACTTCAGTTTCGATTATCTCCGGCATTTCAAAATATAAATGGGTAAAAAGATCAGAAACATTGAATTTTTTCTGCATATTTATAATAGGGTCTTTTCCAAAATAAAACTCTTTCATAATGTTATTCACTTTTTCAGCTTCATCATTCGTTGGAAACTCTAAATCCGATGCAAATATGAATTTGTCATTTCTTGCTAGAAGTGATTGCTCAGTTTCTTCACTTACTAAAAAGTAACCTTCTTTAGTATTCGATCCGTATATTAATGGTATATTTTTCGGATTATTACGTAGTAGGTCATAAGGTAACTTATTAATAGCTGGTTCTACTCCTGGTATTGATTTCTCTACACAAGGTAGATGTAATAGTTGAGTGTCGTAGAATAAGTCAATAGGTTTCTTTGGTTTTACTGCCATTAATTCTTTGTATGGGATGTCGGCGAGTATTTTATAAATCTCATGTGGATCTTCAGTGTTATGGCCTAGATGTTTAGCTAAAAGACTAGCTATCCATACAGGTTTTCTATTTATAGCCCAATTCGCTATAGAAGATCCACTTTGTATAATGGCTCGGTTGAACAGACCATTAGTGGCTTCAATAGCAAGTAATATAGAAGTTGATGTGCCTCCAGCACTTTCACCAAAGAGGGTAATATTATCAGGATCTCCTCCAAAAGCTGCTATATTTTCCTTCACCCATTTCAAAGCTGCTATTTGATCTTTTATACCCGCATTACCAGGGGCTTCTTTGATGCCGAGACATAAGAAACCAAGAACACCAAGCCTGTAGTTAAACGTAACTAGGATAACGTCTTGTTTGACTATGAAGTCAGGTCCGTATATGAGTTTCCCTCCACTGCCGAGTATGAACGCTCCTCCATGGGCGAAGACCATGACTGGCAGAGGTCTCTTGGCCAGCGCTGGGACGTATACATTGACTTTCAGGCAGTCTTCTGTTCCTATGGTGCCAAGGGTTGATCCAACATATTGAGGACAGCTATACTCTTGTGTAGCTTTGTAGATGCCTTCCCATTTTGGCGCCGGTAGAGGATCCTGCAATGTTCTATATTATAGAAAAAATGCTTTGATAAGGGGATACTATTATCAAAGTAATATTGCTAGTCATTAATGTGATAGGGTATATCGTAAAAATAATTATAATTTAATTATACTGCGTGCTTGTAATGGTGATAGCGCGTATTAAAAAATTTGAATTTCTTGTGGTTGAAATACGAGTACATATTTTTGTAGAGAATTTATAAAATAGTTTTATAATAAGTAAGTAACAGCAAATTATGTATTTCAAATGCTCGGAAGTCACTGTCAAAGTAGAGTGAACTATAAAATAAACTGACCTGAAATCGATTGCTAATATTCGCCGTAGCGTAAGGTATTCCAATGTATTCTAAAATAGTCCCATCGGTGCTCACAATACCGGTCAAAGTCCCTTGCTCGATCGTCACCTGTGGCGCCGGCTGGTCCACCAAGTTCATGGCGAATAGCGTAAACAACACAAGTTTCTTCCCGTGCTTCATTTTTGTTCACTTTTTCTATACGATCATTACACTCTACAAACTTTGTACTACCACTGTATATGTCCGCTTTACCGGTCAGCACTTTACACATTGAATTCTAGACGAGTCATTTAAACTAGATATAATTTTATCAAAAGATAATGTTTATACGTAATGATAAGACTGTTGTTAGTCATTCTCTGACTTCAAATTATAAAATTTATTTTCCTGATGGCACACAAACGTAATTTGATTAACAAGATAATTGAATTAAACTGCAGAATTCTGGACAAAACAGTATAATCCAAACAGTATAAATATTATCATTACATCACACATAGCCGTGTACAAGGAAGCCAACATTACGCAGGCGCGACGGCCTTCGACTGACAGTTTACCATGTGATGTGGGTAATGTCAATTATAGGTCTACGTCAACAAAAATGAGTAAGCAATACAGACACAAGACAGATAGTGGTAATCTTAATTTACTCAGAACAAAGGTCAGGGTCAAACTTGTTGAGGTAAAATTTGACTTTTTGTTGGGAGTGTAAACAAACTCGACCGAGTACATGAGCAGACGAATTTGAATAGTTCAAAGTCTACAATAACACGGATTTAGGTTTACATTAGAGCGTCGGTGGCACAGTGGCTAGGACACCGGACTCCCGTGCGGGAGGTCCGGGTTAGAAACCGTGCAGTACCATGTACCAATGAGTTTTTCGTAGTTTTCGAAGACTTACGTACATTTACCGACTGCTCTAACGGTGAAGGAAAACATCGTGAGGAAACCTGCACACTGACGTGACCAGTGTGTAAAATGGGGTAGGCACAAAAGATCATCCAGGGTCGAAGTGCCGCTGGGGTTATTCCCGGCCCACTATCATAAGATAAGGAATAAGAAGGTTTACATTGTTTTGTGCTATAGGTAGAGTAAGTATATAGGTAGCACACAAAAAACTAACAGAATGGCTCATTCTAGTTGCGTATATGGTCTAAAAGTGATTGAGTGCGGTCAGAACCAGGATGGGGATCGCCAATGGTCCATTTTAATCTGAGCCATTCCGTGCCTCGGAGAACACGTAAAACTGTCACGCAATATTTTTATTTGCTCGGTTAACCGGTCTAACAACCTAACTACTGATACAAGGCGGTTATGAGCGCTTGGCCTAAAACGCATAATCTCTACTACACAATGGATAAATATCAAAGTTTGTCCATTCTATCATACGATTAGTAGAAAATATGAACCAAAAAAATCAAGTTCAAACTACTGCCCAGTGTGACAAATTGAAATCAATAAAATGTAAAATGAATAAGTTTCACAATAATCCTTTTAATTCTGCTGCGAACACGTCTCTCACTCATACTGTCGATTGGCCATAAGCTCATGCTGACTGCATGAAAAACTGACCCTAATAGATAATAGGAAAAAACAATGCTTTAAATAAAGTATAATTTTTATGCTCCATGTTGCAGTAATTTCATACACTAAGTGTGTAGCTAATAATGCCTTGTTGCCCGCCTCTTCCGAACTTTAAAAACGTAAAACAGCGTTAAACAAAAACACGAAAGATAAACAGTTAAACGCTAATTTTAAACTGAAACCGCTTATCCACAAACGAAACTGAATAATACAAACCGTCGCCACTTTTGCGGCAAACTAAACAGTCTATTTCGCCGTCTCGTCGCATGTCCGAAATTTAGTTGAATAAATTAGGGAGAGGCGAAAACTGTTGAATTTTAACCCCATCCCGCGCGTGACCGGCAGACGAGCGCGGGTGGGGGGAAACGCAAGGGGGGAGTAAAGGAAGAGGGGGGAGTACCCGCACTGAATTTTAATATTTTATACGCTTTACATATTATCATTTCCAAAGGTCACTTTTGTGAGAGGATTAACAAAGAAGCCTTTGGGTAACCTCAATTTGTACTGCTCGTCTAAAATTGATGAGGATTTTCTGCACGCTGTCGTCGTCAGCGAAAAATCACGGCTTGACTGGTGCTTTTCACCAAGTGTTCATCATCAGCCTATTAATGTCCCCACTGCTTTCCCCACAGGCCTCCCCTTGCACAAGGGGGGTACGGACCATGATCCACCGAGCGGGCCAAGTGCTGAAGTGTTTCTATCTATTTATCCGATTAGTGGATTTCACACGCCTTCGGAAATTTTTAATTTCCTCAGACATGCAGGTTTCCTCACGATGTTTTCCTTCACCGTTAGAGCAGTCGGTAAATGTACGCAAGTCTTCGAAAAAATCGGAAAAACTCATTGGTACATGGCATTGCATGGTTTCGAACCTGGACCTCCCACATGGGAGTCCGACGTCCTAGCCACTAGAGCACCGACACTCGCTGATTGTCAACAAACTCTGACAAGAAACAACATCGGACAAGAAACTACGTAATGTTAAGTTTTGTGTCATCTTTATCTAGAGCTATGGCGTAGAAAGGGATAGTATGTTTTTTAATGAAGACTTATGAGTAACTTTAAGGACTTTTCATGCAGATGTCCGAGTATGTCAGCATTTGCTGACTTTCCCCCCTTTTGCCAAATATACATTACATTACATATGACGGTAGTATACGAGCTTCCTTTCTGGCTGTAGTAGAGACGTGATAGAGCGGTGTAGCGATTGGTATAATAATTTTATTTTATTTTAGTTTATTAGGGATCACAAACAGTTATACACTAAAGATTACATAAGCATAGTAACTAACACAAGTATAAAGTAAATACATAACCCACTACGTAATCCACAGTTTACAATAATAGGTATTTACCTATGAAGTTGCCGTTTTTTATGGACGAATTGATAGCAAACTTTTAATTTTGGATAATTAAATTATTGACCCATATGGTCAATGCACTGTTGACTTTTTAATGGCAGTTAATTAATGTCTCTACTGTTAAAGTCAGCCGAGCGGGAAATCAATGAAGTCCTTAAGTGAACTTTTTACTGCCTCTTGGACAATGAATTTTTTGCTTACTATGATTCTTGTGGCTGGCCTCATTACTTGATATCTCTAGATAAGTCTTAATTTATGCCCATTGTTATTTCCTTTTCAAAGTCGCTACGGATTACGATGAATAGATATAACCAGCTCCAATATATTGCCAGACACCGATAGTGCCAATGTACGACTCGTTATAAATGCGAAAGTGGCAAGTCCTCGGAGCCGACTGGAGCGACCGAAGCCCGAGGGTGAAGACGAGACCCTTGAATTGATTCGTTGGGTCATTTGCATGGAAGACGGAGCCGAGTCGGCCATCGTCGGGGACTCAAAAACTAATCTTCAAAGTGATAAGTCTAACAGGACTCGAGAACCAAGCGAATGGAAATATGAGGAGTTGTAAATGTTGCAAGTAGCGATGAGAATTTTTCATACTAATTAGTGGCTGACTTCGGACTCCCATGATGGCTTATCGTGTATTCCTATTACACCTTCAATGGCTATTTAAAAATTAAATGTAATAATAACTCTAAATTAAAAATTGAAGAAACCCCCGACGTACCATCCCTTCTTTTTCCTGGTGTTCATCAGATCCTCAAGGTTTCAGATGTGGGAAGGTCACCTTATTATTCCTGGCGACGTGCCCCGTGCATGCGCGTATTTTTAAGTGATTAGAAATATACAAACTTTTATATCAATTAAAAAGTTTTGTATAAAAGATTCAAATGTTACGAACTTCTGCCTTATTGCCTGCAGCATAAAATATTTTCGTACCATTTAAAAAAAATAATTAATTACTTAATTGTACTTTACGTAAACTTCATTTTTCGAATTTGTTTTACTTATTTAATAGGTACGATTTTTTTAAACCTTTTTAATGGTTGTCAAAAAACTACTATTGATAATTTATTTTATTGTTGTGGTAACCCTTTTGTTTATATTTTAGATCTCGGATTTCATTTCTTAGTTTAAGTAGATGATGTTACTAAAAGTCAAATGTTGTAATGATACCACATTCAGCTGTACACAACAATAAAAATACAGATAAACTGAAAACAGAAGTTAATATCCCTATTTATGGATAGAAAAACGCAGTATCTGGAATATTGCCACTCGTGGTTCATACAGCGGAGTTTGCGCTCGAAACAGCGCAGCCGAAACGAGTTTTGGGGATTTTTAAAAGCGGAAAGTGCATACGAACGTGTTGGAGTGCCGGGCGGCTGCTATTGTTACAAATAATAATGTGCTCTCTGTTTGTTCGAGTGAAGGACCGGTGATGTCATCGAAAATTGGGATTCAGATGCTACAATCGATTGCACATAAAGAGGTGTACGATTATTAATAAAATGTACATTACATTATGTAATTTTTTCATATAAATACTGGAACATACTGGACAATTTTAGCCGAGTTGCAGTTTATGTTTCTGAATACAGTGTGGCGACGCACGACGCGCGCCACTATGATTAGTACCTACTCACATCGGTGTCGAACCCGCTATGGAAATTTTCCTGCGACTTCGTATATATACGAGTTCCAAACATCCATAGTTGGACCAGGACATCTGGTCACCAGGCACAACACCCCGCCTGGTGGAAGATCTTCCCTTTTCCCTTTCATACAACAGGCGTTACGTCATCCATGTCATCACATAACGCGTTCCTACAACTGTATGTTAGAGCTTGGTTTGTTTATATATAACCATGCAATGATTTTTTTTGCTTAATATCACTTCGGCCTTGCGCTGTGTTCTCATTTTAAAATATTTTATACACACCCACAGATAGTGTACAATAAAACTGAAGCAATGCGTAAAAACATTATATTATTTTCCCGCACAAAAGATTTCGTTTCACGCAAATTTTTGCGTGAGTTTCGGAGAAATATCACGCGATTTCATAAATTCCGGGGGATTTCCTCCGAACATTCCCCCTGTCTCAACAGTACCTGGGCCATAAAACCGTGGTGGTTCGGTGCACATTACATACTCGGAGCCTACTACACGTACGCGTGGGTTTGAAACCAACAGACCTGAAAATAAAGGGGTTATTTCCGGACTTGGTTTTGTTTTTTACAAGTTTAAATACTTGTAGACGATTCACGCATTTTTTACCCCCGACCGATCGAGGGCGTGTTAAAAGTTTGACACGTTTGTCTGTCGGTTTGTTTGTTTTGTTTGTTTGTCTGTGGCATCATAACAACAGATGGTCCGATTTGCACCCGGTTTTTTAATATAATAGAGAATTTAGTCGAGTGTTCTTAGGTAGGTCTGATAAAAATTGAAGCAGCGGTTTCCAAGATCTCGGAGTATCTTTGATGTCAGATGGGATCTCAGGAATGGTAATAGCGAGATGGTTCGAGTTTAAGCTCAAATATTCAGGTTCATGGTGCGTTTCCGACAACTGAAAACTTGACATTATTGGTGCAATTACTAGTCTTGATTGTTATTAAAAATCTGTTGATTCTAAGTTCAGTTCCATTCTTAATTATAAGAATATCATTAACCAAAAAACGCTAGGACAAACATCTTATGTATCTAATGAAAGATACATAAGATATTTGTTCTAATAATGAAATACTGATTAGTTAATTAAAAGACAAGAAATTTTGTTAAAATATAAATTATAAAACACTTGTTAAATATTTATGTTGCGCATTAAAAGTTAATTGAGCAAAACTACGCACTTTTTGTAATTTTAAATTTCCACTATTTTAAATTTTTAATAATACCCGAGAGTTCTCGTGTCCCGGGAAACCGAAAACCACGAGAAATAAGAAACCCTATTCATAATATCTGTTTCCCAAAAAAAAATGCTCTTTTTTATTTTTTTTATTTACTTCTTAACCCGCATTTGACCTCGATTTTGCCTGATCGTAAGCGACTATGAGATCGACGATGGTGCATGCGGGTCCAGTAAATGCCTATTCACTCTGGCCTTGAAGATCCCAAGGTTGTAGGTTTCGGGAAATACAGACGCCGGCAGGCTGTTCCATTCCTTAGCCGTTCGCATAATGAACGAAGAAGCAAATCGCTTCGTACGAGCAGATGGGATATCAACAACATAAGGATGGAACCCCTCCCCGCGCCTGGTAGTCCGAAGGCGGAACGGAGATGCTGGAATTAGGTCGTGCAATTCCGATGCGCACTTTCCGAAATGTATCCTATAAAATACCGATAGGCTTTTCTTTTCTAATTAAACAACAACTTCTACGATAGTGTTTCTCTCCAATGTTCAAATGAAGTTCTTATGTACCTATGCTTTGAGATAAATAGTAACGGTAGACCACAACTTCTATAAATAATCCTTCAAGTGCATTTTCATGTATTTTAGCTCTGTATTCTACTGTACCGGTAACGGTATGTACCGCTATTTCGGTATTCTTACAAATAAGCTTTTTGCAGGCGATAGATTCTAATGTCGCAAGTGGGGTTGGACAGTTCACACTCTGAGGCGGATCCAGTCCACATTCCGAGGCAAGCACTCGACTGGGATTTGCAGGCTCAAGGAGGCGTGGAAGACCCAAACAGACCTGGCGACGCAGTCTTGAATGAAGCGAAGGCTGCCGGTTTTACTTGGAGAGAAATCAAACGCGCAGCCACAGAGAGATCTATAGGTATTATTATGGAAAAACGTTATGTCTGCCTTTGCCCCGAAGTGCGGTTATAACTCCTAGGGCAAGAAGAAGAAGATTCTAATGTGCAAGATCGTTTCGAAGACCTTCTTACCTATTTCTGCTGCGGCTGGAGGGGTATAACAGAGCCAGCGTATTTACTGGTATATAGGCACTCCATCTTAGTCCTCGAGGTTAGCAACGTATCGGAAAACCCTCTAATAACAATACAGTGAGGTGAGATATGGGCGACGGTGACTACTTACTAACAGGTGGTTCGTTTGCTCGTCTGCTCTCCATAAACAATGAAAAAAAAAACTCGATCTTCCACTTCGGATGTCGGTCTATAGGGGGAGCGTATTTTATTTTAGCGTATCCCGTATATACAAGGTCCAATAAACCTATTCAATGACTACAGTTTACAGCGGGACTCTCCCCTGAAGCCAGCCAAGTAGACATTCTGCCTTACAGAAAGTTCCAAAACAATAAATCATTAAGTAAAAAGCTTAAGAACTCATGACACACTCGAGTTAACCTAAGACAATAATAAATCTAACGGCGACGGAGACGAGACGATCCGAAGACGACACGTCGTCATTTTATCTTGAGTAGACGTTGATTGATGGTCGTGCCGCGCCCGCGCCCGCCGCGCCGTGCTGTGCTGGCCTGAGCTCATTTATTACGGGAATGAATTAAACTCGTTTGTTTCGGGAATCCATTTGTTATCCCATGGAGCTCATGGTGTTGTCGAGAAATTTGCGAGATCTTGCTTATGGTTGTCTTAAGTTAAGGTATTGTGTATCCAACATAACACCTTACTTATCCCGTTGAATTCAGTTTGACAGTCACGTAACGAAAATTTTGACAACCGGGTCTCGAAAACCAAGCTCCATATACAATAACGCCACCACAGTATTTTAGGCTGCTGGGGGCAGAGCAGGCGCGCATAATGGGCGTGTTTCCTTACTAACTTAATTCTTTTCTCACGTAACGTTCGTGTATTGAATCCAATGTTACCTACATTTAGTTCTTGAAGATAATATTTATGCATGGTTCAAACGTGTCTCGTAACATTTGAGCATGCAAGAATCGCCTCTAAGGGTGACTTCATAAAACCTCTATTAAAAGCCCGTTTCTGTTTTACTAAACCATCGCCATCTCGTCTCTTTCTTGTTTCGCCAGGATCGACAGTGGCAAACCGAGGTTGAAGTTACAGCTACCGGAAGGCGGAGTCCTTAAGGAATGACTATCATGATTATCCTTAACCAAAGACATAATCTCCATACTCACTGGGGCCCCAGATTATTTTTTTATTGTATAAGGTGAGCAGACGAGCAAACGGGCCAACTGATGGTAAATGGTGCTGCTATCCTTAAGGATGTGTCCTTAAGGTCACAGATGGAGTGCCTCATTTGCCGGTAACTATGCCTGTTATAAGGTGGCTGGCAACGACTGGATGAGAAGAGCTGAAGCGCGCCCTGGGAGAGGCCTACGTCCAGCAGTGGACTAGAGTGGGCTGCTGGTGACGATGATGATGCCTGTTATTAAAGCAAAGATTCCAGAAGAAGTAGAAACAGTATTCCCACTTGTCCCTTCAGTAACGCTCCAAGGAAGGATACTAAACAAATGCTGGTCTCTGGCCGGGTGTCCGCACTGGCCGGCGCGCGCGATCCGTCAACGTCGTCGTGACGTCATACCCGCGAGATAAAACGCCATTTTGTAATATCTCCTTAGATTTATGATGCCCCGGCGCCGCCACACACTTTACTCGATTATTTAACGCCCCGCGCCCTTTGTAATCTTTCCATAAGATTCACTTACTTAGAAAATAACAAGTTTTAGTCTATTTCTTAATAGTACTTATACTATACTCCATTATGGAGAGTAGAGTAGTATTGCCTTCAGTGTAACTATGAACTATCTCGGCAACTTTGGTTCTCCGACAGATCTTCGCAACAGCAATATGTACTTCTTTGATACATGTAGTAAAGACTCGAACAAACACATACAAATGTACACACCCTTTCACTCTCTTCTACACAAACATGCTCACACACATTTCCAATAAACACATCCATATACACACACACCAAAACTTATTTCTCCCTATAAGCTTTATTTTAAAATAGGGAATCTGTAATTGGTAGTATGTTTTATTAATGGACATTATTGTTTTTAAATTTAAGTGCTGTGGATTCTGTAATAAATAAATAAAAAAACATAAAATAAAATAAAATCTAAGTCGTATTCCTCATTGCCGAGGGTCGTGATCATTCTAAGGAATTAATCACATAGAACGAACCTCTTGGCAGATTTAATGGGGCGGTTTGCCATTGCCTGCCCCATTTCACACACTGGTTATCTCAGTGTGCACGTTTCCTTACGATGTTTTCCTTTACAGAGCAGTCGGTAAATGTACGTAAGCTTTCGAACATTCCGAAAAACTCATTGGTACACGACATTGCAAGGTTTCGAACTCGGAGCTCCCGCATGGGAGTCCGACGTCCTAGCCACGACGCACGATGGGGCCGATGTTAGAAAGGCTTTGGTCATAAATGATTTTTACAAAATTGAGGGTACATTGACAAATTCTTCTTAGTAAATAGTATAGATACAGAAATCGCTTGTTTAATGTTACAGCAGACATATTATGTCTTAATTCGTCTCTATTTACTATATTTAGACTTCAAATGCTATAAAATAATATTGACCAACAATCTGTTATAATGGCCCCAACGTGCGACGCCACCGACGCTCTTATATAAGGTCCTTTTTAATTAGTAGCAAATATTTGGAGGGGGGATGTGCTGGTCATTTGTACCACTTTACACAAAAAAATAACCATATTACTTGTATGAAAAATTTCCATACTAAATAAAAATAAACTCCAATATTTTGCGCCTTGGTGGCATAAACTCATCCATGTCGTTATGAATAAAACGAGTTTCATTCATACTTCTTATTTCAGTATTAGAATAGCAATAATCCATTCATATGTAGAATTTTTAAACAAAGAATTTTGTGGTTTTTTCGAAACAAAAATATTTTTTTGCCCTTTCGTTGTTATAATCTATAGATGACAAGCCTAGAAATATTTGCCGCTAATAAAATAGGGCCTTATATGTACTTCTACTGAGAAAAAAAAAAGTTGATTCTTCATAAAATAACATCAAGTAAATTGAAGCACGATCATTCGGAACCTCGGCTTAAAAGCATAATAAGGGGTCGTTACACAAATACCGCTTAAAAGCGTAATTATAATTAATTTCGATTTCGCATGTAAGTACACCCCGTCAGCTGTAAATAACTCGACACCCTGACTGACAGTACGGCATGCACAGGGCTTGATTAATGATAATGACTACCTACGTGTGCCCTGCCTTTATCATTACAAGTTATTCTCACTCGATTTCAAGAAAACATACTGAAAAATGAAAAAGTTTATTTGCTCAAATGCAAGGCACAATAATTTTGACCCCCGACTTTATATCTTATCTTATGAAAGGGGGCCGGCAACAACCCCAGCGGCACTTCGAACCTTGAGGATCTTTTGTGCCTACCTCATTTTACACACTGGTCATCTCAGTGTGCAGGTTTCTTCACCGTTAGAGCAGTCGGTAAATGTACGTAGGTCTTCGAAATATACGAAAAACTCATTGGTACATGGCACTGCACGGTTTCGAACCCGGACCACCAGCATGGGAGTCCGGAGTTCTAGCCACTAGGTCACCGACCTTACACCACGCTCTTGACCCCCGACTTTACTCGGAGGCGACTACCTCGAGGGATCCTTTCAGGGTCCGCCTATACTCACGACTAGGTTTCATTAAAAAGTCGCCAGATATATTCACTTCGGCGTTGATGTGTTCAGGCAGTATTTATAGAAGAGCCAGTACTTACTAAGCTCGTGTGCTCCATCTTCGCCTCATCGTCCCTTACCACCAGGTGAGATTGAGGTTAAACGCGGGTTAATTTAAACGTTGTTTATCGTGAAAATAAGAATAGAATAGGAGTGATTTATTCGCAGGTTAAACAGTACAAAATAGAAATTATATATACCCATAAAGTAACAACACAAAGGAATGAAAAAAAAGATGATAAAAGTACCCAAGTAGTTTTATGGTATTGTAGAGCACCTGTAAAGGGCATAGAGAAACACCAACATAATTTTATGATTTTTTCAGATAAGTTACAATTTGATTGATTAGTCTTTAAGTATCATATTACCAGCTCTATAAGTAGTACTCTACCATCATAAATCATAACTTATTCTCCCAAATAAAGTAGCTACGATAAAAGATACCATTTACCATGAATAAGGACCAAGGCTCATTATTTTTAATCTGAATGAAGGAGAGCCATTCAGTTGGCTTTTGCCTAATGATGTACGAAAGTAGGAAATGATTATCTCTGGGAAAATGATAAATTATTATGCTTATGTTTCCTGTTCGCTCAGGAAATGGTTGGTTTATGAGACGAGAACAAAACAATACGAACATGATAATAGTGGTTTATGCAAAGACAAGAGTCTTTAACCAGTGCGTCCTACCAGTAATGACCTACGGAGCCGAAACGTGGACACTGACGGTGCGACTGGTTCACAAACTGAAAGTCGCTCAGCGTGCTATGGAAAGGGCTATGCTCGGAGTATCTCTGTTGGATCGAATCCGAAATGAGGAGATCCGGCATAGAACAAAAGTTATCGACATAGCTCATAAGATTAGCACGCTGAAGTGGCAGTGGGCCGGTCACATCTGTCGCAGAACCGACAACCGCTGTGGTAGAAGAGTTCTAGAGTGGAGACCGCGTTTGGGCAAACGTAGTGTGGGACGCCCCCTGCTAGATGGAGTGACAATCTACGCAAGGGGCTGGCAGCGAGTGGATGAGAAGAGCCGAAGATCGGGCTCAATGGCGCGCCCTGGGAGAGGCCTTGTCCAGCAGTGGACTAGAGTAGGCTGCTGCTGATGATGATGATGATGCAACGGCTATCTTTCGAGTGTTAAAATCGCCATTACGTGAGTTGCACACAATACTTTTTCTACGACCATGAAATTTATTACCAGAAAATACAAACCAACAGAGTCCCCATAGCAGTTCGTTAAAGTTCCGTCGACAAAACAAAGCGAGATCCGTCCGATTTCTCGTCTCCATTGCCACTTTAGTAATTACATATATGATAATAAACTAGTCAATATTTCGTCGATCACTGTTATTAATTAATATTCATTCAGATGCAATATGTTTGCATCTGAATGAATGAAAGATATAAAAATATTCCGCGTCAGCTTGGCATGATATGCTATTGGTAATTGTGAAAACCGTTTGACGTCTTGTCGACATCGTGCATGAGTTGAGTGAAATTTCTTGTAGGCAGTGCCATAAAACAATGAAAAATTTACATAATACAACCGAAAACTGATATTTAATATTTCATTAAAACACTATTTTCACACGACCATGATGAATGAATTTCTTTATATTATTGATTGTGGTTTCTTTATGAACAAATTACGAAATAAAGTAGAAAAACAAGTTACTAATCTTACGAATCTCACTAATATTATAATTATGCCTACCTGAAAGTGTGTTGAATCCATAATATTACACTTTTTCGAAATCTGGAGTTGAATTACCTATATGTTTTTTATCGTGTTGAGAATCAAAAAAAAACATGGACAATAATTTAGCGTGGTGGATTAGATTAAGCTACCCCCGATCCTATTTTCTTTCCTGTTCTTCCTGTAACTTCTTTATTATTTCTTCTATATTTAAGATCTATCCTAAAGTGTTCTCTCTAAAAAAGATTTAAGGCTTTTTCAGCTCCCGTAATTTGAGCTCCAGTTTCTGCCGTTAAATATTTTTATTTCAAAAGCTCTTCATTTAAAAATGTCGCAGTTACATTATGTAAGCGGCACAGTACCGACTCGTCCGCTGAATACTAATTAAGTAGCCCGTTGCTTTATGATAGTGTAAGGGCTGCTGCATACGAGTACATAGCTTTTTAGTCGTTTTTCTCATTGGTCGTGGTCATTCTATGGATTTAAAAAGCATTTTTGTAAAACTAAATTTTCCTCTAAATTACTAGTTTACCGACCCACTATAAGCATCTAAAGAATACTATTTTAGCGACTAAATATTGTCAAAACAAGAAAGAAAAGATATAGAATATAACCTCTTTCTCGATATCATTTCCTCTGCCCGAAGGTTGCCTGGAAGAGATCGCTCTTAGCGATAAGGCCGCCTAAATTGTATTTCACTATTTTCTTTTCTATCTCATGTTTATTATTTTATATTTGTGCAATAAAGTGTATTTTACTTTTACTTACTTTAACCTCGGCATCGTAATTTCAGCCTTCAGAGGTCGAAAATTCAGATTTTCGACCCGAGTCATTGACCCTCTAAGTTTAGTGACCTTTCCCCCCTTACTTCTCACGCTCAGGCAAGCATATACAAATAGTTTTTTCTGGGTTGTTATAAAAAATACCTAACGAAGGCTAGCGCAGCTTGCTGCGGTCGCTACGCCTATTTGCCGCCCTAGCCTTCAACCTAACCCATCCGTGTCGGTTTCGCTCCGACATGCAAGTTAGCTTGCAGGCAAGAATGTGCAAGCAGCTTTTTCTGGGTTATTATAAATCCGTCGCTCACAATCTGTCGGTAAATATAGGTAAACCGCTTAACTATGGGGTCGCCTGCGCGACAAGACGTCCCGCCCCGCGCCCCTCTTGGCGCGCAGGCGACCCCATAGGTAAGCGGTAATTTAGAGGTTAATTTATTAAACGAAACGCTAATTTAAAAAAAAGTTGTTCTTTTCTTGATGGTTAATTCGTAACAATCAGTTGGCGTTCATTAGAAGCCTTATTATTTTCTCGTCGCTCACGCATTAACAAGGATGTTAGGTTGCTGTCGTCAAATAAAATTCCGGTTGCTTGGTTTATAATTTCCCATTTAAAAACATATATAAACGTAACCACTTTCTTCGCATATTTAATGGGATGTTTTACTATTGCCTTCACCATTTAACACTGGTTATCTCAGGTTTTCCTTCCCTGTTAGAACAGTAGATAAATAAACGTAATTATATCGAAAAACACCCGATAGGTAACTCATTGATACATATGGCTTTTGCCTGGTTTCGAATCTGGGCCTCTAAGTCGGATGTCCTCCGACTAGTTTCGGCCATAGTCACAGGGAATGCAAAGCACCTGTCGACACGATGGCGGCGGCGGTTCGCCTCGCACTTTCAACTTGCATCAGTGAGTAAACAGTATTCAAAATGTCTCACAGCTCCGTCCTCTCCATGTACCAGCCTTAACAGTGTTGCTAGTTTATTAAAGGCCGTGTAGACACGACACTGCGCTTCGAGCGGCCAATTTTCGAAGCGACAAAATGTATTTATTGTTGTAAGCCCCGGACTAGAGGTCGTCTCGTTTGCAATCAACTGAGAATTTTGTCTAAGTCCTTTGTGCTAGTGATTTATTTTCTTACTGTGATGGACAAAAAGAAATCACACGGAGCCAAGTCAGGACTGTCGGGGGGATGTGGCAGCAATTGCACGTCCGAATGGGTTAAAAAGACCATGGTTCTGGCGGCCGTGAAAAATTATACCACGCGTTCCGCTCCTCGGACGATCGTCACTCAGGTCCTGGAAGGCTTGCAGCAGGCAAACCTCGCTATACCATTGGCTATTAACAGTTCTTCAATCTTCTAGTGGAATTACGGGTACAGGCCCACTACGACGGAAAAAAACGGCAACAACTGGCTAATCCAGGTTAAGAAAATTAAACCCGTACTTTTCGCTAAAGTTTTCGCTCAAGAATAATTCAAGAAAAGTAAAGAGTCCATGAGTTTTGTGTGAAAACTTGCCAAGTTAGGGATTTATTTAAACAACGTTACCTATATATTTCTGTAGGTAATTTTGAAGGAACGTTAATAATTTAACTTGGCATCCAGTCAGATGTCCATTCTTTTAACGGCGAAGCCGACAGGCTTCATAGAATAGTTCAAAAGCACACACGACCGAGATCCTCCCATTGCTAATATAATAACCGGGGCAAAATCAACGGTGTCACAGCAACAATGGCCGAAACGGGTTTGCGTTAACCCTCATTGTTCCGATACAATGGACATCTTGTATAGCGAGTAAATTGTGGTCGATGAGGCCGAATGTAATCGGCAGGCAGCGGGCGGCGGGTTGAGTTATACGCTGCGTATGCGCGCTGGGGGAAAATGGCAACCGGACACAGCTAGCTATCGTCTTCATTAAAATACATGCTATCACTTTCTAAGCCATAGGCTCTAGGTAGAGATGACACGAGACTATGTTTTAGTACTTATATATAACACACATATACTAGTCATGCAGTCACACACCCACACACGCACCCACACACGCACCCTCGCTCTCACCCTCAACAAACACCCACCCCCACACACCTTTCCACACCCCCACACCAATACGCACACATACACACACACTTTCACTTTTTTTTTCCTTTATAAATCAAATTGTACCTATGTAGGTACAATTGGATTTAGGCACTTCTATGTAGAAGTGCACAGGGCGTAAATCCCGCGACACAGGGCTTCCTTGATTTAGAGCATCAACCACTTTTGTATTAATTTAAGTTGCAAAATAAATATATTTTTATTTTTATTTGTATTATAAATATAATCAATTTAAAAATATTTTATATAAGGTAATGGGTATAATGAATCTATATAATAATCATACAGACACTGTTTTACCTGTGTACCTGAAGGTAACTGCAACACAGCGGCCTCCCGCGGGACAGGCCCGCTCTAGTGCGGGACAGCCAAAAAGCATTGTAGAATTAAGCTTGCCTGAATATAAAATGCTATTACAAATTGACTGACTTCCTCACTGATAAGCTGTGACATCATCAAAATTAAATTAAAGTTGACATTTATATTGCTTGCTTATCGTATGGTTAGTGGCCAACCTATTTGTCAAGAGTTTTTCAAGCCGCCCGTAGGCCTCTGACATGGCTTAACGACTGCTGTCGAACGACAACAACCTGGACCGATTGCTTAACGTGCTTTCCGAGGCACGAAGGAGCTCAGATGAAATATGCCACTAGCGGTCACCCATCCAGGTACCGACCGCGCCAACGTCGCTTAACCTGCACGATCACTTTCGGACCATGCTCGCAACTAGGCTACGAGCTCCTAAAATAACAGCATAAGAAGTACAGAAAGGAGAATAATAATAGGATAATATATAATTTAATACATATAAGTATTTACTAATATATGTAAATGAATTTTTACAGATAATAGATAAAAAAAATTCATATAGGACAATGTACCTATAATAAACATTCTGTGTAGCAAATATTACTATATATTTTACTTCATTATTTCCTCTTGTACCTGTATCTTTTCACGGTACTGGCAACCCACCAAATGAATCAGAACAGAAATACCATAAATACTTGACGTAATGAAAGCTCCCTAACTAAGCTTCAGCTTTTCAATTTAATTTCAGTTTTACCTGAAGGAATATTCTTCAGCAACATCTTATTAAGGCAGCGACGCGCAGCGCCCTGTGACTTGCCAAGCGAATATAACTCTTAATTACCACATTTTAAGGGCTCTAGCGGACGTTTTTTGCACGGGCTCTCTGGCGGCGCGCCGCCACGAGTGCACTGCACTTGAGATGGGGTGTGGAGCAAGTTATAAATGAGGGCGATCGAGATGATGACATTTGTGTAATTATTGGGTAGTCAACCGATTTCTTGTAAAATATGATAGAATAACTAGTGGCTAGGACGCCGGACTCCCGTGCGGTCCGGGCCCGGGAGGTCCGAGTTCGAAACGAGTTTTTCGGATTTTTTCGAAGACTTACGTACATTTACCGACTGCTCTAACGGTGAAGGAAAACATCGTGAGGAAACCTGCATGTCTTAGGAAATTAAAAGTTACCGAAGGCGTGTGAAATCCACCAATCAGCACTGGCCCCGCTCGGCGGATCATGGATCAAGGGGGGTACGCCCCCTTGTGCAAGAGGAGGCCTGTGTGCCCCTACAGTGGGGACATTAATAGGCTGATGATGATGTTAGAAACTGTATTATCAGTTTTAGTAATTGAGCAGCTTTTCAAATAGCAGCTTTAAATTAGTTTCCATCAATGACCAAGGTCAAGTTCCATATCTTTCAATATATTTGGGTAGCTGAGCTAGTAGAGTAAAAATCTAGACATTAATAAGTTGGGTTAAATATGTACTTATTTATAAAAAAACATTTTAAAATTGTCAAAGGAGTCGATAATTAAATTCAACAAAACATGTAGGTAGCTAATAGAGCGCTCTACATTTAAAATTAACACATTCTTTACAGTCTATCCGTCAGTTGCATGGAATGTTCTTAAAGTTAATTAAGTTCGTTACGCAGTGCCGGATTAAGCGACTTGAATGCCCTAAGCAATTCAAAACTGCGGTGGCCCCTTCTCTTCCGTAAGTACCACAAACCTTTCATTATTTGGTCACGTGAAAAGAGTGTTCCCCAAGAAAAACACATGATGGATTAGTTTAGAAAGCTAGGGCAGGAGGGAGCGAAGCGAGCTCGAAATTTTGGCGCAGAGCTGACACAGATAATACTCATTTTAACACCATCGGGACACCAGGAACTCTTGGTTACGTCATGCTTTTACAATAACTTAAAATTTAAAACAATTCATGCCAACCACAAACATAACTGGACCGGAACGAACAGATCAGCCTATTTACATAGAAAAAAATTAGGCTAAAAAAATAAGATTGTAAAAAAAAAGATTGTAGCAGCTGTAAAGGGGCTTTGTCATTTATCTAAATGAATAATATCGTATTAGAAGGCTAGGGCGAACGAGCGAAGTGAGCTTGAATTTTCGGAACAGATTAGACACAGATGGTGGATAAGGTAAGAAGGCTAGGACGGGAGTGAACGAAGTGAACTCGAAATTTCGGCGCGGATCCGACACTGATGATGAATTAGATAAGAATGCTAGGGCGAGAGCGAGCGAGGCGAGCTCTGAATTTCGGCGCCCGTGACACCCTGGGACCGCGGTTGAGGGGCAACGCTAACACGACTTGGATGTGAACCCGAGACGTGATGCCCTAAGCAACTGCTTATTTAGCTTATTGGTTAATCCGGCACTGTCGTTAAGTTATCCCTTTCTACGCCATAGCTCTAGATAGAGATTACACGAGACTTAAGGAAGCCTTAACAAGTACATTTCTTGCAATTCGCGATAAATGCCCTGTTTAACACTTTGAAAGACGATTTATTGCAATGTTTTCAACACTGCTACGTCTTGTTGCTTAAGCCAAAGTGTTGCTTGAAAAAGGAAGGTTTCCTTGAGATGCCTTCGCGGACATTTTAAGCTTGCATTTATGTTAGTTTATTTTTCAAGTGTTGCTTAATTTTTCTGTTTGTTTTTGTATCTTTTATTCATTTCAGTGTTACTGCACTAGTGCATCAAGGTGACTAAATTACCTTAATACTCGTATCTGTGGAGACTGTGAAACCAGAGGTCCATTAGGTCTAATTTCTAATTGAATAAACCAACCAATGTTTGCACGCCAGTTATGTCAGAATGTAAGGAACTTAATCTATATTAATGTATATACACACATTATAACTACAAACAAATAAATATTTGAATTTGAATAAGTTGACTACTGGTCACTTCAACATTTTTCGAATATCATGACCTGGTAATGGAGAAAGTCGATGCTTACTTACCTATCTAAAAAGAGCGTCGGTGGCACAGTGGCTAGGGCACCGGACTCCCGTGCGGGAGGTCCGGGTTCGAAACCGTGCAGTGCCATGTACCAATGAGTTTTTCGTATTTTTCGAAGACTTACGTACATTTACCGACTGCTCTAACGATGAAGGAAAACATCGCGAGGAAACCTGCACACTGAAATGACTAGTGTGTAAAATGGGGTAGGCACAAAAGATCCTCAAGGGTCGAAGTGCCGCTGGGTTATTCCCGGCCCCCTATCATAAGATAAGATACCTATCCAAAACTGAATAAATTTACTTCTAAATCTGGCTCTAAAGTCTAAATACATACAAAACGAATGTGAGCTTTCATACCCGCTTATTAAACCTACCTTTTCGTGGTCAAATTGTTTTTATGTTACTGGGAATCATTAAACCTTCTAAAGTGAAGAACTATACTTTTTCCCTAAAACGTACCTCACAGTTTTAGCTCTCAATCAGTTAGTTCCACGGTTTAGTTTGCCACTAACACGGTGCCCCGTTGAATTCGGTTCGCAGACAATAGTGCGTAATGTATGCAGAGCTTGATAACCGATCAGCTTTACATAACTCAGGGTGGATGTGTGTCGCGTTTAATTATATTATAGGTACAAGATTACGTAGGCGTTAATAAGGAGATAGGCACCAAATGTGCCATGTGAAATTCGGTTTGAAATAGTATACATACACAGACTAAATATAAATAAATAAAAGGAATAAAAAACATATTATAGAAGCATTTGAAATGTGGTGCTGGAGAATGGTTAGCTGGATGGAGAAATGGACGAATGTAGAAGTGTTGCATATGTCAAAGGAAAAAAAGAGAATAATGGAAACTAAATAATAATAAATAAACGAAACACACTATAGGAAACCGTAGTGTATAGTTTTACCGCTGGTGACTGGGTAGATAGCGTCGCAAGAACTGGCCCAGTCTTCTACAATCAGCTCCTTTGTTGGTTCAAGCTTGTTTCTGTGATGATGGTTGTAAAATAGATAAAATACAATAAGGTCTAGACTCACTCAGATTCCAGGAGCTGGGAACGATCTTGGATGGAGTTCACTTGGTGTTTCACAGTCCAATTCACAGTAAAATGTTCATTATAACTATTAGTTTTTCATTAGTTGTGTACCGGTCGCGAATGTTTGGTATGTTGTTTCTTTTATTAAGGCAAAGGGAACTGAGCACACTGAACTGAACACCCATGTCTGATGTAAACAACTCTTCAATTCTTCATTAAAATGCTTGTGTGACACATTTCAATGCTATCTAGGAGAATCTTCCACGCTTCTGCACCATCCGAACCAAAGAAGAAGGTGTCCCGGGTGCAGTATGACTCTTCAAAAACCAGCCAAGTACGGATCGGGCTGCAGAGTCTTATTTGACTTTGTTTCACTGTCCCACACATTAATCACGTTTTGTAGACGTTCTTCGAATATAAAACACCATTCTTACTTGAAAAGCACTACTGTAAAACAATTGGCAAGACAACGAAAAAAAAGCGCGGGATGTTTGATTTTAGGAAGTGTCAAAAAGCTTTCCATTTTTTTTAATACTGTAGTTGATGGCGCTGCTCCATGCCTTTTGACCACTCCGATTTGGCCGTTTGCCCCAAAGTTAAAAAAGGGAAGGAAATAAACATACGTGATTTATAAATGTGTGATAGAGAGGTGTGTACTAAATAAAGCCGAGCATATACCGATTTAAAATAATAAAAATCATCCGTGCCAGATCCGATTGACGCCAAATTCAAACATCCCGCCTCCCGAGAAAGAGAAACCGCATAGGTAACCCGACCTATCAGCACGTGACCGAATATAGTTTCCATCGCAGTTGGTAAGTTGTTATTTAATATTAAACAGTGATTGTTTGTATGTGGGCTTCTGTATTGTTTTTACATAAATATTTATTATATGTATATGTCAGATCTGAGGGTAAGAGCATAGATGGCCGCCCGCTATCATTCTCCGGGTTGTCCTCACCCTGTGGTACCATTTTTGCTTTAAAAAAACAGCGAAATATAATTTAATAACTATATTGACGCAATCAACTTATTTTAGAGTTATTTAACAGCAATAGGCTACTGTCCTATCCCTCAACGGTAACCGGTCTCTGATTAATCATTTTAACCGCAACCATTAGCTTCCGGAGTAACCTTAACTTTAACCAGTTACTGCTCAGCCAGCTGGCAGCAACTAGTCGCGGTCCAGTCACCTCGATAGCAACCACTAGTCACCGGTTAGACATTCAATAGTAACCGGCCATACGAGAGTCCCTTGATAGCAACCAGTTACGGTTAATCATTCGGAAATGCAATATTCTCGAATAAAATATCAAGTCCGACTGCCTCGTTGCCTCGTCGACGAGTCGCAAGAGAATGAACCCACATGGGGTCGGGCGCCCGCTTTTATAGAGGCCAGGTAGTGGCGGGCGGCATGACGTGGTATCGGCTGTTCCTGCGTGTTTGCTTCGTCGCAAGCGCAGATGGGCATTGCACGTGCACTATGACGTCACTTGTTGTTTGCGCTGACATATAAGTTCCCCAAATGTTCCCCTGTTTACTATTGTTTCGTCCGTCCATATGTACGTATGTGCCGTTTTATGTTTGTTGTAGGTGGAGTTTCCGGACAATCTTGACAAAATGTGCAAAATTCTAAATTTCGATAAACCAAGTCATAACCGGTCACATTCACGATGTATCCTCCCTTACAACGTGAATTGGCGGAATTATTGTGCCTTAAAACACAACACCAAGGGCAAATAATTAAAAAAAAGTTGTTATTTATCTTGATGTTTCTTCTGAGCATAATGCCCCCCACATATCAAAATATCAACCTCTAGACTGAAGTAGAAGTAATCGTCGGCAAGGTGTAAACCCCGGTAATAACCCGCTAAATTCTCAGGTAAGTTGAAACTAGGTAAGTTATGTGTTATTTTTCCCAACACTGTAGCCGAAGTTACTAGCCCAGGTTGATGAAAAAACGTGAAGTAATGGTTAGGTTGACACCACCTCTGCAATTGCTAACTGGAATACCGCTTAAACCAGTTACCGTCATCACATTAGACCTAAACCGCCTCAGACCTAATAGCTGTAGAGAGCAAAACCGTTCGTTGATAATTGTTGTTAGGATGAACCGCATGAGATGTCTAACCCGCACCATTATTGTCCGAAACAGGGACATTTACCCTACCCGTACCACCAATAGGGACGTTTACCCTATTGAAATTACCAACTGGTGCATTTACCCTAGGTGGGTATGTAGTAGGTACAGAACAGAACAGAACATAGTGAAAACCTACTTTGGGTATTTTCACTCACTTCTAACGTACGGCATTGACTTATGGGCGCGTGCGGCCGATAGAGACCGACCGTTCATGATCCAAAAGCGTGTAATTAGAAGAATGACCCGTGTGCCCGCGGACACGCCGGCTCGTGATTTATTTGTAAAATTTCGTATCCTGACCGTTCCATGTCTGTACATACTCGAAGTAAGTAAATATGTAAGACAGAACTTACACGACTACCGCACTAAAAAATGGGTGGGCGGGAGACCGACCAAGGCGCGACAGCAGGGTCTCGAAACAATCAGCAGCCGACTGCAAAAGACTGGCCTGTCCACGCACGTCGCCGGCCCGACAATATACAACAAAATACCTGACCTAATCAGAGATGCCTCAACGTACGACGTCTTCATTTATAAATTAAAGAAATGGTTAATCCAGAAGGCCTTTTACTCTGTAAAGGAGTTCCTCGAGCAATGAATAGACAATTGATTGTTTAATTTATTAGTTGACATACATTGCTTACTTTAAGTAAGGATTTTATTTTACACTTAATTGACCTTGTATGTAATAATGATTATTTAAATTTCATTGAATGAATTGTAATTGATTTTAATTTAATTTAATTTTACTTATTTATTTAATTTTCACATGTGTGACATTGAAATTGTAAATATGGATGATGTATGATTAATACAAAATAAATAAATGATAAATGATAAATGATACATTTACCCTACTGTCCGAATTCATATTAGGTATAGGGCGCCTCACTTCCACTACCGGTAGTGGTAGGTGGGGCAGTCTGCTGAGGTTTTGGATCAAAATGGATTAGGTAGTGGTGCTTGTCCTAACCACATTTAGAGCAAGTCCACTTTGACTGACATTCATTTATGTGGTGGGTATTAAGACACCTGAAACAAAGCCTACTTTCCTTAACATGCTCCTGACTAAGACTTACCCGCAAATGAAAAACTTTTCCCATTTTGCCAAAGTGTGGTTACCCTTTTTGCACATACTACAAACCGGCATAGTATTATTAGTAGTTTGAAACGATGCATGCTCCCTAGACGTGGAACCACGATCCGATTTGCCCTGGTTCCGGGGCTCTGGACCTGCACTTGTTTCTAATATCCGAACTTCACACTCTAAGAACTTTATCAAATCATCAAAAGTTGGAACCTCGTGGTCCGGTCCACAAACTTTTGCTCAAACTGTTTCTTTAAATCATTATCAAGTTTCTGAAAGTTAATACAAAATAGTAAATATGACCAAGATTTTACTGGAAACCCAAACCTTTTCCAATGCTTGTGTATTTTCTAATAAAATATTTAGAAGTGACTTAATGGAATTTAATCCTTTGTTAACATTTAGATACTTCCTTTATTAAATATTTAAGTAAATATATTCAAATGTTCAATATAAATCTCTAACTTAGCGTTTCTTGTGTTGTTTACATGTCTTCTTGTTTGTATATCTATATATTTCTGTGTTGTCCTCGTCCATAAATGTTTGTGTTGTTTTGTTTTAGATGGTGCCGGTCAACTTTACACTCTCAACACAAAGAAGTCACAAAATTTAAACCAAAAAATAACCGGCCAATTCACTTTTCGTGTTTTGTCTAATACGCGACATTGGCGGAATTATTGTGCCTTCACCACAATAAAGGCCATTTAAAAAAAACCATGAGTTACACTAAGTAAATTGCGTAGTAGCCTATCTGCCAGCAATTGTTTGCTGCCATATCTCAGTGTAATTAATTAATTACAAGTTATCTTGTCTCGTAATGTGTCGCATTAATTTAAAATAAATAAATAAATTATTTCAAGCGCAATTGAGTAATTATCCCTACTATAGGTAGATGTTTAATTAATGTTTTGGGTTCACCCACTAGTGAACCTACCAAATATTTAGTATAATTTTTCAGTATTTGTTAATGTTAAATCTCGTCGGACAAGAGCTTCAAACATTTCATAAAAGAATTATATTCATCCAGTTTACCAGAGAATGTTGGGACAGGCAACTTTGGTACATACCACCTTTTAGGTTCCGAAACCGCTGTACTGAAGTTGGATGTCTGCTCACTATTGGTTTGAAATATTTCTGCATATTTCTGTTTAACATCATAATACATTTGATATTTTTTTAGAATTTTCTGTTAATTCCTTCACAGAATCTAGGTCTGTTTCAACAATTTGGGAACTAATTTCCACATGAACAAATGTAAATAAATGGTAAACATTTTCAAAATCAGTATACCGAGCCTTAAACTGATTTTTCTCACTTTCTGAAGTGAGCTGTGACTGGCAAAGATCATAAATTAAATCTACATTGAGCAAGGCTAGGTCATATTTCACCTTGTTCATTTACTTTTAGGTACTTTAGGAGGTATATTTGCAACAATTATTTACCTATTCAAAAATCCTAAAATCCAAAACCATACAAATTCGTAAATTATAATTCTCCCCAGGCACAATTTTACACAATAATTAATAATATTGAAACAATATTACAAATCAACAAGTAACCGAGCATAAAAATTAAAAACAAGAATTTATCCAATTCACTGAGAATAGAACCCATGTTCTCTGAATGGCAGAATGAACTCTTAACCGCTGAGCTATAAGTCTTCTCACTGTAGTGATGAAATAACATCCACTTTCCTAAAACCGATACTGTGAAACCATTTTACAAACCAAGTAAATAAACTGAGCCAAGTCACCCATGTATTGTCAATATAAAAATATTACCAAATAACCGATTTTCAATACCTAACTTGTCGCCAACCAGATCCGCTAGATGGCTGCACAAGGTTACGACAGAAAACGACCGCCTTTTCTGGGTGTTGGTATAAAGTTTGTGATGAAATGAATGTTTTATAAATACAATATGGGGACATAAATATGTGATTTTTTATAAGTTTAACCGAGTTGTATGTGTAGTATATAGTAATGTATTACCGACTTTGTCGTCGTAAATACCTATAAACCGCCAAGGTAGTTACGAACGGCAAACCAAAATTCAATGTTATTGTTACGACTTAAAACCAACACAGGGGCACTGAATCCGTTTGAATATCCGAAATCGAAGGACCATATGATAAGTTTTACCGCTAGTGACTGGGTAGCGTCGCAAGAGCTGGCCCAGTCTTTTACGATCAGCTCCTTTGTTGGTTCAAGCGTAGGTCTGTGATGATAAGTGTAAAATAGATAAAAATACAATAAACCCTAGACTCACTCAGATGCTAGGAGCTGGGAACGATCTTAGATACTTCACTTCACTTTTTTAGAGTTCACTTGGTGTTTCACAGTCCAATTCACAGTAAAATGTTCATTATATTAGTTTTTCATAAGTCGCGTACCCGGCGCGAAAGTTTGGTTTTAGGAAGTGTCAAAAGTTTTCCATTAATTTTTCATACTGTAGTTGGTGGCGTGGCTCCATGCCTTTTGGCCGCTCCGATTTGGCCGAATGCCAAAGTTAAAAGATGGAGGGAAATAAACATACGTGATTTACAAATGTGTTATAGAGATGTGTGTATTAAATAAGCCGAGCATATACCGATTTAAAATAATATCCGATCCGATTGACGCCAAAATCAAACACGTAGAGCTAATTGTCCTGCCACATAATCAGACATAATGATTTCATTAAATCCATGATAGAAGGGATTTAAGGAAAACGACAGAGAGGTCGTTTGGATATATGGAGTTAAAGGATTGGAGCGGCAGTTCGCCGTACCAGGAGTTTAAGGATAAGGCGGTGGATAGAATCGGATGGAGACTGCTACAGCAACAGGAGCCTGCCCCTTAGTAGAAAAAGAAGACATAGACTTTCATGTTCATAATCCCCGAGGGATTACCTTCACTTCGGTCACAGGTAGTTCCCACTTGAAATAGACTTGTCTTTAAAGCAATGACTATTCGCTTCATTCTTTAAAGTCAATTTGTACAATTTGTAATTACAACAAAGTTGAATTAATCCCCAAAGCTTTTCCACTAAACATATCTTATACCTACTCCGTGAAGGAATTCTTTGATAAACAGGTACTATCAAAAAGATAACGATATTGACATATTAAGAATGGAATTTAAATATGTACCAACCCTTGGTACATTTACTTTCCATTCTTATTATCAAACCTTTTTCAGTATTTATTTAGACTTTTATATATATAAGACAAATAAAGTATAATGCCAACCCCATTGTACGCTAATCTAGTTACACCCGTGTCTTATTATTAAATATTTAATTGACGTTGATTTAACTACATAGTATTCTGGCCGCATCTGATAATGGTTCAGCCAGTTACCAGAATGTTATGAATTCTTTTTAGTTTTTGGTGAGGGTATCACCAAAAACAAAAAAAAACCTGTCAAGAAGGTGTCATTGTTTATTTGTAGTCTCGTTAAAGCACACACAAAAAATATCCACAGAAAATAAATAAAAAACATTAAAATATATACAAAGGCGGGCTTATCCGATATCTTCCAGCCAACCTTTGCCATTAGTAGTTTTATTAATGGAGTTCGCTATGAAATAGTGTCATTTAATTTCGCAATATGACTAGGGTTTAGTTTCAGGGTCAGGTATACCAAGGTACAAAACTGTATTGATACAATGTTATTTGACGAGCCGTATGAGAACTTGCTTTTTTTTACAGGCAACTTGATTTCAGAACCAGAAGGTGAATGCACCTTCCCTGCACAATGACGTAGGAAGATAAATGTCAGGCACTCATTGGGGTGTGGAAAGGGACGTACTCGTAACTTCCAAAAGTCTCACCTTACGCAGTGCCGGTTGATTTCCCAGTGGACATGTTGAGATGCGATACCTTCTTCACTCAACGCACGGTATAGGTAAGAATCGTAAGGCGTATCACTCGATGAGTTAGGATCAACGCAGACGATAGATTGTCCGCGAAGTCCGTGTGCTCCATCTTCGATCTCATCTGCACTTACTACCAGGTGGGATCGAGTTCAAACGCGGATTTAGTCGTAATAAAAATATAAAAAACTATGTTTTGTAGCGTTTGTCAAAACATCAATCGCGTATCATTGGCTTGTAAACACGCGGTTTTATCGTCCACCTTCCACCTTCTACCGGAACTATAAAGGGAATATTACGCCATAACGCCATAGAACTCGCGGGTCTGTGGTACAAATAATAAAATAACACCATATAGCTGTGGCAGGGCTGTCCAGCCCATTAAATTGTCGAAATATCGTACTAAATTGTTACCTACTTCATAATCAAACAGCTTATTTCCATCCCAATAGTTACTGGGATATATATGATAATTTGTAAGCTGAATAATCTTATTGAAAGTTGGTACAAAGAGTTATGCAAATAATTAAGTATGCGTGTATGTTAGCGTGTGTGTGTGGGGGGGGGGGGGGGGGGGGGGGGGTTTGGAAGGTGTGTGTGTGTGTGTGAGGGGGGGGGGGTTGAGCGTGAGATGGTGTGTGTGTATGGTGTGTGTGTGTGTGTGTGTGTGTGTGTGTGTGTGAGGGATGTTGTTGTTATATAATTGTTTGTACCAAAATTCGACTTGTATGAGAATATTCACCGAACGGACACTGTGCTTTTTCTTTTTCTTGGCAAGTCTACCAGGTTAACAAAAACTCCCTAGGGGTTGTTCATTATCTATAACTGAACAACTTTCACATATAGAGCCAACTCTGAAGTCACAAATAAAAAATCTGCTGTTTCAAACATTTCAGTCGTTTAATATGTATGAAACAGCTGATTTTTGGCTGCTGCCGTTTCTTTCTACCTTTTCATTTCTGAATGCAGGTAGCTGTTTTATTTTTAAACGAATTTCAATCTATTTTCATCACTATTGACCGTCAATTTATGAAATACATTTAATATTCGATACTTGTTAATCGACATCAAATCGGAACATCGATAAGTCGATAAACCTGTACATCTCTAGCGCTGCGATAAGAAGGCGGGATGCGCAACGAATGCCATAAAAAATGAAATACGCCGTAAAGTCTTGTTAGACACACTTTATCTGCATAAAGCGCGTTTATATGTTATCAGTGGTTATTGAATTGAATGAATGGTTTTATGCGCGTGAGATGGTAGGCGATAAGGTTCTATTTGAGAAGTAAATCTATTCAAAGTGGCCGTAATAATGTGGCCGTGGTCTACACCACTGACCCATAATCAACTATACTTATAGACTAGATAACGATATAAGCAAAGCTTGTTACAGTAGGATAAATTATATAGGTTTATATTACAACCCCCATAAATTAGTACACCTATAATAATGAATGAATGCGTCGGTGGCGTCGTGCCTAGGACGTTGGACTCCCATGCGGGAGGTCCGAGTGAAGGAAAACATCGTGAGGAAACCTGCACAATGAGATAACCAGTGTGTGCAATGGGGAAGGCAATGGCAAAGCACCCCATTAAATCTGCCACGAGAGTCGTTCTATGTGATTAATTCCTTAGAATGATCACGACCCTCAGCAATGAGGAATACGACATAAAAGAAGAAGTTAATAATGAAATTTTTTTCATTGATTTGTTGTTTACTTCTTGACTCTATAGAAAAGAAACTCAGTATTACTATAGCAATAGCATACAGTATTACTATAGCTAGATATATTGATAGTTATAACTGCTTTTAGTGGCAAACAATTGTCATAACAATTATACGGGGTATAGGTAAGCATAACTTTTCTGTAACTACTTACTTATATTTAGTTTGATGTGGTTTGATAAAGTAAAGTAAAGTAAAAGTAAAATACACTTTATTGCACTAATAGAAAATAACAAACAAAACATAGAACAGGAAATAATGAAGTACAATTTATTTATAAAGTCATGGATAGGAAAAAGGTGAAGGGGCTGTAAGGACTATTAATTTCGATGTAACTTCTACATCAACGTCAAAGAATATTTTCACAAAGCAAGACTTGAATAATTCCTTATTTAGGCACCAACAAATACCTAGAAGATGTCGAGTAAAAATCACATTGTCTGATACGTCTAGGCAGACAGCTGCCAGAAACTGTACCTGCGTAATTGATATAAACAAGAAAACTTCATTCGCAGAACAAAAGGCTGAGATATCACGTTTCGGCACTAAACCCTTATTCCAGAAACTGAGTTATGGCGGTATCTTGCAGCGGGCGGGATGCAATAAAGTGAATTATGCACACAACTGCAGCGATACTTTGTTCTTGGTCCTCGAGGGGAGCGTGCTCGGGGGCGGATTCGGTGATAAGAGGCAGCGACAGGCGGAGGCAACAACAAAGTTTTGGGTTTATAAGATAATTCTCGTTTGTCGATTCTATGGGTTAAGAATAAAGAATTAAGAATGATAAGATATTAAGAATTATAAGATAATTCTCGTTTGTTATTTACTCGTTACTTACGGAGACAGACTTTATTTTAAATAAAAGGTAGGTACTATATTTTTTCATTAGATGGCGCTAGTGTACGTGATGTTTCGCCTTAAATTGGATTTTTTCTTTGTATGTTTATCAAACTTCATGTTTCTGACTTATCTCCTCGGTAAAGATGACCTTCATGATCTAAAACCGACAGAACGGTAATTTCCACTGGACGATTGTTTTTAAGCACTCCAACTACGCAAAAAATTTGAAACTAGAGTTGACCACCAAAATGATCTAGAGGTGGAAATGATCTAGTGACAATCGCTGCGACAATCTCGAGACCTGGGACCCAATTCGCCTAAATTACAACGTTTGTAGTTCTATTTCTATCCAATTTCAATTTAGTTTTCGTTCCAATTCTATTTGGACACCAAATCGCATTCTGCTGACGCATAACTCTACCACTGCCACCTTTCGATTTACTATCGATCGATCAAAAGTACCTCGGGAGGAACTTATGTTCGATCGTTATATTTGACAGTTGAAGTGTTTTGTTTCCGTTCAACTGCGATTCAGTAGAATACACAAACACGTTACTGTTCGCTCTATCGTTGACTCGATCGGAACTTAACTGAAATTATATCGTTAGTAGATAGTAGCATACGAAAAACGTCGTAACGATGCAGTTTAGATTCTATTTAGTTACGTTGTATTTTGTGCAATCGTTCTCCTGGCCGCTGATCCATTGTCGCAATATTCCCCGCTCCGCTCATCCCAGTCGCCGCTTCCGCTCATCTCCCAAGAGACCCCTAATGCAGACTTACACCGCCGCGGCGTACGTTCAATTTAAAGTTTAATATGCAGCCGACTGTACCACCAAATTGGAAATAATGATCTGTGCACTCAATTTACTTTAAACTCCTCACTGGAGAGCCCATTTCCACATGGTAGGGTAATACGAACTGGAATGTTCATGGCTTAATTTATTTTCATATAAGGCTTCCTCTACGTTACGTTCAAAACAAAGAACATATCTTGACTAACCAGTATTACTGCACCTAGGCGGAACAATAGCACAATTATTATTAGGGTATTTGACTATTTTATTTTATTGAATGTAGCTATTTTATTTTTCAACAAATTTCAATTTTGTTTACCCACGACTGAACGGAGAGGGTGTATGCGTTTGACCTAAGAGGATGTTTGTTTGATTGTGTGTGCATGTGTCTGTTCCCATCTAGTTCCGAAACGGCTCAACTAATTTCGATGCGGTTTTTGCTATAGCTTTGGAATTTATCAGAGCAGGTTCTTAGCTGGATTTTATTGTGTTAATCCACCAGGGGGCGCCGCTGTAGATGCTTAATATTTGTCCCTATCGGGCTGAAAATTGGCATTCTAGGGTTTTCAAAGCTTCTAATCGAATTTGGCAATAATTTTTGTGCATTGGCACAAAAAAATAAAATTAAATAAATTGATGGTCAAATGTGAAACTAGTGGATCACCACTAGTTTCACATTTGACCATCAATTTAATATTTACTAAATGCATTTAATCTTCCATACTTGTCATACGTATTGGGTGCTTCAAGGTGGATACAGACGGCGAGGAAACCCCAGGAAAAGATCGATCGAGAAAAGGACGATCTGGATTCACATTGTGAAACCTGGACAGAGGTAACGCAAGACCGGGATGTTTAGAAGAGCCTTGGGGAGACCTTTGTCCAGCAGTGGGACAACCATAAGGAAAAAACTTTTCAAATACTCCATTATACGAGCTCATAAAAAGTGACACTAAAATTCCTTTCCTATAGGAAAAGAAACGAAACGAGAAGACCTTATAATTTTTAAGAATTGACTGAAAGAAAAACACCGTGAAAAACTCGCATATCTGAAGATATTGGGAGAAAAAATTGGATCTTATATGGTGAAGTCCTGGAGAAGCTTACCTGGGTAAAAATATTCACAGTCTGAAGAAAAAAGGTAAAATATTGCAGTCTTTGTGACCGCAGAGGTTCTCTAAAACCGTAACATAGCTGTGATTCAGTGATGCTCTGTACGGCTTTGTGGACGCTGGCATTAATTAGTCGATTCTACAGGCTTCGCTAGTGGACGGATTTACTGCTGCCTTACCTAGGGACTTCTGTCCTCTGTACAGTTACAAAATACGTCATAGCTTTAATATTTAGCGAGATACAGGCATTTCTTTGCGCCGGTCGGATGGTCGGTTGACGTTGGAGTTTGGACTGAGAGAGGTGCAGCAGCGCCAAATTGGATAATTGTTTATTAAGTATGATGCCACAGACAAACAGACAAACGCGACAACCTTTTAACTAGTTTAGAGGTCACGCGCTCGAAACAAATAACGCTGTACAACCATTGTGTACTAAATTTTTCAATAAAGATTTTATTTATTATTCAATTATTTATTTATTTAATAATATTAAATGTATTTAATTCAGGCATACACCCATATTACAAAGTAACAATATATAATATAATTTTACTGTAGGTACTATAACTATAAACTGATATATAAAGAAAAAGCTAAAAGATAAAATAAACTAATAGATACAATTTTAGCGGTACCTACTAACTACTTAAAATGTGCCGTTCCCACACTGGTGAGTGGTGCACGGCCATCCAGTGTTTCATAAAAACATTGGCATAGTCCTCGTGTATAGCACACAAAATTATGTTGTTCGATTTTAACAATCTCTCTTGGAACGATGCTATATGAGCTCTGAGAATAGCATTGAAGTCAGGGACTCTCGCGTCGGCGAACATGCCTTTTATAAAATTTCATAAAGATTGTCGTACATAATTTATAATAACATGAGAGATCTTTAGACAATCCTTAAAAGCTAAAACATTGTCACTACACGAGAAGAACTCAAGGGCTTATTTATTATTATTTTATTATAAGAGTACTTCCTCGGTCGGTCAATGGTTAAAAAGCTATTTCACCCAACATGCCAAGAGAGGGCGCCGTCACTGATACAAATATCACAAGTTTCATACAAAACCCAAAACGCGCTATAGATATTTTTATGTAAGTACGAAAATTAATGAGCGAAAATAAGTTTAAAACCATTTATCAGATAAATTCTGTCAAGAAGCTATCTTGCAGCTTCCGCTATATAACTTTTCTTTAAATAAAGTTTTTCGATTTCCCATACAAAGTAACAAAGTTTACCTTTGGGTATTTACGAAGTTAAAGGGAAAAGTGCGCAATCAACCCCAAAAAAAATCAAACTAAATTGTATACAAGGTAACGAAATGCTGATTATTATTTCTAGTGCTATTTTTAACTTGTATCGCGTGTAATGTAAGGTATTTCCGTTAATGCATGTCGCTGCCCATAGAATTAAACTTTGAAAAGCCATTGCGAGTAGTAAAGCTGTGAAAGTTCCATAACATTGCGAACAATGTGATAAATTGTCGATTTGCGCGCGAAATGATTGCAAATAGCCTATAAATAGCTCACAACACTAGTTTTGTGCTGCGCAACATATTGGTACTTGTGGCGGAAACATACGGTACAAAGGTCTGCGCAGAAATTTTAAAAATAAATAGGACTAGGTAGATAGAAAATTACACAAACCTTGATCAAGAAGGAGAAGGGGAACAAAGAAGGAAGGAAGTTGTTATTTAGGGTGTGTATAGCTAACACTAGGGTCTAGGCTTTTGTGCATAAAACTATTATGTCTGTGATAACCAAGAGCTATATTTTGACTGGCTTCCATAAAATGTCGGTGACACGGACGCAGCCGTGTCAGAGGTTTTTATTCTCTACCCGCTTAATACTAACAAGGTAATATCAAAGATATTATTTATTATTGAGAATGTGGCGATAGACACCCTTTAAATTTTTTTTAATTTACCTTATATTCAGTTGTGTCAATACTCATACTCATACCATTTATTGCTTTTCATGTGTTACAATTGGTCTTAAAAATATATAATATTATGTGATCATACATGAAACCCTGAGTAGGGCACCGCAATAAAAAATGAGAGATTATAATAAATTATAGTAGCAATAAATGCTAACGAGATAAATCAAATTAAATGTCATTATAAGTTATACATAATTGATTTTATAGTTAAGTATTGGTTTTATCATCAAAAAACTCCTGCAGTGAATAGCAGTGGTAAGAGCAACTAGCATAATCGCATTGAGATCTGATAACTTTAAAGAAATCGTGCCCGTGACGCGGTGAGTTCCGGTAATGTATTATCTCCGGAACCTGAAGCAAGCTACGTTTAAAACTTTATATTTGTGATAGTATTGGTGAATGCTATTTGCATACCGAGTTTCATTAAAATCGGATAAGACGTCTCAAAAATACGATGAAATGTTAATCTTTTCAAATGCGCATACAGTTATTCATCTTATATAAAAGCCTTATAGAAAGGGGATTTCATTTCAAATCGTTTTTATTAGACGATCTTCGTTCGTTGTGTTCGTGACGAATAAAATAATAAACACCAACGATCCAAACTTAGTTCAATTCAATGACGAATGCGATAAATATCCATGTTGTTCCGATGAATAAAGTGATTTATTTATTTATTATTTATTTATAAACGTCAGAGCGATTCTAATCACATAACAAATCTCTATGTTTCCACCATTCTATTCGGTAGTTAGTTGCAATTCGCACCACGGGTCGCTCATAAAACGTGGCGCTAGTGTCGCAGGTGGCTCTGCGTTGCGGCCCGAGACCAATACAGAGCTCCGGGCCACAAAAAAATTAAGTTCAGAAGGAAATCTTGTTAGTAGCATGCTTTCCGCGAAGGATATACATATATTGTGTTCTAACTATTTGGATTTGAAGGCGATCGCGTGATCCGTACGCGAACAATTTGCGTATTACTCATTTTGCGTTATAGATGTTTTGCGTATTGGACATTTTGCTTATTGGATATTATTGATAAAATGACAAAAGTTGGTTATTTTGTATATTGGACGTTCTGCGTTAAATTCTACTCGATCATTATAACCTGATTGAAACTGGACACATTTTGTTATGAAACGACACGTACAATGTACACGAGCAAAAAGTACATTTTTGTTTTTATACTTTTTTATCACGATCGATATCTTTCCAATTCATGAAGGAACGAACGCCCGTCCCCTTGGGCGGGACTAATATTTCTTTCATCCATGTTCAATTTAATGATAAGAACATGGTTAGACATTATACACGAGTATCTAAGTTCATTCATATGTCATGTAAGTTCAGAAAATAATAATCATGTCACGGATTTTTTGCGCGATCGCCTGATTTGGACAACGCCATACAATTAAGACATGATAAAGAATTAATACACGTGGCGATCGAGAACGGCCTCGCAATGCGAATGCTAGTGAGTACTAATATTCCATTCTGGACCTATTTATTTCATGGTAGTGTTGCCAGCCTAGCCTCACATTATGCACTCGTGTACGCCAATGAAATTTTATAATAGCCACTTTGGTACTCAAGTCGGGAACGGAGGGAGAATATAAAGGGACTGTTTGCAACTTTGAAACGAACGTACCCCAATCACAAAGTATTGTATGCGGAAGCTGTGGTCGGTAACGTTCGTTTGAATATTTAATAGTGAAAAGTAAATAAATTCAGGTAAATTAGGTAAGTAGGTTACTCTGTATTACTGGTATAATCGAGTTTTCGAAGGCGACAGCAAACCAATAAAATTGAGGCAGGCTAGAAGCGTGGGCAAAAAAATGATTACGTTTTTTTTCTCCCAGACGGGTCCTGTCTGCACGATCTCACTCGAAGATTAAAAGACAGTCAATGCTGAGTGGTACACCACCATTTGTTTGCCCAGTGTGTTCGAAAAACGACCAAGAAGTCGCATCCTCTTGCACCATGACCATGCTTCTCCGCACACCGCGAACAATACAAAGTCATTTTTGGCTTCTGAAAAGGTGGAGCTCGTGACCCATCCCGCACACAGTCCGGGCCTTGCACCATGTGATGTCTTTATTTTCCCAAAAATCAAAGATTTGATGAGAGGTTTGACATTTACGGGGTTAAAAGAGGCAGTAGATTTCAATCAGCACCTGAAAAACATGACCTTAGATAAATGGTCCTCATGTTTTCAAAAATGGTTTGAACGAATGATAAAGTATGTAAAATATAACGGAGAATACTTTGAAAAACAATAAATATATTACTGTACTTATAAACTGTTTTAGTTATGAGATACACCAAACTTTCAGAGTGCCCCAACTCGCTCTCTTATCCGCTGATTCAGAATTTCTGCGAGTTTATAATTTTTAGAAGTTTCAATAATGCTGGAAATCAAACTTTCTAGAAGAAATGTTTTGTCATCGATACTAAACAAACATTTCTGCGAGCTATTAGCATCATGTAGAGTTAGTGATTTCATAATATGACCCAAATGAATGTTTCGTAGCGCAAATACCGTGTGGTTCACACGTGTCTTTCATTAAAGAAGCCAATTTGGCAGTTTTGCTAGCCTCACGGAATGCAGAGGTCGAAACATGGGGAATGGGAAATCAAATGTTGCCGTCGTTCAATGTATGCCGCAGGATTTCTTATGAAGAAAAGCTTTCGGTAAAAAATTCAGGTAAAATATATTTCGTGGATTTCTGTATGTAGACCAAAACTATAGAAAACTTTCGTCGGTAAATTTTTTCATAAATTCCTGCGGGGTGCTTTGTCGAGAAAATATCGAACTAGACGTCATAATGTAATATTGAACAAGGAAAGGAGGCACTGGTCTATTTACAGGTAACCGACAATTTGGATTGGCTCATAATAAGGATTTAAAGAATGTTTATTTCTATGAGATTAGGCGATTTAGGCGGGTGCTTACACGGGGGTTGATTTGGATTGGAAGTTAATATTTTATTCGAATTTAATAACGAATGCGTTTTAATAGAAGCAAACAAAATAAGAAGAAAGTCAACAAAACAATGGCGAACTTGTTACATAAACTCATAGTTACAACAGAGTTTCGCACGACACTTTAAACGCTAAAATATTCCTTTAAGTCAGTTTCCCTGACTCATTTTCCTTTATAAAAAGTAACCAACACTCAATTCTCGTCATCAAAAACCCACTTAAATTTCATCAAGTCCCGTGAAAAATAATAATTCCGAGGGTCTTTTTTCGGGTAAATTCCTTTATTAACGCACGCCGGTGGACGGCCGGCCTTCCCGACTCATAAATCAGAAGTTAGCACAAAAACTAACTAAAAGTTCGCGGGAACGGGAATGATGAAACGACGCCGAGTTTTATTCAGTTACACCTAAAGATAACGGTGTAATTGGTAAACGGGGAGAATTTCTGGGGTGAATTTCTGCTGACACCATAGGTATGGTAGAGTAGGTATAGTCAGAGGCTTAAGTTTTATAGAGCCGCATATAAATATACAGCATTGTTAATTGATGAAGAGGGACCATTTTAGGGGAACATTACGTGACTATACTCGTATTCTTGGATAAAAGAAAAATAGGCGCGCGTTCTTTCTTTCATGGCTATGTTGTAACGATGTCGACTTCATCGTCCATATCAACCTCCTTGCCATCAACTTCAAAATCATCGTTAGCGTTTATCTCATCTCATTTCGTGTTGGCATCTTCATTTCTTCATTTAAATTCAAAATCATGTTCCAATTCTATTTCTAAATTTCATTATTCCATTAATTTCATTGTTTTATTTGTATTTTCACTTTTTCTCTGTATTTTGTCCCGAACGGACGTTTCCCCTTTTATTTCCTACTACTACCTATTTTCTATGTTACTGTTTTCTGTGTTCTTTTCCTTAAAATATAATATTTATTACCAAGTTCTTCTATTACTTCATCTGCACACTGTCCTAGAACTCTGCTAGCCGGCATCTAGAGGGCAGACTGTAGCATATTCATGGCAGAGGTTGGATGCAGAGACTCGAAGATCAGACTTAAGCTCTCGCCTTGGAAAGTGGCCTCGTCGCCTCGAAGGCGAACTTCATGCGACTTCGAGACCAGTTGCATAAGTGGCACAGAATTCAGAACAGGATGAGAAACGAGCAGCCCGACACCTAAGTCGTCAATGTGTCGTAGGGACGCTAAGTGGGAGATGTGCGAAATACACGAACAAACCCTTCGACATTATTTTCATCCCGAATCTTCGAAACCCTCATCGTCTAAAGGCCATGGAAAAAAGAATGCCTTGAGATAGGCCGCTGACTAACTGGTGGATTAATTAATATAGACTCATAATGATAATAAATATTATTAAGTAGATATGTACAACGACATATATCTCAAATACTTCCTGTAACACAACCCTCAGAGTATGTGGGATCTGACCGATTCCGAAGTAAAGTTGATCAAAGAAGGTAACTCTACCTAAATATTCAGCGTGCGGTCGAAGTTCGAAGGTCTGGGACGTAAGTTATGGCGGTGCAGCGCACCCGATTTAACTGTTTACTTTATATTTGTGACTCGGGGTTCAGTGATAGTTATGTTAAGAAGGAGTAATGATGTAGTAGTCGACAAGCGGTTATAAATAAAATAACCTTTTAAAAGGGGTTGGGCGGATTCTATACCAGCTTGGGTCCAATATTTTATTTGTTTTCGCATCTGAACAAACAGTGAAGTTGATGATCTCGCCTAGAACTATATTATCTTACATTATTTTATTAAGGAACAAACATCCTAAGTACTGTGGACAGGAGCTTTGTTTAGTTGCTGCCGATATAAAATCAATAGAATCAGAGAAGTTAGTACGAAGAACTGGAGGTTCTTGGTCTCTAGCAATAAAATCTTTTTCGTCTATAACAATATGTAGATTAGATCATCTGAAAATCAGCGCTGTGTGTTTACACTCAAGCTTTAGCTGAACCAGGTGCCAATAGTATTATCGAGTGAACTAAATATGTATTTTTTGCGGCAATAAAAATGATTTTCTTCTTCTCTTCTTCTTCTGGATATAGACGAGATCTATCAGATGTACTGTGATTGGTTGGCGTTGAAGCCGTGTGCCCAAATGTGCATAATGTCTCTTACATATGGATTCTGCCTCTATATTTAGTACGTTACTTTACCGGAACGGTTGCATAAAGCATCTCCTGAAAGTTCAAACCCCATTGATTTCAGTACTTTTCTACGTCATATCTTCACAGAAAATACGAATACCACTAGAATTAAGAAGCTTTTCGGAAAAATTGAAAAGAAAAACACTATCATTCAGTAATTTATCTTCAAAGTACCTATGTTTGTCAGAGGTAGTATTCTGTAAGTCGCAGTAAATTCTCCCTAGTACAGCGGTAGCTACGGGGCACGTTCGTAGTGAAATATTCACGGCGCCCGCCCGCCGCCCGCCGCCCGCCGCCCGCCCTCGGCGACGGGCATATAACCTCCAACTGTCTGACGTACTGCGGCGAGTATCTTAATGGTTTGTTTCGACTTAGAATTGTGAGTTGGCAACTTCGCTTCAGCGTCAGATGGATCTACAGCAGGACTGAACAACCACTTAACTAAACAAAAGTTATTTTTACCATGAGGTCATAGACAGAGAGTTGAAGTGGCGATGGAGCACACGATCCTCGTAGATAAGACTTATTTTTATTTACGACTAATACGCTTTTGGCCACTCACCCGGTGGTAAGTGACGATGAGGCCGAAGATAGAGCAACGGGCTTAGTAAATACTGCCTCTTCTATAAAGACGAAGCGAAGACATTTGACGACAGACTGTACATAGGAGGGTGGTCGCCAGCCAGGCGAACCCTGAAGGGTCCTACCACCAGCAAGTTACTCGGGTTAGTCGACTATCTAGGAAAGAAGAAGAAGTGGCGGTAGGGATGATCTAATTCGTCACGGATGATACACGGATGTATTCTATAGAATTAACCACATAGAACAATCTTCCTGACAGATTTAATGGCATTGGTGGTCGCGATATATTATCTCACTGGACGGATGTTTTTAAAGAATATTTTTTTTCAGGTCTATGTCAAACAGAACCAACCGTGCAGTTCGTCAGGTGATGCAATAATCCAGCGACTCGGCCGGGGGTGACGCCGCGCCGCGCTTTGCACTGGGATTCACTTAGTTCTCCAATACGGCAGTTTTTGTTTACTCCGCCTTTCTGATGCTGACCCGGAATGTCTGCTAAGTACTCGTAAATACCTACTATGTCAATGACATATATCAAAAATAGTTCTGAGAAAAGAGTAGAGACTCTCAAGAACTCGTTTTCGAAGGTAGGCAAAAGAGTGCAATCAGGACTCTTTACTCAATATCATCTAAGCTAACATCATGCCCTTTCAAGAGGCCTGTATCATGTCATTTTACTCAACTTATGTTTATTCTAATCTTTTATACAACTTGTCCAATACTCCAAAACAATCTGATATCCACTCGTTTGACACCAGAAATAAACGTAAACTTGTTCCGGTTAAATGTAGATTAGCCAGGAAGTCGACAAGTTTTATTAATAATAGTTTTAAATTCTACAACATATTTTCTGAAGCTGAAGCAGATATGTAAAAAAATATTAATAAACATGGAGCTCTACTCAATACATGAGCTAAACAATAAATATTAGATTGTCATTTTTTGATTTTGTTATTGCTCCGGTTCGTTCTTGGTGCAGAGGTTGGCCGTGGCGATTCAGCGTGGCAATGCCGCGAGTGTCATGGGGACCTGTACGCCGGGGTCGACACGGGGCGGAATTTATGACTGAGGCCGTCTTTTATAGTCGAAATCATTTATTGAGTGCCATGTTAATAATTTTATTTAATGAATTAATTATAATGTAGATAATTTCTTGTACCTAATTAACTTTTGTTATTTGATATTAAATTTTATGACATTTTATAAATAATAGTATTATTTTATTTTGATTGGTAATATGTATTGACAATGCCTTATGCAGCAGCCATATTTTTATTTTTATTTTGACAATGCCCTTTTACAGCAGCATGTAAGTAGTAATCATGTAAAACTGTAAACACATTTTCTATTTAATATTCTTTTCATTATTATATTGACTGCAGTGCCATTGGTGCTTTATGATGGGTTATAATATGACGAATAATAATTGTTTCTTGACGTGTGTAAGCGTTACTATGTTATCAAAAAATAAATAAATAAAATAGGTTAGGTTAGGTTGTGGGGTACCCCTGTTTCCGCATTTAGACTCTTATATAAGCGTGCAGGTATGTTGTATTGACTAGATTTTCAGCCAACCTAGCTCTTCCCAGACTAAAAAGAAGCCATGTCCACACTACATTCGTAGCTAGATGCCAGCACTTCGTTACCATGTTTACATAATCTGTTAGCAGCGAACTCGCTGCTCGCTCGCTTCCATTCCACGCTTCTTAATTTGTATAACTGCAGTATAATTAACTGAGTGACACCGGCGACTAACGGCGGGTTCTTTGTTTCTCTGTCACTTCACTTAGGAGGTGAGAAATAGTTAAGGATGTCATCAGGAAAAACCTGAGGATTGTTTTCTGTCTCATGTTCTTGTTCTTTAAGCTTATTCTTTGCTTACTGTATAAATATGGTTTTGTTTAGTATTAGTTTATCATAATTATTGCATGCACTTTTATTTACGAATCGGTATTACGTACAAGAGTGCAGAGAACAACAAATTATTGTGTATGGTGAGTCTGAACCCATAACACGTCATTCTTCTCTGGCATTGTATCTTGACGCTATGTCCCTTGCATATTAGAGAATGGAGCGCCTAAAATCTCTGCATTGATTTGGTATCTAATGAACCCCTCTTGCGCTTAGTCTATACCTAGAGTCATTTCAATAGGCATGCTCGCCGTGGACTTGTTTATGTTCTGCATAATTATAAAAATCTGTAGTTTTATTAATAAAATTCATAGTTGTCATAGCTTGTTGTTAAATCACGTTATTAATAATTATCTTTCTCTTCTGACCTATGTAAAAGTTTCTCTCAAGTGCGTGGTTTTGGCACAGAATAAAGCGGCTCGAACTCGAGAGCTTTACGAGGTGCCCGTGATCGGAAAGCTCATGTTCGCTTCTGAATTTTTAATATCCATCAAATGAAGATATTTTTCCTCTAACCTTTGCGTCTTAGGTGGTATATTCTGAGATACAATCGGCAGGAAACAAGATTTTACACATTTATACCTTTTTAGGGAAGAAAACAAGTAGGTATAAATAGAAAGGACATCTGATTGAAAGTTGTGACTAAAGGCACATTAAAACAATGTTGCAAGATTCCTTATTTCCTACCAATGCTCTGTAAAAACGAGACTCCAGTAAAAGGAGCAATTTTTCCATGATCAGACATAGTAACCTATCTTTGACATCCAAACAGAATATCCGAAGTTCTTTACTTACTTTTAAATTAAATACTCCAAACGAACGTATCGAGCGGCCCACATCGGTATCGCACGAAGCGAACAAAATACAACACCAATTTTTCCCGCCGGTCAATATCGATAGAATATCGTGTATCAGAAAGCCATCGACAAAAAACACACCCGTACATTATATTTCTGATCACGACTTAATCGTAAATATGAAGGGTTGGGCGCACCTTCTGGCAGCTATTGCAAAAAGAGCGTAGCACACTCTCCATAAAATATATCTCGGGGCAAAACTGCGGACCTATTCAGAACTTTTCACTTCAATTTTCGAAATTGCCCTGGCATTTGATGAAGAAAAATAAGTAGATCTAAGTTACTTTTTATGTCTACCTAATATTAGCATTATACCAGGAATAGCTCAAAGTAAACAATGTCATATAACAAAGACAGATGATAATAATTATAAAACGAGAACTGCTATCGGAATAAGGAAAATAAATTTTGCTACTGTCGTTGTCTTATTGAAGGATTTTCACGAGTCCTTAACTAAATTCTACTTTAATCTAAATCTTTTAAATTAACGACCCGCATTATAGCTAAAGCAATAGTTAATTTATACGAATTACATGCAGAACGTCCAATACCAATGCAAAATAGAACATTTAATAACACTTGGCTTGCTTACTCGCATGAACTTGCTTACTTACTGCGCTAGAATTATCTAAAGCGGATTTTGGCCTCCGCAACCAAGAGACGCCATTACTCCCGGTTCTGCTCAACCTCCTGCAAGTTGCTGACTTGGAGTTACACTTGGGTAAGTCCTGATAATTTTCTAAAGTTTTATTATAATTGATGATAAGTACACGTAGGAAACAAAATTAGAAAGACACCTCTGTCGTTGCTATTTTACGAGAACTTCTCTCTCTAAAGACGAGAAAGTGTTTATTATATACTTTGAATTCGGAAATCCAATAAAAACTATCGAGTTACACGAATTTCAGAATACCCCTTCGCACGGTCCCACTGACTGGTACAGAATAGGCCCCGGCACCGTATTACATATTTATGTATGTATGTGAAGCCAGTTCCTCGCATATGTTTCTAGCTTTTTTATTCGTGCGAATAAAGTGCGTCTCTCTTTCCATTGCCTTTTTTCTGCACACTTTTTTTAGGTTAATTAACTGAATGGTTATTTGTTGTTTTTCAACTACCTATTCTCCGCTTGAAGTACATATGGAAGTTCGGGTAGCATTTTTTTATCCAAGCTTTCACAGTTGGGAAAAATCTTCAAAGTGGAATTTCTTACTAATGTAATAATTACCTTATTTGAATTTTGTAAATTTTTACCCAACCCGCAGGCCTAGCGTGGCGATTATGGCATTACCTCCCATGGATAGCGCACAAAGAAAACGGCCCCCAGTTCCCGGCCGCCCCACTATCTGCGCAAGGTGGCTGGCAGCGACTGGATGAGAAGAGCTGAAGATCGGGCTCAATAGCGCGCCCTGGGAGAGGCCTATGTCCAGCAGTGGACTAGGGTAGGCTGCTGATGATGATGATGAAATTTTTAAATTCAAACAAGGTCTAAAACTCGTTTTATTTCTAAACCAATTTATCATAAAAATAACCAAACGAATTATCAATAGACACAATCACTTCTACCAGGTAATAATCAATCCAAATACCTAATATGGAATTTTTTCAAAAATGACTTCTTAAAATTCTATCAATTCTATCACACATTAATTTAATTTTATAAGAGTTACTTTACGTGTGTATTGTGTTTAGATAGCGAGTAGGTAACATACATTTTATTTTGTGAGTTGGATAATAAATATGTTTCCATTTCTTTTTTTTATTAAATTTAATACTTAAAAGTTTGATAGAATTTTTAGAATTCCAGTTGTTGTTATAGTGTTGTGGTCCACAAACATAATGTTGGCCATGTATACTATTTCCAACAGCAGAAGGAACATCACTCCATACATAATAATATGACGGTGTACCCAATCTACTTACCGCACCCTCGCCGTCGCAGCCTCCAAAATATAGATGTCCCATTCCAGCCGGACGCATCATGTAAATCAAAATCGGTTTTTCCGGTCATCCGTACGTCAGCCGGACTTATCATAATACCCTTGAATATTGCAAAAATTTCATTACGTCCTGCCCAGGAGGCCGTGCAGTGGTTTAAATAAACGGACGTTACATTTGGGAACATTAATTTCACACAGAAATGACCTGCCGTGAATGCCTGGTTTTGAACCTCGTCAGTAGTTGAATTGGCCCACCTCTTTCTTAAATATTTCAAGGTTCGCTTGGCTAACAATCCTTCTATGGAGTCTGTTGCCAATTATCTCTTCCTCGACAGTTATATGTTCCAATACGGCTTATAGAGAATCCTAGTGTGGGGACTAGGATTATTAAAAGATAAATTGCAAACATTAGTTCAATAAAGTTTTTATTTTATTTATTGAAGAGCAAATCCCTTTTCTAAAGATCAGCAGAGTATCTTATCTTATCTTATGACAGGGGGCCGGGGATAACCCCAGCGGCACTTCGACCCTCAGGGATCTTTTGTGCTCACCCCTTACCCCCCCTTAGTCTCCTTCCTGTTCCTTAAAGATGCTTTGCATCAAGGACGCCATACAGCTTACAGGAAGGAGCCTATAGTCCTCTGGTTTCGGGTAGGCGACCCCCAGAAGACTCATACGCTTTCTAGCTAACGAGTCACATTCGCACAGCAAGTGTTCCATTGACTCAACGGGGTCACCACAGGCTTTACAGGTGGGATTGTCTGCCAGTCTCATCTTGTGTAGGAGGCTCTTGGTGCCAAAATGGCCTGTGAACGCCCCAACAATGAGACGGGTGAGACTCCTGCTATGGTTGTAGAGTTTTCTACACCTAGTATCAGTAGAGTAACAGCGACATCTTTAACTTTACTAGTATTTTATGTGAATCGTCTGCTGTCCTCGAAGCCTTTTTGTATCTATAAGGAGAGAACATGAGCAAATAGACCACCTGGTGGTAAGTGGTCACGTCGCACATCGACATGATATCACTATAAAGTGATTGAGGGTTTTCGATATGCTACTAACCTAAGGATATTACCTAAGGATATTGCTCCATGTGCCAGTAATTACGCTGGCTCTTTTACCCTTAAAACCGAAATACCGCAATGTAAGATTGCTGCTTTAGGTCAGAACCCCAGGCTGACTGCCTGACGCTGCAGCGAGTCATACCACTTTCAAAGCCTACTTATTAAAAACAAGTAAACTTCTAGTAATAAATAAAGTTTCAACTAACAACAAAACCATTATTTAAACCCCAACCCGACCCCTTCCGAACAACAGACAATCATCCACGTGGACTACTCTCATTGAATTCCAAACAACTCATTGAGAGTAAACGCTCATTACCCAGGCAATTGTATATATTCCTTGTTCCAAAAGGCCATTCCATTTCAAAGTTCGTAAAGGCAAACCGTCACTACAATTAAGCTCCGCGCCGACTAAACAACCAGAGAGCTCATCACAGAAGACGCTCACGATAAATTCCACCGCCCGACACAATAGGGCTGCCTTAACTTTTCGCCCGCGAATAACGAGTTTTTAACTTTGTGGCAAAGCGAAAAATGTCTCTATCTTCTTTTGCGTGCTGGTGCAAGGAAGAAACTGGAGCGAGTTTCCTCGTCGGAGAAGGCCATGGAAACGCATATCTTAATGCGTAAGTGCTGATATGTGACTATTATAAATCGATTCTTCTGTTTAATAAAATACATTCTTTCAAACTTTTTTAAATTTACGAATGTCGTTTGTCTGATTTGCTTAATATTTAGCAAGAAATAGTTCTTTTCCTCTACTTTATATAACTAGCATGTAAACTGTTGCAATCCTAGTAAGATTAGATCGTCATTAAACCTAATTTAATAATTCAGTTAATTATAAACAGTTTCATATTAAGTCTTCAAAATATCGTCTTTCAAAATATATTCATCAGCAACCTACTCTAATCCACTGCTGGACATAGGCCTCTCCCAGGGCGCGTCATTGAGTCCGTTCTTCGGCTCTTCTCATCCAGTCGCTGCCAGCCACCTTGCGCAGATCGTCGCTCCATCTAGCAGGGGGGCGTCCCACACTACGTTTGCCCAAATTATATTACTAGAAGTTAAACGGTTAATACTTGCGGTTGTTGGTACTTGGTGAAACTTATAATACATGATTAGACTTTAATAATATACTGTTTCACAGGTTTTTATTGTATTTTATTAATTACGACCGGTTTCGTTTACACATCTTCAAGCATTTATTTATAACAAAACCCGTGAAACAGTATATTATTTAAGTCTAATACTAGAAGTTAGCTGTTATATTTCGGTTTTGATTTAAGTGAGAGTAAACATGAGTAAATTTTGCAGCAACTGCAAAACTGAACACAAAACGCATGTTGTAGGTAACGCAAGGTACAATATATAGTAAATAATTTATTGTGGGTTCCCAATATTTGACCATTTGAAAATAATTCATTGTATATTCTTACCTTTACTGCATGCGTTTTGTGTTCAATTTTACTTTTGCTGCAAAATTTACTCAGGTAACCGCTTTCGGTTTCTGATTTAATCCACAGTGTACGGGTATCCCGAGGAAATTACAGAAGGAAAACGGTCCTACTTTCAATAAAACTGTCGCCTTTATTTAACAGGGCAAAAGTTATCTCAGCCCACCATTATTACGGATACGGAGGTGGGCCCGGGAACTCTTAGATTACTGTTTAACCTGCTTAGTGAACTGAATCATTACAGTTTCAAAATATTGCCATAGTCAACTTGTAATAACTAATTTCTGAGCATTGATTACCGAAATACACAAGCACGGCTCATTCTTCACCAGAGAATACGACTACGGATTGCACGATGTTCACGTCACAGCACAAGGGTACGTCATCAAACGTAACACTCGTTCGATGACGTGCTCTTGTGCGGTGAAGAACATCGAATAGTCGTTTTGACTGTTTTCTTGTGCTACTTGGTCGGTATAGAATTCGAAGCTAATCATACTCTAGCAAAAGAAAACTTATGAGGTATATAGGCTGTAATAGGAGTGAAGAAAAGTATCTAACAAGGTTACTGGGGCAATGATACTGAGGCCATAATATCATCCGGGAATCGTATCTTTTAATACAAGTAAAAGCCTTAAAAGATTCAAAGGATAACACTTACTATAAAGTAAGAAGTTACGAGTTTGCTGAATAATCAGCAAACTCGTAAGGTACATAACCTGGTTACATTAATATGGCGGGATTTTATCCTATCTTTAAATATATGGCTACAAAATGGTTCAAACTGTATTTAATGCAAGCCTATTTGAAGTAAATAAAGTGGTTGTAAAACTTAACAAGCAAGCAAAAAAGAACACCGAAACTTCTTTGAAATAAATATCCCGAAAAAGTGACAACTTAATATGTTTTATTGTGGCCTTTGATATTGTGTTTAAGGCAGAACTTAGTAGAGCGTCTCGTGACAATGTTATTATTGCAAACCTAAGGCTTAACGAGACTGGCAGCATGTCAAACAGCCTTGCCTAAAATCTAACTCGGAAATTTCGTTACGGCGTCGTGTTTCAAACACCAACTCCAAGCAACAAGCGCTGTATATTCAAATATTGTACAAAATAATTTTGCGTGAAACGGCAGCAAGTTGTAAACTTGGCTAAATTAAGGAGGTGAGAAGTCCAAAAAGTTTTTATTGTTACGGCTACAGAATTTATCTCGGGGCATCGCGGCGGCGCGGGAGGAATTTTACTTCGCGCCACTTTACGCACTTTGTGTTACGGTAAACAAGCTCTATGATATTGCGGAAGTAATCTGGGATTATATTCTTTAAACCTTTAGTACACTCGAGCTGTTTTTAAACAGAAAACAAAAACGGACCGAATCCATACAAATCTATTTTTCGGTGTTCTAGATTTCTATGGGCTCGGTCCGATTCCATTTCAAAATTAATTCAATTTAATTTATATGATTTTTTTTTCAAAAGTAATTAAATTTTGACATTAAAATGAAAAATAGTTCGATATTTGATCAAATTTTATCAATAAAATTGTGTGTTCCCCGAAATTGACAGTGTTTTCCTCATGGTCAAACTGAGTGGTCAAACTAGTTTGACCACGAGAAACTGTTTTTCACTTCAAAGATAATGATAATTTTTGTAATAGTTATCTATTAATTAAACGTGTTTGGTATCTCTCCTACTTTCGGTTAAATTTTATGTTTATGGCAACCCCGATACTTAACTTAGGTTAAAAAAAATACAAATGTCATTCGATCACTTACGCTTCCCTCTCGTCTCAGCGACAAAGCACGGGCTCGCATTTAAAATTTCGAATTTCTATATAACTTAACCTAAAAATCCACACCCCTTGGTCCCTATTTTCACCCCTAACCAGTCCTACCCCTGAATCTATTCGTTTCCCTCCCGAATTCCAAGAAAAAAAATATTTTGATGTGTCAGTGGTTCCAGTCTGCTCCTCGTCAGGTCCTAGCATACCCCTAAGTTATTACAACCCCCTGCAAATTGACGGGAAAACTGTCGCCTATCAACATCGAAAAGGGAAAGACCAAAATTCGCAGGGTTTGCTCTGAACCCACCCCCCGATCCCAGGCTGTGCACCCTCTATGCTCCAGGGTAGACACAATTTAAGAACAAAACGATAGTTATTTGTGACAGTTATCTGCGTCTATTTTAAAAATAGACTAATGCGTATGATCCAATTTTTTAACTAACAGTTCTGACAGGATTTTATTTTACCAACATTATATTTCGTGGAATGCGAATTGCGGCGGATTTTATAGATGTGCAAAAAAATATTACTGTGTATCTTTCTACTGTACTGTAAAATATACTGAAACGGAAAATTCCCGTACACGTAAAATGACGAGTGTAAAGTAAAACCACGTGTGTTTATTGAGATCACTTGCGTACTTTACATTAATTCCACGTAAACCACATTAGAGTCTATTTTAGCTGAATATGATAAATGTGTAGTTCAGAGCGAGGGTTAAGCGCGTTACAGCTAGTTCCGCTCATATATTTGGAAGCAAACGACCCGAATAAATTCGCGCTTGTGACAGAATGCAGCTGAACTTTAGTTCGCTCGCATTTATGAAAGTAAGAAACCACCGCCGCCGGGCACCAGACGATGAAAGTATAATAACTGTATATATAGAAAGTATAATAAATACTAAAACTCAATACTCACTTATTCAATTTATAGATATCTAGTTACATTACGAAGAGGTATATATAGGTTATCTCAATTTAATTTTACAAAAATAATTGTTTTTGTAAGACTGGTAGGTTGCAAAGAACAGTACGGCATTGTTCTAATTATTAGGTGTGTAGGGACACTGTGTACAGACACAGTGAACACTGTGTTCTACATTGTGAATTATTATGTCAGCAGTTTTAAATGTCACGCGGCTGCGCCCGCGTCAGGCTGGTCGTGTCTCTACCACCGTCATGTATGGTATACTGTTTGGAAATATAAATATAATACAAGTCCAGTGTCTCGTTGAAGATGACTCCTCGAAGACATACCCTGGCTAGGACGTAGGTATAGACACGTGCCGAACTCCTAGGCCAGCAAAGAGGTACAACTCGGTTACCTCTAAAGGTGGTTATTACTAACATAAGTACTTACCTACTTACACATTATGACTGAGGTATCTACGTTGTCTTTATACCAACGACGCATAGACTCGTATTTTTTTGTCAGGGAAGCCTGTCTTCCTATTCAGGATGGACGGAACGCTAAGACCGCCAACCGACATCAAAATGTAACACTTTTCGCGCGTCTCTAGCTCAGTAATTATTAAACCAAGCTATCAATCACGAGAGCAAGGTTGCTCATTCTGACATTATTATTTATTAAAAATATACATAATTATATTAATTTTTTTACTTGCACTGTGTAACAAAAACCAATCTAGGTTTGTTAAGAACACTGATAGACCGTCGACGGTCGCAGCTTTACAATTTTCATGTATATTTAACACACAAATAGCAACACCCAATGTAGGGAATCATTATATTTGTGAATGTGTGAAGAACAGCATTGTAAAATAACATAAAATACATACAGGGTTTCCTGCCCAAAAGTGTAAACACGATCAAAATCGTGCTTCGGGGTTTTTTCATACTTGATACAAGATTAATACATACAAAGTATAAATACAAATATAAAGACTTTATTTACTAAAATGTTTTACAATTTTCTACCTTATATATAACTTACGGACTCTGCACTAACAACCTTATTATTTGCTCAAAATATTTGAAATATTTTCTTTTTATTAGTAATAGTACCTATATGAATATCTATGGGCGACGGTGACCACCGGTAGTCTGTATGCCCGTCTACTCTCCTTATACAATAATTATTTTTTTGGGCAAAAATTGGTAGATACAAATTTATGCCGACGTCGATTACTATACCAAGTCTCTATCTTTTAAGATCAGCGTGAAAGAGCAATTAGGTAACAAGAAAAGAAAAGAAAGTAAAAACATGTATTCAACATTGCACACATTATTAAACTTAAAACAATATTGGAAAAAATAAAATAAAAACAATGCAATATTAAAAGGGCACATGCTCACCATGTGCTGCGGTCCGACCGGTACGGCAGAACCGCAGCGCTGGTTTTCAGCTGTGCCCGGACGAAGGCATCGCGGGCGAAACGGCAGTCAGGGACGAAAACAAAAATATATTAAAAGTATAAATAATAAAAGTACAAATAAATAAATACCTAAAGATGAAATAGATAACAATTAAAACTGGAAAGAAAAGGGATAGAAATACATAGTGAGTGTCTGTGCATTGTGCGGCTCGTCATTCCGATGGGAAGCGGATATGGTATATGTTGTAGAAAATAATATAAATATATATACTTAAATTTAAAAAAATAAATTAACCTAATATAAAAAGTGTACTGTGTCTGATTTCTGGGCAGCGAGAACGTAGTTCTTAAGTTTTTTCTTAAACGTATCCACAGTTCGCACATCGCTTACATCATCAACAACATCGATTCCCTTCTGAATAAGTATGATACTATCTCCATGAGCGGCGCGGGCCTATCTCCTCTAAGGTCGCATCGCACTGCGAGCACGCGAACAAATATGTAGTCAACTTTGTGTGCGGATAATATTCTGAATGTTAATAAATTTATTGAGTTTCCAACAGTTTGTGTGTGTGTGGGTCACATACATGCACATATTTAGTGTAAATAATTTGTATAAATAATTTCGTGGCTTTTTATAACAGCTCTTACGCTAATGCTAATGCTGCAATTATATGGCAAAATGTTTAGTTCTCAGCATCTTCTGCCCCCCATCCCATTTCTCGGCATCTTCTGCCCCCCATCCCATTTCTCGGCATCTTCTGCCCCCATCCCATTTCTCGGCATCTTCTGCCCCCCATCCCATTTCTCGGCATCTTCTGCCCCCCATCCCATTTCTCGGCATCTTCTGCCCCCATCCCATTTCTCGGCATCTTCTGCCCCCCATCCAATTTCTCGGCATCTTCTGCCCCCATCCCATTTCTCGGCATCTTCTGCCCCCCATCCCATTTCTCGACGTCTTCTGCCCCCCATCCCATTTCTCGGCATCTTCTGCCCCCATCCCATTTCCCATAATTGTGAAATAAATTAATTCAAATATTGCCTTTCCGAATAATTAACCGTAACTGGTTGCCATTTCTCGGCATCTTCTGCCCCCATCCCATTTCCCATAATTGTGAAATAAATTAATTCAAATATTGCCTTTCCGAATAATTAACCGTAACTGGTTGCTATCAGGATACTCTCGTACAGCCGGTTACTATTGAATGTCTAACCGGTGACCAGTGGTTGCTATTGAGGTGACTGGACCGCGACTAGTTGCTGTCAGCTGGCTGAGCAGTAACTGGTTAAAGTTAAGGTTACTCCGGAAGCTAATGGTTGCGGTTAAAATGATTAATCCGTGACCGGTTACCGTTGAGGGATAGGACAGTAGCCTATTGCTGTTAAATAACTCCAAAATAAGTTGATTGAGTCAATATAGTTATTAAATTATATATCGCTGGTTTTTTAAAGCAAAAATGGAACCGCAGGGTGACGACAACCCGGAGAATGATAGCGGGCCATCTATGCCCTTACCTTGATCTGATTTACAAATTATAGACAAGTAGGTAACTATAATTAATTGGAGTCGATACCCTGCCACGTGCAATTCGTTGCACTGCCAGAAATACGCGGTCCGCCGTACGCCGCGCAGTGCAACGCGTTGTAAGTGATTGACACTGACTCCAAATTACTTATAGGTACACCTTATGTTTAATTTATATTATAATTACTTGTAACTATGTAGCGATTTGATTTGATACATAAACTCTCCTCACGTCCATAATCCCCGAAGGGTAGACAAAGGATTGAAGGCGGTTTTTAATTTTGTATGAATTCAGCCTGCCGGCGTCGGTATTTCCTGAAACATACAATCTTGGGATCTTCAAGGCCAGAGTAAATAGGCATTTACTGAACCCGCATGCTCCATCGTCGACCTCGTCGTCGCTTACCATCAGTCGAGATCGAGGTCAAATGCGGGTTTAGTAGTAAATAAAAAAATGAATTTTTCAAGGCACATGTAACATTTAGCAGCGAAACATGCGTGATAAGCGGTGCAGAGGAAGTGGAGCCTCGTGGAGTACCCTCGACGGAATGAGGGCGCCAGCGAAGCTGGAAAATATTAGAATAACCCTTTTGCAAATCATTTTTTTAATCTGTCTTTTAGAGGCTTTGGTACACGATAAGGTGACCATGTCAGCCTCCTTAGGGTCACTAACTAATACATGCAGCTTTATAACGATTTGATGCGACCGTTCTAGGACGTCGGACTCCCATGCGGGAGGTCCGAGTTCGAAACCATACAGTGCCATGTACCAATGAGTTTTTCGAATTTTTCGGAGACTTACGTACATTTACCGCCTGCTCTAACGGTGAAGGAAAACATCATGAGGAAACCTGTACACTGAGATGACCAGTGTGAAAGATGGGGTAGGCACAAAAGATCCTCAAGTGTCGAAGTGTCGCTGGAGTTATTGCCGGCCCCCTATCATAAGATAAGATAAAAAGTAATAGTACTGATGTATTGTCCACTGTACTATAATCACATTTCACTTCATTAATCCACAAAGCTATCTCCCCGTAACTTAAAAATTAAGCTTTTCTCAAGTAACGTACACTTTGCAACAATGATAATTTTTCATCACAACCGGTCGGTTACCCGGAGTGGGGTTCTCCAAAGTTGTCGTAAGCCGAGCGAGTTGGCTCCGCCGCGGCTCGTTTTAATATTCAATGTGAAACTAATGCCAGACTCGGGGTACCTGCAACTTAACAACTTTGTGAGCGCTTTAACTATTTTTAAGTTTGCTTCAAGTTGTGCTGCAGGGAAAATTGACGATAAAGTTAATAGGTGGGGTGTATGTGGTTAGCCTTTGAACCGCATTATTATGTTAAGTTTTTAAATTGTTATATATAAATTGAATTGAAAAATTGGAAAATTGACGAACGAAAGTGTACAGGTTGTACCAATTTGTTGAATAAACTATTTCATTTCATCGTTTGGAATGATTTGGGTGGACACTATATTTTCAAAACAGTCAAACAAACAGATGGTTTTTGTGTAAGTGTCGGCATTCTGACCCGTTCCCTTTACCATCCCTCAAAGATTACGTAGGTATCAACGAGAAGCTCGAAATAGCGAGGTTATTTCAACTCCCACTAACAGCCATTAAAAATAAAAATAAATACCTTGACCATCCTCTCATAGACTCGTTCGTCTTTCCACCTACCAGAAACATAATTCTGCTTTGTGTAATAGGATGGATGTAATTCTATTAACGGTTAGTCATTATATATGTTTGATAACTGTTTGAAAAACATTACGCATTTAAAAAAAATAAAAGTCGATTTATTTTAGAAGTAATTGTTCTAAGCTAGTTTGTAAAGTAAAAAAAAAATACTTACAAAATACCCACATTAATTGTAACTTTAGAATACAGAAGTTTTTAAGATTGTAACATTACTTGCAGCTGTTTTTTTATTGAATAAGAAGAGCAGACGAGCAAACCCATCTCACTATGAATTTATTATAGAGTTTTAAATGCGCTACTAACTTTAGATGGAGTGCCTCATGTGTCGGTAATTACTCTAGCAATCTTATCCTTCAAACCGAAATACAGCAATGCAAGCGTTGCTGCTTTGCGGCAGAAATAGGTTAAAGGGTGGTACCGCTCCAGGTTGACTCAACACACAGTAGTCGTACCACCTTGAAGCATTGCCACGTCACATCAGATATAGGTAAAATGCTAGTAATTCTCTTCTAAGTCGTTTTTCTCATATCTGAGGGTCATGATTCTAAGGAATTAATCACAAAGAACGACTCTCGTGGCAGATTTAATGGGGTGGTTTGCCATTGCCTTCCCCATTTTTCACACTGGTCACAATAATTTTCTTACAATAATTTTGACCAAAGCTTGAAAGGGTAAATTAGAAAGGCATTGGCAGTCTTTGGTTAACTCTGTATAATTTACATTTTATATGTATATTTGGCAAATTTTCACCGACTATCTTATCATATGTTATGATAGGAGGCCGGGAATAATCCCGACGAACCCCACTCCGGGTAACCGACCGGTTGTGATGAAAAATTATCATTGTTGCAAAGTGTACGTTACTTGAGAAAAGCTTAATTTTTAAGTTACGGGGAGATAGCTTTGTGGATTAATGAAGTGAAATGTGATTATAGTACAGTGGACAATACATCAGTACTACTACTTTTTATCTGGCACTTCGACCCTTGAGGATATTTTGTGCTTACCCAATTTTACACACTGGTCATCTCAGTGTGCAGGTTCTCTCATGATGTTTTCCTTCACCGTTAGAGCAGTCGGTAAATGTACGTAAGTCTTCGAAAAATACGAAAAACTCATTGGTACATGGCACTGCACGGTTTCGAATCCGGACCTCCCGCACGGGAGTCCGGCGTCCTAGCCACTATGCCACTGACGCTCTCGTACTACTACTTTAGTACTTTGTCGCTTTCATACGAATGTCAAGGAATCATAATAAATACTTATTTCCACAGGGTTCCACAAAGAATAGCTAGATGTGTCTTTCACACTGTACACTTATTCATGAATAAAATATCTTACCGAATTTCGGTATTTGACTAAATTATTTTTATTCCATCAATAATTTTATTTTATTATTAGATACTTATTCAGGATGCCCACGTAGGACATCCTGAAGAAGTATCTAGAATTCGTTTTTCGATATCTCAACTAACATCAGAGATATGAATGATTTAAGTTAGTACTGGAGAGATGCTCCGTCCCTTTTTAGCAAAACAGTTCTTTATATGTAGCTTGTATGGCGCTATTACACAGTGACATCATGATGTAATAATGCCGTTTCGTTCTATCGTCTGATTTGTGATTGCATGTAGTTATTTTATTTTTCAAAGATTATTAATTCTGTTTTCACATCTGACCATCAATTTACGTCTATTTCTTATTTTTAAGAAATACATTTGATATTTGTTACTTGGAAACTACCGATTACACACGATTACACGATTTTTTTATACAAAGAGGCAAATGCGTCATCGTTCGTGAGTCACCTTAGGCCACTCCCTTCCTCGTTTTTTTTTGATATCTATAGGCTGAATTCTTAAAGATACTTTCACACTAAAATGTAACCGATCCAATCGCGTGCGCCGCGTGGGCGGACGAACAAACTGCGTAATATTTTTTACAAATAGCAATAATTTATGGCGATGTTTATGGCCCTTTCCTTGCGATAAAGGGCATTGAAATTCCGAATGAATACCGTAGTACCGTAGCAACGTAGCGCCGCGTAGCCTTTCGTAGCGATCTGCTTGTTAGATAAGGAGGTTTGAAGTTGATGATGGATATTTTTCAATTTGTTTCAAAATAATTTAAGATATTTATTTATTTTTATTTATTTATGTACTTAGATAATGATTTTTGAATTTTCTTAAATTTGCTCTAAAAATTCTTTAAAGAATACTAATAAAAAACAACTAATACTATTACTGAAAGGTTGTCTAGAAGAGATCGCTCTTAGACCGCCCACACTCTATCAATCGCTTCATATGCATTGTTTTATAATATTACTGCTCTTAGGGCGTTTTCAAAGTCGTGCGTATTTCGTCACGCACGCGGGCTGCTCCGCATGCGTGCTGCAAGCATCACATTGTTTCATATAACATTTCAGTATTTTGCGTGAAACCCGCATGCGGGGAAACATTACAAATTTACATTGGGAATGACATTGACATGCGGGGCAAACCCACGTGCTTGATGAAATATGCACGACTCTGAAAACGCCCTTACGGTGAAGGAAAACAACGTGAGGAAACCTGCATTTTCGAGGAAATTAAAAGTTTCCAAAGCCATGTGAAATCCACTGCACAGCACTGGGCCCGCTCGGTGGATCATGACCCGTGCAAGGGGAGGCGTGTGCATCAGCCTATTTATTAATGTCCCCAACAGTAGGGACATTAATAAATAGGCTGATGATGATGTTAATGATAACTACTTACAAGTTTATCTATTTTCCTTTTTGAGAATTCTTAAATAAAATAGTGACTGACCAGTCCAGTAATTTTCTTACAAATATTTTGACCAAAGCTTGAAAGGGTAAATTAGAAAGGCATTGGCAGTCTTTGGCTAGCTCTATATAATTAACATTTTATATTTTATTCTGATGTACATTTGCCAAATTTTCACCGATCATCTTATCTTATCTTATGATAGGGGGCCGGGAATAATCCCGACGGCACTTCGACCCTTGAGGATCTTTTGTGCTTACCCAATTTTACACACTGGTCATCTCAGTGTGCATGTTTCCTCGCGATGTTTTCTTTCACCGTTAGAGCTGTCGGTAAATGTACGTTAGTCTTCGAAAAATACGAAAAACTCATTGGTACATGGCACTGCACGGTTTCGAACCCGGACCTCACGCTTGGGAGTCCGGTGTCCTAGCCACTGTGCCACCGACGCTCTCATCACCGACTATACGAAAGCCCTATTATTTGGCAGCCATATTATTCTAAAAATTCTCTGCTGCACAGACCGTCCTCCATTTTTTTCCAATTCTAGTCCAAAAGCACACTGAAGAATACCAGCTTTTATTGCCGGCACATAAAAATGTAGTGTACGTTTATTACCGCCCGTTTTTGCGCCCAAATAATATTCCATGTTTACAGATAGCTACTCTACTCTGTTATTTTTAGGGTTCCGTTCCTTGGAATGATAATACAGAACTTTCTAATTCTATGACGGGGGTGGCAGACCCTGCACTGACTGTAAATACTGACCACTTTCATGTCCGTTTGTCTACCTGTCGGTCAAGACCTTTTCCTCAGCAACGTCTAAAGGATAACAATTTGAACGAAACCCATTACTTATTTGTTATATTTTATGTTGTGTTTATCTTTGTTTTGTGTTTAATTACACGACTTAATTCCAGCATCTCCATTCCGCCTTCGGACTACCAGATGCGGGGAGGGGTTCCATCCTTATGTTGCTGATATCTCATCTGCTCGTACGAAGCGATTTGCTTCTTCGTTCATTATGCGAACGGCTAAGGAATGAAACAGCCTGCCGGCGTCTGTATTTCCCGAAACCTACAACCTTGGGATCTTCAAGGCCAGAGTGACTAGGCATTTACTGGACCGGCATGCTCCACCGTCGACCTCATCGTCGCTTACCATCAGGCGAGATCGAGGTCAATGCGGGTTTAGTAAAAATAAATAATATCTCTTCTTCTTCTTCTAAGTCGTATTCCTCATCGCTGAGGAATACAATCCGCATTCTATCATATTTCATTTCATTCCACTCTATTCTATCCTAAATTGAAATTATACTTATTCTTTATTTTTTTAGTTTCGACGTTGCAAGTTTCTACATTGTGAATTTGAAATTTAGAAGCAACCGAGGAGGTTGCTTCTAAATATAGTTTAGTAAAATTTTGATACTGTTTCACTGACTTGGTCATCAACTTATACTATACTTTGGGCATTATAGAGTTATGATTATTATATTTAATCTACTGTAAGATACTTTACGATACTTAAGCACTGTATTGTGTCAAGCACATGAATTCACAGTGTCTTAGTTTTAACTGTAATAAAATAAAATAATAAATAAATAAAATTGGTCATTTTGCGTTTGAATATAGATTTTGCATTTAGAACATTCTGTGTGTAATTCTTTTTAGCTGTCTACTGAACGACAGGTCCTCTTACAACTGGTACAGAACTTATATTCCCCGAGTTCGACTCACACTTAACCTTTTTTATCTCTTTCCCACCGCTTCCTTTGTGTGCCGACAGAGACGGAGATAGCGCGATGCCGCAAAAAGTGGTAATTTTATTGTTCGCATTACAATTCTGTGTCGGGAATATGGAATTTAAAATTATCGATGAAATTGTAGCCTGTTTGGGCAATTTGTATTCAGTTTTGTGGCGGAAAAGCATAAATAAATACGTTTTAAACAGGTACGAGTATATGGGGGTCATTCCTCGTGCTTCACCTGACTCACTGACCTCATATGGAAAGTAATCAAAGGGCCACCTTGGATGAAAGAAAAAATAAATAGTTTCCCTCACTCGGGCGTGCGTTTCTTCCTTCATGGAGGCACCGTAGCCTTTATTTACTATATATTAAGTAATAGTAACCTTTTCATATCCTCACACTACACTGTCGTTAATCTTTTTAATGTCCAATTAACTTCAGAGGTTGCCTGGAAGAGATCTCTTTAAGCGATAAGGCCGCCTTTGTACATGTCGTGTTATTATTCCTGCAGTTTTTACTTTTCCTGATTTTGTGTACTATAAAGTGTTTCTATCTATCTATCCTTCTATAACTAAAAAATATCTGATTTTCGATAATTTCGTGAAAAAGGTACAGTCAGCTAAAAAGTGCCAATTTATTTTTATCTATTTATTATTTTTGGTATTATAACGTATAATACGTTATTTATACCATAAATAACTTTGAGTAAATAGGTACGACCATAAATTACAAACACAGTAATTACAAAAATAATTTGCTTTTACTAATTAACAATATTTAAAAAAAATCTTTTTATCATGCAATCTATTCTGTTTACAGACTTTTATATTCGTATTTTTGTGGAATTACACTAATTACCTAGTACATATACTATTTACGAGTAATAAGTGCTTACTTACTTTTAAGTAGAGATTTTGAACCAATCTTTCAAATCAAGTACATAACTCATTCAAACGCCGCCGGCAGGCAGTAAAAATCCCCACTTACACACAAGTACAGTCAACCGCGCAGAAAAGTGGTAAAAAATATCAAGTTCCCATCCGCATTCGCAGGCGAGTCACGCGTTCAATATTGGGATTGGCTGGCGCGCGCTATCAATTTTTCTTGAGAACAGGCTCAGATTTAATTATTCAGAGGCTTCGGTATGTGATGCCTGAGGTCTGCCAGAGCTACGTGGCCGCCGAAGGGTGTTATAGCGGTGATGTAACGCCTGCTACCCCGCTTGTGACGTCGGGCGGTAAACTATGGAGTTGGTCTACAGTCGGTCGCAGAGGACTGCAAGTGGAAGCTTCAGATGTTGAGGATTATTTTGGTATTGACTCTTATGATGCTAATATCCTGATTCCTGATACTTTGAATCAAATGGTTAGGTTATCTTGGTTCATTTGATTCAGTAAATATCAGGATCCAACATAAACGGTAAACATATATTACACGATACTTTGAAATAGCATCTAACTTAGATAAAACCTATCGTTTTTGTAGTCACCAATATCCATTTTAACCAAACAGGAAAAAAGTGGATAGAAACAGATAAAAAACAGAACAAAACGCGTTTGTGGAACAGTCAAGTTGTCAGTTTATTGTGGCGCACATCTGCTCCTAGCGTCACGCACGGCGCTGTTTTTCGACCGCTGTGAAAATTTAATTCTAACCGCCTGCCCGCGCCCGCGCCCGCTCCCGCCCGCCCGCGGACGTGATCTGTACGTACGTGATTTATTTCCGTTGACTGTACTTACATGGAACTCAACATGGGTTGGGTTAAAATTTTATAAAAAAAACTTAACATAATAAATAGACTCATTAGCTTCAGGGTTTTAGTGATAACACAAAATGGAATCTATTCAAAAATAGTCTCTCCATTTTGGGTACAAATAACTTCCCTATCAAGAATCAAACCTATAAGTCAGTACATCTAAGTCTCTATTTGGACTAAGTTAAGAGTTTGTCGAATATTTTCAGTCTGATTTTCGAAACTCTTTTACTATAATGTCAGCGACTCTTCGTTGCATACCTACACTATAATTGACCCCATCTCCCCAATATGTCGATTTCCTCTAATTGACCCCTCCCAATGTTACCAGATACCCTAGTGTCTATTCTAGACCCTGGATTTATACGAAATCACAGTTTGAATGCGTTTTGTAAGTGCATATTTGTATTGATAGTTCAGCCCAGCAGCAAAAGCAGCTGTGATCCTATCTAGACTGAGTTGAATCTAGACTAGCTGGCTCTAGCTCGGACGTGGAGGTAAAACTGCAACTGAATGAGCTTAGCAACAAAGAGCCGTTTTTGTTTCCTATCTGAACCACGGTCTACCAATACTGGACTGGATCTCACAAATGTAAGGAAAGTTAAGAGTGGCTTTCCACCAAAGCTGTGCGAGGAAGCGGAGCGGTAAGCGAGGAAAAAATCCACCAATAGGATCGCCTCATTATCACGTCACGATTAAAATGGAGCGATCTTATTGGCGATTTTTTTCTCGCACAACTGTGGTGGAAAAGCATCTGTGCAGAGGCAGCCTGGGGTCCACCACTATTTTATCTGTTTCTGTCGAAAAACAGAAATGCTTCCATTGCTGTGTTTCCGTTTGAAGGTTAAGAGAACCAGCGTAATTTTCGGTACATGAGGCACTCCATTTTATATCCTTAGGGTTAACAGCGGATCAAAAACCCTCTTAATATAACTTCATAGTAGGGTGAGTCAGGGTGACAAATTACTATCAAGTGGCCCGTTTTCTAGTTTCTCCTTACACAATAAAATACGAATAGATAAATTGAAATACTGGAGAACGAGCCTTGTATATTTTTATTTCCAAATCAGGATCAATACCCAAGCGCCTCGTAGAGATACTGAGGCATTCCGGGACCAGAAGCCAGCTCTCCTCTACTTTGCCCAGCGTATAAGCCTCGCCAATCGTTTTAATACAGCCAGGGCGAAGCCGCCAGCCTCCTCGGGACACTCCCTGCAGGGAGCGACCTGGGCCAGGCCTTTTACTTGTAAAATCGTAACACGCGATTTTACCTGTAAACATCGAAGTAGTATGTCATACTACACATACTACTTCGAATTTCGATGCCTGTTTTACTGCTCCAGCCTAGTGGTATTCAAAAGGAACTTCCAGTAAGTTTATTCAAATACCTAGGTACTCTATACATAAAGTGATCTCTAACTGATAACAGGGGATTTACAAGGCTTTGTGCTCTGCGCCACTGCAATGCAATACCTGAGGATTGTGTTAATCTCAGATAACCTGAGTTCAGTTAGGTCACCAGATAATAATACAATACTATTATACAGACAAAATGATATTGTAATACTAATATCTGAACAAGATTATTGAAGTAATGCAAAATTGATCACACACAAGTGTTCATTTTATTACATGACCTGTTCGAAAATGTTTTCATTATTGTTGTTATTATTCGACACAAAATGTTACATAACAACACAAAGAAAAATTGTAAGTTTTAGTTACACTTGGCTGAATTAATTACTGAACGATTAGTCGATAAAAGAAAAGACAGGCTTTTGTTTACAGGCTCAGTCAGGCTGTAATGCATTGCTCACACCTAAGCGACCAAAGCGTTTGCGAAGCGGAAGCGGCTGTCGCGCGGCAGACGCTGCTTATAATATTTATATCTAGCCATGCACACCTACGTGTCGGCGACGCGGGAAAGCAACGTCAGCAAAGAGGGACGGATGCAAACACATGTTCCACGAATCAGATGGGGCACTAAATAGTATGTGTAACATTGCGTGGAGTATTTAGTATCCTAACTTCTTAAAAATAAATGTACTCTAGGAGTCGCCGATATTTCTATAGGACCTGACATGAAATTGACGTTTAAGTGTGCCGTGACGCGGTCGCTCAGGTGTGTATGACTAGTTTCGCGTTGAAAACGTCCTCAAATCGCCACCGCTTCGCAATCGCTTGGTCGCTTAGGTGTGAACAGTCCGCAAACTGAACTTTCTGATGCATTCAGTATTACTGAATTCAGAGCATGGGAAAATAGGCTTTATTGATACGAAAGAAGAGGATTTTCGCCGTTACTTTTAAATAAAAAAATACCTCATTACGTACGTACGCATTACGTTTTATTAAGTATTTGTTCAAAATTCCACGGCGACGTACCTCTACTTCATTGTATGAGTTAATGATTTGCAGAAAAAAGTCTACAAAAAAAATTCTAAACTCGCCATCTATAGCTTGAGAGTGGAACTAAATCAAACGCTACCTTCTCTGGAATTCGGGCTTAGCAATGCAAGCAATTCGATGAACTGTAATAACAACGTGTCCATAGATGGCGGGATTCACATTAATAAAGTACTCTAGTACAAGACCGTAACAACAGATGTCTCTACTAGATACACCCTCATAACAGATTATGTACTTAAATTTTAATAAAAATTCTAAAAGCAAGGTTTTCTTGACATTTATTATTTTCAAAGAGGAAAAAATTTTCAAAAGGTCTCTTTATTCCCTCAGTAAATACTTACTTCTATTCAAAACGACAGCAGAAATAGAATAAAATACCTTTGTGAATTACTAATTTTAATTTTAAGTTATAACCACGTTTGACCTCAATTCCACTTCATCAAGTGATGCTGATGATGAGGTCGGAACGTGAATCAAGCCGGAGAACTATTGTAATTTTCTGTCCATCTGTTACGAGGGTCTAACACCTAAACGGAACTTCAAAATTTGACACAATTATGTATTTCCTTGACCCAAATTATCGACGTTAAAATTTTGTAAACTTAACAGTAGAGGGTCCCATACAAGTCAAGGCAGTATATAAAAAAAACCATTATGTATACTATGAGGGATATCGTTGTCTATAGCTCATCAAGTACAGGACGAATATTTTTTTAAGGGAAATAATGACGTAAGCTTCTGTCAACATTGACAATTTCTTTTGTACACAGAGTACTATTATATAATATTTGTAATAGACTGTGTCAGCCTCGGTAGGGAGCTACTTGTCTTGGCTTTTAGATTACGCTCGGGTCACATACCGTTAAATAAGTTTTGCATTTGATGAGAAGAGCTGCATCACCGTTTTGTATCAACTGCAACACAATAGTAGACCTAACTCACCTCCTAATGGAGTGTGACCTGGGGAAAATTGAGAGGAAAAAATTTGGCCTCAATAGGCTCCAAAATGGAAGACTCAATATTATTTTTAGAGTTGTTTGCTAAGTTGGCTCTCAAAGTGAGGGCTGACTCTAATAATACTTGAGCTTTCCTTTCCCCTTTTCTTAGCGACCCTAACGAGGCTGACATGGTCACCTTGTCGTGTACCAAAGCCTCTAAACTGAGATTTAAAAATAAAAATAATAATAATATTAGTACTGTACTATCAAGGAACTTGAATATTGACTAGCAGATTGAAATGGATCTTGGACGTTACATACGTCATTCATCTGTAATAGTTTGTAAACTGTGAGTTGATGTTTTTTGACAGGGAACCTTGTCTACCCTGCTCGATCCCTGAGGTCGCGTAACACCAAATATGTAACCACCAGCGATCGCTTCTCCTTCAGTCGCCCGCAGGCCTAGCACCGCGCGGAATGTGTCTATCGTTAGAAGAAGAAGACGCGCAAACAAAATAACAAAGAAAAAATTCTTGAAATTTAGTAACGTCAGAAGTTATGAGTCCTCGCCTCCATGAGAATGATTTTGCTAAGTGACATAGGGCCTTTATTTCATAATACGTCCACGATTGATTGAGAAAACGTTGGTAGCTCATTATGAATGGTAAACACCACAGCTGCCATCGAAAAAAAACGATGTTGTCTATAGTTTTTTTTTTCATTCGAATCTTCGGTCGGAGAGCATCGCCTTTTCCAAAATGTGAAGGAATTTGCCTCCAAAATGAAGATAAGTATTCTTAGAAGGCTAGCCCTTCGTTTTCTATAACTTACAGCCATGAAGTATTAAATTTCCAGCCCGTAACAGACGGGACATATGATTGGTTTGTTTTTGGGATCTCAATGTTTTTCAATGTGATGGACTGAAGCTTTAATGCTGACGGAAAGATGTCCCTGGCCGACCAGGAGGGATACCTGCCATCCTGTCTATGTGAAGCATAATCCTGTGTTATGTTCCTGTGGTGTTTCCGGCCAACATAATATGATGGACCTTGTCGTTCTGTATCTCGTGTAAACCATATTTTCGTACAACTGTAAGTAGGTAGTTAATCGTAAGATTAAATCAAATTTAACAGAAGTCAAACCATACTTTTTATTTAGTTCAGTGAGGACCATGGGAGCGGTGATTTCTTAATTTTATTATACCTTTCACAGTTAGTATAAACTGTGTGGCGCTCGACTCCTTGTTTAAACCAATTCCATTGGTTGATTTTCTATAAACATAACAGGAGATCACCGTGCCTACTCAACACCATATGTATCGATATTAAGGTAAGTAAAATAATATAAGTAATATTAAAGATCCTCTCTGGGCTTAAAGAAGGTAAAAAGTGAGAGTAGTGTGTGTCGTGTGTGTTGTATTGTATGGTATTGTATGTATGTTGAAGTAGATGTATTTTTATTACCATGATGTTTATTGCCATAAACACTGTCAAGTCAAAACAGTTAAAAGGTCCTCAGTGTCATCATATGAAAGAGTAAGAAGCCAGCTAATAATTTTCTTTTTACACGCCGCTTTATTTAGTGAGTAAATCGGTACATATTTATTAATCTTATTGTAGATATATGGGCCCAAAAAGTTGAAAAATCTAAGTACCTCACAGTATTTATATAATTGAACTGTGGGGTATAAATATGGTTGAAAAGTGCTTATTTTAAGCACTGACATATACTCGTACTTACATACTTATTGGGTAAGTACCTACTAACTATGAAAATTGCTTTATGATAAATTTGTGAACACAGCTCTATGACGGTCTCGAGCTTTACAAGTTATGATCAGCATACCAATCAAATTGAAATATAGGGTTGCCTTGGGAATTAATTATAGATACTATACTTAGTAAGTAGGTACCTACTCTATGTATATTAATTTATTTTAAGCTGTGGAAGTACCTAGTACCATCTGGTACGTACGTACTACCTTCATGTAAAAAGCTCTCTTCGCTTGAGCAAAAGTGTGAGTTAAATGTTCTTAACCCGAGTTAGTTAAGTCTGGTGTAAATCGCGGATTGTCTTGGTTTAATATTGTAGGGTTTGCGTTATCTCTGAGTTCGACGGCCTTACTTACTTTTTGAAATATTTATTTTCATCATAAAACAATTATATATCCTGAAATATAATAACCATCTCCATATTGCGGAATTAAATGGAACTATTTTTTTATAACAAATTCCATAAAAAAATTAAAAGTGGCGCCCTCTCGCCAGGGTTTTAAAGAGGTGAGGGTCATAAAGAGATTGTTAATGTTATTTTAGTATCCATCCTTTTTTTTCATAATATTGCATTCTCTCTGGTTATTTTGTACTATATAAAAGGAGAGCAGACGAGCAACGGACCACGTGCTTAAGTGGTCACTGTCACCCATAGACGCTGCTAACCGTGAGGACTTAGGAGTCGCTAATTAGGAACGCTGGCTTTCTTACCCTTCAAACCGAAACACAGCAATGCAAGCTTTTCTTAGCTGCTGAAATAGGTATTTTATTGTAATGCAAGGATGTGATCCCTTAGTTCCTTGTTCCCGAAATCTATATTCTGTACGCAGAATATCACGTACGAAATCTGTTTGAGGCATTCCGGTCTGGTGGAATCAGATTAGGGAGGGCAGACAGACATACGTGCTAACCTGCGACGGTCCGTCGACCCCTGAGGACAAAGGCAAAACGGATGAACTCGACCCACGATTAATGAAGTTAGCTCCCGGACTTCCTATAAACCGATGGCAAACGAAATAAACCCTTTGGGGCGTACCACGTCTCCCCTATCATGAGGTTATAGGACATGATCTTATCTTATGTTAGGGGGCCGAGAATAACCCCAGCGACACTTCGACCCTTGAGGATCTTTTATGCCCACCCCATTTTACACACTGGTCGTCTCAGTGTGCAGCTTTCCTCACGATGTTTTCCTTCATCGTTAGGGCAGTAAATGTACGTAAGTCTTCGAAAAATACGAAAAACTCATTGGTACATGGCACTGCACGGTGTCGCACCCGGACCTCCCGCATGGGAGTCCGATGTTCTAGCCACTGCGCCATCGACACAATCTATTGGCTATGATTCTCAAAAAAATTAACTTTAATCATGTATGCATAATGCAATGTTGAATAAACGTGTCTTTATTTATTTCTTTTTTCAGCCTGCAGTTCTGCTGCAAGGACCCAAAGTCTGGTTTCCAGTAGGATAGTGGTAGGCGGTAGAACTGCTCCGGCACAGACACAATCCTTCCTGATCAATAGCATCTTGGTATCATCACCCGGCGACGTAAACTGTCTAAACTCCTCGAATTTCCGAAACTTGATGAATGGGCTAGAATGTATTCAATTAACGTATTGACAGATCTGTCAATAGTATTACCGATGTCTTAATTAATGAACTAATTCGGAGTTTCAATTGAATCGAATTGTAAGGCAAACGGTGTTTTAAGCATTTTACTATGTAAGTACTCGTGTTTAGATGAAATTTTAGTCTGGGAACAAATGTGACACGTTGGGTAGGTATATAAAACCTACGAGTACCTATGACCTGGAGATCGATTCCACTAAATACAACGTAACTAAATAGAATCTAAACTGCATCGTTATGACGTGTTTCGTATGCTACTATCCACTAATGATCCAATTCCAGTTAAGTTCTGATCGAGTCAACGATCGATCGAACAGTATTTGTGCATTCTAATAAAACGTTTATACTGAATCGCAGTTGAACGGTAACAAAACGCTTCAACTGTCAAATATAACTATCGAACATAAGTTCCTCCCGAATACTTTTGCCCGATCGATAGTAAATGAAAGGCGGCAGTGGTAGAGTTATGCGTCAGCAGAATGCGATTTTGTGTCCAAATAGAATTGGAACGAAAACTAAATTGAAATTGAATAGAAATAGAACAACAAACGTTGTAATTTAGGCGAATTGGGCCCCTGGAGATTTTATCAAAATAAACTACTTCAAAAACATTTTTAATGTGTAAAAACATCACGAAATAAGCAGAAGTCAACGTGCTACACCCTAGTAACAATGCCTGTGTAATAAGTAATAAAACCGTGCGAGTCTTGCCCGCCTATTTTTATCGGAGCCAATATTGAATTTACATTTTTTATTATTTTTTTACTCGATACAAGTGAGTTGAAATTGTGAAATACGTAACGCAATATCATCTTTTGCACCAATCCAACACCTTTATTTTTTCCTGACAGATCTATAAATAACATAGGTTTTGTTTGTGAAATAAATTATTACGTCAGATACAGACATGTTATTATCGGGCGCGAGGACACAAAATAAATCAAGATAGAACGGTGACGCGGGCGAGTCGCTATAGGAATCGCGCGTGTCAACCTTTTCATAATATACTAACTTTATTTGTATGGACTCTGTCTGAAATAAACATATTGAATTGAGCCACGCCCTCAACGTCTGATGTGATTACTAGACCCTGTTATCTTGTCGCACTGACGTCACGATTGGGTAGATAGGGGTCAAAATGGCACACCTTGGTATTTTAGAATATGTTTTTTATTTTGTTTTTACTGCACTAATTGTGCAGTTTTAAGTTATAATTTTTTTAGATGGAATATATAATTGCGGGTATTTTTGAACTACTAGTGCCAGCTGTCATCCAAAAATATCTGTTTCTAGAAACTACGTTGAGCTGGTCAGCGTGCCCTTCGCACTTAATTCACAGTCGTCGTCAGATGTGGATCTTGCAATCACCAAAATCCCCATACTCTTATAATTACACTGGCTTTGTAGATTTATATAAAGTTTTTTGTATTAATTGTGGACAAATTCAAATAAACAGCCATTACTTATATATACCAAACTTATGCTTGTAGTGATTTGTTCGCCCGTTAGAAAAATAAAAAGTATAAAAGGACAAATCAATTTTCATATTTCTATATTTAGTCTAATTTTTAAGTGTGCCATTTTGACCTCTACCTACCCAAACGTGACGTCAGCGCGACAAGAAAACGGGGTCCAGTGATTACGAACGAAATACCTCCTTTTGATCGATTCACTGTCGTAACTGTTGTTCCTACAGTTACAAACCGCACAATAAGACATTTTAGCACATTTTAGTCGAAAACTAGGCGTTGAATGAATAAAATATTGTAGCATATTGCAAGATTGAGATTGACACGGGTGTCCCGCCCACTTCACCGTTCTGTCTTGTTTTATTTCTGTGGGTGAGGAGGATAGGAATAAATTAATTTCAGCGACTATTGTTTTAGTTCGAGGCACTAATTGCACGCCATACGACGTTGTTATCATAACTTACCGAGTTTATTTATTAATAGAAGGTTGCCTAGAAGATAAAAGCTTAAAGCGATAAGGCCGCCTTCAGCACATTGTATTGTACCTATCTTCTTTAACCTGGGTGTGCAATAAAGTATATTTGTATTTGGAACTTCCGAAAAGATCCACTTGTAGACGGAAAATAAATGTTCGAAGTTTGAAAACGGCCTAGTAGCGCCCTATTTCAAAATCTTTGGCGATAGATGTAGAGTCCATCCAAAAATATATTATGAAGACCACCTATACTTCTCTCTTTTACTATGGTCGTAGCATGCAGTAAGGACGGATAATAAAAGATTACATAATTACGTAATGGAGATCACGATGGGTCTACTGTACGTGCTTCTTCGTAAGATCACGTTCAAATTGAACGCGTCTGAACCAGCTGTCAATACCTCGCCGCGGCGACGCCACGTCTAAATTATATTTGCACGGTTCATATAGTTATGTGAAATAATATATGAAAAAAATAAAAAATGTTGATTTTGTTTGGTTTTCATCGAAGAAATGAAAATAAAATTGATGATCAAAGCACATCAATTTTCTTGCATTTAAAGAGTAAATGGCTTAAAATGTATATTATAGGTATATTTTGTGTTGGTTAGGTAGGAACCTACTACCTATAACTTATTTTTATTGTATGTACCAGAGCTGACGAGCAAAAGCCGGCCACCTGATGGTAAGTTGGCACCGTCGCCCAAGACATCTCTTCTTCTTCTAAGTCGTATTCCTCATTGCTGAAAGTCGTGATCACATAGAACGTCTCTCAGATTTAATGTGGTTTGCATTGTTTCCCCATTTCACACACTGATTATCTCAGTGTGCAGGTTTCCTCACGATGTTTTCCTTCACCGTCAGAGCAGTCGGTAAATGTACGTAAGTCTTTCGAAAAAACCGAAAAATTCATTGGTACAGTCTTCCACAGGTCAACCTACCAAAAACATCAAATATTGAGAATCTGAATTGTATCATATTGCGCAGTCGTAAGGTTGAGATTTAACCGAGGTCTACTGTACCTTGTGGTCGACTGTACATAACATTGCATGGTTTTGAACTCGGACCTTCCGCATGAGTCCGACGCCACGACGCTCTAAAGACATCTCACCTGACTGTAATGTTTAATTGAGGATTTTTGATGCGCTGCTAACTCATACTCATCGATCTGAACGAACATAGTATACTAAGTTACATCAAAATCTTGCAGTAAATACTTACATGTAATAATTGTATCATATAGCATGATTCATTCTTATATAACCTTGAGGGACTTAGAAGGTGTGCCTCATGTGCCGGTAATTTCAATGGCACTTATCCTTCAAACCGAAACACAGCAATGCAAGCTTTGATGATTTGCTGTGCAGATATAGGTAAAAGTGTAGTAACCACCCTAGGCTTCTACGCAGTAGAACTGAATTTAAACTAACTCAATGAAAATGGTAAATATATGTTGTATACCAGGGCACTACGATAGTAAATTCCTGTAGTCATTTGTGATATTCCGCCGGAAGGGAACACGAAAGTATTCGCTACTGGCAAAGAAGGAATGGGATCGAATTCCAATGGTAACATAAGGAAAAATCTGTTACTTTTTAAAATAATAATGTGGTCACATCTTCCAAATTCTATGTAGTACATTTTTTAATGAAATAAGGAGAGCAGCGAGGAAACAGACCACCTGATGGTTAGTGGTCACCGTCGCCCATAGACATCTCACCTCACTGTTTAATATTAGAGGGTTTTTGATGCGCTGCTAACCTTGAGGACTAAGATGGATTGCCTCATGTGCCGGAAATTACGCTGGCTCTCTTACCCTTCAAACCGAAACACAGAAATGCAAACATTTGTGCTTCACGGCAGAAATAGATAAGAGGGTGGTACTACCCCAGGAGATCCTTCACATTAGGATCTTTTTTTTTAATAGCCTATAGACTGTCCACTGGGCAAAGGCCTCCCCTCCTCCTTTCCATTTTTCCTTATCCTCTGCGTCCTTATACCATCCTTTTCAGAAGTGGTCGATATCGTCCTTCCACCTGCGCCTGGGCCTGTCTCGGCGCCGCTGTCCGTCTTGTGGCACCCAGTGCATGGCGATCTTTGCCCACCTTTCCGCATGCATGCGGCAAACGTGGCCTGCCCAGTCCCACTTCAATAGAGACTCACTTCATTAGGATCTACCGCTACTTAATAAGTTTTATTAGTTTTTACTTAATAAGTCACTAATTATTAAGTTTACTGTGATATCATTACCAATATGGACGATCGAACTGTGTGCAAATATTTGCTGACGTCATGGCGTATTCGCCCTATTTTATTGTACAAAAACTATTATCAGCGATATTTTTTCTGTGAAACTGGTGTATTTTAACTCCGCGCTAGTTAGTATTTTAAATCGTTCAGTTGAACGATTTATAGAACAGTGCTATGGGAGTAAAATAATACATATTATGTGAGTTCTACAAGAGCCTCCAAGGCTCTTAATGTAAGGCACATTAAGGCATTCAGATCCCCGGACTATCCCATGAATCCTCGATGTTTCGAGTGTTTTTGCTGTGACAAATCAAATTGAGACTTCAGGAGCATTTAATAAACACAGAAAAAAACTGGAAGGAAATATTTGCTGTGCTAATAAACAGTCAGTACAAGAGTAATGACTGATTTCCATCAAAATTAAGCCCCTATAAATCCAAGAGGTTAAAAGATTTGCTGAATATCTACGGCGTAAAAACCCCGAAGCACGATTATTATCGTGCCTATTCTTTTGGGCAGGGAACCCTGGTGTATTTTAAGGATTAGCTATCGGTTACAGTTGGTCGATTGCAATGATTTTAGTGTCGTTAGATACCTCCTGACATGAACCACTCAGCACTGCAATATCTGCCCTATTCTTCGCATATTTCGCTGCTTCCCTCTTTAAATTCTAGGCTGCGCTATGACTGTAGTTTGAACTTTCACCTTCTATAGCTTTGTAAGTTCTTGTCCGATATCAATGTATTTTATATTATTCACTTCACAATTTATGTCTTTTAATATGACAACACTTTCTTTATTCGCAAAGCCTATTACAAGCAAAGTTATTTGCCGATGAAAGTCCGTTAATATAAAGAATAAATGACCTTTTCATTGACCCCTGCGGGTGACGTCACTACTGGTGATGGAATTTATTATTGTCAGAATGAGCGAGCAACCCTGCTCTCGCGATATACACTTAGCTCTTAGCTTAGCTCGGCTTAATAATGAATGAGCTCCGTTGCCATACCGTCCATCCTGAATAGGAAGACAGGGTTCCCTGTCAAAAGGTAAGATGAAAAAAAATTCGTTCCGGGCCCATTACACCACCCAATGACACCACATGATGATTGACAAAAATGTCGCCAATCCCGCAGAACATTTTCCGCAGCTAAAGGCGGTTTTCGTTATCTGACTGGGTGATTAGGTTTTATAATAATAATGTGGTCACACCTTCCAAAGTGTAGTAGAATTATTAAGTTTACTATGGTATCCCTTATTACCAATATGGTATTTTCTTGAAAATACTTTTGGTTTGGGCTGATGGTCTAGCCAATGTCCTCAATAAATAAAAAATAAAAATATGGACGATCGATCTGTGTGAAAATATTTGCTGTGCTAATAAATAGTTAATACTTATTTATTATGTAGCTTAATAATTCCACTATTTAAGAGAAATGAGCGGTTTCCATCAATAATAAGCCCCTATAAATCCAAGAAAATCGGCCAAGTGCGAGTTGGGCCTCGCTATATATCTAAAGTGCTTCGTATTATACGGAATATTTGTATAACTGAAAAAAACTTTCCGTTTTTGCTCACAACTTACAAACTATTACAAAAAGTAAAAGTAAAATACACTTTATTGCACAAACAAAAGATAGAACAGGAAATCTTCTTCTTCTTCTTTTCAGCCTAACGTAACCCATCGTTGGGTATAGGTCTCTCCATGTGCACGCCATTCTCCTCGATCTCTAGCCGTTCGCATCCACATCCTCCCCGCCGTCTTTACAATGTCGTCGGTCCACCTCGCGGGCTGCCTACCAACACTTCTGCGCCCCACTCGGGGTCAGAACAGAAAATAGTGAAGTACAATTTAGGCGGCCTCATCGCTAAGAGCGATCTCTTCTAGACAGCCTTCGGGCAGAGGAAATGATTTCGAGAAAGAGGTAGTAGGTGTGCAATCAATACAAATGAATCAAGTTTTATGTACGTGTTGTTTAAATAGAGTATATGATCTATACTTTGTCAAATTTTCAAGTTCCTAGATAACACCGTTCATGTGATAGACCTGGTGACTAAAGTGGTCTAAGATAGCGACAACGCAGTATTGCTCCGTTTTCCCTTTCAGGGTACGGTTCCCTAAAAAGGATTTACGAATCGGTGTATCGCATAAGCTTTATCAAATTGTTCCGGTATTGAGTTTATAAAATAGCGACGTAGACCCGTTTTGCCCGACTGCAGAATGTCAAGGGACGGTATTGTGATGGTAAAGGCATTTATTCAATATAGAGCTCAGATATTTATTTGTGATATCTTTGGGCTTTTTATTGCTTTACATCTCTCTCTAGTCATATTGATTGATGAGGGTCGTGATGCTGGTGGACGTAATGGAGCCCATATTAGAGGTCCGGGTCCAAACCATGCAATATATTTTTTATTTTTTTATAAATTGGCTACGACAAACAGGCAGGCGGGCCACCTGATGGTAAGTAGTCACCGTCGCCTAGAGACACGTGCAATACCAGGGGTATTGCACGTGTGTTGCCGGCCGTGGAGGGAGAGGACTTTTTAACGTTCTTTTTGAAGCATCCCATGTCGTAGCGCTGCGGGAAAACGTCGGGTGGAAGGGAGTTCCACATTTTACAGGTGCGTGGCAGAAACGCTCGTGTAAAACGGGTCGTGGTTGTGTGCTAAAGGCATAAGTAGAAGAATGACTTCCGCCCTAATTAATAGGTAAAGAATGGCATAGATAAGTATAGATTTCTGTATATACCCGTCTCCTCCAAATATGCAGCTGACGGGACGTGATAGAAAGGGTTTCGTCTGAAAATAGAACGGTTCCATTTCCAATAACACCCCCATATCGGGGAACTACACTAATATTGTCGATATTAGTTTAATAAGTACCTATTCTGTAGAATGGTATCCAGTGTGCGGGAGAGTATGTATACCAATATTTATATCACAGAAATACATATATTAAAAGAAGATGAATATAAATTGAGATTTCCTAGTATGATTTATATGCGAAAAGCAGCTGTGCGGTGGAAGGACGGAGATGGATCGAAATGGAAACAAAAACTTACCTACGCGTTTAGTTGCCTTTAACCACATAATACATATACTTTAGCTGCCTTTACTGCAGCGATTATGAAACGGAAGCAAGACTAAACCCATAGAAATCTTGAAAATTGAAAAATAATTTTCAATTGGTTCAGTGTGATTCCATTTCACAATAGCTGCAGCGCTATGTAATCGCCTTAGCACGGCTTCATATAGTCAGAGGTCGACGAACATTGCTAAAAGCGCAGAGTTTATTCATTGAATAAATTAAATATTTTATATAGGTATGGTAAATAAATATTTTCTGAATCATCATAAAATCTTACTTTGTAATGTTGCAATGTATCTACTTACACAGGTAAGTAGATACATTGCAACCTATGCCTCAATATAGATTGAACACATTCGTTTTTTATTATTGCCCAGAAGTGCGTGCAGTTTAATATCCTGACATTATGATTCCCCAAAAATAGTTCACATTTAAAGTAGCCAAGTCTCGGGTATCTTTACTCCGAAAAGTAATGAGATCCTAAACTTAGAAAATCTCCTGTTGCATTATTGCCAATGTAGCGATATTGGAGCGACTTGTTAATTAATGTAATAGTGGTAATAGTAATTGAGCATTGGACTTGCCTCTACATTGGATCACATTACTTTTTTCGAGTAAAGATACACGAGACTTGGTTACTTTTTCCGATGTTTTAATTTTTCCTTTAATTATGTACTAAACACTATCCTACGCAACATCAAATAATGGCCGTTTTCTAGAACACATTATACCAGAGTCCTAACTAAAATACTAATTGCACACCTAATTACGCACACCAAAAGAAATTAAATCGAGAATCAAATTAAGGTATTGAGCAAAATTATTTTATTAAAGGAATAACTAATATCTGAATGCACATCTATTATTGGTCATTTAATGAATTAGAAAAAAAGCACCTATTCAAAAGGGTATCTTTTGAATTTCTATTTTTATTCCATCAAACATATAAATGTGAAAAAAGGTGTCAAGTTCCGTACAAGTGGTGACTTCCGAAGTCTGTTGACTTCGCCAACTACGCCCATAAAAGAATTGAGATCTAGGTGCGTGTAAAGTTCAATTAATCTTCAAACATAATGGAAACGATCAGAATAAAGATAGATGGGTCAAAAGTGCTCTGAATTGCTTCGGGAAAAGGTGGTACAGCAGTGTGGCTCGCTTTTTTGGCTCGACTTGGCGCGAGGCACTGTCGTGCCCCCAAATCGCTTAAGTGAAGAAATTTACTTTCCTTATATAAGGAAAGTTCTTTACTCAAGCGTGTTATAGGAACAGCTGTTCAACGTTTCATATTATGTTTTCTACAAGTTGCAAGAAAATATCTGTAATAAACCAAGAAGATATGATATTGCAAAGAAATTTAGTACTGTTGTTACTGTTTATATTTTAATTATTCTCAATAAATATACTAAAAATATGTAGTACTTATAACTTTGATAATAAAGCTTTGTAAAATACAAGCTTTATTATGCTCAGTAGTAGCCCATAGTGCCCACGCAATGAATAAGTTCTTAACAGTGATAATATATTAATCAATATTACCTACATTTCCTTTTGTTTAAAACCTATAAGATGATAAATGAATGATTGGTTGATTCGTTTATTCAAATACACTATACTTAGTAAGAGACCACGTTTTACTTCTTTCCTCTTCTGAATTCTCTAACTTTCCTTTAACAAACACCCAAAACTTACAATTATCTACATATTTTACTTAGTGTACAAACTGAAAATGACTCCCTCTCACTTCCTTCCGATCCCTAGACATAAGATCTTTCTGCGTGAGAGTGAACACGGGTTTCTTGTCCCTCTTGCGAGGAGTTGGTCTTCCCACGAAGCTTGTGAGCACCGTGTACGCCAAGTCGACCAGGAACCAGAGCAGCTCGATGAGGCTGATGATGGACCCGCCCAGGCACAGACCGAAGATTCCTCCGAGGTTTGCTAAAAATAAAATAGTAGACAAAAAGAACGTGGAACAGCCTGCCGGCGTCTGTATTTCCCGAAACCTACAACTTTGGGATCTTCAAGGCCAGAGTGAATAGGCATTTACTGGACCCGCATGCTCCATCGTCGACCTCATCGTCGCTTACCATCAGACGAGATCCAGGTCAAATGCGGGATTAGTAGTAAATAAAAAATTAAAATAAAATAAAAAAGAAGTTCAAAACAACCCCACACTGTGGTAAGAATCCCGTGTCTAACTATAACTAGAAGACAATAAGTTAATTAACCTTTTGTGGCAATAACAGATGATACTGTATTTAAATTAAGTAAGACGTCAATCAATTTGAGCGTTTGTACTTTTGAATTTAAAATAGTGAAAATTGGGGTCAAGTAAATTCGAGGACCTTTTCTAAGGGCTTAAGGACCTTCCGGACAGGAAACGGTCCGTATATATATGTAATCTATGTTTATTGGTCGTGTACTTACCGTGGCACTACTTGCTTATCTTGCCCAACCGATTTCAAGACGCGTCTATGTCCAAAATATACACTTAGATTTGGAAATTTACACAAGTTTCTATTAAACATGATGCCGATTAAATTGACGGCCTGGTATCCGGTTGTTAGTCCGGTTAACCGAACAAATGTGACTTCAAAATAACTCACCCAACATTTGGTCCCAAGTGTACAGCACCTCCCTCCGATACTTCAAACAAGTGTGGGAACTGATATGAACCGCGACTCTACTGAAGCTCTCGTTCATTACTCTGCAACGTACAACCAAAAAAATAAAGAATTTGTTGCTTTTATACTTTTTATTTATTTATTTCTATTTACTACTAAACCTGCATTTCACTTCGATCTCGCCTGATGGTAAGCGACGATGAGGTCGACAATGGAGAACGCGGGTCCAGTAAATGTCTATTAACTCTGGCCTTGAAGATCCCAAGGTTGTAGGTTTCGGGAAATACAGACGCCGGCAGGCTGTTCCATTCCTTAGCCGTTCGCATAATGAACGAAGAAGCAAATCGCTTCGTACGAGCAGATGGGATATCAACAACATAAGGATGGAACCCCTCCCCGCGCCTGGTAGTCCGATGGCGGAATGGAGATGCTGGAATTAGGTCGTGCAATTCCGGTGCGCACTCACCGAAATGTATCCTATAAAATACCGATAGACTTACATCTATTGTCGTCTATCTTGGTAACTTATGTATTGGATGATTGGAAAATCCATTCCGATCCTTTATTATATTATACATTTCCATATTTACATCCATTATTATATATTTCCATAATCACGACCACTCGAGCACGGCCGCTTCAGCAATGTGTCTCCATTTGGTTTGGTTGGTGGCACTCTGATCAGGAAACACTTCGTCACTGACTTTATGAGGCCCGACCGTCTTGTTCATTCAGTTCTTGTGTTCTAGTTCTAATGTATTCTCGATCATACTAACTTTAGAATAGAACAAACTACAGTTTTCAAATACCTTAAGAATCTCTGGTGCCTCATGTACACGGTTTCCGTGTTGTACTGAACGAAGTCGCATTTCTGCAGGCAATCGTTTTCCGATATTAAGCCTCTCATGTCGCTTTGGACTAGTTCTGCAAACGAAGATAGTTATTCAGAAAACTTTATATTATTATAATCTCTAACCAAAGATTTTGAAATTCACCCTTTGTAGATGTGCTCGCTAGAGAAGTTTACTATAAAACCGCGTCTGTCAGTTAGCGCATTCTATGTGAGCTTTTTAAACTCATACTCATTTATTAAAACCATCGGGACACCAGGAACTCTTGGTTACGTCATGCTTTTTACAAATTTAAAATTCAAATACAATTCATGTTAAATATAACATAACTAGACAGAAGGGAACAGACCAGCCGATTTACATTTAAAATTTTAGCTAAAAATTAAGATTGTAGCAGCTGTAAAGGGGCATTGTCGTACAAATAATTCCAAATAATTCCATCTTCCCATACATTAGTCATACATTAAAATGTCATATACATGGAACTATACCCGCATATGCCCAAACCCTCTGGCTCGCTGTCAGTGCTCACATCATCATACTAGTGGAGAGGGCGCTATCAGTCCGATTTCTGAGTTCCTAACCTTTACTTATTTACCATTGGCTCTGATTCCGGGATGGGCGCCATATTTGAAGCTGAACCTAAATGAAAGCACGCTCACTCACGAGGGGAGCGAACCATTTCATTCAGCGATTATCGCTTTTGGCAGAATCGGTGCCAAAAGTCTTTCTAAGTTTTGTTCGAAACTATCCCCCAAAGGTAGATAGAACACTGTGACCAAGGCAGGAGAGGGCAGATTGTAAGGAAAATTATCAATAGGATTAATATCCTTTCACAGCTTTAGAAAATTAAGCAATTTCATTTGTCTATTTATAATCGCTTATTTATTACTCTACACTGAAGGCTGAATTCAGGATTATAATTAGGAATCTAATTAGACCGCCCTCGGAAAATTTGCCTGGAATGATATTAACCTTCCTAAATTCTGAGACTAACTTATTTAGGAAGATTGAATTCAGGGTAGAGTATAAACGCTTTAGGTGGTTCTGCTCTTATTTGGTGGATAGGAATCCTAACAGTCATGTTTGAAATAATACAAATTATGTACATTGGCATACAGTAAAACCATCTTGTTTGATCCTGAGCATATAAAGTAATTTTATTCAGTTGGACAGTTTATTTCATAGTCACGGGGTAAAGATCTTGTTTGAAGTGACCAAGTCTACTTGTTGTGCTCTTATTTGAAATAAGTTCTTTTTTGAATTAAAAATCTTTTCTTTCTCAATGACAATGCTAATTTAAGAAAAAAAGCACAATACTACCAACCGATGTTATGATAGATGCAAGTAAGCCGGTCCCAGTTACAAGGAGCGTAATCAGCCACTTGTAGCTCCTTCGCTGAAACAGATCAAATCATCAAACATCGAACAATCGAAGATAGAGCAGAGCCCTCCCTCATTGTCGTAATAGACCTCTAGACCTCTGTGGCTTGTTTAATGCTAATGGTGGCACTGTAGAGGGTTTATATAGTTGTAGCCGTGTAGGTGGTAACAAGGAAAATAGAAGTGAGATGTCCAACAGTGGTAAAGCTTTACACATTACCAATATATTTAATAAACTACCTTCTTCAACTATAATGCCTGAGCTAGGAGTGGTCCACCACGATGGCCCAAAGGTGGACTCATGGACTATTTCTTGTCTGTGCCTACATGTCTTTGAGCCATTTGAGCTATTGTCGATTCATCACCATCACTGGCACAATAATGGGAGAGGACTTATAGTGACATACAGATAGGAAACTTTCTGGAGTGCAATAAAATTAACTAATTAATGATGACGAGGTTATTTTCCTATGACTTAGTCCCGAACTACTTTATGCCCAATAAGTCAATGCGAAGCACTAAAAAGTAAAATTATGTCTTCGATTATAGCTTACTTAATCTCAAAGCTAGAGCGTAGTGATTAAGTTAAATTAGAATTAACGTGAACTTATCGTGTCGTGGGCTGCAAATTATGATAATTTGTTACATCGTCAGGACCAGACTATCAATTATAGACTTGGACCTAGATTCTAGACCGCAAGAAGTCTCGGAATTATACGAAGATAGCTGCGTACTCTAGCGAATCCAGTTAAATTAATGACCTATCTAGACTATTACTAGGGTTTTAGGATATTTACCTATGTATGAGGTTTCAGGAGTGGGTCATGGAGGATTTTGAGGTAAATCATGTCCATAATCCCACGGGATTATAACCATGAAATGGAATGAAATGGAAATCATGTCCATAATCCAAAGGGATTATGATCATGATTTACTTTAAAATCCAACTGGTATCGACGTTAAGTTTTTCCATAGTAATAATACCCATTCATAAGATTTATTTTAGGGTCTAAGAATTTAGATTTTGGAATTTATCTTCGGAAAGAAGGATGGCGACACAGGGCTCAATTATTATAAAATAAACGAAGACCTCTTCATAAACGGTATATGTGTAATTTGAAATAATTTTATGCTAAGTTATTTAATATAAGTCGTATACATTTTTAGAAGTCCTGAATGAAGAAATTGTAGAATATGTTTCCTGGAATAAATGCATTAATAAAACGCAATTGATTCAGTCCGACCACAGACAGAAAGAATCCTGGCTGCCATAACACACCATAATACACCGTCATAACACTGGGCCTGAAAAGGTATGGAACGTCGCGATCCTTCTTTTGAACATCCACGCAGACAAGTGGGTAACCACTGAACAAATGACTACGCCCATTTCACTATTTTTATGAATAAGGCGTCGCATTCACGAAGGAAAACGGGGAGTACACCTTATTACCTCGAGGTTCCTTCTCCGCCGGATCTTGAACATATTAAATCTATTCTCTTTGTAATATTTGATATATGATAATCTGGTGTGACGTTGTACCTACTATATATACTCACAACTGTATTCGAAAGGAAGACACCGACAGTAACTGGCCACTTTCTTCAGAATCATCATGGTCATACATCCATGGTAGAAGTTTGCATTGCCGATCCCTTCCTATAATAAAATATTTATTATTTTAATAATGCGTCTTACGGTAATTTCTATGTAATGACCACCATAATGGTACCACAATTTAAAAAAAAAATGAAAAGTTAACAATAATCTCCCCATAAACCTAACTAAAATCAAGAAAAAATAATCCGCAGGGCTGTCCTGCGGATTATTTTTTCTTGATTTTTATATGTCGGTACAATTATGGTAGTTTATGCACGTTGATTGCTTGCTTATCGTATGGTTAGTGGCCAACCTATTTGTCAGAGTTGTGCAGGCCGCCCGTAGGCAGACATGGCTTAACGACTGCTGTCGAGCGACAACAACCGGGACCGACTGCTTAACGTGCTCTCCGAAGCACGGAGGAGCTCAGATGAAATATGCCACTAGCGGTCACCCATCCAGGTACCGACCGCGCCAACGTCGCTTAAGCTGCACGATCACTTCCGGACCGTGGTCGCGGACTAGGCTACGAGCTCCTCAATGCACGTTAAAAGTGTGTTATCCTACTTACGAACTTTTTCATCTACCGTTAGTTCATGTTTTGCAGGGTAAATCCGCTGTTCTATCAGCTATAACGGACACGTGTGTTTAATTGGACTGGTACGGTCGCAAACAACCCCGTCAATACTAGATTAACGCTAGAATTAGATCTCTGTTGATTGTCGTCTATGTTTTATTATTATTTATGACTAAGTCGTTCAATGTGTAAAAGAGGAGCTCATAGCCAAGCTGCAAGCACGGTCCGAAAGTGATCGTGCAGGATAAGCAACGTTGGGCGCGGTCGGTATCAGGATGGGTGACCTGTAATTGGCATATTTCTGAGTTCCTCCGTGTCTCGGAGAGCACGTTAAGCAGTCGGTCCCGGTTGTTGTCGTTTGTGCCAAGTCAGAGGCCTCTACGGGCGGCCTAAACAACTCTGACAATAGGTTGGCCACTAACCATACGATAAGCAAGCAATGTGTAAAAGTGGGTCCCAAATCAAGGTACGTGACTGGTGAGTTTCAAAATCTTTGCTTTTAACGATGCAGAGGAAAATGACCTAACCCCTTAAAGTGTCACGAAGTGCGAATCACTAAAGTGCGACAGTACTGAACTACGACTTTGTGTTAGACAAATTGATTTCAAGACCACCATGAACGGTTATCTCGTCAGATTGCCGTGCCGACATTTCAAGATCTATGGTCGTATCCGCATCCAAGGGTTGGCGGAAAATCTAGACCTGAATTGTATTCTAGGAAATTGCACGTTTGTGCTTTCAATTTGCAAACTCATCTCCTAGAAAATGCTAGGTCGCGGGTCCTCTCTGAAATTGCTGCGTATTTTCCGTACCGTGTCCTACTACTATTGGTTTAAAAATGGAATGAATATTCCTCTAAATATGAAAGGTTAATGTATTGTAAAAATGCGAAACTCATTTACATTTTATTACATTAACATTATAGACATCACTTGGATCTCAAAGGAAGAGTCAATGTCCTGTTATAATTGCACGTTGACATCGAGCTTCCATAAAGATGAATGTCTACTAGAGAGTAAAATTGTTTTTATAATGGGTATAATACTAGGTACGTATACATAAAATACAAGAACTTACTAAGGTATACTGGATAAGTCCAATAAACATACTGGATAAGACAGAAAGTGTATACTGGATTAATCAGACAGCGTAGATAGATAGAAACACTTTATTGTACACAAATACAGGAAAAGTAAAAACTAAAGGAATAGTAGCACGATATGTACAAAGGCGGCGTTATCGCTTAAAGCGATCTCTTCAATGCAACCTCTGAAGTTATTTGGACATTAAAGAGATTAGCGACAGTGTAGTGTGAAGATATGAAAAATGTTACTATTACTTAATACACAGTAAATTTAGTAAAATGATATACATAAATAATTATGTAGGTATACTAAAATAGTTAAATACATAGATATACATAATATAAATAAATATATAATAAATAAAAACATATAATAGATATGTCAGCGCAAACAACAAGTGACGTCATAGTGCACGTGCAATTCCCACCTGCGCTTGCGACGAAGTAAACACGCAGCAACGGACGATACCACGTGATGCCGCCCGCCCCTACCTGGCCTCTATAAAAGCGGGCGCCCGACCCGAGGTGGGGTCATTCTCTTGCGACTCGTCGACGAGGCAGTCGGACTTGATATTTTATTCGAGAATATTGCATTTCCGAATAATTAACCGTAACTGGTTGCTATCAGGGGACTCTCGTGTGGCCGGTTACTGTTGAATGTCTAACCGGTGACTAGTGGTTGCTATTGAGACGGTTGACCCGTGAATAGTTAGTATCGAGTAACTAGGCAGTAACTAATTAGTTGTTAAATAACTCTAAAAAAAGTTGATTGAGTCAATATAGTTATTAAGTTATATTTCGCTGGTTTTATAGAACCACAGGGTGAGGACAACCCGGAGAATGATAGCGGGGCATCTATGACTTTACCCTCAGATCTGACATATATGTGACTTGTAAATAAGGCTGTAAGCTACCCAAAAAAAAAATTCTCCTATTTTTAATCGAGAGCGCCATTCAAAGTAGCCGGCACGGCACGGATCAAGGTAATGACGTTATAGTATCAATCCCTTTGTCCTTGATTCTAGTAAGGTAAAAGTCAAGAACTTACATTTTCCAGTATACATTTCCTGTCTTTAACAGGCAGCGCTTCGACTTCTGGAGAGGAGTCTATGGCCCACACCTGCACGTTCACGTCGAAGAAGCCAGCGGGGGTCAGGATGATGGCGTTGTCTACCAGAGTAACATTGTGCTGTCCGTTGACGACGTAGAGCTGCCGGGAAAATAAAGTTATATACAATTAAAAGAAATTATATAAGTTCAGTTAAGAGCGTTGGTGGCCTCGTGGCTAGGACGTCGGACTCCCATGCGGGAGGTCCGCGTTCGAAACTGATATGAATGATGCAAAACCAATAGGGAAATCTTGGCTTTATTCAACTTTATAATAAAGCATAGGAAAATACTTTAGACGACAACAGAACTGAATGACAATTGCCACCTATTTCTTTCTCTATAAAACTACACGCAAGGAGACCATATCATTCACCCTTCCGTTTAAGTCCTTACGTAATCTTGAAGGTACGTCGGAGGCCTATGCTCTCGAGCAGAGCGGCGGAGCTGAAGGTCCTCAATTGTTGAGTCTAGAGGCTGGTCTTCTTCCGCAGACTGAGCCTCCTCAGCGCCTGGAGTTAGGTACTCAACATCGGCTGGTATGTCTTCAGCCGATGGGAGCGGTGCCAGAAATCTGTTTGAGACAGTTGTCTCACGTCCTTCTGGTAGTCTCACATAGGAATAGTCGGGGTTGCTCTGTAGAAGCTCTACTTCTTCAACGACCGGATCATATTTAGAACTTCTGACGGTTTTTTTCATGTATACCGGTCCCGGTGTTAGCAACCAAGTCGGCATAGATTGACCATTCACGGAGCGGCGAGGATGGTTAAACATTCTCTCATGCGGCGTTGCGTTCGTCCCGGTGGACAACAGGGATCTTATAGAGTGAAGTGCCACGGGTATTGCTTTCTCCCAATCACCGATGTCTTGGTTAGTGGAACGAAGGTGTAATTGGATAGTACGCCACAATGTTCCGTTAAGGCGCTCGACCAGGCCATTACCTCGAGGATTGTAGGGAGTCGTGCGGCTGCAGGCTACTCCAAGAGATGTTAGAAACTTCCTCAACTCGTCAGATAAGAATGACGTACCTCTATCGGAGTGTATGTAGGCTGGGGCTCCGAATAAGAAGAACAGTTCTTTAAGACATTTTTGCACAGTTCCTGATGTCATATCCTTGCAAGCAAAAGCAAATGGAAATCGACTATATTCGTCGATTATCGTTAAAATATATCTATTAGACGTGTTAGATGGAAGAGGGCCTTTGAAATCCAAGTTAAGCCTCTCGAAAGGTGCCGTCGCTTTTATGAGTTGCCCCTCATTTTTTACATATCTGGGCTTTATTTCGGCGCAGACAGGGCACGCAGAAGTCATTCTTTTAACTTCTTCAACAGAATATGGTAGATTTTTAGCTCGAATCCAATGTATCATCCTTGCTACCCCTGGATGACACAAGGAGTTATGTAATTCTGATAGTTTGTTGGAAGTAGCATTAATGTAAGCACACACCCTAGATAAAGCATCAGCTGCTAAATTTTGTTTACCTGGTCGATAAATTATGTCGTATTTGTAACATGACAATTCTAAGCGCCATCTTTCTATCTTCTCGTTCTTGATTTTACTTGAATGTGTTTGATTAAACATAAACGAGACAGATTGCTGATCTGTAACAAGCAGGAAGTGTCTTCCAATTAAATAGTGGCGCCATTTCCGCAAGGCCTCTACAATGGCGCTAGCCTCCTTTTCTATGGAGGACTGACGTTCGGAATCGTTAAGTGAGCGTGAAAAAAATGCGACAGGACGACCCTTCTGAGTTAGAGTTGCTGCGATGGCATGCTCTGAGGCGTCAGTTTCGACGGAAAATATTTGTTTATCATCAATTGCGACGAGTGCTGATTGTGCGATGTCAGACTTGAGATTAGTAAAACAATTTACTGCGTCTTGTGAGAGTGGAAAAGTGGCTTCCACCAACGGTCTGATTTTAGCGGAAAAATTGTCAATCCACTTTGAATAGTGAGCAAACAACCCTAGAGCTCTCTTCAAGGATGCGGTATCCGTCGGAGCAGGTAAGTTTATTAGTGGTTCCAATCGAGATTTGTCCGGTTTGATCGTGTTCTTGTGAATTGTATAGCCCAAAAGATTAATTGATTCCGTTCCGAATATGCTTTTTTTGGTGTTCAGAGTAAGATGGTATTTTTCAGCTGCTTCCATAAATCTGCGTAAGTTTATGTCGTGATCTCCCTTGTCCTTCCCGCAGACAGTGACATCGTCCAGATAAGCATAAGTTCCCGTTAATTTCTCTGTGTTTATGATGAAATGGAGAGTCCTCTGAAACGCGGCAACCCCGTTCGTAACACCAAACGGTATCCTAGTGAACTGGTAGAGGTTGCCGCAAGCTTCAAATGCCGTGTAGATTTTTTCTTTAGGAAGGATTGGGACTTGGTGATAGGCACTTTTGAGGTCTATCTGACTAAAATAGTTATATTTAGCGACTTGAGTGACGATTGAGTCGATCCTAGGTAAGGGATAAGCGTCTAAATCCGTATATCGATTGATAGTCTGCGAATAGTCAATTACTAGGCGTTTTCTGTGATTTCCTCCACCAGCGACTAGAACTTGTGCCCTCCAGGGAGATGTACTAGGTTCGACAACCTTGTCCTTTAGTAAGTTCGATATTTCATTCGATATGAACGATCGGTCTTCATCAGAGTAACGCCTAGAGCGGACAGCTATTGGTTTGATATTAGGCGACAAGTTGGTAAATACCGACGCAGGCGGAACAGATGCTTCAAGCACATTGCAAATCTTCAGTGGTTCTTTTTCACCACCAAACTGGAGTTCAAGATACGAATGATTCTTCAGAAGATCGTGCCCAATAATGACATCTGCGCAGAGATCGCTTACTGTAAGTAATGGTTGGTGTTTGTAGACATGGCGATTGATTTGTATAGTTGCATAGCATACCCCGTTGACATAGGAGACATGGTTGAGCGAAGCGAGAGTTATGGCTTGTTTACATGGTTTTCTCTTGAGTTTCATAGATTGTGCTAAGTCGTTGTCGATAAAACTGATAGAACTTCCTGTGTCTACCAAAGCATCAGCCCGGTAACCATTGACAGTGACAGGTATTGTAGCTCTACGCAAGCTTGAAGGAGAAGCGGCGGAAATTACTGATAAATGAGAGTTTTGAGAGTCACCCTCTGTAGTAGAAGCAGCGTTTACGTTTCGTTGTGTGGGACTGGAGCGACAAACATGGGCGAAATGACCTTTCTTTGAGCACAGTTGGCAATTTACGTTGTTTGCAGGGCATTCAGTCCTTCGATGGATATTGCCACCACAAAAGAAGCATCGTCGTAGTTTATTTTGAGAAGTCGTGGCCGATAAATTATGTAATTTGGGTTGTTCTTGAGTTACCGCTTCTGTGACTGCATTGAAAGAAGCGTGGCTCGCATTAGACTCGATTATGTGGGAGGTACTCTCTGCACTTTCAAGAGAAACCGCTAAATTCAATGTTTCTTCTAAGGTCATGTTGCATTTCTCCAGTAATCTTTCCCTAATCTTCGTAGAGTTAAGTCCCGCAATGAATGCTCCACGAATTGTTTCGTTTTGGTGTTCTTCGGCAGTTACTGCTTTAAAATGACAATCATGAGCGAGTAAGGTGAGAGCTCTGGAGTATTCCGCTGTCGATTCTCCTGGTTGCTGTTTCCTAGATGTCAAGTGATGGCGGGCCAACGTGATGTTCCTTCTTCTCTCGTAAGCGCTGTCTAGTATTCTGATGGCAGCACTATACTGGTCGCACTCTCGTACGAGATTAAATATTGTAGGCGAGATGTGATTCACGAGAAGTTTGTATTTAACTACCTCAGTGGTAGAGGTAGCCTCTTCAGATAAAAAGTTTTCGAAAGAATACCGCCAGTGGGTCCATTTCAGGTCCGATGCAGCAGTAGCAGGCTCCACATCGAAACGTTCAGGGCGTAAATAGCGAGACATACTCGATGACGGCGGGGCCGCCGGAATTGGTTCTTCTTTAGACATGTTATTGGTAAAAACATAAAGTTGAATAAATTGATATGAATGATGCAAAACCAATAGGGAAATCTTGGCTTTATTCAACTTTATAATAAAGCATAGGAAAATACTTTAGATGACAACAGAACTGAATGACAATTGCCACCTATTTCTTTCTCTATAAAACTACACGCAAGGAGACCATATCAGAAACCATGCAGTGTCATGTACCATTGAGTTTTTCGGTTTTTTCGAAAGACTTACGTACATTACACACACAATATATTATCACATGTCATTAGTGTAATTTGTTTATTTCTTTATGGCAAATTCTTACCTAAATTCTTCACATAAGTATTTAATCTATTTGATGTTTAGTTTATAATTATTTTTTTTAACCCACTGTCACTATCGCTCCCACTAACATCTTGGGATAAGGGGGGAAAAGAAAAACAGCGCTGCATATTTGATACCCGAGTGTCGGCATTTGCTGACTTTCCCCCCTTTTGCCAAATATACATTACATATAGTACTTAGTACTTTAATTTAAAATTTATATGAGTATTTGGCAATAAATGTATTTCTATTTCCCGACTGCTTTGAAGGAAGATTGATTTCGCTCCCATACAAAGAGAGGCACAGCGATTTAACTTTTCAATTTACAAAAAAAAACCCGACATTACAGAAGAAAATAAAATATACTTTGATCGGTGAACTATCGGTCAGTGATTGAACACACCACTATTTTTATTTCATCAAAAACTGGCAACACAGAAACGTCAGTCCGTCTAATATAAAATACTACTTTTAGCTATTACCGTCCAATAGAGAGATCCTATCTGATATCAAAGATACTCCAGATGTTGGAAATTACTGGTCCAATTTCTAGATAACATTCTCGCCTTATTCTTTGTTATATAAAAAAAAACTTGTCCAAATTGGACGGTTGTTGAATTATGATACCATAGACAAACGCGTCAAATTTATGACTCTCCTTCTTCGGTCGGTCCGGGGGTTAAAAAGGTAATGTAGCGACTATTGTAAAACATACATGCAAGAAACTGTGTTTACAGCACACCTGACATTGTTTCGCCTGACACTACTCCGTATTTTCTAATTATTAGACAAAACATAAACGTTCCTTTTACGCTCGAGTACGTAAAACGAACGTTACGTAAAAATTACGTATACGCTCGCAGGTATCCGACTTTATCACCACGTCCTCGATTCCATTTTTACGGCCGCAGGTGACGTAATCAAGTCAGCCTTTTTTCACGGCCCACTCTTTGTCCACCCCCGCGCTAATTAGGCCGCTGTGAGAATGCGACCCTTTCTAAAGTATTAACGTTGTTTCGTAAGAGTTTTACTGAACCTATAAACCCACACTGTGATCTTTCCTCATAATGACACTGATAACTTGGTGGCGGCTGATAAATTTTTTGGAAGTTATGTTGTAGTGTTCATGCTGTCATGGCGCGTTCGGCCTGTTTTATTGTTAAAAAACGGTTTACAGTGGTTATTTTTTCGTAAAACTAATGTATGTTACATAAAAATCGTCCGTGATAAGTGAACGTTATATAATATAAGACAATGAAATGGGAGTGAAATACTACAGATGGTGTGGTCCGGTAACTTAACCTCCAATAGCACTTGGAATGCAAGACACTAGGCATTTCTAGTGCACACGACTCCCTTAATCTCGGCGTTGGTAAACTGTTTTTTTTCTTCAAAATAGATGTCAAAACGTTCGAGTTATTTTCAAGATTCTAACACTGTCATTGGCCAAATTGCAAAGTGTAAATCACTAGCATTCATTAAAGTGAAAGAAAAAGAATTTTTAGCATTAGCAGGGTCGACCAAACTTGGTAAAAGTTTTTCTGTGATAGCTTATTTACATTAGTTTGGCATCCGCATACGATTTCCGATTAATCTAGGTATCGAGGTAAAGGACTGTCGAGGATGCCAAAGAGAGGTTATGATATTCGAGGAAGTAATATTAGGACTCAAGTTAAACCGACACAGAGCCCATTCATACGTCAAACGAGTGGAAGGTATATAAGTAAGTAAGAATACATACACAAATAAGCTAAAACTAAAACCTTAGAATACTAAAATGGCAGGTAATACTTAACGTGGAAATTGTTTTTCATTTGCTTTTGTTGAGCCTCGTAGTAACTTCAGCAGTTCGACTGATTCTGGCTTCACTGTTTCCTACGTGACGGTCTGTATGACCAGTGTAGGAAATCAGAGTACTAAAGGCTTATCCCGTAGGATTCAGTTTGAGTCACGAAACGTAAATTTTTACAAAGGATCTCTTAAACCAAGCTCCAGCTCCTTATACAATAGCGCCACCAGTAGTCTGAAAAAGGATGGTGGATTGGAAACGCAAGTTTTCCAAATAAATAATTGTACAGAACAATTTGTAATTTAATTTTTTTGTTCGTTTATTATTCGTAATATGTATTTATAGAGCTGACGATAGAGACGTAGCGACAAGAAGCCAAGCCTTGAAAACCCAGTATGTCTCAGATAACGTTCACCGAGAGAGATTTTCGTTTCAAAAAATCCTATTGTTCGTGAAGGCTTATCCCGCCTTCTGTTCTGATTAATTGCATTGTTTACTGCAGCTTCACAAAAGTCTATAAACGTTAAGAATATCTATTTGTCTATGGCTTTGTCTATTGTAGCAAAAATAAATAATATTTTCTTACTCATACTCATACCATTTATTGCTTTTCATGTGTAACAATTGATCTTAAAAATATATATTATATGATCATACATGAAACCCTGAGTAGGGCACCGCAATATAAAATAGGAGATTATAATAAATTATAATAGTAATAAATACTAACGAGATAAATTAAATTAAATGTCATTTTGAGTTGATCAAAATAATAATTGATATATCATAGTTAATACTTGCGGTTGTTGTACTTGGTGAAAAACCTGTGAAACAGTATATTATTTAAGTCTAATCATAACATTGATTAGATTAGACTTAAATATTTTTAATTGATTTTTCTTATCATTTTTTTAAATTCCATTTCACTTTCTATGTTATCAACTAACCATCGACCCGGTCGTTGCTTCTAATGAAAATAGTTCCGGAATCAGGGTCAAACCAGTAAGTGAGTTTGGAAACTCCGAATTCTTTGCTCCGTTATCGCACCATCCAAAAATCTAATTATATATCTTCCAATATTCAATGGGATTTCCTTCTTCTTTCTAAGTATGTTACTAACTTGTTATAATATAAGGTGACTTTATATAACATCGTAAACTTGGCAACATTATTATGGTATTTTTAGAATAGCAGTATAATATTCATTTATTACAAAATTATGTTACCTAAGTTAATATGAACATAGTATAGTAAACATATCCTATTTACCAAATTAATATTGCATATCTATCAATATGCAAATATTGTTCGTGAACTCACAAATCAAAATTGCAAATATGCAAAGGCAAACGGTTCGGGTAGCGGCTAGGACGCCGCACTCCCATGCGGGAGGTCCGGTTTCGAACCAAGCAATAGCAATAAGATTTTCCAATTTTTTCGAGGACTTACGTACATTTACCGACTGCTCTAACGGTGAAGGAAAACATAGTGAGAAAACCTGCATGTCTCAGGAAATTAAAAGTTACCAAAGGCGTGTGTGAAATCCACCACACAGCACTGGGCCCGCTCGGTGGATCATGGCCCATAGCCTCCCTCGTGCAAGGGGAGGCCTGTGCCCCAACAGTGGGGATATTAATAGGCTGATGATGAAAGGGTTCGAGTACGTCAGTATATAGGTTGCGGAGATAATCTGCACAACTGGGGGTTTTCCAGCGATCAAGTAAAGTGTGAGTGTGGTGTCTCCCCTCAAACTATGGAACACTTGCTCTGTTGTCCCGTGTGTTCGACCACCTACACGCGGGAGGACCTTTTCGAGGCCAACCAGAGGGCTATCGATGTGGCTGCCTTCTGGTCGGGAAAAATTTAATTCGGATCATCAACACGAAAGAAGAAGTATACAGGTATATGTATAGTACTCTGTGACTAAGGTAATGGATATAAATATGTTTGCATCTTGTCAGCTTATAGAAAATGAAATTAAAATATTCAATACGAAAAACGTGGAACACCGACCGATCACCAGTCACCGATCACCATCTCTAGGAGAGCCTTAACCGTCTCATGTCAATTCTACGTAGAAAGCATGTATTTTAATGAAGTCTTTAGGGGGTTTCGTACAACTGACGTTCAGGCCCTTTCCCGGTAATCTACGAGAAATATTGTTTCCTTTTAGATGATGGGTATCAAACTTGGTTTCTACGTGGCTATACCCTTTTTTTTGGGACAACACCGCCTCCACTCCTCTCCCACTGCTACTCCTGTGTGCCAGGATCGATAGTGGTACACTGCATGGAACCAACGCCTACCAGTAAAAGTAGGTAGAAAATCAAATGGTTCTATTTTCCTGTAATTTGTAATTTTATTTTCCTAAATTGTTTCTCTCTATATCTATCAATAAGGTGGATGAATTCCATCTGGGAAATAGTACATCAGAACAGTGCCATAGAATAAATAATGGTACTGTTACCTTCGTACTATAGCATAGATTTACTTCTTTCTTGGTACTATAAGTACCGTTGTGCACAAAAGCCCTTATCAGCTCGCAAAGTTAGCAACCGAACTGCGAGAGTTGCAGAATGTGAGATAAGTAAATAAGTACTTATACGAGTATCACATCATAATACAGATGTTACATCATTTCCCCTTGCGGGACATGAAAGGAATTCTAATCATACGAGAGAAGCCAGCTAAGTAGGTAGGCGAAGAGAGACACGTAGAACGTATTTACGTTAATAGACTGATAATAATTCATCATACATCGGAGAAGCGTCGTCAGTGGCGTAGTAGTGACTAGGACGTCGGACTCTCGTGTGGGAGGTACGGGTTCGAAACCAAGCAATGTATCAGTTTTTCGTTTTTTTTCAAGATTTACCTGTATTTATCGACAGCTTTAACGGTGAAGGAAAACATCATGAGGCGAGATAATTAAATCTGCCTAAGGAATCGTTTACATAGAAGTGATTAGTTCCCTTGAAATATCACCCCCTCATATTGTGAACATTTATCGAGACGTGAGGTCCTAGATATATGTAGGGACACTGTGTCACGTCGGGGTCACCACTTTAGAGGTAACCCAGTTGTACCTCTTTACTGGCCTAGGAGTTCGGCACGTGTAGCCACCTACGTCCTAGCCAGGGTATGTTTTCGTGGAGTCGTCTTCAATGAGACATTGGACTTGTTAACCGATACTTATATTTCCAAACTGTATACCATACATGACGGTGGTAGAGACACGACCAGCCTGACGTGGGCGCAGCCGCGCGACATTTAAAACTGCTGACATAATAATTCACAATGTAGAACACAGTGTGCACTGTGTCTGTACACAGTGTCCCTACATATACTACAGAACTTGTGAACGAGTGCATACTCACGGATACATATCCGTCGCTGAGTGTTCCGGAGGCGGACACCTTCTGTCCGTTCACTGTGATGTCCAAAGCCTCGGTGGTCTCTGTTCCGGATACAAAGTTTATATCTTCTGCTGCGTGCCTCCTGTAGACATTTATTATAAAATTAATTTAATACTGTTCTTTATATTAGTTAGTATCTATAAATATCCATAGAGAGTAGGGTTGCCATATAGGAAAACGGTAATAGCTGGAAAAAATTTCAAAATGTCGGGATTTTGGAGTTGTTGTCTGGAGAAATAAAATAATATGAATAAAAATTTTGCTTTCTATTCCTAAAAAACTAAACATGATTAACAATATTGAGATCAATGAACTTAATTTTTACGTTGCCACATGTATATTGATTTTTTTTACGGAGTTTGAATTAGGATCCTTTAGGAGCGTTAAGAAAAGACTTAAAATTCAAACAATTTTCCTCGAAGTAAAGTCTAATTACTAGCTCAGCTTTAATTAAATCAAAGGTCAGGATTCCTCTTTGTATTGGTACTTATAAAGACATTTCTGGCGGGAGATTTTGTATTTTGTCAGGAGTCAGGACATCATATGTCCGGAGAATCCCGACGAATCCCGACCATCTGGCAACCCTAATAGAGAGTCCTGGGTAAGATGATCTGTTTGTACTACAGTATGTATTCTTGATCCTACAGCAAGTGAGTCCATTTATCATAAACGAGACATAATCGGTTTATGGCAGGTGCTGTTTTTCCGGCAGATATGTGGAAATCATTCACATTTTATCTATAACAGTGAAGGTAAATTTAACATCAAAAAGGAATACCTTTTTTATGGATATAATACCTCGCTGACATAATCTTATTTTCAGGTTTACAAATGCGATATACCGGGAGCTTAACCGGTGACATTCGCGTGGCAACAGATTTAGTATTTGTTATCAATGGACTGTAAGGTACATTGTTGTATTGCAAGTAAAATTTACCCTGGTCGGCTGATAAGTCCCGGGCCTCACAATGAAAACTACATTTTTTTAAATATTACTTATTTCTCAACATAATCTCCAGAAAGGTTAATACATTTATCATAACGGTGTCCTAATTTAATTAAACCATCTCTATAATGTAATTTACGGCGTCAATAACCTCCACGTTGCTTTGAAATCTTTGTCCTAAAAGGATTTTTTTGAGGTTAGGGAATAAGTGGTAGTCACTGGGTGCTAAATCTGGCTAAGAAGGTGGATGTTCAAGCAATTAGAACTTTAATTCGTTTTTTCCATAATGAACTAAACCTCCGATCAAACATAATTGACTGACACCAAAAAAGTTGCTGTAATTTTGTTTAACACTTATAACTGATCAACAGTTTATTTCCAGCTGTACCCTTACAATGATTGTAGAATCTAGGAGGAGCTACAGATAGTTCAACTGGGTCGAAGTCGTACAAGACGGAAAGCACAGCGTTGTTTATGCATGGGTCCATTCCGTTTTGAATTACGTAATCGGATCGGATAGGATCCTGCTCTACACATAGGATTTAGGAGTGCTCAATTTGATTTATAGGTGGATCTCCTGCGGAGAGGACGGCGTGTCCTACAGAAAGGACAAAGGCAGACCTGTGACCTTTGGAAGATTTCTGCCATGGTCTTAGACTATTAGCGAGCCGATATGTAACGGTTACCGAATCCTTATTAACTATTGCTATTCACATAATAAGTTGTAACTTAATCTTTGCGTTAGCCCCAGAATCCAATCCAGCTATTGCCATGTACGAGAACAAGGTGCTCTAGTATTCTTCAGTCATTCACTCAAACTCTTCAACATCAGTCAGTAAATTGGGTTTTTGTTACAACCTGGGTGTTTGTTTAAATCACTGAACAACTTCTGTTTTTACTTTTGATATTCGCAAAATTAACGAGACTTAATCAAAAACACGTAATGGATAATGAATTTTAAGTACGTACCCATGAATCTATTAACATGATCTATTTATTTTTATTTTATTTAATTAGTAAACCAACAGCTATATTAAATAATACCTATTAATTGAATAATCTATTTTTTTTTTAGTTATATGTAATTTTTATTCTTTTGAATATTAAAACCATTATATAGTCTCTATTTAATTAGAAAATAATATTAACAAAAAAAATTTTTTCATTGAATATGATTAAACAAATTATCCAAACTTGCTTACTGAGCCTCGGTGGTCCAGTGGCTGGGAAGCCGGACTCCCGTGCGGGAGGTCCAGGTTCGAAACCATTCGGTACATTTACCGACTGCTCTAACGGTGAAGGAAAATATCGTGAGGAAACCAGCATGTCTGAGGAAATTAAAAGTTTCCAAAGGCGTGTGAAATCCACCAGTCAGCACTGTGCCCGCTCGGTGGCCCGTACCCCCCTGTGCCCCAACAGTAGGGACATTAATAGGCTGATGATGATGAAATTATCCAAACTAGACTTATGCCAATTATAGGTTTATTTTGATTCCTTTTGACAAGCTACTTTTCATGAAAGTTATTATTCGTTCCATTTGAAGTACATATAGGACACACCCTTCCCCGATTAAATTAACGTTTACGTTTACCGAAAACGAAGTACTTTTGTCTCGTAAATACTGAATTGGAATAGGAATGGAATGGACAGACTGCGACACGGTGTGGTTTTACCACAGAGGAACCAATATAATGTATTTGATTTGAATTCTGTGGGTTTTACGGCGTGTCAAATAAAAAGGGCTTGTCGGCTTTGTGTCGATAAAAAGGAAAAAATCTCTTTCACCCCGATACTTTTTGCCCACCATGAGAACGATAAAAAAGATCCTCAGGTCCTCAGCTATCTCAGACTCACTTGAAGTATGGGATGTCAAACCGACAGCAGTACCCGGCGAACGTGTAAACCTGGCGGAACATCTTCGAACAGTCGTGTGGCTTCGACCTCCACACGCATTTAGTGATCAGGACATCACAAGGTTTCTTGAGCTGAGAAGACAGAAACATAAATATTAAAATGTCGATCACATAATGTACAGAAGAGGAGGAGCTCGTGGTCTAGTTGCGAGCATGTTCCCAAATGTTGCAAGTGAGATTAAGTTGTCGCGGTAAGAACCATAATGGGTGACCGCTATTGGCATATTTCATCTGAGTTCCTCCGTGTCTCGGAGAACACGTTAAGCAGTCGGTCTCGGTTATTGTGGTTCGATAGCAGTCGTTAAGTCTAACAACTCTGACAATAGGTTGGCCTCTAACTATACGATAAACAAACACTGTCTAGAATAACAGGATTATAATGCTTCCTAAAAATCTACATAAAGTAAGATAATTCCCGCCAACACTTTTCTCCCACATCAACTCCTTCCATCATCACTTCCTTTAAACAAGGAATAGCCAAGATCAATAGTGAAACTCTGCCGTGAGAAAAAACGCCTACCAGTTAAGGTAGGCGAATACCTGAGAGATGAAACCGCTACATGAGATACTTGTAATTAATAACGGAAGTTTTCATTTAGGGTTTTAGAATCAACAGATAAGGCAAGTCAAAAAATAGCAGATAGAAGACACGTGCAAATAAGTTCTCGTATACGTGATGCAACTAAAAGGGTGTCAAAAGAATCTTAACTTCCAGATATTTTTACTCCTTCAGCGGATTCTGACAAAGATAATAAAGCCAACAGACATACATAGTGAAACCTGCAGTCTACTCTATTCACTGGACCAGCTAATTATGGTGGTCTGAACAGGTCAATCACTAAAGGAATAAATGTTTCGATGGGCTTGAATTCACTATAAACGTAATGCCTAATGATTCGATAGACTTCAATGAGATATCGTACGGTAAGCTGCAAATATGACATAGAAAGCGACTGAATAGAGTATAGAGGTTTATGCGTAATATAATTGTCGGATATATGAGTCTATTGACTGTTGGAAAATTATATCTTCTCTACTCTGTGAAACTACACCTTTCAATATTTAAAAAATTATCATGCCTCTTTAGTCTTTCAAATTATGTGCCGAGTTCAAAAAAGTTCGTTTACTACTAACCTCCAGTACTGACGAACGAACACACGCTCCCACACACACACACACACACACACACACACACACACACACACACACACACACACACACACACCACCCCTTATTATTGTTCTTTTTTTTCTTTCTTCCAAATTTTGTCACTTTTATATTTTCCCATGTTCTGTTACTACATGTTCATTTGCAGTGGTCAAAGAAGAGATCTGTCCTCCGAGATACAGGAACTTCCTAGTTCGGAGGTTAGCGTTTATTGTAAGATAATTGGTTACTCACTAATTTTATTTAGTTTAATGTAACATATGCTTAAGTTCCTGTTCCATTGTAATCTTACCGCACAAATAAACTATTCTTATTCTTACCACATCCATCAATCCGTGAAGAGTATACTTTAAGTCTTGCAGTACATAATGCATCTGTATGACTTCAGGATCCGCCACGTAGTCCTTATGCTTGATGGCTGTGAAACTCTTGTAGAATTCGTAGATCTGGTTCATGTCATAGCCGCGGTGCCTTCTAGAAGATACAAATTACTTGAAAAAGGATGCTGGAAATGTTTGGATGACATAAACGGAAGGCCGAGTGATTTCTTTGGAATAATATGATGTGCAATAGTTGTCTAATAATATTAGTCTTTGGACTCAAAAGTGTGGAAAGAACATGCCTTTACTTAACTTGATTAAAATAATCATAATATGGAGAGCTAACGTTTATCTTACCGGGTCAACGATTTAGGGACTATTTTTCCTTTCATCCAAGTGAATAATACATTCACATTCTTTTAAAAATTCCTTATGTACAGAAAGGAAGAATTTATTTCCATAAGCGCACACATACAAACAATTAGGTACAGAAGATAAAAATAATATTAACCAAACATAAGATAAACATAATTAAACAAAAGTAATTAAGTTTGATGAAGGTGGAGTGCAGCACTGGAAAAAGGGCGAGTATATGCATAAGTTTCCTCACTATGTTTACCTTTAACTATTGTATTTATTTCTCAAATGATGTCTATGGGCGATGGTGACCACTTACCATCTGGTGGCCCGTTTGCTCGTCTGCTCTCCTGATTTAATAAATAAATAAATAATAAATAATTTAGCTGTAGGTAACACGTAGCACAAACCAACGACTCGTTTTAAGGTTTTAAGAGGGTATATTTATATTATCAAGATAACTTAGATCAAATTCTCGCACTCACAGTATATGTGTGATGTTTTCAGTGTTGGGTCCATATATCAGCTCCGTATCGCATACAGTAACTGAAGGGAATGGTAAATTTTCTGTAGGATACTGAGCCGATTCCACCTGAAGAAATGTTGTTTTATTAAAATGTGAATTGAGGGAGTGGTTAGAATTAAGAATAGAATTCATAGAATTTCGATTTCGGAGCGGAATGCCGATTTTCGTACTATATCGACTTTTGAAAAATTAGAAATCGAGAAGTGCCGACTTTTAGAATTAGCTATGAAATAGGCTCCAAAATGGGAAGCTTAATTTTATTTTCAGTAAAAACTTACTGTTATTTGCTAAGTTGGCTCTCAAAGTGAGGGCTGACTCTAATAATACTTGAGCTTCCCATCCCTTTTCTTAGTGACCCTAACGAGGCTGACATGGTCACCGTGTCGTGTACCAAAGCCTCTAAACAGAGATTTAAAAAAAAGAAAAAATAGGGGATCCACACACAATCTTACACACCATCTCAGTCTAAAATGGTGCAAAAACACTCACCAGGGTAAAAGTAGGATCCACCTTAAACTTCTGCCAAATCATTTGGCTGAGGAACACGCACAGACTGACGCCGGCCAGGACGACGGTACCCCAGATGGTGTAGACCAGCCAGTGGTGGTCGGAATGAAAGTAGTAGATCCCGTGGAGCGTGGAGTGCTGGCAGTAAGCGTGGAACTTCTGGGCGATGGTGGTGCGAAGGTGCTTGCTTAGACGCATGTTGTTAATTGTTTCTAAAATAAGATTTGTATTCCCTGACCATAAACAAAAAAACCCTTGCAATATGTTGCGGAATTAAATGGTACAATTTTTTTCATAGCGAACACCATAACACAGATTATAAAATTACCAATGGTGTCACCATTTTTTAGTTACTGGTCAAGGTTAAAGTCTACGAGAGCAGATGGGAAGAAATTTATCGCAGGAATTTAATAGTAAAATCCGAATTACATTTGCTTTTATGACTTTTCATAGCTTGTGACGGCATTTCAATTTAATAAGAAACGAAACGGAATGGAATTTATCAATATTTTGTTAGAGAAATGAAATGTAAGAAAAAAAAAGATATTATGAGTTGAATTTTCTTTCTGAATAACTTGAGTTTATTATTGAGGAGTTCCAAGCATTGAATACATACACTGCATCTGTTGCAATACCAAATATAATAGTTTTATAGTTAAAGAATTCGTTTATGTTGTAAAATGCACAGCCTAGCAACCACATTTTTAATTTATTTTCAAAAATAATTACACTATCTGAACTTTTTATTTCTTTGGAATTTTATTGTAAATTTTTGGCCCTAAGACATACATGGTTTTGGTTGATTTTTTGCAATCGACATTGTTTAAGGTTTTGTTTCTGAAATCATACTTGATGTCAGTTTTATCATGGAATAAATCTTTTACAAATCTGCCTATATCAAATATACATTGTGAAGTGAGGGTGAGTATTTTATGTTCTATGAAAAGGGATTTAGCCGGAGCATCTAGAGGAGCTTCTACTTTACTAGACGAATTAGTTTATTAATTATAAAAGTAAGCAAGTACCTAAGTACCCACATTTTTTATGAATTTATGAAATGTTTGTACAAAATTCTAAAATTCTCTTACTGGTCGATCAAACGTTGCTGGTATAACAACCAATATTACTTACCTCTATGATGTCGAGCTATTACTCCACCTCTTCTATGCTACACCTATATAAAGTTTATGAGAAGCACTGCAGTGACTATTATGTATGCACTTCGACAATATTAAACGAGCAGATATCGAATTCTGGAACATGTTATTATTTATGGTCAAACTCTAGTAATCACACCATATCTTAAATCACATAGTTGATGTCAGTCTAGTATACTGAAAACCACTTCAAGTTAATGCCAGGTACAGTTGTTGACACTGTATTAGGTAGGTAGGTACTCTGTTTATTTTACGTAGCTAGTTAGACTAAACAAGTTTGTATTTCTAGTGTACAAGTACAGTCGACCACAATTCAACCTACCCAAAACGTCAAAATTTGAGAATCTGAAATGTATCATATTGCGCAGGCATAAGGTGCTACGGTTTTACCTTATAGTTATTTAATAAAAGGAATACCTTCACAAAGTAATTCTATTCAGAATAAAAAATAAGTATGGGTTCAAATGCCTATCTGTCTTCTCCCGAGCCGTAGGGCGAGCGTATTGCGAAGAAATGTTCAGAATTCCGAGCCAGGGTACAGGTCTATTTATAAAATGCAGGTGCTACATTCTTCAGCACGAATCTTCTTCCCTGGAACCGTTACAAGGAAACGATTCGTTAGTCAGAATCAATTTCATGGACTTTCCGATTAATGTCCCTACTTAGACATCTCGGAATTTTAAGTAGTAAGTACCTACTAAATGTAGAAGATGTTGCCGTGGGGTCACAACCAGAAACTCCGAAATCAATGGAATGGTAAAGAAAAACCATTCGATTGACAAATGGATGTAGGTAAGTTAAAAAAACTATTTTCGAAACAATCGTAACGTATTTACTTCAAATTGAATTCATAGCTTGTTTAATTCATAAACAAAAGACATAAGCAATTACCTAAATATACAATTAATATTAGCGCAATTAGTGATACTACATAATAGAAGCAGATAGGTATTGTGCAAGTTCGTCACTTACCCAATTAGGGGATTTTTCATTTCACTAAATAATTGTTTGTAGAATTATTATCATCACATATCACAATATCACAGAATATTTACAGACGGCTGTTTAAAGTTGAATCGAACAACCACGAACGTATGTTCAAAATAATTCTGCACAGCTCAGTTGCAAAGTTGCAAATGGCCGGTTTGGCAGCCATTTGCAATATTGCAACTGAGCTGTGCGTCCGGTGCACGCCACATCTGATTGCCCGGCGCGCGCGCACGATTCTCTCGGACACCTTCCGCAGATGATATCGTTAGTTTAAAAAAATGTAGCACAGAGAACAATATTTTTTTTTAAATACTTAATATATTTGTTTAATATTATTTTTATGTTCTGTACCTAATTGATTGTATGTGTGCACTATTGGAAATAAATTGTTACTTTCTTCGAAATCGAGTAAAGTACAGACAGTAAGATAATATGCTGAACGAATTCGTGACAGTAATATTATTTCAGTATCAATGTGAATTAATAACTTTCTTAAGACTAATGTTAGTAGTTTATTATAATAACAGTAAGTTTTACTTAAATTTAATTCTAGACCAAATAATAGTTTTTATCGGTTATTCGTAAAATGAACGTGCAACGTTACAAAGGTTCAGATTTAATCGAAGGTTTTTTACAGATGGTATACTATAGGCTTGTGGTCGACTGTACATACCTTCAGGGTTTTAATCGTAAGTAGTAACAGTATCTATCTTATTATTATTACTCCCACTTAAAAATACTTTGACAAGATAATCTGTAATTAAAAGGAAATATGAAAATAATACATTTTCATGTAAACTCGAAAAGAATACAAGAAAACTCATAGAAGCTACCTCGTATCTACAAGTAGGATAATTAAAATTAAACCCTGAAAGTTCGTAGGTTTAAAAAGCTACAATTAAAAGAAGCTTTTGTGTAAAAAGCTTTATAAAAGTAATGAAAATTCTTTTCAGAATTAATGATGAAAGTTATAAATTACTAAGCCGTAAAGCAACCATAAAAATGTTAATGAATTTCAGACACCACTCGGTTTCAATTAGAGATTTAATTATAAAATATTTTAAGGAAATAACATAGTACAATATTCTTAACATTAAACACTTTAAAACATATAACTTAGTTACATACTCGTGCAAAAAAAAAAAACCAAATAGATTTTTTTTTTAAATCAATTTTTTTTTCAACTTTATTTTTCTATGAAGTCATAACATACAACCAGAACTATAGGATCTTTAAGGTCAACTACACTCTCGTCGTCGTAGCTTTACCAGGTGGGTTTAGAATACCGGGTTACACTTGCAATTAAAGCTTATTTGGGTCTTTATTTAAAAGTTCTCAGAAATGACCCCGTTTGTTCCCTTGTATTACTTTAAAAGCAATACGCAACAACTCTTTTGTAAGGACCCAACTCATTATTCCGGTATTTACCGGTATTCCTTTTGTGGGTACATTCCACCTCTAGCTAAAGTTTATCTGTCTTTCTTCAATAAAATATCTACCGTGGGTCGGCGTAATAAATGGTTTATTTTAAACCAAGAAATTGTGGTTGACTGTATAACGCTGTACACCTAACCATAGCGGTACAATAACTATAAACCATAATGTACTAAATAAATGGACAAAATATTCATTAGGCATTCATTATAAAACCTTTCACTACTTATAAAACTTTTTCCTCTATAGTGCTTCTGGGCATCAAAACTTCCGCTTCTTTCTTCCATTCGGTCATCAGAGATCCAATCTTATTTATATATAGTATCGAAGTTCTACGGATAAATGGGTGTAATACAAATAAAATAAACTCGTTTTTTAAACGGGGCTGTTGGAAGGCGAGTGTCAGCTCATCCATTTTTTATCTTTCTTATTATTTGAAATAGAAATATTCCTGTTATTTATTATCGGACAAATCTATGTACTTACTGAAATATTTAAAAATAATAATGTACCCTCTCTTGCAGAAGAAAATGGCAAAAAGAAAGGAAACAAAAAGGAATTCATATCTAAAACCAAACTCAAAAGAACTAAGTCCAAAAAAGTCGTGCATTGTGCAGCAAATGACAACATTACATGGAATTGACCATTATTCCCGATTAAAAGGTCTTAAAGCCAAGCTATGGCTGATACTGATGTTCATCAACGCCATGTGGACCATATCATTCATATTGGTGATCAGAGAGAAATATGACAACGCTAATTTTGTTATCGAGGTACACTGATTTTTTTATTTTTTTTATTTACTTCTAAACCCGCATTTGACCTCGATCTCGCCTGATGGTAAGCGACGATGAGGTCGACGATGGTGCATGCGGGTCCAGTATATGCCTATTCACTCTGGCCTTGAAGATCCCAAGGTTGTAGGTTTCGGGAAATACAGACGCCGGCAGTCTGTTCCATTCCTTAGCCGTTCGCATAATGAACGAAGAAGCAAATCGCTTCGTACGAGTAGATGGGATATCAACAACATAAGGATGGAACCCCTCCCCGCGCCTGGTAGTCCGAAGGCGGAATGGAGATGCTGGAATTAGGTCGTGCAATTTCGATGCTCACTCTCCGAAATGTATCCTATAAAATACCGATAGACAGGCAACCATGCGTCGATGTTCCAGACTTTGCAGTCTAGCTTCCACCAGCGATTCGTCACATATAAGGCGCTTAGCGCGTTTCTCCACTGAGTCGAGAGCAGCCAGTTGGTACTTAGCTGAGCCGTCCCACAGGTGGCAGCAGTACTCCATGCACGACCGAACTTGGGCTTGGTAAAGGTTTAAGAGCTGTCCTGGCGTGAAGTACCGCCTAACCTTACTCAGGATGCCCCATTTTTTGGCTGCGGTCTGAGCTTTTGACTCAATGGAGCGCCCAAAGTTGATATTGGAAGTCAGATCCAACCCCAAAAGGATTACTTTATTGTTCTAAAAACTACTGTATAAAGGAAATACAAGAAAGAAATCTTTGAAAGGCCTCCTCTAGGATCTACTGGTGGTATGAGGACTCCTGCGCTCGCGCCATTGTTAGTCAAATGAAGGCTATGGTTGATCGTCTAATGTTGATAAATCAAGGATAGGTTTGTTTAGACGATTTAAGCAAATGGACTATACCTAAAACCTTACTTGTTAAACTTCTAAATGAGTAGGTACGTAGAGGATGCTGGAAATTAGAAGTAGCTGGATTGCCATCAATGTCTAGATCAGACCAAAGTTGAGAGTTTAAACAAAGTTGCCCCTAAGTTGTGGGCAAAGGCTAAAATAGTTCTCTCAAAATCCGGGGAATTAGGAATGCCACACCGACGGGTTAATGATTTCCCCTTTCTTTCAGATATCTTCGGATTACAAAGTCAATGAAGTACCGTTCCCATCAGTTAGCATTTGTAATTTCAACTTGGTGTCGCTTAACAAGACTAAAACCATAACTGATATATTGTAAGTACAGTCAAGGGAAATCGACTTAAATATCCAATACAAAAGAATACTATAGTTAGACACGGGATTCTTATCACGGTTTAAGGTTGTTTTGAACTCTCGATATAGACAATAACCACAAAAGCTTATGAAGTTCAACTAAATAAATTCAGGAAAATTTAATTTATGAAAACTAGTGTTATAAATGATTTGTAAGACTCGTTACTACTAAACCCGCGTTTGACCCCGGTCTCGCCTGATGGTAAGCGACGATGAGGTTGACGATGGAGCTTGCGGGTCCAGTAAATGCCTAATCACTCACTATGCCTATGCCTTTTAATACAGTATTAGAATGAAATACCAAAAGTAAGCATTTCATTTCAGAAAAAAGTACAGAAGACCACAAAAAGAAATAGAAGCGTTCTTCCATGACCTTCAAAAATTGGGACATTACGATGTCAGTAGCAGAAGAGTGGGCAACTTCACGGAGATAATGACGATCTTAAAGAAACATTACTTCAACATGGGCATGATAATGGAGGGGGTAATACCATTTAGATAATTTATGGCACCAGTCGCAAAATGAGACAGTTTAATGGTTTAGGCCTTTTGATTTAGTACAGGATGGTCAATTAATGGTCGGGAAGGTACAACCCAACAAACACTTTTTTCCATAAAATGAAAAGAAATTTATTTGCCAGAACATACTGAAAATTACAGGTGATTTAAAGAGCATAGGTATCATATGTTCCACCGACAACGGTACAAATCTTTTCTGCTATTTGTTAGTGTCGTTGAGATACTCTTTTATGGAGTAATAACATTTGTGCAGAAGCCACTTGGAAATATTTGTTTTAAATTGGCTAGCAGGACAATTTTTAAGGCGACTAGGCAGATTATTATACACTAAAATTGCCATACAGAATTCTTTTTATACAAATCTCTCAGGAACTTGGCAAATAGAGACGGTTCTTGTGTCTCGTAGACCTTGGGAAGACATCAGCGTGTGTTTTGAAATATTGCGGATATTGTCGAACGAAAATACACATCTGCTTAATGTACATACATGGTACGGGCAAAATTTGTGAACATTTAAAAAGAGGTCTACAGGAGTCCATGTAATGAGCTCTGCACAAAGCACGCACACACTTTTTTTGTACGATGAGGGCTATTTGCTTCGACCTGTCAGGGAGTCGTTTGAAAGGACTCATTTCTGCCGGCTGAGATTAATATTACAGGCTGTTTAATGTGTGTATTGCGCCCCTTGTACAATGACCGTTTACAAAAAACGCTACACAAATTCCTGTCTTCAATCATTTCGTCTTTAATTAAAATATTTTTTCTCGTCTTTTTTGTAGCCTAATTTCAGGCGGATGTCTAGGCTACTTATGAAATTCCTACTTCAAATTAATGAGGAGAATTACTTAGCGGAGAATTGTAGCGACTTAGATCTTTAGGCGTCTGATAATAGTTAAATCATTTAGAACTTTTACTTCAAAGTGTGAGAAATACGTTATTCCAGCAAGAAATATAAATTTCTTAGTTGGATTCGAAATGATGGAATCTAATAAACTTTCTTGACCAGTTTCCTGTTGTGTGATAGATCCACCAAAAGTGTGAGAACCTGCTGGTGTACTGCGAATTCAACCGAAAGAAGAAAAATTGTGAGGAAATATTCAAAATGATTCAGACCTATCGGGGGCACTGTTGCGCGTTTAACTATGCCGCTCTCAACGACGACATTGACAAGTAGGTAACCTGGCTAATTCTTAATTTGCTTTCAATTATTGACAAGTAATTTTAATTATTGACAAGTAATTTTAATTATTGACAAGTAATTTTAATTATTGACAAGTAATTTTAATTATTGACAAGTAATTTTAATTATTGACAAGTAATTTTAATTATTGACAAGTAATTTTAATTATTGACAAGTAATTTTAATTATTGACAAGTAATTTTAATTATTGACAAGTAATTTTAATTATTGACAAGTAATTTTAATTATTGACAAGTAATTTTAATTATTGACAAGTAATTTTAATTATTGACAAGTAATTTTAATTATTGACAAGTAATTTTAATTATTGACAAGTAATTTTAGCCTGGCTATATAGTTTGGAGCGTCGGTGGCGTCGTGGCTAGGTCGACGGACTCCCCATGCGGGAGGTCCGACTTCAAAACCATGCAATGTCGTGTACAAATGAATTTTTCTGTTGTTGTTGAACCGACTGCTCTGATGGTGAAGGAAAACATCGTGAGGAAACCTGCACACTGAGATAACCAGTGTGTGAAATGGGGAAGGCAATGGCAAACCACTCCCATTAAATCTGCCACGAGAGTCGTTCTATGTGGTTAATTAATCCCTTAGAATGATCACGACCCTCAGCAATGAGGAGTACGACTTAGAAGAAGAAGAAAAATATATTTTTTAATTATTTTGGTTGTCTTAGTAGCGAACTTGTTTATTCCTTTTTCTTATTATCTGTGCCTATTAAATTCCTTTTTCTCTCTCAAAAATTAATGTTATTCACGACCAAAATGTTATAATTAATGTTATAAGTTTGACGCGTATGTCTGTTAGTCTGTGGTATCATAATTCCACAGCCGATGACCCGATTTGGATGGGGATTTTTTATGTACCTAACAGAAAGTTTTATCTGATAATTTTATTTTTTATGTTGACATTTTTGATGTTAATTATTTTTGATTATTAATATATTACAATTTAACATAATCTGGAAAAAAATGGCTTGGGAACTAGGCACAAACGCTTTATGAAAGTTTAAGTTTTTTTTATTAGTTTTAACCATTTCATGTACCAATGAGATTTTCGGATTTTTTCGAAGACTTACCGTGTATTTACCGACTGCTCAAACGGTGAAGGAAAACATCGCGAGGAAGTCTGCATGTCTAAAGAAATCAATGTTTATATTTTTAAGATTAATTAATTAATAATGTGATGTGACGTATAATGAAGAATACGATATAAATGAATATTGAGTATTATTGATAGTATTCTTAGGATTGTCTGACAATAATTGGATCAGAAGTTTACAATATTTTGAAGTATCCTTGATCGTAGGATAATAAATCAGTATCAGTTTTAATCAGCAGACTGGTAATTGGCTCTCTCCTTAGCTGTTATTTTCATTTTGATGGCGGTATAGAGCTAAATTTTAAAATTAATTAATATAGTCTTCATTATTCATGCCCTTATTAAACTGCGGTTCAGAGTAATTTTCTGCAGCAGTATTTTATAATTAAATATCAAACTCCAGTAACCACTTAAGGGCTTTGCAAAAAGCTCTAACAATTAACTGTAAATTGATTTTCATTTTTCAGTCCTTTACTGCCTCAGGACAAAGACTTCGAATACTTATATTACGATGTCAGCTCTTTAGAGTCCTCTGGAATTATTACCACGGCTCGGTCTGGCAGGTAAGACTAATATTCAGCTGTCAATAGAATAACAAGGACCATTATTCTTATGTCAATTGTGATGTGAAGGTTCTGGAGAAAGTTCTGGAAACGCTTGAAAACCCTGCTCTGTAAAGCGATGACGTGGAAGAAGTTGGTAGCTTAGCTGGTGAGTGAGAAGCGTGCGATGAGACAAGGTTTGGCCTGTGTCAAGCAGTTCGATGGAAAATCAGTTGACACCAATAATAACATTAATAAATATCCCATTGAATCTAATTTCAAAAAAAGTTCAAAAGTTTCGAGTAATTGTTAACAACGAAGTCATAAATCGGAAAAAAACACAGAAATCGGACTAGTTACGCCCTCTCCTCTAGAATGATGATGTGAGCACTGACAGCGACAGTGGTGGTAAGAGCGAATCGCATGCGCCAACTGGCAGCCGCGGTCTCTTGCGAGCAATCTACATAGGATTAATTACAATTTTTTTGAAAAAAAAAACATTCAAGATGAATTGATAATATTATTTCATTAAACTGTTTTAAATACATGTGGTGTATCGTGTAAACAATATATCTGAAGCTAAATTAATTAAAATCGTCATGTGACAGAATATGCTAATTCGAACAAAATACTTCCCCACTTCGTCTTACAAAATTATTGGCAGAAAGATGAAACTTTGTCCATAAAATCAAGAAATGCAAAAGTTTCTAAGCAGTATCTAGATCTAGATACTGCTTAGAACTCGAATAACAGTTTGGGAGTTAAATTATATAAAAAGACTTAAGATAAACGTGATAAGTACTCCGCTCTCCAACAGAACTACCTGTTCGTCCCGTTCGCGGTGGAGACAACGGGTTGTTGGGGGGAGAAAGCGAAACAATTCGTGACAGAGATTGGCCGTCGCCTCAGGGAGAGGGGCTGTGACCCTCGGGCCTCGCTCCGGGTCGTACCTGGTGCACAGGTTGGCCGTAGCGATCCAGCGCGGTAACGCCGCGAGCGTTATGGGCACCTTTGCACCGGGGACGCCAAGGGGCGGATTTGATTGACGATAATTATTTAATTATTTTAAGATTATTATTATTTTGACATGTAGTACAATTACTAATAGACTTAAGTAAATAATTAAGACAACTTATCATCTGTGCAAATACGACTAAATATAGGGTCCTATTTTATTAACGGCAAATATTTCTATTGTGTCAACAATAACAATAGGACAAAAAAATTTTTTTTTACTAATAAATTAGAAAATTCTACAAATGAATGAATTATTGATATTCTAATACTGAAATAAGAAGAAAAAAGGCGCAAAATAATAAGAATAAATTTATTTGTGCGGTAAGATGATTAAGTATTCATAGTCCATACACCAGTAGGAACTTTAGCATAGGTTATTATATATGGGGGTTTATTTTAATTTAGTGCGGAAAATTTTCATACAAGTAACAGGGTTATATTTCATGTAAAGTGGTACAAATGACCAGCACATACCCCCCTCTAAATATTTGCTGCTAATATAAAAAGACCTTATATATTAAAACAGCCCTAAACATTCATGATCTTTAATACATTTTTCAATAAATTCAAATTTGTTCTAGAGCGAAGTCACTAAGCACGAAAATAACGAAGAGCATAGTTTTCTGTTAGTATTTATAGCTTACGTGACCTTAGTTCTAAAGTAAGTAATAGGTACAGTAAACTAAATCTCTTTTGCGATCAAGTTTAGTCACGAACGGCTTTACAGACTTTGCAAGGAACACCTAAAGTTTCTGCTGGTAGGGTACATTCTGTAGGTACAGTATATACTGTACCTCTATGTTTATGCATATGCATAAACATACATAGGGGAGACCGGGTCAAAATCGTATAGCTAAGGACAAAGTCCTCTACCTCAGTCACAAATAACGATAGAGAAATCATACTACTACATTAATTAAAGAATATTATAATGTACATAATTCACCAGTTACAAAACAATATAATCAAATAGGAACATAATAATCAAACAAATACAAAACATCAATTTTTTCCGGTTTTGCCCCGGGGGGTGGACAAAACCGTATACCATTGTACGATTTTGTCCCATAAGTCAACGATTAGCAATGCAAGAAAAACATTCAAAAGAATCCATGTCTTCTGGATCCCAACCGGTGCAGCTTTCGTGAGCCCACCCATTGCAAGTGATACATTGAATCCAGCAATCATCTAAACGACTTATACCATATTCTTCATTGCAATACAAACAAAAGTTTTCTTCATTCTTCTTCACTCTCTTTGCCTGCTTATTATTCTTTATTAATATATAATTAATAAAGAATAATAAGCTTCTTTTAAAATGCTGCTTTCTTTATAAATTTAATTAATGAAATAAATGGACAAAACCGTATACCAATCAACTAGGCCGGTTTTACCCACAGCACACATACATTCACGCACCACTACATTCACAGGTTTCATTCGCCGGTAACAACATCACGATTATGCAATAAATACACACAATTTAACGTATACAATATGGTACTTACCTAGAAATCGTAGAAACTTCAGGGTATAGACCTTTTAATGTCACAAAAATAAGATCAGAACACCTAAAAAACTATTGTTTTCGATAACTTGATAACGCGGGTGCATGCACTGACAAGTATTTGCTGATGAATTAATCCTATTACGATATATATATACGAACGGCGCGCGAGCGGGAAATTTGAATTCGTTCCGGAGATATCAATGCTATACGGTTTTACCCAGGTATACGGTTTTGTACGGGTCTCCCTAAATCAATTCACGCCTGTTTCCCGCAGGGGTAGGCAGAGACTAAAGACTTCTACCTGCAAGGATCCTGATTGTTTTCGCTTCTTCCATAGAGCTCAAATTTTCTTTTTCCTTCTTCACTCTTATCAATTTCTTCGGATATCCCGACCCTTCCATTCACGCTTTCGTTTTTCTATAATAAATAAAAATCTTGTGTACTATTTCCAGCTCTTCAGGACTCAGGGTTGTATTCAACGTGGAGCCGAGTGATTATCCTCCGTGGTCTACAGTCCCAGCCTACGGTGCCACGGTAATTTTCATATAAGTACTTTAGTAATTATACAAATCTTTCAAAATAATTGTTTACTTCAGTGGCAACACTAAGATTACTTTTGGAAACTGATATCGTCGTTATTTCTCAACAAAAAAAGAGAATAAAAAACATAATCGTACTCAACTCGATAAGGTGTAAAATACGATACCACACACGATAGAATACAACATTTTTTATCGACCCTCTCTACTTGTATGAGACCCAATGTAAAAACCATTTTACAAAGTTTTAAAAGTGATATTCTTATTTGTCCAAGGGAATAAGTACATATGTTTCATAGGTTCCTTTTCCGTTTAGGCGCTAGACACGCCTGACAGATAGACGGACGGACGGACAGAGAAGCGACAGCAATAGCGTTCCGTTTTCCCGTCTCCGTTTTCGGGGTGCGGAACCCTAAAACTGCTGAAATCCACGCTATGTAAATTAAGAGACATACGAAGACGTTGAATAATGATTATCCGGTAATCATTCTGTAAATACAGACTTTATTTAACCCCCCAAATCTTACAACAGAAAGTGGGAACTACCTATGATGAAGGTGGTTCCTCTGTCTACCCTCCTACCTCGCGGATTATGGACGTGAGAGTAATGTATGTATGTATTTAACCCCCGACCGAACCCAGGTATGTTTGTTTGTCAACTCAATAACCGATGATCGAATTTGGATCTGGTTTTTGTTTCTTAGCAATGTCTGACAAAAAATAGACCAGTAGTTTCGTAGATCTTGGAGTATATTTGATGTCAGATGGGATCTCTGGAACGGTAATAGCTAGATGGTTCAATTTTGAGTTTTAATATGGAGGACCATGGTGCCGTTCCTGATGTGGGAAAGAGTAAGGGGATCTCCACCTTGGTTAGTCTGGGGTTTCATGAACTTTTTTTTTATCTGTGCCAGGTGATCATAACAGACCCCCACGACTTTCCCGATACGGCCCTGCGTTACCGCTACGTTACAGTGGGAGATGATGTGCACCTGAAGGTGGACCCTCTGGTCTTCAGGAGCGAAAAGAGCTTACGTCGATTATCACCAGCGAAGAGGCTAGTATATCTTTTAGTGCTCTATGATTTGTCGTCGTGGCAGTCCTTCGTTGCGAGGGATTACTTCTGCTAATCTTAAGTCTACCTAAGATTAGCAGAAGTCATCCAGAGTTAATAACAATAATATATTATTGTTATCTCTGGTGCGTCTTGGAGTGGCTCAACAACCCCATCCTGGAGTTGCACTCGCGACCGCAGCCGCGCACATGCTGCATCTTGTCACCGTTGGCAGCCTGTCTCTCAAGGCCGGGTTTGCCTCTTTCTCCTTCCTCTTACATCTTTTCTCTGCTTTAGAGTCCACCCTCCCCGTCTCGAAAGATTTTGCAGCTTTCTTCGTAAGGTCGCCCCATTTTAACTTGTTTAAGGCACTAGCCCTCCCATGAGTTGAAATTTATGTTGCCCTTTTTCTTTATGATTATGGTAGCACTGAAACCAAAGGTTTTTAGGCACTAAATGGTTCGGTTATTCACGATTTCAAATGGAGGGAATTCGTGTGATTGGTTTCAGCGAATCGAACTGGGGCTGGAACCGGACACGTGTAGTCCAGCACTAAATAGGTCTTCCGACATGACATGGTGCATGTACACCTATACCCTGACAAGGAATATAAAACCTTCGCCATATTTCGGAATTAAATGGTACTATATTTTTCATAGCGAACGTAACTACCAATGGCGCCGTCTTGACAGACTTTTACTCTTCTAAGTCGTGTTCCTCGTTGCTGAGGGTCGTGATCATTCTAAGGAATTAATCACACTAAACGACTCTCTTGGCAGATTTAATGGAGTGGTTTGCCATTCCCTTGCCCATTTCACACACTGGATATCTCAGTGTGCAGGTTTCCTCACGGTGTTTTCCTTTACAGATCAGTCTGTAAATGTACGTAAGTCTTTCGAAAAAACCGAAAAACTCATTTGTACATGGCAATGCCTGGTTTCGAACTCGGACCTCCCGAATGGGAGCCTGACGTCCTAGCCGCGACGCCACCGACGCTCTCAACTTAGGGTTTACATTGATATATAAATACACTTACTAATCTATTTATTAATAACACAATTCAGATTACAATAATACATAATGCATTCAATTGCGTCAAAAATAATTTAAAAATAAATAAATAGAAGGGGAAATATGGTGGGCCACCTTATACGACACGACGAATACATAAGAAACTTTATAGAAGGAAAAGTTGAAGGCAAGCGGGGAAGAGGAAGACCGAGGATAAGCTACTTCGATCAAATCAAAGAGAAGGCTGGCGTTGCGTCGTATAAGGAGGTCAAGGAAAAGGCCCTAGACAGGACACAGTGGCGTTTACTACACCGACAAGAGCATAGCTCTTAAATTACTTACTTACTTACTCCGCTGGCGCAGCGACCCGAAGTGGATCTTGGCCTCCGATACCAAAGAGCGCCATCGCTCTCTCTCCTGCGCAGTCTCGAGCCAGTCAGGCGCCCGGAGCTCCCGCAGATCCTTCTCCACTTCATCGCGCCAGCGGTATCTGGGACGTCCGACCGGACGTCGTCCGTTAGGGCGTCCCACATACGCTCGTTTAACTGCCCGATCCTCCCCCATCCTAGTAATGTGTCCGAGCCATCGGAGTCGAGCCGCTTTCGTCTCTCCTATAATGTTCGGCTCGTTCACCATCTCAAGAGATGGTGAACGAGCTCTTAAATTGAAAAAAAAAATTATTATACTAAGCCAAATGAAAATATAAAAAATAATATTTCAAGATTATTTTATCTGGTAGCCCGTTTCTCATCTACTCTCCTTATACAATAAAAAGACCCTATTCCCCGCGGATATAAGCTGCTTTAAATAAAAGAAAAGGGAAATTTTCAGAATTTCGACATAATGTAATCTGCTTTACAAAAGATTGAGTACTTCCAAGCGGTAAACCTTGTGAAGGGAAGTTGGAACTCAAATAATAAAAATCATTAATTTCAGTGAAATCCGCTGACACCCCGATAAACTGAACTTAAACCCACAGAGATGAAAAAATTGACAATAGAAGTGACACAAGTATTGTTATTGTGTCGCCATGCTGGGTTGTCCTCGTCGTGGCAGTCCCTCGTTGCGAGAATGACTTCTGCTAATCCTGGGTATATTGTTGTTGTCTCTGGTGCGTTTTGGAGTGGCTCAACAACCCGATCCTGGAGTTGCACTAACAACCGCATATGCTGCATTTTGTCACCGTTGGCAGCCTGTCTCTCAAGGCCTAACGTAAAAACGTAAGAGGAAGGAGAAAGAGGCAAGAAAAGTCTCTGTTTCAGCTTCCACCCATGCTGGGTAGCCTCTAGATAGAATGTCTAAAATTTTACCTATCTTATCTTATGATTGGGGACCGGGAATAACCCAGCGGCACTTCGACCCTTGAGGATCTTTTGTGCCTACACCATTTCACACACTGGTCCTCTCAGTGTGCAGGTTTCCTCACGATGTTTTCCATCACCGTTAGAGCAGTCGGTAAATGTGCGTAAGTCTTCGAAAAATACGAAAAACTCATTGGTACAGTTTCGAACACGGACCTCCCGCATGGGAGTCCAGTGTCCTAGCCACTGTGCCACCGACGCTCTTAAAATTTTACCTATACACTTCCGCAATATCTAATTGTAAGATTTCATATTAATTGTTAGACATTATTTCCTGTGCTTTTCGTGGTAACAGTCCTTACCTAGTACGGTAAACTAAAAATATGTGATTACCTAAGTTTATTTATTTATTTGAAATTAAAATTGAAATTGAAATTGTTTATTTAGCACTGTAAACACCAGAATATAAAACACAATACAGTAGTATACAAAGTTTAATACATGCAGCACAGAACATCTGGTGTGGTACAGTGCCAAAAAGGGTACACCAGCTCAGCATAATGCTGAGGCAAGCCACAGCGCTGATTTTCAGCTGGCCCCTCAGTGACTGCACGGACGAAGAAAGCAACAGTGTGTGCGTGTTGTGTTGTATGAATGTGTTATTACACTTGAGACATTGTACAAAGGCTGAACTTATATCTAAAAGAGATTTCTTCCAGCAAACCCGCGAAAGTGAAAGTTGCGTCATAATTTAAAGGTAGATAGACATAGCGTGTAAGTCAAATAAAAATAAATACAATATATATATAGAAAACTATAATAAATATGCATATATAATACGAGTATATAAGCTTATATAAGGAACAACTACAATAAATAATACCTACGAAATAAGACCTAGGGTGAATTTCAAAACCTTTGATCATGACAAATAATAACTGAGAGGCAATTTTATTTATATATTTTTATAGCTGTACGCGGGAACTCATAGTAACAGGCTACCTAGTGTAAATAATCTTGTAGAAAACAAGTCTAAATTCCTTTTATTTAGATTTCTGTGTTGGGACCTAAAAACTCGATCCAGACTAAACTTATGTTCATGACGTTGACGAATTTTTTGTCTCCACTGAGTATTTAGGTCGTATTTACGAATAAATTTCGGTAAATTTTCTCTGAAAAGGGGTTGATCGTTTTCTTGTCATCTTCTGATTACTTACTGAACCCGAATAGGGGAAAATATATAAGTACCTACATATTGTCAACGAAGCTCGATGCTTAAAAATGATTTTAAAGTGAAAATATCTTATATTATATTATCTCATCTCATCTTATTCGTGAAGTATGGTAGCCGGTTCGGATATCGAGTCACGCTTTCATGTCTTCTTTCAAAAGCTATTAACTTTGTAAATTTTAAATATATGTAAAAACAAATAGTATCGTTGAAAACATCGATAAACAGAGCTCATTTTGGAGTCAAATGTATTTGGCTAAAATAATCAGGAGAGATGAGGAAGGAGGTCACAGTTAGTCAAGATGTTTCCATTTTTATGTAGGTATCTACATTAGTTTAATTAGATTAGTTTACTCAAAGTAAAATCGAGATTCATAATCTAAGTAATACAATACTGAATTTCGAACTCTTTGGTCCTATTCTTTTTACTAAAAAAGGAAAGCAGACGAGAAAACGGGCTACCTCAGGTAAGGTCACTGTCGCCCATAGACATCTCACCTCACTGTGTTATTATTAGAGGGTTTTCGATACACAACGTCACAAAACATTAGAGTTAAACAAGTTGTCAAACAATTTTGTATGGGAACTGTGAACGTGATCTTCACTAGTGCGTATTAATTAGTATTCTCTGCTATTGCCACACGCAGGGGGTGCTGGTTCCAGGACGAGGTGACTCTGCAGTACACGGACCGCTACAGCTTCGAGACCTGCAGGACGGAGTGCAAGATGCGCCATTACCTCAAGATCTGCGGCTGCATTCCTTATACATATCCTTCGGGTCAGTGGTTTTAATTCTTGACTTACCTTTATCATATCCTAAAACTTACCTCTATCAGGACCTCCCGCACGACGTCCTAGTCACTACGCCATCGACGGTTCTAGGACTTCGTGCGGGAGGTCCGGGTTCGAAACCATGCACTACTATGTAACACAGTTTTTAGCTTTTTTCGAAGACTTACAGTCCGTGAGCACTTAGATATACATTCGGGTCTTAGATGGGGTTTCGGTTATTGACGGAGACATGCGTACTGTACGTATATTTACCAACTGCTGTAATGGTAAAGGAAAACATGGTGTAGGAACTCTGCATGTCTGAGGAAAAACAAGTTTCCGAAGGCGTGTGAGTTCCAGCAATCAGCATTGGGCCTACTCGGTGGTACGGTACTACACCTCTTGTTCAAGGGGAGGCTTGTGCCTCAACAGTGGGGACTGGGTGGCCCCAACAGGCTGAAAAGATGAAAAGGTTTCTACATACCCTTTATGGCACAGGCCTTAGCTTCCAGCCTAGCCTTAGTAGTTTAGTTATTCGTTTACTATAAATAAATCCTAGCCTGAAGTGATGGACAGTAACTGTTAGCGCGCTTAATTCAGTACTCAAGACTAATATTAAATTAACATAATTTCTGGATAATTTCTGAAACGATTGTGAGAAGACAGCTGACATCTCTTTTATCTTCAGATTGTTATGCAAGCCATAATAACAGTTCGCCATAAACATGCGTGCCGTTAGATCTGACAGCTGTTGTGGTCGTCGTCACTTCAGTTTTAAACTAGTTTTTGGTAATTTTAATATGTAGGTAAGTGGGCATCTGTCTCATTTGGTTGGTATTACGACGCATTTACGACGATTATAAAAGGAATTTGATGACAGGCTAAGGATAAGTTAGGGCGTCGGTGGCGTCGTGGCTAGGACGTCGGACTCCCATGCGGGCGGAAGGTCCGAGTTCGATACCGAGCAATGTCATGTACCAATGAGTTTTTCGGTTTTTTCGAAAGACTTGCGTACATTTACCGACTGCTCTGACTGTAAAGGAAAACATCGTGAGGAAACCTGCACCCTGAGATAACTAGTGTGTGAAATGGGGAAGGCAATGGTAAACCACCCCATTAAATCTGCCACGAAAGTCGTTCTATATGATTAATTACTTAGAATGATCACGACCCTCAGCAATGAGGAACACGACTTAGAAGAAAGAAGAAGGATAAGTTAAACAACGCCCAAGAGCGAGACAAAAGGTACCAAAAACATTAGTTTGGTCGTTTTCAACCGATGTCCACCCACTACTGGATGTAAGTCTCCTCCAATGCACGCCATTTTCTATGGTCTTGAGCTTTACCAATCCAATCTCCTCCAGCAGACCTTCTTATGTCATCTGCCCATCTTACAGGTCGTTGGTCCATTTACATCAACTAAATATAAGTCCTGCTTTTCATTTATATTATCCAATTGACCCATTGAAGGTTTTTCATCCAATCAAATTTGACCAAGCAGAACCAATTCATCAATGTATGCCACATTTGCGGAATTGCACAACGCAATGCTAGCGACTAATGGCTTCAATATCAAATCGAGCGAGTCATCAATTTCCGGTTTCCAAGTTATAGGATCGTGAAGTCTCATGAGGTTTTCTCTTAGCTTATCCGTCACGTGCCGTATATTACGGTTATATAACGGTTTCACCACGTAGGTAAGCTCTATCCGCATTATTTATTAACTCCCGACCGATCGAGGGAGGGCGTGTTATAAGTTTGACACGTTTGTCTGTTTGTGTGTTTGTCTGTGGCATCATAACTTAACAAGGGATGATCTGATTTGGACCCGGTTTTTTTAATTTAATAGAGAATTTTGTCGAGAGTGTTCTTAGATAGGTCTGATAAAAATTGGACCAGTGGTTTCCAAGATCTTGGAGTATCTTTGATGTCAGCTGGGATCTCTGGAACGGTAATAGCTAGATGGTTTGAATTTGAGCTGAAATGTTCAGGTTCATGGTGGGTTTCCGACATCTGAAACCTTGAGGATCTGATGATGATCAGGAAAAAATGTGTGAACTTCAATTTCACAATATTAAACTGGAAGAATTGTAAGATTATCAGCCCGCCGAAACTATAATAGTTAGATGGGTTCTAAGATCTTCGAGTATCTTGGGATGTTGGAGTATGGTGGATCTCTGGAACGGTAACAGTTAGGTGGTTCTTAATCTAACCTTGAGGATCTGATGATAACCAGGAAATTGTAAGGGGACGTCCATAATTTAGGTAAATACAAAAACAATGAGGCAACCCTGGTACGCTCAACATTCAAAATTCGAATGCTTCACTTTCTTTCAATGGTAGGAGTAATATCGATTTCGGTGTGTCGAGCATATTATTATCTGAACAGCCAGCCTGTGTCACCGAGTGACCTCGTTCCAGTTAAAAGGACACTTAATCACCTTTTACCTATATACTAAATACTAGACGAAATATAGACTCCCACACAACCTAACACACCCCCACTCTCACACACTCTTACACATTATCTTTCCTAAATTCCTTTTGATTAACTTGTTCCAAATTCCTTTTAGGTTTAGAATATAGTTACACTAATGTAATGTATTAAATTGTCATATGCTTGCACGGAAAGTGCGACGGAGTCCCGACTTCGGTTTGTAAGTCAGAGGTCCTATTGTGTCTTGTAATAAGTAAATAAACTTTTTCATTTTCATTTAAGTACTGATATTGCTTACTACTATTACTTATTACTAAGAGGTCTTACCTCTTTCTTTATAATTCCGTTCCTTCTTGTAACATTAAAGCGCTTTACTTGCGCCATTCGTAAATGAAAATAAATAAGATTCTCAAATGTCACTGGTACCTTAAGGAACCTACTTACCTAATTAAGTTTTTGTTTATTTTGCAGCCAAGTCTTCTCGCGTCTGCGAACTAGAAGATCTGGCGTGTCTGAACAACATGACGGGTAATTTTTTTTCATTACTTACCCCAGAGGCCGCCCTATAAGCTTCTTTACCTAATCAGTAAGAGCTAACAGGTTTTCTTTCTTGAACTTGATAAATATATCTGTAGAATTTGCATAGTATCTGCTGGGCCTTTCTTCGGGCGTTTCAACCGCTGTCATTACCGCCCTCCGTATTATTGTTGTACGTTGTACAGTCGACCACAAGCTATCTGTCTAAAACGTTCGGTTAAATCTCAACCTTATGCCTGTGCAATACGATACATTTCAAATTCTCAAATTTTAACGTTTTGGGTTGGTTGATCTGTTGTCGACTGTACAACTGTCGTCCTAGTGGACAGTTTTCGTATTTAAATAAAAAAAACACATTTATTTTCAGGCATTAATTACACCCATAGATAGAAACGAAAGACATAATTAATTTATTATTTTTATTAGCAGTAGTTTAACTTAAAAGTAATTTATAATTTGCCTATTTTATGAAATATACGTATGTTATGTTCATTCTCAGTTTCATTTTGTAGGTGCACTAATGACTGCACACGCCAATTTTACAGCTGTCATATACAGCCTTTAGGACACCATTGCCTATGCCTGTCCAGGTCCTCATTATCTTTCAGTCTATCTGTTAGGATGTGTCCTAGATATTTGAACTTTGTACCATTCTCAGTTGAGAGCCACACAGAGTTATAGGTGGGATAGTTGGGGAGGCTGAGTCACGGCTGAATACTATGACTTTAGTTTTCTTAACATTGTATGTGAGATGATGTCTCGCGACGTAACGTATTTAATATTTAATGCTAATGACAGCGGTTGTAACGCCCGAAGAATGGCCGTACTATCAATTTTATAAGCACAAGAAAGAAACTTCACGCACCTGTAAAATATGGAAATCTCTTCCACCTGACGTTTTCCCGCAGCGCTAAGACATAGGATGCTTCAAAAAGAACGTTAAAAAAGTCCTCTCCCTCCATGGCCGGCAACACCAGGGGTATTGCACGTGTCTTTCAGCAACATAGTCATTTTGGGACTGATCATTCTGAAATTGGTCATTCAGCAACATAGTCATTTTGGGATTGATCATTCTGAAATTGGTCATTCCGCAACATATGTCATTTTGGGATTGATCATTCAGCAACATAGTCATTTTGGGACTGGTCGTAAGACTGGTAATTTTACGAACGGCTAAGGAATGGAACAGCCTGCCGGCGTCTGTATTTCCCGAAACCTACAACCTTGGGATCTTCAAGGCCAGAGTGAATAAGCATTTACTGGACCCGCATGCTCCATCGTCCACCTCATCGTCGCTTACCATCAGGCGTGCAACACCCCTGGTATTGCACGTGTCCTAGGCGACTGTGACTACTTAACATCAGGCGGCCCATCTGCCTGTTTGTCGTAGCCAATTTATAAAAAAAATGGAAAGAAACACAGTCAATGAGAATAGTAGGGAAATATTCCACATTTTTAAATGAATTCGAAACAATTTTTTTACTTTGCAAAACTCCATTAAAAGCAATGATGGTAATGATATTTCAGTGCCTATTAGATGCAGGTCTTTGTTCTTATTTCAGTGTACTCATGGTCCAATAACGAGAAGCACCCTTGTAAGCCGCTTTGTTTACTGGAGTGCAGTGACAAGACTTACAGCATGACGAGCGACACAGTGCCCTTCCTGGGAGAGCTGTACCCTCATAAAGTGATGTAAGACACTTAATTGTTTAATTTCCAATGCGAAGGATGCCGGCTGTTTGCTCACAGACTTGCTAGCCGGCATCCTTCTTTCATGGAGTGCTATGATAAGACAAACAGAATGGCGAGGGATGTGTCGTCTCTTAAAGATCTGTCATCATCATCATCAGCAGCCTACTCTAGTCCACTGCTGGACCTAGGCCTCTCCCAGGGCGCGCCATTGAGCCCGATCTTCGGCTCTTCTCATCCAGGCGCTGCTAGCCACCTTGCGCAGATCGTCGCTCCATCTAGCAGAGGGGCGTCCCACACTACGTTTGCCCAAACGCGGTCTCCACCTCAGAACTCGTCTACACGTCGTTTAAAGATCTATACTCTGATGAAATTACCATTGTTTCTTAATTTCAGAGTAAGATCTTAAGTCTACACGGAGGATACCAGCATCCTTCGTTGCGTCCAGCGATAAGACATACCTACAGAATAACAAGCGATGTCACTGTGGTGCCTATCCTGGAAGACCTATTACCCTGAAGTGACATAAGAAACTCAACCACTGTTTCTTAATTTCAGGGTACGATCGTAAAGACTCCACGAAGGATGCCGGCATCTGGTGAATAAAAAGTAACTTCTGAATTTCATTCAGAAGGAATAAACCCAAAAATAATTTAATATATAGGTATTTTCTGGGCTACCCCTGCATAATACAATCTTCCTTCGTCTTTCGAAACCTCTTTCTGTTTCAGTAAAGACCACAACAGTAGCGAACTAAGCGCTCTGCAGGTGTATTTCGTCAAGTCCACCTGCAACAGCTACACAACGTCACCTCTGATCGACTTCAGCTATTTCATAGGTTAGTTCCTAATGTAGGTAATCTCATCATCTCATCAGCATATTCATGTCCCCATTGTTGGAGCACCGGCCACCTCCACCGAGCGGGCCCAGTGCTGATTCCTAATGAAAACATACCACCATATTGGCGGATGTCGGTGGTTTAATGAATTATCCATGTTTTATTAATATTTCATCGTATGTAGTTTATATCAACGCCCGCCCCTATGGCGAGACAATTTTTTTTTCATCCATGGTATTTGAGGGTTCCAGAAAAGAAAATTCCATGTATGGCTGATATAATGTAATTAATCAAGGATAGGTTTGTTTACCTTATGAACAAATTCCATTGAATCCGACTTTAAACTTGACATACGAGTACTTGCAACAATAAATCATTTTAAAAAAGCTTTTGACAACATACCTTTTGTATACATTTTCTTCAAAGTACAACAATGTTATCTTTTTTTTAGTGATTCGTATCACGAAGGGGAAAACGGAAACCAAAAGTAATAGCTTTCGCTCCATCGATCCGTCCTCCATATCCGAGGGTTCTGGGATCCCCAGTGGAACGAACCGATGCCCCTCTGGCAATTACCTCGGGTCTCTTTTGGTAGGAGTATGTTCCACCTCCTATATAGTTCCTCCAGTCGCAGCAGCGTACGGTTATGGCCACAGAAATCCGACTAGTAGCGCCTTCTCTAGAATGATGACGTGTGAAATAGTTTGCGCAAATGCAGTTATATTTCAATGCCCAGCTAATGTATGGGATGCTAACATCGCAAGCGCCAACTGGTAGACGCGTTTTCCATATAAAACTATCTATCGAACAATCTACATAGGGTGTATTAGAAAATGTTTGGTCATGGCACACTTGCCCCCTCCCCTGGTCGCCCTCTAACTGACGGTCAAAGCCCCCACTTTGGCCGCCAATTCATTGCTACCCTGTTCTACGAGTGAGATATAACCTCTAATCTAACCTAACCAGGATACTGTTATTTCATTTGCATCATTGTAAGATTTTTGTTTCACCATTAAAACAGGAGCTTTATACCGAAATGTTATCCTTTGAGCCGGGTTGGAGCCCTCTTTTGATGTCGTCCCCAAACCAAAAAGCTGTAGAGCTTAATAATGCTGGCCTCGCTCCTCTAATTAAAAAGCTGAGAACGCCCCTTAGGCCTGGACTACACGCGTCGGGGTTCCGCCCGGTTCGGTTCGCTGCAACATGACAATCACATGAGTTCCGCTTTGACCCCCTTGAAGTCAGCGCTTCGTGATTAGGTGCAGTGAACCGAACCGGGGCTGGTTCCGGACGCGTGTAGTCCAGGCCTTATCTATTCGACTGATTAGACTGGACTGTAATATGCCACGTTATACTACGGTATACTCTCGTTGTAGTTGTATCTTTCCTCTTTCCTGTACCATTTATTAAAATCTATAATACTAATAGTTTATTTATATGCTGGTTGACGTTTTATATTTTGCTTAGATATAATATCTTAAAAAAAAACAGATTGATAGTAAGTTCTATAGAGATTGAACACGTCCCAAGTTCAAGAAAAAAATTAATTATCATGATAGCTCTTTCTAACGTGGCAATGAAACTTATATGGCTGCCTCTGAGTTACGTGAAAATATTCACTGCATTATTAATGGACTTCATTAATCTAATCAGTCATACTTAAAGCTTGTATTTATCTGGAGTGGTAGGTATATCGGTATCGGTTCAGCAATATTTACCCTGAAATCCCTTTCCAATTAACCATTATTGCATCCCTGATGTGTATTACTCCTCAATCAATCACTCACAGAAATAATCACTACTACGCAATTCATTGAACAATTGAAACCAAAATCCAGCCACTATAATTGTGCTATGATGGGCCATGATGGGCGATTGTGAGAGCACGCACACGATCAACCGCACGCATTCCTTTGATGTATTTACCCGTACCGTACCGTATCGTAACGTACCGTCTCACCAGCCAGCGGTTCTGCTGCAAGGACTCAAAGTCAGGTTTACAAGATGGCGAGAGATAGAGGAACTTTGAAGCTAAACTCATGACTTCGCTCTAGCTAGAGTGTTGCATAGGAATAGTAGCGTGAGTGGCTTGTGCGGTGAGTACCGCAGTGACTACCGCATGAGCTGATCCACCCCCGGTCACCTATCTGTACACGGCGATCCTCTACCGGTGATCCACGTAGATTGGACATAGGGGGTGCAGCCTGCCAGGATTGTAAGAATGAAAGGAGGTTGCAGACAACCTGTATACTAGCAATGTGTACCTACGAAAAACCGACGGCTATCCGATAGGCCGATTACACACGATAATGCACTCTACACGATAATCGCTCATCATGGCCCATCGTGTAGACGAGCCATTAATAATACTTGTATTACTAGCGTGGGCTGTTGGCGCCCAACAAAATAGAAATGTAACAACACATCTTTGTGTGGATTCCTGCCCATTATACCACGATGATTTGGCTTCCATTATATTACAAAATAAAGAAAATGATATGATAATATCTCTGTATTTTCCCAGCTACGTACGGCGGGCTGATGTCGCTCAGTTTCGGAGGCTCCCTTATCACAGTCTTCGAGATAAACTACCTATTGCTGGCCGCTGCGGCAAACGCGATTTGGCGTCCCGCTTCTGATTTTATTTATAAGAGAAATAATAGAATTGATGTGATTAAATAATCAGTTTGTAAATCTTTTTGTATATTATGTTCATTTATTTTATGTTCGAAAATGTTACTTGACCTAGACTGTACGGTTCACACACGTACATTTTTATATTGCTTAGTCAACAAGCTACTTTAACCGCGACTAGTATAACTATTTTGAAACATTTTTTACTTAGAGTGCAGTAAGAACTGGCAGAGGGAAGTCGCCACCGATAGTAATTGTTATAATTATTATTTCATTATACGTTCTACATTACTGTAAAGAGATCTTTCCCCGCTGCGCTCTCAACAACTAACTTGAACTATCTACAACTCTTTGCAACTGAACTTATTACTCAATTTACTATAAAAATCTGGGGAGCGACTTCCAACTCAACTATAATTACAACATCAGTTCTAATGTACAAAACCGTACAAAGACCTTGGGCTTGAAAGAAAGAAAGACAGAAAAAGTTTATTCACTTATTTCAAGGCATAAAAATAGGACCTCAAACCAAGTCGAAACCTGTATCTTGGAAGTCGGGATTCCATCGCACTTTCCGTGCAAGTATATGACAATTTAAAACATTACATTAGTGTAACTATATTCTAAACCTAAAAGGAATTTGGAACAAGTTAATCAAAAGGAATTTATGAAAGATAATGTTTAAGAGTGTGTGAGGGTGGAGGTGTGTTAGGTTGTGTGGGAGTGGGTGATAATGTAAGCGTGCATGTGTGTGTATGTGGCTTGACCTGATCTTGTTAATCAAACCTAGATTTAAGTCCGCTTTTACTTTCCGAAACAGCGATCGAACTTTTCGGCTATATCGGGCGCTGTCTCAGGACAGCAGTGTGACCCTATGAGGCTGGCATGACCCTGTAATGGGCCGAAGCCTAAAAAACAGATTAAAAAGAAGAATTCATAATTCCTAGGTAATTAAGTAAGATTAATCTTTCAATCACTGTAAGCCACAATAATAGACTATTTAATACCGTAATAAAAGGCAAAATTATCCATTACTGGCAACAGGAGAAGCCTGAAATTTCCTTTCTTCCTGGAATTTCGGGTTAGAATCTGCCGAATCACTGCCGGTGATCAATCTCGGATTACGGGATAAACTATCCCTATTATCCTGCTCATGGCAGCCATTGTGGGCGCCCTGGTTTTAAATGTCACTCTCAAATATAATATTACTATTATCGGGGTTTGCAGGCAGGCTTGGCAGATAGATAGCTAGAAAGATAAATAAATAATTTAAAAAAAAGCTGTACAGGGGCGGCCTTATTGCTCAGAGCGATCACTTCCAAGCAACCACGTAGGTTGCTTGGATAGTAGAATGGTTAATAGGTTACCGACAGCTAAAACTGGTTAGCTTGTTTCTTCAAGTTTGTGAGTGGCTGTCCAATCTATTCTTGAATTGGTTTATAGTAGCAGCATTCACAAGTTGCTCAATACGAGTACAAGGTAGAATAGGAGATGAGTTTTGGTAGTGTTTTGGCCGTATTCTGTACTGGTTGTCTGGTGTCTTCTCAAGAGCTCTTTCAAGTTACATTATTTTTACTTTTTTTCAAGGTTTTTTATAATTTCAATTTTCTGTGCTATGGTTTTATGTTACCTATTTATCTTTTAGGTATACTCTGTATTCACACACCAAATATAATTTCCTTTCTTGGACCGTAGATGATGTTTATCATAATAAAACGAAATAATAGTTTTAATGTTTTTATTTCCACCTAAAAATATTTTGTTGATCATAATAAATATATTAGTATCACATAAAATACAAATGCTTACATTATTTACAATTTTTACTTAAAATGTATAATTGCGTTGATATTTTACTTACGTAGCATATAAAGTGTTATTTACCTACATCATTACAATTTTCATACTTGCACTTTCATTGGTCCAAAAAATCGAGTTGATTCTGATGAAAAATGAATGACGATACAAAGATTGAAGTAAAACATAAAACTGAAGAAAAGGAGAGCTTTATCGATATAGAACATCCACAATTACATCTGCGTTATAATTTCTAGTGAGCATAATATATGCTAGAACTTCAAGAATTGAATTGAATCATTTGCAATATATATATATATATATATATATATATATATATATATATATATATATATATATATATATATATATATATATATATATATATATATATATTAAATATGGAGAGCAGACGAGCCAACGGGCCACCTGATGGTAAGTGATCACCGTCGCCCATAGACATCTCACCTCACTGTATTAATATTAGAGGGTTTTTGATGCGCTGCTAACCTTGAGGACTATGATGGATTGCCTCATGTGCCGGAAATTACGCTGGCTCTCTTACCCTTCAAACCGAAACACAGAAATGCAAGCGTTTCTGCTTCACGGCAGAAATAGATAAGAGAATGGTATCACCCCAGGCGATCCTTCACTTTAGGATCTACCACTACTAAAATTAATAATTGAAATAGATAGACCAAGAATTTAGGTAAAAGATGAATACATAACGGGAAAGACAAAGAGAGTCGCTTATTATGTGCATTTAGTTCAACAGAAAAGGTATTCTGTAAAAATAATGAAGGAAATAACTCTAACATATCTTATCTACAGATATTAGTGTTTGTCGTCGTGAAGTCGTTTACATGGACTCCTGTAGACCTCTTTTTAAATCTTCACAAATTTTGCCCGTACCATGTATGTACATTAAACAGATGTGTATTTTCGTTCGACAATATTCGCAATATTTCAAAACACACGCTGATGTCTTCCCGAGGTCTACAAGATACAAGAACCGTCTCTATTTGCCAAGTTCCAGAGTAGACTTGTATAAAAAGAATTCCTTCTGTATGGCAATTTTAGTGTATAATAATCTGCCTAGTCGCCTTAAAAATGGTCCTGCTAGCCAATTTAAAACTAATATTTCCAAGTGGCTTCTAGACAAATATTATTACTCCATAAAAGAGTATCTCAACGACACTAACAAATAGCAGAGAAGATTTGCATACTGTTGTCGGTGGAACATATGATACCTATGTTTTTTAAATCACCTGTAATTTTCACTATGTTCTGGCAAATAAATTTCATTTCATTGTAAAATAGTACTTTGGGCTAAGCTACGACAGTAGACATTATGATTTTCGTTTTGTTGTGAAAAACGTCGCTATTATTCTCAATTTCATGAAAACAAGACCTTCGTAATTTTTCCCGTTTTGTTCTCAGTTGTAAGTATCTAGAATAATTTGTACTTATTTTCTGTGAGTAAATAAAAGTCACAATCTGCCAAAAGCTTCCCTCACACCGGCACGATACATGTTAGTCTCGAAACGAGAGAAAATAAACTTCACTGAGCTCGATCATACGCTTCAACAGAACAAATTGCTTAGTTACTTAATTAAAATGTGTTCGTATCGTTAATCATTCCATAACAAGATTCTGATCTAAATTACACATACCTATTTCAAAAATAAATTCGTCTTTTACTTTGATCTTTATAGGCTCATTTCTGAGTTATGAATTACAGTCGATCACTAGTTAAAGTAAACCATCTGGCAAAAACTTTCAGATTCACTTTTGACGTTTTGGGTAGGTTAACTCGTAGTCGACTGTAGACAGTAGTACCTATAGCCGACTTTATAAGAAAGGTTAAGTTAATCGAAGTGGGTTTGTTGTAAGATACTTATTTTTTATTTCCAATAGCGAAGCTATGCAACCGAAATAGCTATCAGGTGTGGTTAAATGCCTAGTCTAACAAATACCTTATCTCACTCATCTGTCGTTATATCATAATTATAATTATGTTATAACATAATCATTACTTATTACATTCCTTGTTCTCATTTACAATCCTAGTAAGTTACATTACTTGTTCTTATTTACAATCATAGTAAGTTACATTACTTGTTCTTATTTACAATCCTAGTGAGTTACATTCCTTGTTCTTATTTACAATCAGAGTAAGTTACATTCCTTGTTCTTATTTACAATCATAGTAAGTTACATTCCTTGTTCTTATTTACAATCATAGTAAGTTACATTCCTTGTTCTTATTTACAATCATAGTAAGTTACATCCCTTGTTCTTATTTACAATTATAGTAAGTTACATTCCTTGTTCTTATTTACAATCATAGTAAGTTACATTCCTTGTTCTTATTTACAATCATTGTAAGTTACATTCTTTGTTCTTATTTACAATCATAGTAAGTTACATTCCTTGTTCTTATTTACAATCATAGTAAGTTACATTCCTTGTTCTTATTTACAATCATAGTAAATACATTCCTTGATCTTATTTACAATCATAGTAAGTTACATTCCTTGTTCTTATTTACAATCATAGTAAGTTACATTCCTTGTTCTTATTTGCAATCAAAATAAGTTAAGCCTTAGGCGTAAGCCACATCAAAAATCGTGTCGCCGATACGTGGCATGAACGCGGCTATGAACTGTATGCAAAAGACAATTAAAGTTCACTATCAATTGGCGTACAACATTAAGAAACTACGCGGAAGAGGCTCTGTCATGAATGAGATAGCGTTTACATACCTACAGAGAAATAAACGATAATCCCCCGTCCATGCCTCGTATTGAGCCCGTCAATCTTTATGGCGTATCTCGAGTCGCATTTCAGTACATGTTTCTAGGTGTTAGCGGGGTGTAGAAGAGCGAGGGATGAGTACGGGCCGCCGTGCGGTGTGGTGGAGGACATGCCCCGCTCCCTCGCTCTTCTACACCCCGTTAACACCTAAAAATAGGTGCTGCAATGCGACTCGTGTCTAAATTCAGCCATAAAGATTGACTGGCACTCTACGCGCCTGACGTTTCTTCAAAGTGGTCTGCGGATTTTAGGTATAAGTTCGGCAATGCATTCTTAACCAATTAAATGCTAAGAATGGTCTAGAGTGGAATCGGTCTGTCGACGTTTTCGCCACAGTCTTGAGTCCTAGCAATTTACATTCACCTGCGCGGAAAACGGCACGGCAATGTTCACTTGCGCAGCAAAGTTCGCCTCCTCGGCAATATACACCTGCGCTCCAAAGTATCTGCGAAGTGGCGGGGCAGTACTAGGTACTAGCGCTTGAACTAGATGTGTTCATGCAGCAGCTCCAACTAAGCTAAAAACTAGAGTGATCAAAATGATCCGGATTGATATCGCTCCAGTAACGTTTTCACCACAATATTGAGCCCTATAGCCATTTACATGCCGCAAAGTTCACCTGCGCGGCAAATTATCCGCGCAGTGGCAGCACTGCTAGCGTTTGAAGTCGATGTGCCCGTGCCGCTGCAGCATCTCGACGGAGAGCGCGTGCGCGGGCGCGGTGCGGCGCGAGGAGCGCGTCACGTGGCTCAGCTGCGTGGTGTGCGCACGCGTCTCGAAGCCGCGCGCTGGCGCCGCGTGCGTATGGCCGTGCCCATTGTACCGGAGCGCGTTCATCTGGGGGAATGATGCTGGTGTAAGTAGCTACAACTGGAGTGTTACTGCGAATTAAAGTAAAATAAAATAATTATATTCTCATCAGTCTTAGGTATTACGAACTGTTGGAGCATAGGCCACTTGTAGCATCAATCGTAGTAAGTTCAAGTACGTGGATTGAACAGGCCTCGTGTACTTCTAAGCCTTCTGTAAGCCTGTTCCTTTCCGGTTGGGTTCGCTGTATCTATTCACAAAGCGTTAATTTCAAGAGGAGAGAGAGGCAGCGAACCGAACGTGAACAGAACCAAGTAATAATGTTATTAGATTTTTTGGAAGTACCAAGTACCTACTCGTAAGTACTTGTATATATTTTATCATACTTTATAGTCTAAACTGCTCAAAACCAAGGTAACGTCTTGCGAGTGCAGTATAACGATGCATTTCGGATACCAATGAAAATGTCTCGATATTGCAGTGCAAAAGGCATGTTCGCCGACGCGAGAGTCCCTGACTTCTATGCTATTCTCAGAGCTCGTATAGCAACGTTCCAAGAGAGATTGTTAAAATCGAACAACATAATTGTGTGTGCTATACACGAGGACTGTGCCAATGTTTTTATGAAACACTGGATGGCCGTGCACCAGTGTGAGAACGGCAAATTTTAAGTAGTTAGTAGGTACCGGTAACATTGTATATATTAGTTTATTTTATATTTTAGCTTTTTCTTTATATATCAGTCTATAGTTATAGTTATAGTACCTACAGTAAAATTATATTATATATTGTTACTTTGTAATATGGGTGTATGCCTGAATTAAATACATTTATTATTATTATAACTCTATTTTATATACTTACACCTTTACTTAAAGATTGAAAGAAGTTGCAGAAATCGATACAAAAAAAAACACCACCGGTGGGACTAGAATCCCCACCTCCGGCTTAACCGTAGCCTGCGCGTTATCTAATTTCGCCAATGTGGGGTCAAGCCACCGTGATTTTAAAAATTGGAAAAGGGTCCGCCGGCTTCGGTTAAGCCTGAAGGCATGTTAAATCCATCTATTCTGGGCTCGCGTGATGGATCATAGTCGTTACGTATTCATGTTGCAAGAGGTCTATGCTCCAATGCGAATATCAATAAGGCTGATGACGATGATATTTGATCTTAGTTTCCTTTAGTAGGGTACTTTTTTGCATCAATTAACTTACATGTACATCCCAAAAAAGGATCTAAAATTTGTTTTTCGATATCTCAACTAACACCAGAGATATTAATGGTCGAAGTTGGTACTGGAGAGATGCTTTTGCTCTTTTTAGCAAAATATGCAGCCAGGACCTGCTTGTATGGCGCTACATACAGAACAGTGACGTCTTAATTTTCTACTGCCTTCTTTTTACCGTCTGATATTTGATTGCATGTAGCTGTTTTATTTTCCAACGAATTTTAATTCTGATTTCACATTTGACCATCAATTTATGTCTATTTCTTATTTTTTAAGAAAGGCGTTTAATATTTCATCATCATTATCATCATCAGCCTACTCTAGTGCACTGCTGGACATAGGCCTCTCCCAGGGCGCGCCATTGAGGCCGATCTTAAGCTGTTCTCATCCAGTCGCTGCCAGCCACCTTGCGTCTATCTAGCAGGGACGCCCGTCCCACACTACGTTTTCCCAAACGTGGTCTCCACACCAGAACTCGTCTCCCCCAGCGGTTGTCGGTTCTGCGACAGACGTGACCGGCCCACCGCCACTTCAACTTGCTAATATTATGAGCTATGTCGATAACTTTTGTTTAATATTTGATATTTGTAAAATACCCTATTCGTGCTAACACTACAGCACTTCGAGTCTGTAGCTACTACCACAAAGCCATGGCACAATGCAGCGATTTTACGAATTTATCATACTTTATAGTCTAAACTGCTCAAAACCAAGGTAACGTCTTGCGAGTGCAGTATAACGATGCATTTCGGATACCAATGAAAATGTCTCGATATTGCAGTGCAAAAGGCATGTTCGCCGACGCGAGAGTCCCTGACTTCTATGCTATTCTCAGAGCTCGTATAGCAACGTTCCAAGAGAGATTGTTAAAATCGAACAACATAATTGTGTGTGCTATACACGAGGACTGTGCCAATGTTTTTATGAAACACTGGATGGCCGTGCACCAGTGTGAGAACGGCAAATTTTAAGTAGTTAGTAGGTACCGGTAACATTGTATATATTAGTTTATTTTATATTTTAGCTTTTTCTTTATATATCAGTCTATAGTTATAGTTATAGTACCTACAGTAAAATTATATTATATATTGTTACTTTGTAATATGGGTGTATGCCTGAATTAAATACATTTATTATTATTATAACTCTATTTTATATACTTACACCTTTACTTAAAGATTGAAAGAAGTTGCAGAAATCGATACAAAAAAAAACACCACCGGTGGGACTAGAATCCCCACCTCCGGCTTAACCGTAGCCTGCGCGTTATCTAATTTCGCCAATGTGGGGTCAAGCCACCGTGATTTTAAAAATTGGAAAAGGGTCCGCCGGCTTCGGTTAAGCCTGAAGGCATGTTAAATCCATCTATTCTGGGCTCGCGTGATGGATCATAGTCGTTACGTATTCATGTTGCAAGAGGTCTATGCTCCAATGCGAATATCAATAAGGCTGATGACGATGATATTTGATCTTAGTTTCCTTTAGTAGGGTACTTTTTTGCATCAATTAACTTACATGTACATCCCAAAAAAGGATCTAAAATTTGTTTTTCGATATCTCAACTAACACCAGAGATATTAATGGTCGAAGTTGGTACTGGAGAGATGCTTTTGCTCTTTTTAGCAAAATATGCAGCCAGGACCTGCTTGTATGGCGCTACATACAGAACAGTGACGTCTTAATTTTCTACTGCCTTCTTTTTACCGTCTGATATTTGATTGCATGTAGCTGTTTTATTTTCCAACGAATTTTAATTCTGATTTCACATTTGACCATCAATTTATGTCTATTTCTTATTTTTTAAGAAAGGCGTTTAATATTTCATCATCATTATCATCATCAGCCTACTCTAGTGCACTGCTGGACATAGGCCTCTCCCAGGGCGCGCCATTGAGGCCGATCTTAAGCTGTTCTCATCCAGTCGCTGCCAGCCACCTTGCGTCTATCTAGCAGGGACGCCCGTCCCACACTACGTTTTCCCAAACGTGGTCTCCACACCAGAACTCGTCTCCCCCAGCGGTTGTCGGTTCTGCGACAGACGTGACCGGCCCACCGCCACTTCAACTTGCTAATATTATGAGCTATGTCGATAACTTTTGTTTAATATTTGATATTTGTAAAATACCCTATTCGTGCTAACACTACAGCACTTCGAGTCTGTAGCTACTACCACAAAGCCATGGCACAATGCAGCGATTTTACGAATCTATAAAATTCAATTTCTCAGTATAGAGCGTCGGTGGCACAGTGGCTAGTACACCGGACTCCAAAGCGGGAGGTCCGGTGTCCAATGAGTTTTCCGTATTTATGGAAGACTTACATTTACCGACTGACGACTTAGATGACCACTGTGTAAAAATGGGGCACACGAGATCCTCAAGGGTCGAATTGCCGCTGGGGTTGTTCCCGGCCCCCTATCATAAGATAAGAAAATTTTTCAGTAATCTAGATTTCTATGGATTCCGGTTGCTTTTCAAAGTCACTGTATACTAAAGGCGTAGTTACAATACGCATAGTACCGTCTCTAGCTCATACATTTTTCATTTTATGAAACATGCGTAATGATGGCTGAAATCCGAGAGGCACCACCTGCGTCTGCGTTTAATACGAGCCAAGTGCAAATTTTATTGTACATTCTGGATAGAATGAGCAGATTTAAAAAATAATTACGACAATCTCCTACGTTACAAAAAACACGACCTTGTTCTCATGGCAATTGAGTCCGGAGTCACATTCAAACAAGGTTTTTTCCAACATTCTGGTAAATGGACGAAATAAGAGGCTTTAAAAATGTTTGTAAAAGAAGATTGTTTCCGAGGAAGGAATCACGAGTTAATTATTTTTAGGGTTCCGTACCTCAGAAGGAAAACACGGAACCCTTATAGGACCACTTTGTTGTCCGTCTGTCTGTCCGTCTGACAAGACGCTTTTTCTCAGGAACGGGTAGAGGTATCAAGTTGAAATTAATCTAAAATACTAAGGTTTATGTCCCCTTGGCGCTGTAAAAAGATACGGCCATAAAAGTCGCATATTTTGACAATCACCAACTCACGCTAGAATCATGATATTTGGCACGAAGCAAGGTCTCATAGCACAAGTAAAGGAAAAAATCCGAAAAACGTTAATTTGTAATTATATCACCTAAATAAATCTAATTTTATGATTACAAACTTACATTTGTAAGTGATAGTCCGACCGTGGTATAGACCAATGTATGAAAAAATATATTTTTCTACTACAAAGCCAAGTTTGTCAATCAATCCTACTTAACAACGGATGATCCGATTTGTATATGGTTTTTTTTAAATAGATAATTTTGTCGAGTGTTCTTAGCTATGTCACAACATAAAGAGAGGTACAATATAATGTGCAGAAGGCGGCCTTATCGCTTTAAGCGATACCTTCCAGGCAACTTTCAGGTGATAGAAAAATCATAAGATACATAATATACGGGTGCAAAAGGCGTATAAAATAGATACTACCCTCAAATAAATAAATAACAATAATAATTTAAAAAACAAAAATGCAAACCTTTCCAAGCTGCAAAGCAGTAGTAATAATATTACGTAAATACTATAATATATACAGAAATATAATACGTGCACTAATACTAGCACCACTCGCTTGCCGCACGTGCGGGCGTGCATGTCGTTCCCGAATAGGTTTATTTAGCCACGAAAAACGATGCCTTCGCGACGCTACTTAAATCGTCTGCAATAGACGTAACAGGCCTATGATGAATATATAATTCAGGCACGAGTCCCAATAGGTACAATTAGGTACAATTTAACATAAAATAAATAAATAACACACATCATATGCTAAAATGAAACTGCATTAGAACACATGGTTAGCCAGTGTATCCACACTGCCATTCGTAATGTCAAAGAAGAAGATTTTTAAATATTGGCAGTGATTTTGCCTGCCTGATAGATGACGGGAGGGAGTTCCACAGCCTAACTGCTTGGACTGTGAAAGAGCGACTATAGATTTCGGTGGATTGTGATGGACATTGCAGCATCAGTCATATGTTATGTTGTCATATACATCATTAGTTATATGTTATTTTAAACCTTATAATACCTTAAAAATTAGTACGTAGATCTACGAACTTTTCCTAATTTTTTTTTACATAATCTACGTAAATGTAAGCTCTTGTCTACGCCTTTTTATAAATCCTAGTAGGCAACACTGGCGCGACCCGTCCTCGAATTCGCAAAAAGATTGCAATGGCAATGACACGCCTCACGGCTGCCTAGTCAGTTCTAACCTCACTTTCGTGTGACATGCATCAAAAACCAATGCATCGATTGCAATTTATCAAAAGCACTTAAATTATAGCGGACGGAACTAAAATATTGTGCTCAATGGTGTTTGTGAATATTATGTATACCTAAAAACTGTTAGTTACGTGTAAATACAACGAAGCCCGGCCGGTACGCGAGGGAGCGGACATTGGCTACCGGTAAGTGGTACTTTCCTTATGCATTATATGATTAAAGGAATCCACAATCGTGATTAGTAATAAGTCAATAAATTTAGTCCTTTACATTACAAGTACTAACAGTAACAGAAGCTAATTAAGTTTATACGAAATCCTCAGGGCGCGAATCTACTCGCGCTTGTCCGGTTTTTATTTATTTTCATTCCGCCGAGAACGGTCGAGGAAATGTTATGAGTTATGACTTAATCACAGAATAATGACAAAGTTACTAAAGTAGAAGAAGAGTTAAAAGACTTCGTCGTCGCGTTGTACCAACGCATCTTTAAGACTCATATAAAAAAGCCGTAGCAAGCCATGGCGGCTATGGCGGAATCATCTCGCCGTTAGATCAGTAGTACCATTGACTAGTACCATTGATGGTACAAGTGACACAACTTTGTATCTTTAGTACCATCAATAGTACTAGGGACACTAATTTATGATTGGTACTACTGATCCTGAATAATGTTGTACTGAACAAACTCGAAGTATATATTATAAATATATATAATTTCCTTGGTACTAATACGCCAAGTACTGGCCACTTAAAACATACTTTTAGTTTTTTACCCAACTATATACTTAATCAATTTCCATTCATTAATAAGGTTTTTGAAGGATATCTGCGGATTGCGGTCAAGTTGTACAGTGGCCAATGTTACCCTTTAGAACTTTGTCGTTTTAATTTATTTGACATATTCAGACGGACGTCAAGAAATCACAACGAAAACTTATTGTGACAAGGTGACCGTATTTCTACTGGAACATTTTTCTTTTGTAGCAGAGATCCCCTGCCTCTTCCAGTGACCAAATTTTATTAAAGATCTGTAACTAGCTACTAATTCTCTCTATTTATTTAGTACATCTATATTAAACTATTATAAGCAGTCGAAACAAAAATGAACCTTATGTAATTTTCCAGCTTACCTGCAAATAGCACCTTTTATGAGGTTCGTGGTAAAGCTCATAGTCGCTCGACGAGCCTTCTGGTTTTTGCGTGCACCGCCACTGTGAGAGAAACGAAAGATTAGATAATAATCCTCTTTAATGGAGATGACAAGCGCTCCCCGCCTACATTGTACATCGTACAATGTAATCTGTAAACCTCTAAAAAAAAGTAGCCCTACCACAGGCCTCGGTTTTGGGCTGTAACAACAAACCATGAGTCGCCTGGATGTTCGTAATTACTATATGAAATAATGTCATATAAATGAAAAAAATATGAAAATGTTTATTTACTTATACAGGGAACACAAAAAAAGGACCTCCGACTTACAAACTAGGTCGAAAACCTGTATCTTGTAAGTCGGGATTCCGTCGCACTTTCTGTGCAAGCAAATTACAAATTATATTCTTAACCTAAAAGGAATTTGGAAAATTTAATCATAAAGGAATTTAGTAAAGATAATGGTAATATTATATGTTTTGTGAAATAGATCTCTTCTAAGTCGTGTTCCTCATTGCTGAGGGTCGTGATCATTCTAAGGAATTAATAACATAGAACGACTCTCGTGGCAGATTTAATGGGGCTGTTGCCATTGCCTTCCCCATTTCACACACTGGTTATCTCAGTATGCAGGTTTCCTCACGATATTTTCCTTCACCACCAGAGCAGTTGGTAAATGTACGTAAATCTTTCGAAAAAAACGAAAAACTCATTGGTACATGTACCAATGAGTTTTTCGGTTTTTTTGAAAGATTGATGATGCCATGGCATTGCCTGGTTTCGAACTCGGACCTCCCATGGAGCATGGGAGTCTGACGTCCAAGCCACGACGCCACGGACACTTAAAAGTGAAATAGATAAATATAGGACCCTAGTGGAACGCGCAGGGAATTAGGTTACCGATTGTTTCTAATCAACGCACATTATTTACTCATATTTTTTTAAAGGGGACATACTTATTTTGACTTGTGTAATGGAAAAGTGCACTTGTATTGTGCTTGTATGCAAGATAAAGATTGAAAATGAAAAATGAAATGAAAATGACACATACATACATTATATTGTACCTCTCATTATATTGTACCTCTCATTATATTGTACCTCTCATTATATTGTACCTTTCTTTATGTTGTATGTTTTGTTTTGTCCCGGGTGTGCAATAAAGTATATTTGTATTGTATTGTATGAAAAAGTTTTTTTCCTTATACAAGGCACAAAAAAAACAGACCTCCGACTTACAAACTAGGTCGGAACCTGTAACTTGTAAGTCGGGATTCCGTCGCACTTTCTGTGCAAGCAAATTACAAATTATATTCTAAAACTAAAAGGAATTTGGAACCAGTTAATCATAAAGGAATTTAGTAAAGATAATGGTAAGAGTGAGTATGGGTGGGGGTTTATTAGGTTGTGTGGGAGTGGGTAATAATGTAAGTGTGCATCTGTAGTGTAGGGTGAGCGGGTGTGTGACTGTGAGAATTTGCTTGAAGTGAAGATTGAAGTTTGCTTGCGGTTATTTATGGTTATTGTGACGTCCTGTCTACGCGTAGGTTTTAATTAACCTACACATGCGTAATGGAACGCTACGCTATGGCAAGACAAGGTGTATTTTTTTAATATTTACTTTGTTTGTTTCTATCAAGTCACACACAAAGGACTCCTGTTAATGTAGCCGTAAAACTTATGATACTTGCTCCATTGGCGGTTGAGCTTGTTACTTACTAAGACGTAACTTTGCCAGTGAACGAATTAATTAGGACTGGGTTTCTGCGGCTTTGATAATATTCTTTCATGGGCTTCTGATTCGGAAAATGATACGTCACGTATACATTATATAATATATAAAAAATATATAATTGTTTTTTATTTCATCATCATCAACATACTGTTAACGTTGGGGCACTGGCCTCCCCTTGCACAAGTGGTTACGCGCCATGATCCACCGAGCGTGCCCAGTGCTGTGCGGTGGATTTCAAACGCCTTCTTTTCATTTTCTCTGTCTTTTATTTGGAACAAGCAAATTCTAAAATGAGCGAAAAGGATAGGATATAAATCAAAGAGAAAAATATGATTACAAAATTGCTTTAAGACTAAAAATAACTCAATATCACGAAAAGAATTACCCGTCACGTTTCAGATGAAATCTCACATATTACAGGAGCGTCGGTGGCACAGTGGCTAGGACACCTGACTCCCATGCGGGAGGTCCAGGTATACGAAACTATACACTGCTATGTATTATAGTTTTTCGTATTTTTCGAAGACTTACGTACATTTACCGACTGTTCTAACTTTGATAGAAAACATCGTGAGGAAACCTGCACACTGAGATGAGAGTGTGTAAAATGGGGTAGGCACAAAAGATCTTCGATCGAAGGGTCGAAGTGCCGCTGGGGTTATTCCCGGCCCTCCTGTCTTAAGATAAGAATAAGATAGTAGGTATGCTACACAGGCCCCCTCGACAGAGTTTTTCGAAATTTTAACCCGAATACATACATAATTTATAATACCAGAGTATTATAAATTATGTATGTATTCGGGTTAAAATTTCTTACATCTAAAATATTAACTTTTAGTACTGGTATACTCGTACCTTAAAAATCTGAAAGTAATCTTTGCAAAACTATACAAAATTATAGAAAATGACTATGTCCGAAACAACAAGTGTGACTGAAATTATATTGCTGTACAGGCTGTAACAAAAATCCCCTTGTTAGCCGAAAGGTGTGTGTTCAGTATCCGTAAATGTACAACTTTCACTACGGGGCCAACTCTGAAATCGCAAAAAAAAAACAGCTGATCCATACAAAAGCTCAATTTCTACAGTCTACACGATCGAAATGTGCCTTTAGGAATCATAGGGGTTGGTTTTTTCAATGAACATGACGTCATAAGTTACAAAAAGCGAGATGTCCGAAGACCCGCTACCGCGCCGCATGCTGATATCCGTTGAAAATTCAAAATAAATTGTAAAACTTTGCCATCATTTCCAAAAAAGGATTAAAAATACTCTCGTGCACGATCTGAGTTGTGTTGTGTAAATCAACCAAAAAGTGGGGTGTCTATGGGTGGTGTGGCCGTGGACTGACCACGTTCTCAAACCAGCGAAAATCGTCGAAGGAACTCATCTTATCCCAGGTACCTCCCTTCCAAAAAATACACTACAGGGGTTTTTGTTCCCCAAAAATTTTATCAGATTTTTTACCAATACCATAGAATGAAAAAGTTTTATTTAGCTACTTACTCGTAACTACAGATACAAAACTAGGACCGCCGTCTTATAAACTAGGTCGAGACCAGGACGGCGATTCGCGTAGTGGAACGTTGAATTCGACATTAGTCCTATCTCATTGAAATTGAAAACGTTTATTTAGCGCTGTAAACACCGGAATATAGAACACAATACAGAAGTATACAAAGGTTAATACATGCAGCACAAATCATCCGGTGTGGTACAGTGCCAAAAAGGGTACACCAGCTCAGCATAATGCTGAGAAAAGCCACAGCGCTGATTTTCAGCTGGTCCTTCGGTGACTGCACGGACGAAGAAAGGAACAGTGTGTGCGTGTTGTGTTGTATGAATGTGTTTGTTTATATGAATGAGGATATTAGTGTGTATGTGAGGTACTGAGTGTGTGGGAGGGTGATGGCATGGTGCGGGTGTATTTACATGGTATTATGTGTGTGGATGGTGTCACTCGCTCACATTACATGTGTGAGCGTGACAAGACCTTCGTAGCGCTCGACTTTTTTATGTCGAACGCTGCGAGAATCGCATTCCTGTATCTTGAAAGTCGAATATACCTATATATCTACCTACCCTAGTTTTCAAGCTTCGCCACGATGCAATATGACACCCCTAGGACCGTAGGGGCGTTCCGTAAATCTTTAAATAGCCGCTGCCTTGTAGGTTAGCAACAAAAAATAGAGCACTACACAACAAACCTGTTCAGACGTGGATCTGACACACCTTTTTGTTTCAGTGTCAGTCTACACATGCTCTCCGTTGAGGTCGAGAGCTCTTTGTGTTAGACTCTAGAGCTCTCGACCTATTTTCTATACTTATCTACGAGTATACATCATCAATAATTTCTGTACTAATAATAAAATCGTTCAGAGTAAGTTAAGATACCTAGTAGTGTGTTTTAGAGATTTTTAGTGTACGAGTTGCTACCTAAGTCTTTTTAAGTATATTTATTTTAGATAGGTAGTTTGTTATAGTTTAAATCTTTCTTACTAATAAATTTATTCATGTGCTAATTGGTCATAATTATCAAATTTTTCACAGGTTTCTTATTTTACTCGCCTTCGATGGTTCGTTCTATATTCATTATTTTTAGATACAGTCTAAGGCAAATAAGGATGCCTTTTTCTGATCCTCAATAAATTAGATACTTTTCCAATAGAGTCTTACAATTAAACGTCTCCATTGACGAGGGTTTTACCACATAGAATGACTTTCTTTGCGGATTTAATTAACGGTTCGCCATTTTCTTTTCCATTTCACGCACTGCTTACCTCAGTGTCAAGTTTCTTCACCGCTAGACTAGTCGAAAAAAAAACGAATAACATATTTTCTACTGGATTATATTGCTATATGTGCCAATAAGGTTTTTAGTTACAATAAAGGTTGTCTGGAAGAGATCGCTCTTAGCGATAAGACCGCCTAGATTGTATTAATCGTTTTGTACGCATTGTATCACACTACTTTTGTGCAATAAAGAGTATTCATTCATTCATTCAAAGATTATTCTTATTCTTAAAGAATTTATTAAAAAAGTGGACAGTAGAATTTTTCCACGGAGGAAGAAGATTTTTTTAATAATGTTTTAGTATTCTCATAGTGAAACAATAAGACTTATAAAAGCGAAAGTGCTAAAAGTGGCCATGTCTTTCGACGAAAAGAGCTACCATAAATATGCTTAAAAAATTAAAACTTAGATTATAATGGATGTCTGTCTACAATAAATTCCAGAAGGTGGGTAATATTTTACAGATACTAATTTCACAAAGGTGTTATTTTTATTTTACAACGTTGTAAATTGTTGTTTTTATATATATAATTCATTCGTTACTAAATAAAGAGTAACTAAATAATTAAGGGATAACCTTGCGTACTTAATATTTGCCTGTAAATTTCTCTAAAAGCAAATAAATAAAAAAAATTAAGTATTAAGATAAAATACAATAGTAACAATTTTCAAAAGAACAAAACACGATTTCATTATCTTTTTGTACCACGGCAAATAACGTCTATACCGTCGTTTGTCAACCTTTTTAGTGTCGTGACCCAAAAGCCAAAAAGTGACAAACCTTGCGACCCCCTCGCTGTAATATATAATATTTTAGTGATTTAACGTTTATCAAAGTTTTACATTACTAACGTAACAAAGAACGTTTACACTTGCCTCAAAAACCGAACTACATGTACAAGATATGTGCAACACCTCGTTCTCTATTTTTCGGTCACCTTGCGACCCCCAATATTCCATAATCCCATATACTCGATATGAGAAAAGATTGTCTATTCCAGTCTATATTATTTTCATGAAACGATTACTAGTTTCATAATAACGTAGCACTTACGTGCTTGGTTATTATTTTCAAAGAAGCTTTATATTATTTTACGCTGCATTTTGTTATTTTTCAGCAAATACTCTTGCGTTCCGTTCCACGGTGAAACTCGGAGCGACTTTAGGTGAATAATTCATTTTGTTTCGAAGTGGGTGCGCTTGGCGACACGAAAACTTTGATCTTTGTCCTTAAGGTACATGGAGTGCGTGTAACGAAATGTTTTTGTAATAAGGTTCTGTTTGTAAATTAGTAAGGATGAAAGAGTAAAAAACCACTTTTTTAAACTTTGTAAGTAACTTATTTTACATAACTAAGCAAGCATACATGCAAAGATATTTTTTGACCCAAAAACAAAGTTTCACTTGACAGTCGCAACGGGAAAAATATGTTATTTTTCTTACGTTTACGGAAACCTAATAACTGATTCAATCTGTGGTGAAAAAGGCCTTTGAAAATTTTCATTTTTCTTTTCGCTTTTATTATACAGAGTATAAAGCAAGAACCATTTATTTTTTCATTTATTTATTCAAATAAAAATTAATAATAACCCACGTTAAGGTCCCGTAAAATGAAGGACATTACCGAAAAAAAAATCAAACTTAAAGAGGTCATTACAATAGTGACTATTTAGAAAACAAAATAGGTAGGTACTTACGGGTATTAGAAATAATTATTAATTTTTTAAATTACTACTAAACCCGCGTTTGGCCTCGATCTCGCCTGATGGTATATTTTTTTAAAGTCGCGTTTAATAATGAAATCATATATAAGTATTATGTTTCGAACAAAGTTTTAAGTAAACCAAACTAAAAAAACAAACGAAAACCCTATTAACTATACCAATCTGTGTACTTTACACAGATTGGTATAGTTAATAGGGTTTTCTGCTTGCACTTCCCTGGGGGCAGTGGTCGTTCAATCAATTTCCTTGTTCAAATGTTGGTCGACAATTTCGCGGCAGAAGCGCGGAAAATTAGAATCTTATCGGAAAATTTTAAAAAAAACATTGGGAAATCACCAGTCCAGACAAGCGAGGAAAAAAAACCACCAATAGTATTGCTTCATTTTACTCGGGATGTGATAATGAAGCGATTAAATTGATGGATTTGTTCCTCACTCACCGCCCGCTTCCTCGCATAGTTGTGGTGGAAAGGCAGCTTCAAGTCAAACGCTAGTTTAGTCCGCTCCAAGAAAATGTAAGAGATGTCTTACCTTTTCTTCTTGGATTCACGCTGATCAATCTGAACATAGAGTTACAGTAGGTATTTTAGAAAAGAGTACGAAGCGAAATACCGCCGCCGTGTCGACAGGCGCTTTGCACTGCCCAACCCCAAATGCTTGACCGCAACTAGTCGGAGAATTTCTGACTTTCATCAGTGAGTAGTCCGTATTTATTCACATATTGAAGTGTGGGTATGTTCAACATTATATACATAGAGTAATATGCACAAACTATTACTCTAAACGTTTGTAAAGTGGACAATATTGAAACGATGTCGACTTCATCGTCCATATCAACCTCCTTGCCATCAATTTCAACCTAATTGTTAGCGTTTATCTCACCTCATTTCGTGTTGGCATTTTCTTCATCTACATTTTCAAAATTCAAATCATATTCCCATTCCATTTCTAAATTCCATTATTCCATTAATTTCATTGTTTTTACTTATTCTCTCTATATTTTGTCCTAAACGGACGTATGTCCGTTTTATAAAATTGTCTCCTACTACTACCTATTTTCTACTATTGTGTTGTTCAGTTCCTGATAAGTATAATATCTACTATTACCAAAATTCTTCTATTACTTCATCTGCACACTGTCCTAGAACCCTGCTAGCCGGCACCTAGAGGGCAGATTGTAGTAATATTTCAAACTATACCCTTTAGTACTTTGTCGCTAGTAGTGGGTAGTAATTTGTCATATGAATGTCAAGGAATCATAAGACAAACTTATTGCGACTATATTCTGTGTACCAACTCACTGTGAACTTGGTCTGCTGGCACACCCCTCGGCCACACAGCAGCTTCTGTGCAGACCTCTGGAAGTTCCTCGTCATCAAGCAGTATACTATGGGGTTTATTGCTGAATTTGCGTGACCTGTTTTGGAAGAAAAATTTAACTTTTGAAGTTGGTTAATTAACTCCTAGAATAAGAAAAGAAGACGGCGGGGAGTTTGTGGATGTGAACGGCTAGAGACCGAGGGGAATGGCGTGCACATGAAGGGCTGAATAGAAGAAGAAGATAATAAGAAAAAATCATAGTAAGAATCCTGTTAGTAAAGAAAATATTCACTCGAAATTATTATTAGTTTCCTTGGATTAAGGAAAAATAGTCTCCTTCCAGGTTTTCATGAATGTTATTATTAGATGTTATTGACCATTTTTCAGCTGATGATACCAAGTGGAATATTTGCGGTAAAACTTACTCGTTGAAAATTAGAAAATTATGTACATTTCGTGGAACCGAGATGAAAAACATTAGCTCTCAAAAGGGGCGGGCGTTCGTTTGGTCTTTCATGTTAATTTCATTATAAATATTATAATGTGTCTATAGAATGTAAGGTTTCTTGGCTTTAGTAATTAATCTGTGTAATGTAAAATGTGAATTATTCCTTCTTTATGAAATTGACATTCAAAACATAAGCTTTCTTATACTTTTATCCTATTTAGCTACTAAAGTAAACGAGGCGTAAAAATGTTGCATTTTTATGTATTCTTACAATTTAGTATACGACCGCCCATAAAATCATCATCAAACACGTGAAGCGTTAAAAAACACAATTGGGGGCAAAACTCGTAAACATAACGATCTCTATCAAACTTATAGTGTCATGGACTTTCTGTGCTTTTGATAGCAAATTGAAAGAAGGACCATGTACGAGCTAAACATGGCATGACCTGATGGAAGTACTGCTGATTATGGAAGAGATAAACTTTCACGTCCGTAATCCCCGAGGGGTAGACAGAGGAAACACCTTCATTATAGTTCCCAATTTTCGCAGTAAGATTTGGTAGTGAGCCTATTGCCATCTACTGACTATATTTCGTAATAATAATAGCCCTAAACTAAGACAAGAAATCCGAGATCGAAAATCCGAAAAAACCTATATGACATTGTGTAAGTGACATTTCAAGGATGTAATTAAACATATTCTTAATTTTTTTTAAATATTGAATTATACTTTACGTAAATTTAATACGAAAGAATTTTTGTTCGGCTTTGTTTACTACTTAATAGGTACGAAAAATTGTAACCAACTATTTTTTATTGAATGATTACAAACTACTATTGTAAATTTATTTTATTGTTGTGGTAACCCTTTTGTTTATATTTTTGATCTCGGATTTCATTTCTTAGTTTGGTATATTTTAAATATGTGCCATTTTTAATACAATTAAAAGGAAATGTGTTTAAATAAAATGTACCTATATTTAATTGGACTATTCAGCATGGCTAGATATTGGTCGCGATCGATAATTGACAGGCCGAGATTGCTTCCTATTGATCCATATTTTCGCGCCTTTTCAAGCAACGGATATTATTACAAATTAAAGAGAGATCGACCTATATTTGAAAGGAGCTAGCCGTTTGTTCTTTGCTATTCCAACCGTTGCTAGGGGGAGACAATAAAGTGATCAGAATCGCAACTGCTTGCTGTTGGTCCCCTAATTAAAACTCACCTAAAAATAAGGCATAAGGCAGGTACATGCTGAGGTCCTTGGCATCGACAGCGTTGATGTCCAACAGCAGCTGCATAATGTTATAGGGCAGCCAGCACAGCGCGAACAGCACTGCCAGCAGCAGCAGTATCCACGCCACGCGCTTCCGCTCCTTCATCAGCCTTAGGCCCTGCGGAGGATTGCATGAGCCTTAGATCCTGAAGGGGTAATATCAGCGTTATTCTCTGCGGAGAATCTCATAATTCAATTAATTAATTTATTGTAGTCTTACGGAATCGGAAGAACCTAAATAATCTAGAGAATCAAAAAATAGATTTGTAGAAAATAGATAAATAAAAGAAAGAATAGATTTTTATCGGTTCGATCCGATTTCGTTTCAAAATGACTGCAGTGTGCTGACGGCTCTAGAGATCCGGCAGTGTTTCATCAGCCCTAAGATTAATGAATTCCTTCGCAAGATATATGTAAAGCTTTATTATTCAGGACCTAAACCTTGCTTGTGAGACTTTTCTATCTTTAAGTTCCCAATAGTTCCAATGGTTCAATGGTTCCCAAAGTACTAGTGGGAAATAAAGGACTTATATAAATTATATTCAGCTTCATTTATCGGTGTTAGTAAACTTATAAACTTTTTTTTAAGTGGTAAAATAAAGACGGGTTTATCGCATTTGAGACGGCTGTCTCAAAAGCCAACCTTTGATGTTCGACTCCGATGGCTCGGACACGTCACTAGGATGGGGGAGGATCGGGCAGTTAAACGAGCGTTTGTGGGACGCCCTAACGGACGACGTCCGGTCGGACGTCCCAGATACCGCTGGCGCGATGAAGTGGAGAAGGATCTGCGGGAGCTCCGGGCGCCTGACTGACTCGAGACTGCGCAGGAGAGAGAGCGATGGCGCTCTTTGGTATCGGAGGCCAAGATCCACTTCGGGTCGCTGCGCCAGCGGAGTAAGTAAGTAACCTTTGATGTTCATTCACCCTATATCCTACGAGAGATTTAATCAGCCTTACACTTGGTCAGGTTGTCTGGAAGAGATCGCTTTTAGCGATACGACCGCCTAGATTGTATTAATCGTTTTGTACGCATTGTATCACACTAATTTTGTGCAATAAAGAGTAGTCCTTTCCTTTGGAGGACGTCATCAGTCTTAGATCCTGCGGAGAGTTCCAAGTCTGTGCAAAAGGTTTAATCAATCATAGACCCTGTGGAGGTTTCCAACAGCCTTAGATTCTACGGATCTTGTTATTTGATAACGAAAAGGGTTCTGCTTCCACCATACTAGCACCTAGCACTCAGCGTCTTGCGAATGATATAGCAAGGGGGAAACATGGTAAGGGTAGATCTGGTGGTATGAGTCTGTGCAGTATCAGTCTGGGGTGGTACCACCCTTCTACCTATTTCTACCTCAAAGCAGCAAATGCTTGCATTGCTGTAAGTTTCGGTTTGAAGCGTAATAGAGCCAGCGTAATTACCGGTACATGAGGCACTACACCAGCCTTTCCCAAAGTGGGCGATAACGCCCCCTTGTGGGCGCTGCAGGCCTAAAGGGGGGCGGTAAGAGACCCAGAAAAAAAATGGGGGCGTTGTGTAGAGGCTTGGGGGTGATTTGTAATTTCATTTAGCTAAGAGGCCTCTTAGACACCGGCTGCATGAGCTCTCGACTCTCAACTACAACTTGTGAACATCAACTAATATTAGTTAAGAGAGTGCTCAAACTCGGTTCGCTATTTCTCTCCGCGTAGTTCATATATCTGTCCTGTTTTATTGAATATATGAAATAAAAATCATGTCAATCGGTCGCTTCGTTTCGAAATGAAAGTAGTTTCAATAATCTTTCTCATTGGCAGGTGTAGCCCGTAAGAGTTAACTTGAGACCTGAGCGCCGTTGTGTATTACCGACTGCGCTCAGGTTTCAAGTTAACTCTTGCGAATTATAGTAAAAGTCTCGTTTAGAATTAATGTTTAATCTCCGCTAATATAGCTCACAATAATTAATTAATTTAATTTGAAGTTATAGTCGTTTTTAAGTAGGGGAAAAAATGGGGGCGCTAATAAATAATTTATTCTCAAAGTGGGCGGTAGACAAAATAAGTTTGGGAACCCCTGCACTACACTAAGATAAGCGGTGGTACAGTAAAAAAAATGACGTTGTAGAAATGTACTATAAGGTACTTACTTATCAATAAAAACATTATTTGATTTTTTTAAATGAATGGCTATTGATTTACACTGCAATTTGGCCAACCGTGTTAGAATCTTGAAAATAACTCGAACGTTTTGGCGTCTGTTTTGAAAAAGAAACAGTTTACCAACGTCGAGATTAAGGGAGAGTCGTGTGCACTAGGAATGTCTAGTGTCTTGCATTCCAAGTGCAATTAGTTAGGTTGCCGGATCCACACCATCTGTAGTATTTTACTCTCATTTAACTATCTTATATAACGTTCACTTAACACGGACGATTTTTAGGGAAAATAAACTAGTTTTACGAAATAATAACCACTGTAAACCGTTTTTAAACAATAAAATAGGACGAACACGCCATTACAGCATAAACGCAACAACATAACCCCTTTGATTTGATTTGTCCTCAAGGTTAGCAGGGCATTGACAGCCCTCTAATAACATTAAAGTGAGTCGGGTGGTCCGTTGTCTTTTCACTTTGCCTTACCGGCGCCCGCGCACCAACAGTTCAAGGTACGTTTAGGCTGCTTTTCCGCCAAAACTGTGCGAGGAAGCAGAGCGATGAGCGAGGAAAAATCCACCAATAGGATCGCGCCATTATCACGTTCGAAGCAAAATCCGCTGTTTTGTGTTTCTACCAGCGTAATCCAATCTTGTCAAGGTCGCTGGGTTTGATAACAACAAAATTTCGACAGCGTTTATTACTATTTATGTACCGCATCATGTTCTTGTTCTAACCACGCTTGTGTGGAGGAAGTCCCGATTTTATGAGTTTCCGATACTACACGGTCTTAAGGCCTTCCAGGGGTGTCGGTGGTAAAATTCAATAAAACCCGTTTGTTTTAGAAGTCATATACTGACAGCGAAAAAACTTCATTTCTGTCCATACCTACCTACAACGTTGGTATTTGGAAATGTCAAGCAAAACTCTGTGGAACTCTGTCGCATAAAGTTTTTGTTATGATTTCTTGACATTCGTATGTATGAGTCTAATCAATTAAAGCGACAAAGTACCAAAGATTTAACTTGATGTGTTGGCCAGTGCATCTTAATGTGCCAATGTAAATTAAATAAATAAATTATAACTAATGAGGAGATCCGGCATAGAACAAAAGTCAGCGACATAGCTCATAAGATTAGCAAGCTGGAGTGGCAGTGGGCCGGTCACATCTGTCGCAGAACCGACAACCGCTGGGGTAGACGAGTTCTGGAGTGGAGACTGCGTTTGGGCAAACGTAGTGTGGGACGGGCGTCCCTGCTAGATGGAGCGACGATCTGCGCAAGGTGGCTGGCAGCGACTGGATGAGAAGAGCCGAAGATCGGGCTCAATGGCGCGCCCTGGGAGAGGCCTATGTTCAACAGTGGACTAGAGTAGGCTGCTGATGATGATGATGATGAAATTATAACTATACAGGTATAGTAGGTTCCCTAAGTTACCTAACCCATCCTAGCTGATGGATCAGTATTTTGGTGGATAATGTGCGGTGTGTATTATTTATATAATGAATAATAGAATAGAATAGAATTTCATTTATTACATTATAACACATTTTACAAAAAAACATTAAAATTTAATGTAGATGCAGATACTTATCTACTACGTAAGTATCTATGTATAATAATATATTTGGCAAAAGGGGGGAAAGTCTGCAAATGCTGACATAATCGGGTACCAATTATGCAGCGCTGCTTTTTTGTGTTGTCTGAAAGCACGGAAAAAACCACTTTCATTTATTTTCTATATTCAGACACTGTCAACACAGATTATAAATAATAAAAAAGAATAATCCTCGTAAGGAGGATCCACCACAAGTATCAAAGAATGTCAGTCAACTCAGGCGCAGAGTAGCTGTACAAGAGCGAGTACTAAAATCGAGATGGCCTTTCATAACTAAGTTTGATAGTAATATTATGTAACCGGAATACATTTATGATCTTGTTTGTGGTGTGGATGAATTGTTAGTGAAACTTTGTGTTTTCGTGAGACTTTTCTATTCGATCTAATGTCACCATTTGTCACACCTAATGGCGTCGTGCTTTTGTTCTGTGAGACAAAAGATTTTCAAATTTGCCCTATGTAAATTGCTCGCTAGATAAGTTTTATATGGAAACCGCTTCTGCCAGTTGGCGCAGGCGATGTGAACATTTATATATACATTAGTCGGACTTTGAAATGTCAAATGTATGTAGCTATATTATATGCATTTGCACAAACCCTTTGGCTCGCTGTCAGTGCTCACGTCATTTATTTATTATTTACATTTTATTGTACAACAATAGACTTAATTAAAATAATTAAAATGAGACATTGTACAAAGGGTGAACTTATCTCTAAAAGAGATTTCTTCCAGCAAACCCGCGAAAGTGAAAGATGCGTTATAATTTAAAGGTAGACAGACATAGTGTGTCCGTCAAATAAAAATAAATACAATATATAAAGACAACTATAATAAATATGAATTAACTGAATATTATGAATGAAATGAAACAACTTTGCACCATTGACTCCACGTATGATTTTGATGCTTTATCATTACTTTTGATGTTATCTTTTAGTTTTTTGTGCTTTTATGATGAATTTTTATATTAGATAATATTTATATTTTAATTTTTTAGTATTTTTTATTCTAAAGTCAGACTAGTTCAGTATATGAACGTGCAATAAAACATTTAAAACTGATAATAAATATTTATCGACCACTTCCAAAAAGGATGGTATAAGGACGCCGAGGACAGGGAGAAATGGAAAGGAGGAGGGGAGGCCTTTGCCCAGCAGTGGGACAGTCTATAGGCTATTAAAAAAATAAAAAAATAAAAATAAATATTTAGTAAAGTTACTCCTAGATTAGGCCAGTGAAGCCAATTTTGTTGATTTTTTTATGGTTTTTTTTTTTAAAAGTTTATTAGACAAAAACGTTCTGTAATGCTTGCTTGCTTATCGTATGGTTAGTGGCCAACCTATTTGTCAGAGTTGTGCAGGCTGCCCGTAGGCAGACATGGCTTAACGACTGCTGTCGAGCGACAACAACCGGAACCGACTGCTTAACGTACTCTCCGAGGCACGGAGGAGCTCAGATGAAATATGCCACTAGCGGTCACCCATCCAGGTACCGACCGCGCCAACGTCGCTTAACCTGCACGATCACTTCCGGACCGTGGTCGCAACTAGGCTACGAGCTCCTCAATGCACGTTAAAAGTGTGTTATCCTACTTACGAACTTTTTCATCTACCGTTAGTTCATGTTTTTCAGGGTAAATCCGCTGTTCTATCAACTATAACGGACACGTGTGTATAATTCGACTGGTACGGTCGCAAACAACCCCGTCAATACTAGATTAACGCTAGAATTAGATCTCTGTTGATTGTCGTCTATGTTTTATTATTATTTATGACTAAGTCGTCCAATGTGTAAAAGAGGAGCTCATAGCCAAGCTGCAAGCACGGTCCGAAAGTGATCGTGCAGGATAAGCAACGTTGGGCGCGGTCGGTATCAGGATGGGTGACCTGTAATTGGCATATTTCTGAGCTCCTCCGTGTCTCGGAGAGCACGTTAAGCAGTCGGTCCCGGTTGTTGTCGTTTGTGCCAAGTCAGAGGCCTCTACGGGTGGCCTGAACAACTCTGACAATAGGTTGGCCACTAACCATACGATAAGCAAGCAATGTATAAAAGTGGGTCCTAAATCAAGGTACGTGTCTGGTGGATTTCAAAATCTTGAAATCCACCAGACACCAGACACGAAGTGCACGATCACTTTCGGACCGTGCTCGCAACTAGGCTACGAGCTCCTCAATGAATCGTAATGCAATGAATTGTGTTATTGCATGAACCAATATACAATAGAGCTATAATTTAAAAAATATAGCATTTTCTTTAAAAAATACTGAAATATCTTATGTCATATTGACCCAGCCCACGCCAGTGTAGTAATATTGTACCTTGTCAATCTACCTAAAAAAAAAAGTTCAATTTTCCTACGTTTACATAGAGAAGTTTCTCCGTATACTGGCGTCACTCGTTGTCACATTTTACATGAACGTAAAGTTTGAAGTTGCACTTTATTTACCTGAGTGATACTCATTATACAGGGTGTAACAAATATATTTAGTGACCTCTTACCTAGCAACATAATAATATTATCAATATCAACCTTAGTCAAGCAGCTGTTACAAAATTCACAAATTTGTTTTTTATTATTCTTATTTAATAAGTAGAGCAGACGAGCAAACGGGCCACCTGATGGTAGGTGGTCACCTTCGCAAATATACATCTCACCTCACTGTATTATTATTAGAGGGTTTTCAATGCGCTGCGAACCTTGAGGACTAAGATGGATTGCCTCATTTGCCGGAAATTACGCTGGCTCTCTTACCCTTCAAACCGAAACACAGAAATGCAAGCATTTCTGCTTTACGGCAGAAATAGATAATATGGTGGTACTACCATCATTCACATCAGGATCTACCACCTGTGAATAATGACTCTCCAAGTCTCCATCCAATTTTCTTGCCTTCTTAGATTTGTGTGCAAACGTTGTTGTTTCAGAATGACGGAATTACCCTTATTCAATTCTCGATAATGGGTCGCCATATAAGAAGTAGTACAAGTACAAAATTCGTGACTACTTGAGTGTCAAACTACGTATACAACTGGTTGATTCGCTGGTGCTTTCTAGATTGAACTATGCCGATACGGTGTATGGTCCTCGGCTATTGCAAAGAACACAGGGTCTTGTTCAGCGTCTCCAGAATGCTTGTGCACGCTTTTGCTTTACTGTACCGCCCCGTAGCCATATAACACCTTTCCTTAATAATCACAACATATTGAAAATGGCCTCGCGGCGTTATCTACATTTGGCTAATCTTCTTTTCGGCGTTATTAAGTATGGGAAACCGGTGTACCTTTATAAGAAAATTAGGTGGTCGCGCGACATCAATGAGTACAACACACGTGCATCAACCTACTTAATGCTCCCTCCATGTCACAGCACAGCTGCTTTTAAATAAACTTTTTTGTATTTTTTTTAGGGGTAGTTTCAAGTATGCGGCATCTAAGATTTGGAATACCTTGCCACCTCCTATTAGAGACGCGCAGACTCTTGACACCTTCAGGATAAAACTTAAAATCTATACACTTGATCTACAAAAATCGGACACTGCTCCGTACATTCTTTAGGTGCCCTGTAACTACTGTCCTTCACAATCTGGAAGTGCTCGGTAATATTATGCCTCTACTGTGAACTACCATCCACACACATAATACCATGTAAATACACCCGCACCATGCCATCACCCTCCCACACACTCAGTACCTCACATACACACTAATATCCTCATTCGTACAAACAAACACATTCATACATCACAACACGCACACACTGTTGCTTTCTTCGTCCGTGCAGTCACTGAGGGGCCAGCTGAAAATCAGCGCTGTGGCTTGCCTCAGCATCATGCTGAGCTGGTGTACCCTTTTTGGCACTGTACCACACCAGATGTTCTGTGCTGCATGTAATTAAACTTTGTATACTTCTGTAATCTGTATTCTGGTGTTTACAGCGCTATAAACGATTTCAATTTCAATTACAGTATGTTAATCTACTACCTCCCCCCCCCCCCTCCCTTACATTAACCATTATTGACTCAAAAACTACTAGTTTGATTATAATAATTCTTTGACTGGTAGACTATCTAAGATTACAATTTACACTATTAATCAGTTAAGATTTTTTTAGTTGAAACTTTTCAATTTTGAGAACGGTTTAAGGTAGGTCAGATATTGCAGTAACAGACCTCACACCCCAAGACGAATGACAGAATTTTTAATAACGTAACGCAACCTGAATCCCCGTGAAGGTAATTTGTCATAGCGGCTGAAACTAAATCAAGCGGTCGCTTTCGGCGAATTGTTAATTGGGCACCAGATTTATGGGAGCTCGCGTTAAAAGCGGATCCAAATTACCCGTCGATTGACTACCACTTAGAGCGTAAATTACCGGCTCCCAGTTAAGGGTTAAGAAAAATAAAAAAAAATAAAAAAAACATTAATTGGGTACGGCCGTATAGATATCAGAAAAAATATATTCTTGACTGCTAACCAGGGGTTATCTTGATTGATAACCAACAACCAACAAGGTATTTATCCTTTGAGATAATCAAGAATCAGTATTTCCCTATATCATCATCAGCAGCAGCAGCCCACTCTAGTCCACTGCTGAACATGGGCCTCTCCCAGGGCGCGCCATTGAGCCCGATCTTCGGCTCTTCCGGCTTTCCCTATATATGACTGGTTATCTAATTTGATAATCTACGTGGCCAAATTTTTAATTTTAAAATTATTGTTTTATTTTTCATTATACATACCTCATATCTTCAGCAGAAAACCTACAATTAAAACTGTCTGTCTACTTCTACCACTAAGGGCCTTTACACGTAAGCGCCTACCCCACCAAAACGCCGGCGCGGGCGGTGACCCGTTTCTGGCGTTTACACGCGCTATCGGCATGTTCCAGGCCGCTTCTCCGCGATCCCTCCCTCCCCAGTGACGTCCTAAGTCGAGGTCCGTACCCACCTGGGTGCCCTTGGGTAGTCGCTATAGTGTTTAAGTCCTCTTCCAGGTTGGAGCGCACTTAGAGCTCGCCATAGGAGCAACAGCATTAGTTCGTAAAAAAAAACATAAGCTCCCATACAAATCTAAAAAATTTGACATCCTGCGCCTCCGCATGCGATGCGGCGGCGCACCGCGTGCGGCGCCATGTGTAAAAGTTCTTACAGTAAATTCCTTCAAGAAGATCCGCTATCCTAGTATTAATTTGAATAAAAGAACAATAGAATTTCAAGGAGTATCTTCTAATTCTATTGTATAAAAGATTCGTATAAGAAAACAAGACGTCCGTGAAGAATTCCGCCATCCGCAACTTATTATCCCGACCACAATGGGTCCGCACGGGACCGTGCAGACGGACGGGTGCGGACTTCATAATACGAGGTCGGATTTCCGTTTCCGACCCTGTCATATCACTTTTCAACATTTATTCATAAGTTGTGTAAGCGTGAAGCCGTGACATAACATCATAAGAAACAGTAAAGGAGCTTTCAACAACAAGCTTTCCGGTGTGAAACACTCACACCGTCACACCCCGTGTGCCGCCTTGAATAAATATAACACGGCGATCGCTTGATTTGTATAGATACGAAGGTAGTTCCGGACCATATACGCGACGTAGCATCCAGAGCCATGCGAGGAACCGAGGAAGAAATTCGCCAATAGAAACAATTCAATACAATACAAAATAATTTATTGTGTGTGTGTGTGTGTGTGTGTGTGTGTGTGTGTGTGTGTGTGTGTGTGTGTGTGTGTGTGTGTGTGTGTGTTGTGTGTGTGCGTGTGTGTGTGAGCTTATAAGTGATAAATTAATGATTTGCCTTTTTATGTAAAAGATATTTCTGGCGTAGATTCAAAAGCAACACGATAGCCACCTATAGCCTATTGTGTGTATTCTGTGCTATTGTGGAATGAACAAAGTCGCCTTCGTAGCATTGTAATCCAGTGTTAATAACCATTTGGAAATTTTCTGCTTCAGCTTCCCTTAGAGAGAGCATTTTTATGTCACAGAATTTAAGGATTTTATTATAGATAAACGGGAACAAAGAAATTATCGAATCGTTGAGCGCTTTGTTTTACTCGTGAATTATGTGATGTGATAATAAAATGTTCCCATTGGTGGATTGATCCACCTACACAGCCTCACTTCCTCGTACAGCTCTTGTAAACGGGCACCTGACGACGCCGTGCGATTATATGTCTCGTTCCCGAACGCTATATTCTCTTCTCATGCTTAGTTATGTAATAGGTGGAGCCTGAAGCCGTGATCCCGACATATTATACAAAGCTTATTTTAGCCCTAGAGATGGGTCATTCTATTCAGACGCAGTTGTCACATTTGATTTCAAGTCTGAACTATTACGTGTTCCTCCCTCTTTTTTTCTGTCATGTGCATAAAAATAATAACCTTTAATTAAAGTTTGTTCTTATGTGAATTTTAGTTTAAATTACATATCCTGATGTCTGTTCCCTAAGTTATCTGAACCTCTAGGTGACGTACCAATATAAAAAGGGGGTCAGATCATTGAGGGAACAAAGTGTACATAAATTAACTTTCCAGTCCGATAAAACGATTTACATGCAGTCAATTTAAATTTTTTTTAATAAGCTTTCCAGTATCAAGTAATAAAACATTAAACAAACTAATTTTACATAAAAAAAACGTAAAAGTAAAAACAAACACATAAACTAACAAACTTTTAACAAACACTACAATGTGACTTCGCAAAGTTGGACAAATAAAACGTCTTTTCACGAAATAGTTAACTTTGAACTAGATGAGTTAGTTCGACACTCACATCTCTAGTGCGGGTTTTAAGGCTTAGAATTGTGTTAGTTAAGGCCGTAAATAATTTACTAACATGAAACCACATACGGAATGAGAATAGATGTGAAGTTGGCTCTCAAAGTGAGGGCTGACTCTAATAATACTTGAGCTTCTCTCCGTTTTCTTCGTGACGAGGCTGACATGGTCACCTTGTCGTGTACAAAAGATTTAAAAAAAGGCACTTTGAACACTATCGTGACCATTTTAATATTATGTTATCTATTTAAAGGACTTATTGTACTTTAGGAATTGATAACAAAATTTATACCCTTTTTCACATAGGAAGGCACATCGAACTATTATGAAAACCTGAATAAAATACGGATCCTCACTGATGAAAGTCTTCATCTGTACTCTCTGTGACTCAGCCGACACCAATCGGAAGACTTCTAACATTCATCAGTGAGAATCTGTATATTTTTAGGTATTTATAAAAGTTCGACGTGCCTTTCTATGTGAAAAAGACTATAGGTAGCTGCATGAGATCGAGGATAGGATAAAAATTATACTTTTCCAGACATCTCGAATTCCAAATAAAATTAATGATGCAGACAGTATCTTTTACATTTTCACAGATTTCCCTGGCTCCCACACTAGGATACCCTGTGTTGTGGAGGCCAGTCTCTTCCGATATATTTAAGTATCCGTGTATGTGAGGGTGTGTGTGTGTGTGTGTGTGGGGTGTGTGTGCGTGAGAGGGTGTGTGTGAGTGAGGGGGGTGAGCGGGATGTGTGATGTGTGCATGTGGTGTCACAAAATTTTTGGGTTCTGGAGAGCAAATGAGCAACCCTTTGTTGGTACCGTGGCAGTCAAAAAATGTTTGTTTTAGAGTTTTTAATTGCGTACACACGCCAGATTTATAAGGTCGTTCATATGACATGGATCTAATTACTCACCGTGTGAGGATTGAGGAGGTAGGTATCGATATATATTTTCAAACAGCGGTTTGAAAATATTGACTTTTAAGGATTAAAAACAGGTAGCGACCAGTGCTTCGTTTTTAATCCTTAAAAGTCAACATTGTAAATTACGGTCCTATAGTTAACTTAGGTTCGGAGCTACGTTCCTAAGTAAATGAATACTTAAACGAACCCTAACAAAAAAGTCTGCCAATCTTGTGTTTTCTTCTTCTAAGTCGTATTTCTCATGACTGAGGGTCTTATAATAATAAATAATAATCTTTATTATACACACATACAAAACAACATAATTAACAAAAAATATATATGTACAATAAGTGTAGCATAACTCGCTTTGTTTCTCATAACTAAAGTCGTGATCATTCTAAGGAATTAACCACATAGAACGAATCTCTTGGCAGATTTACTGGGGTGGTTTGCCATTGCCTTCCCCATTACACACTGGTTATCTCAGTGTGCAGGTTTCCTCACGGTGTTTTCCTTTACAGAGCAGTCGGTAAATGTACGTAAGTTTTTTCAAAAAAAAAAAACCGAAACACTCATTGGTACAGTCCGCCACAAGCAAGTACACCATCAGTACAGTATACCATCTGTCTGCAATTCAAATTTTAAGTCTAAGGCGATTGCATTCAGGTTCTTTTCAGACTACAGAAATTTGACAGATGGTATACACTAGCTAGTTTTGTACCCGGATCTCCCGCATGGTAGTCCTACGTGCTAGCCACGACGACGCCACCGACGTGCTCAATATTGCCTATCTTGTGTACTATCCCATAACTCATGTGGATGGCTATTTATCGATCACGATATAGATAAAGTTTGACAGTTTAATAGGTTCGTAAGTAAGTATCTGTCGGCGACACTGTATCGGTTTCACTTTAGTTTCCAAAGTGCGCTCGCAATGTTAACTTGCATTCTTTACGCCTTCAGAAAACTGCAGCCTTGTTGATACCGCATTAAAACTCTTAGCCAAAGCAGAAATATATAACTATGTGTTCAGTCCGTTTCAAAATCGCTGCAGTGGCCAGTGTCGGAGACTGAATGAATGAATACTCTTTATTGCACAAAATTAGTGAGATACAATGCGTACAAAACCATTAATACAATCTAGGTTGTCTTATCGCTAAAAGCGATCTCTTCCAGACAACCTTTTGGTGGAAAAAGGTAGGTTGTGCATTGACTGTGACAGTGACTGTATAATTTCTGAGTACAATTTGTTTCAATTTAATTTAATTTAAATTTTATTGTAAAACCAACAGCACTTAAGACAATACATAAACCAAACTAACAAAACTAAAAGGCCAATTACTTATATTTATAATTATAATTATTTATATTTTATTGTCAACATTGGAAAAGTAAATAGGTAAAAATACGACCCATTCTTTACTGGCGCACAAGCCCCGAGGCTTATGTCAGTATTATGTTTTAAGATATAATTAGTTTTATGAAAAACTTCAAAAGCATAAATAAACATTACACACAATGTCGCACAACTGCTAAAAGAAGTCATTCTTCACCTACGAGTACTAAACCCGTACAAATCTTATGAATCCGTAAATCCGAAATCGTAAATCTGGACGTTGTGCCCTACTTCTTTTACGAAGCTATTCAGGCTCATAAATAAAAGAACAAATTGAAGCCAATATGAACTCGTGTAATACTCAAAGTAACCTATAGCAGATAAATCTAATTAGCCATTGTAACAATCGTGCATCTATTGGTATACTCGACTCAAGTTACAATAGTTGTAATTACGTGACTGTTCCATAAAGTACTAATTTATCAGTGTCTCTTCTAAGTCGTGTTCATCATTGCTGAGGGCCGTGATCATTCTAAGGAATTAATCACATAGAACGGACTCTCGTGGCAGTTTTAATGGGGTGGTTTGCAATTGCCTTCCCCATTTCACACACTGGTCATCTCTGTGTGCAGGTTTCCTCACGATGTTTTCGTTCACCGTCAGAGCAGTCAGCAAATGTACGAAAGTCTTTCGAAAAAACCGAAAACTCATTGGTACATGGCATTGCCTGGTTTCGAACTCGGACCTCCTGCACGGGAGTCCGACGTCCTAACCACGACGCCACCAACGCTCTTAAAATTTGTCAGTGTATTCGAAGCGATAATTAAACTCCATCTTTTTGTTAGAAAAACTACTGTACAACCAAAATATAAGCGCCTGGCTTTGATACTTTGTCGTTTTGACATATTCATACGAATGTCAAATAACAAAAAAACTTACTGCGACCAGTTCCACAGAGTAAATAGCTTGACGAGTCTTCTACTGTACAGTTTTACTATTTAAAAACAGTTTACAGTGGTTGCTTTTTCGTGAAACTAGTGTATTTTACCTAAAAATCATCCGTGTTAAGTGAACGTTATATAAGACAGCAAAATGGGAGTGAGATATTACAGATGGTGTGGATCCGGCAACCTAACCTCCAATTGCACTTGCAATGCAAGACACTAGTCATTCCTAGCGCACACGACTCTCCCTTAATCTCGACGTTGGTAAACTGTTTTTTTTTCAAAACAGACGCCATAACGTTATAGTTATTTTCAAGATTTTAACACGGTCATTGGCCAAATTGCAGTGTACATCACTAGCAGGGGTCAATAATTAAAGAAAGAAAAAATCATAACAAAGACCATGAAGCAAGTATAGATCGTACTAGTATATACTCGTAGACATTCCTTGACAAAGACGTGTGGTGACGCACGACGCGCGCCACTATAATGAGTACTTACTCATATCAGTGTAGAACGCGCTATCGAATTTTCCTGGGACTTCGTATATATACGAGTTCCAAACATCCATAGTTGGACCAGGACATCTGGTAACCAGGCACAACACCCCGCCTGGTGGAAGATCTTCCCTCTTCCCCTTCATACGACGTAACGTAATGACGTAACGTCAGTTACGTTACGTCATCCATGTCCTCACATAGCGCGTACCTACAAACGTATTGTGACAGGGTTTCACAGAGTATGTATGTGTCTTCCGCACTGAATGGCACAGATGTGTCAAGTCTCGTTTTATGGTGTACAGCACTTTGCGCGAGCGTGGCTTGCGCGCCACCGGACCGATAAAGAAGTTCCCGCTTGTAAATTCCTGCCGCGCACTCTAGTACAGTCGACCACAGGTCAACCTACCAAAAACGTGAAAATTTGAGAATCTGAAATGTGTCATATTGCGCAGATAGAGTTGAGATTTAATTGAAGGTTTTTGACAGATGGTATACTATAGCTTGTGGTCAACTGTACCTACTTATTTACGTAGTTTTCATTATATATATTTATTTATTTTGTGATACGCGCTGTTACATGACTCACCGTAAATACAACGCTGCGTGGAACTTACAAGCTTTGACGTTAACTTAATACAATTTAAGCGCAAAACAAACACAGGCGGTGCGCTGACGGCACGCCGCCGGTCGGCACTCCTCTAGTGTATGTTTTGCGCCGCTTCGTTATCATGTATTATATTTTGTATGAAAAAAGTTTGATGGGGCGGAACTCGGGCACAACGGCCGGCGCGCCGCCTCTTAATCTACTTGCATACAAAATGTACAGCCAGAGCGACGCGCTGACGGCCGCCTCTTGTATTTGTTAGAAAGAAAGACAGAAAGAAAAACATTTATTTAATATTGCACACATTATTAAACTTAAAAAATTAAGGAAAAAAATAAATTTTACGCGTCTATTAAAAAAATTTTTTTTTTATACAGTATAATATACAGGAGCGTCTTAATTATACACCGCCAAACTGCTTAGCAGTTTATCAGCGGACATGTTGCTCCCTTATTTTACGATAAATAATCATTATATTTTTATACTTTTATAATCATTATATTTTTAAACTTTTTTATACTTTTTATACTTAGAAGGACGTTTCGTAGACCTATCAAGTTATTAGTTAATTAATATTTATGATTTCAATGTTGACTCAATATTTCGGTCGAGCGTTCGTTTCGCCGAATTTCCATTTCGTGGAAAAGTTATATTTTCCGAAACTTCGTATTGAATATTCCTGAAACTATGTAAGAATATTTACTTAGATCTTTGTGTTAGAAGTAAGAACTTATAAGTACCTATTTTCACGAATAGTTCGTCAAAATAAAATTACAATATTTTTTGTGGCAATACATTTAAAATGAGAAGGTAACTCGTTTAATTAAAAATAAAAAAATATTTAAAAAAAATTATGCCATTACAAAATATTAATAAACATTTCACATTAAACTACAACCTCCACACTAGGCGTTGCCTGTGGCGTGGAGATTACATAGGTACACACATTGACCACTTTACATTGTCATGTGTCAATCTAACATTCAGATTCCAGAATTGTAATTTAAAATTATAATTTAAGTTTAAGAGATAATAATTATACCTATTATAAATTTATAAAATATATTAATTTATATATCTAGGTATATTTATTTAATATATATTTATAATATTAAAGCTAATTATGTACATATATGTAGATGCATTAATTAAAATAAATAAGTTACAGCTTCAAATACACAAACGTCCCCTAGATAAGATATTTGTAATCAAAAAAGGTATCTGCCAAACATTTTTTTTAATTATTTTTTTTCAAAAAGCCTTTCAGTTTTATCATAGGACAGTTCCAGTAACCAATCACGAACGAGAGTTTTTGCTTGACTCATTGGAAGTTCCTGAATGACAATGATTAATAAATGCCTACATTGCCAACTTTACCCTATTTTGCATGCCCAGTCGGTTAAAAATGAAAATCCATTCTAACGTGTCTCTTTAATTAATTTGTTACGAGACTGGAACGACGTACTTCCGGCCTTGGAAATTCTAGTGACAATATGAGCACATTATTGTCTGGAAGAGATCTCTTAGATTGTATTAACGCGCACGTACGCAGTACGCACTTTATCACACTATTTTTGTGCAATAAAGTGTATTCATTCATTCATTCACATTTCTGAGCATCTTTGAGGGAAAAAAATCTTGACGTTCACAATCTTAACATGAAAGAACTTACACATCAAAAAACCTTTAACTGGCTTTGTCATTTTTTGTCACACTCTGCCTGTTCCATTACGTATCGGATGGATGACGAATAAAATTTACCCCTCCATTTTTATTAGAGTCATTTTTTTTCTTTACTTTGCTACAATCTGCCCTCTAGTTGCCGGCTAACAGGGTTCTAGGACAGTGTGCAGATGAAGTAATAGAAGAATTTTGGTAATAGTAGATATTATATTTATCAGGAACTGAACAGATGGCTCGTTCACTGTCCATGCAGTAAGGTTGTGGAATTTACTCCCACATGCTATACGTGCAAGTCCGTCCTTGGAAGTGTTCAAGAGTAGAGTAAAGGAGCATTATCTATCCTTATGAATTCTATACTTTATTTATTATTTTATGTATTGGTATATATGTATGTATATTATGTAGCAAGTGGGTATATGTATTGTATGTAACTATATATACTGTGTATTAGTATTATTATGTATTATATTTAGTATATTTTATGTATTTTATGTATATATATTTATATATATGTTTATTCACATGTACACATTCTGTGCCTGCTCGAATCTATCACCTTTCTCTATCCCGATGGTTAGCAGGGAGAAAACTCGAAACGGGTTATGCTATACCATTTATACATATTTCATTTTTTCGTTTATTAATTATTTTGTTTGTATTTTGTCTATGTGTGTAATAAAGATTGTAATAATAACAACACAATAGTAGAAAATATGTAGTAGTAGGAGATAATTTTATAAAGCGGACAAACGTCCGTTCAGGACAAAATACAGAGAGAAAGTAAAAACAATGAAATTAATGGAATAATGGAATTTAGAAATGGAATGGGAATATGATTTGAATTTTGAAAATATAGATGAAGAAATGAAGATGCCGACACGATATGAGGTGAGATAAACGCTAACAATGAGGTTGAAATTGATGGCAAGGAGGTTGATATGGACGATGAAGTCGACATAGTTACAACTTAAATGACTTATATGCCATTGGAGTCATTTATAGTGTCAAAAAATTATTAAAGGGCTCAAAATCTCGAAATAAAAGTTTATTATGTTACAACCGTAGTACACTTTATTTTCTACTTTTATTGTCCCTTGGAACATGAACATAAAGTGAATGAGACATTTGAAAAAATATAGCATTTATCAATATGAGAGCATAAAACATTTCCTTTTACGATTCGAGAGCAGAAACGGATACTTAAATACATTTCCTGTGAAAGAAATCTTCCAGAACCATCGACAGTTCTGTAAGTAATTTTCGTATAAATAATAGTTAACAAAGCGGTAAAAATTGACTGCTTGTTTGTGTAGTCACAAAGTAATAAAATCCGAGAAGACAAAGCATAATTTTAAGATAAATCGTGACTTATTTGGGATTATTCCTAAAGTCATAATCATCATCATCAGCTTATTAATGTCCTCACTGTTGGCACTGTTGATTCACCGACCGGGCCTAGTTCTGATTTGTGGATTTCACACGCCTTCGATTTTTTTTATTTCCTCATACATGCAGGTTTCCTCACGATGTTTTCCTTCACCGTTAGAGCAGTCGGTAAATGTACGTAAGTCTTCGTAAAAATCGGAAAAACTGGTACATTCCTAAAGTAAGAAGCGAAAATACCTTCGTTAATCTAGAAAGAAAAGAGCTATGGGTATCGTTCCACTTTCCAAAATGACCACTCCTAAAACGATCACTTCCCAAAATGACTTCCCGGTATGACCACACACAACCCAAAAGAAGAAGAGGAAGCGGTCGTTCTGGGAGTGGTCGTTCTGGGAATGGTCGTTCTGGGAATGTGGTCATTATGGGATGAAAGCCTAATTCTCTGGGTCTCCCCAACATGGTTACCACTTACCTGTTGCATACTGACGTTGCCCTCGTCGATGTCGAAGGGGGGTCTGACGGAGCACAGGGTCCGGCCCATGCACACGTACGACAGGATCGTGATGGACCCTACAACAAGGGTCAGTAGTTAGTATGGGGGTCAAACCAGCATCGTTTTATTTATCATCAATTTTTCTGACTTCCAAGATATAGGTACGGCGCCTTAATGGCTTGGGCCATGACCCCCACTCTGGATCCTTCCTGGTGCAAAGGCTGTCCATAGCAATTCAGCGTGCTAATTCCGCTAGTGTTATGGGCACCTTTGCGCCGGGAATGAGGAAAGGGGGTCTGTTTTAATGACTTATTTTTTTTTTACATAATTGTTTATAACAGTTTTAATTTATTTTATTTTGCAATGGAGTTTGATTGTGATTGATTATGACTGGAAATAAATTATTGTTAATTGGATTATAACTAACATTTATATCGGTTGGAAGATAAAACAATAAAAATATATAATTAAAAATAAATTTAAAAAAAGATAACGGTTTCCTTTGTACGAGTAAGTCGGTGGTCCTAGCATTGTGCCTTGTAATTAAGTAAATTAAAAAAAAAACTTTTTTTTTTCATTTTCATCATCGTCACAAAATAAATAAATAGTTACAGAAGGGAAACTCGCACGACGCATTACACAGACGCACGTCGAGCGTCGAGTTTACACGGACGCTACTTTTCCAACCGTAGAAGACTGCTCTTATGGACACCTCGTGGTATACAGCACGGCTCCATAATCTGAAGATCGACATTTTATGGAGGGCATTTGTTTCATAATTTCGACTAGTTGTTTAGAAAATTCCACTGTTTTACATCATTTGTCGTTCTTTTCCAATTAAGTAACGTTTTTTTTTATCTTATCTTATGATAGGGGGCCGGAAATAACCCAGCAACACTTCGACCCTTGAGGATCTTTTGTGCCTACCCCAGATTGTGACTACTAACCCTGCGAGTACAAAAATTTCCTTCTGTGCTTATCTATTTTGTGGCATCGTGAAATTTAACGTTCAGAATAGGTGATTAATTATGACTAATTATCACAGTATTAATATGATGGATACAGAGAATAACATCAGATTTTGACGTTTGCACACTGAGTTCCAAAATTAAGTAAGTTATTATCTAAGTTAAAAAAAATTATACTCATACTTAATTTCAGTCATATCTTGGGTACGTTAGTCTTCTTAAATATTAAAAGTTGTAAACATGACTGGGCAAAATGTCTGGAGACTGAATGTTCGTGCGAACTTTCAAAAGTTACTTAGGAAATCTCGCTCATTTACCATCAATAATTAATCATCCTAAAAGTGTATTTTACTTTACTATACCTGGTCAAAAATAGGCCAATTTATCAACTGAAAACTGTGTGAGACGTACCACTTTCCCGCATTGGGTGCGGGAATTATTAATCACGATCGGAAGTACTCAATAACTACGAGTATTATCCAGGATACATACGAACTGTAGGTGCCTTTGAATAGAAAGATTTCACATATGTTCATGATAATATTTTACAACATATTTTAAAAGAAAATCTGCATATAAGTAATTTAAAAATATAGTTTCAGATATTTAAAGACGTGATTACCTAGATTTTAAAGTATAAGTCCACGCGTCGCTAAAATAGTTAATTATTTTTCCATTGTCCCAATATTAATAAGGGCCGCTTACTTACCATGAACATATAACCTCACAGACTGCTAACTGTTTTAATTATTATTCTATTATTTCTCGCAGATGTAACAAAAAATATACTATGTATCACGTGCGGAAAGACCACTTGTCACACTCGTATATCCACAATTACTCGCCTCGCTCGTGTTGAGAAATTACACTCGCTGCGATAATGGAATATTTTTTTACAACCTATAAAACAAATAATGGCGCGGACGCCGCCGACGCCGCCATGCATGGGTAAAACTGCGCACTAATGTTTGACCTTTCCTTTACTTAGATTGATAGCTACTCGAGGCTGTAATATATACCTTAGTACCTACTATCACGTACAGCGAACGACCCCAAAACTTAAAGTAAGTAATTGAAAACGAGGCAAACAGCTCGTGCATAATAATTCTTAACCTCAACTAAGGGTACATTTAAAAAAAACTTAAACTCTATCTGCTTGAAATACTAAAGTCGTTGCCATAGACAAAGCAAATACAAGTTCCGCTGCATCGAACAGTAGTACCTATCCTTCCTTCAGTTTCATCTTCATTGCTTGCTTTATTTCTATTTATTTTTTCTCTATTTTATACAATAATACCTTCATACATACCTTCCTGTACTCTAATGTATAATTTAAAAATTAAGTATCTTCCTTCGTTTCCTAATATTTTACTTCTGTTTATTAATATTTCCGTTATTTATTTATATGTTCCGGTAGTGTATCATTAGGGAGTGATCCCTGGCACTCAGGGGATGCCTGACAATCAGCGCCGCAGTGCTAAAAGCGCTGCGGCAACAGGCTGAGGCAGTCCCCTTTTTCCGGTGCTGCACACCGCCTTCATCAAACTTAATTACGTTTGCTTATTTTAGTAATATATTTGTTTAATATTATTTTTGTCTTCTGTGCCTAATTGTTTCTATGTGTGTATCGGAAATAAATATTATTTCTTTCTTTCTTTCTAATTTTTAAAATAATTAATTAATTAATTATTTTGTTAAAATTTAGACTACCAACCAATCCTGTCGGATAATGTTATTGTCAGCCTATGCGACTGTAAATCTGTCTGGATTTGGTTATCGTTGGCAGGGCGAATCAGAGCGTGAGTGGCTGGGTCTTTTTTCCTGCAATTATTTTTTAGCACTGTAACACCTAATTCCATCAACTATGGCGCCATCGTTCTCTAGAGGCATGACTTAGATTGTATGGACAAAGCATTGTTTTAATGATGGTAGAATTTCTCAGTCGCTTCGTACGATACGTCGGAAAATGTCAAGATCGTAAAATGTCAAGACGTTTAACTCGGAGAATGTCAAGATGGCAAAATGTCCAGATCGGAAAATGTCAAGATTGCACCAGTATTTACAACTTATGTTCTAAGACTTAGAAAGAAATGAAATGAAATGAATTTTAATTGCAAGAATATACGTCATGTATGAAGGATCTTAAAATTACATAGATAACTAGAATACATGTCAGACAAGAACTCCTACAAGGATCACAAATTACCAATTAATAATAATAATTTATTTGATTACGTCAAATTATTTACGTCAAATATTATTAAGTACCCACTAACTTTGTGTTTAAGAAATTCCTTAACACTGTAGAAGCAATTATTCAAGATAATCCTATGTAAGCCGGTGTGATAAATCTTCAGCCTCGCTTACATCACGTTACACTTAGATGAAACGCAGGTGTGGTTTTTATTAAATTTAATATTCATCACAGCATCACGATCCCAAATCATTTAGCTCAAACATTATAGGTCCTGTAATTGCAAAGAACTATTGCAACCAATAAAAATTGTAAATATTAAAAAAAATACCGTTGGAATACTATAAATATACAGAAACGGATTCTTTTTTACAGAAATTACGAAAAGTCACCAGTTAAACTGGGAAGAGGGCGGGATAAAGATATGACAATTGAAATTGAAAAAAAATATTCGTTTACCACGTATTAATTAACATTTCACATTAAACTATAACCTCCACACTAGGCGTTGCCTGTGTCGTGGAGATTACATAGATAGGTACACACCTTGACTACTTTACAAGCTATGTGTCAATCAAATATTCAGATTCCAAAGCAACAACTTAAAATTAAAATTTAAGTTAAAGTTTATGATGTTTATTTTATACTATTGAACATGCAACATTAAAGGAAAAAGTTCATCATCATCATCAGCAGCTTATTCTAGTCCACTGCTGGACATAGGCCTCTCCCAGGGCGCGCCATTGAGCCCGATCTTCGGCTCTTCTCATCCAGTCGCTGCCAGCCACCTTGCGCAGATCGTCGCTCCATCTAGCAGGGGGGCGTCCCACACTACGTTTGCCCAAACGCGGTCTCCACTCCAGAACTCGTCTATCCCAGCGGTTGTCGGTTCTGCGTCAGACGTGACCGGCCCACTGCCACTTCAGCTTGCTAATCTTATGAGCTATGTCGATAACTTTTGTTCTATGCCGGATCTCCTCATTTCGGATTCGATCCAGCAGAGATACTCCAAGCATAGCTCTTTCCATAGCACGCTGAGCGACTTTCAATTTGTGAACCAGTCGCACCGTCAGTGTCCACGTTTCGGCTCCGTAGGTCATTACTGGTAGGACGCACTGGTTTAAGACTCTTGTCTTTAGACATTGAGGTAGGAAAAAGTTGATTTACTTAAATTAGTTTGCATTTTGACAAAAGCCATCGTCAATCAGTGCCATGAAGCAAGTGCCAATTTAGTGCCAACTCTGTAATGCTACTACCTAATGTCACTCGTAACGTATTAGTTACCTATATTTGTAACTAATACCATATCGGGGTAAAGTTGGCAGTTACGTGGTCCTACGAAGTTATTTCAGTAATTAAAGAGGCATCTAATTTATCTGTAAGCGCGGGATTGGCAGGCAATTTGTTTCGCCAATTTTGCCTTCTTGAAAAGGGTAGGGTACCTAGACCCAAGCCACAAAATAGATTAGTAACAGAAAAGAAAAAAAGAATATCTCTACTCTTTTGGCGCATGTAGTATGTACTCGCACCAATTACACGCCACGCGCTGTCGGTTAAGTTGCGTGCAGCCAATCAAAGCGTTATATTATTATGTATGTGTATTTGTTTTGAAACTGGGTAACTAGAGGGCCGATTTTGATGGAATGTATAAATCTAAATCTGTTCAATTTCTGATTGATATAAAAATATTTGACAAGGTACATCGGTCTGCCACTAGTAACAATAAGGCCCGGACTACACGACGACGGTTCCTAGGCCGGTTCCAGTATCGGTCGGTTCCATGGAATCGGTGCTTCATATAAGCTCAAACAAAAATGCGCTGTCGATTCGGTTCCACTTGGAACTGGCCTGGTCGGTTCCTGACCACGAGTTTGAATGCAGTCGACTACACGGCCGGTACCGGTACCTGAACCGAACCGTCGCTGGTACTGTCGTCGTGTAGTCCGCACCTAATAGGGGTGACATTTCCACAATATGAACTGAATAACAGTGCTGCAGAGTTGCAGGATTTTTGTCGCCTCCGAGAGTGGTTGAAACCCATGTACTTATGTGGTTTTTATGTGTCTACGGACGTATGGAAGTTTCTATAGTCTGATTAAGAAAGCACGAAACAAAACAAAATTATGTGAAAAAACAATAACCGACTGTACCGAAGTCGGCGTCAAGACAACAAAATATCACAAATGAGCCGACGTCGGTAGAGTCGATATCTATATATTTTTTCACCATCTTATCGTACTAGCTATATACTGCGCACGACTTATAATTGTATGAAGTTAGTGGAAGCTTCTTTTCTGATAGCTATTGTGGTAAAGCCAAATGAAGGTAGAAAACGCCAATCAATCTAGAGTCTAGACATGCAATTACAAAGTAAGCTGCAAGGTTATTGTTAACGATACTACCTGCATTAGAAAATTCAATCTAAATTAGATTCAAATAAAAAAAGCCAGCTGTAAATCAGCGCTGTGGCTTGCCTCAGCATTATGCTGAGGGAGCTCAGCATATTCCCTGAGTACCCTTTTTGGCACTGTACCACACCGGATGTTTTGTGCTGCATGTATTAATCTTTGTATACTTCTGTATTGTATTCTATATTCTGGTGTTATCAGCGCTAAATAAACGTTTTCAATTTCAATTTAAATTATACGTAGGTGGAAAATTGTAATTGATCTGGGATCGATAAGCTGCGCCGCAAACGTCAGGAAGAAATATTGTAAGAAGATAAACCTTTAAATTTCTACGAGCTAGATTTGTATCCAAATTGGTGCTTCTTCAAACCTTGTTTTTAATCTAACCTAAATTATATACTTAAATAGAAAAAAAAACCACACACTAAAAGTATTGGGCACATAAATCACGGCAAATATGGGTGGCCGGACGATTCAGAAAGGTGGATGAGGTCCCAAAGGATACCGGATAGAAGATTTTACTTTTTTGTCGTTGATATAGTGGCACTTATATCGGAGGGCCATCGATATTTCTAAGATTTCAACGACATTTATTTTTTATTTTTTTATTATTTTTAATACTTACCTACTAATTAACAAAATATAAATTTATGTAATAACTAGCGGTCGGCACCAGCATTTTTGTTCGAGCGGGTGAAAAAATTTTTTGCCGTTACAAACTTTCAACCCCTTTTTAACACACTTAAGGGATGAATTTTGAGAAAACCTGAAACACGTGTTTCTTTATTTGTGTTATAGTTGTAGAGCACATATACTAAGTTTTAAGTAAAGCAACTGAAAAAAATGTTTCCCCATATAAACTTTGAATCCTAAATTTTCACCCTTAGAAGCTGAATTTCTAAAAATCCTTTCTTATTGCTTGCCTAGGTCATATAAGGAATCTACTGTTCTAAATTCGTGATTCTAGCTTCAGTAGTTTCGCTCTGCGTTGATGAGTCAGTCAGGCATCAATTTTATTAAATTACTATAGATAGGAAGCCAAATAAGGTTTTCATATATTATAACACTAAAATTATAGTTAAAGTCGCTAACTAAGCACATCTGTGGACCCTGGGGTAGCGATCATGGCCTCTTCGGCACGTAAAGTCGAAATCGAAATTTTAGTCTATCTCTTTCACTCACACAGGCATAAACATTATGTGTGACCGTAACAACACATTCCGTAACCGCTGGACTCTGAATGTCAAATGCTTCAAAATTCCTCGTTCATGTTCACAAATATTTCGGACGGATTATACATGGTGTAGCAGGAAAATACTCGTAATATATAGCAAGCTTACATGTCTGGAGTGAAAAACTTTCAATCAACGTGAAATTCACCAATCAGCCCGGGGATCGCTGAATTATGACCTATACCCGTCAGGCCTGTGCTTTGTGTCCCACAATGGGGAAGTAAAGGCTGATATGTTAACAAAAGGGCCACTTTCCTAAACAGCGATCAAACCGACTCGTTCAACTATATTGTACGCTATTTTAGGGCAGCTGTGTAGTGCAGTGATCGGTATAGGTAGTGCAATTTAGGGTTAACGACCTCAAACGTTATATTAGTATGGATACGTCCGCGGGATTGCGGGATTTCGGAAATGTTCTGTATATAAAATACTTTCCTCCTAATGGGAACTCTAAAAGGAATTCATCTCATTGCAAGACTATGTTCGTGGTTTATTGTCTCTTTCTCACATTCACACTTTCTCAGAATGCTCTTATCTATCAGTCGTCGCCTGTTATACCGAAACAATACATTTTCTATGTATTTTTGTCACACAACAATATGGCGGCTAATTTAGCCTCGTAAAAATCTCATAAGAATGTTTAATAATATTTTTGAACGATATTACTGTCAAATGTAACCAGCTCTTAGCGAATTTGTAATCCCGGGATATCGTTACTCGTTGGGCATGTCCATATTATATTTCGTCATGGAATCCCGCAAAATTGCACTGCATAACCCGATCACTGGTAGTGATCGAGAATCTTGTGTTTCCCAATGAGGATGGCATGGTGGCAAACTCATTAAAATCTTACCGGGTATAGCGTACACTAGGGTGAAGCTTAGGGTCCCGAACTGCTTCCTGGTGTCGGGGCCGGGCCACTCCTCCGTGCAGAAGTGCACGTCTCTCGTTTCTATCTAGAAAAAACAACACGCTGTTAACTATTTCACAATATCAGCTGACATGTATAGGTACTGATAAAGATTCGTAGCCGATTTTGTTTCTGTCATACATTAAAAAAAACTATAGTACGAGTGCTATCCTGATATCTATAGATCAAAATGACGAAAAAATAATTAAATTGTACAGTAATTAAGAATTACGATGTATTGTATTGTATTGTATATGTCAGCGCAAACAACAAGTGACGTCATAGTGCACGTGCAATGCCCACCTGCGCTTGCGATGAAGCAAACACGCAGCAACAGCCGATACCACGTCATGCCGCCCCCCACTACCTGGCCTCTATAAAAGCGGGCGCCCGACCCAAGGTGGCATCATTCTCTTGCGACTCGTCGACGAGGCAGTCGGACTTGATATTTTATTGGAGAATATTGCATTTCCGAATGATTAAACGTAACTGGTTGCTATTGAATGTCTAACCGGTGACTAGTGGTTGCTATTGAGGTGACTGGACTGCGACTAGTTGCTGTCAGCTGGCTGAGCAGTAACTGGTTACAGTTAAGGTTACTCCGAAAGCTATTGGTTGCGGTTAAAATGATTAATCCGGACCGGTTACCGTTGAGGGATAGGACAGTAGCCTATTGCTGTTAAATAACTCTAAAATAAGTTGATTGAGTCAATATAGTTATTAAATTATATTTCACTGTTTTTTAAAGCAAAAATGGAACCACAGAGGACAACCCGGAGAATGATAGCGGGCCATCTATGCCCTTGCCCTCAGATCTGACATACCTATATGTTTATCTTAACCGTTACAAGATACGTCATTAACAGCAGTATTAAATATACTCTAACAATAATATAAATTCAAACTATATAAAATCACAAGTTTTAGTTATAGTGTCGGTCAAATACTTAAAATAAAACATAATAGTTAGGTACAGTCTTGTACACACTCAGAGAATGGAAATTAAAAATATATAATAATAATTAATTACAATAGGTATAAGTATAGAATTTCTATAGTTAGTAAGGAATAATGTGTCGAAAATGAGTGCTTTAATTTTGTGGACATGAATTCGTTCAAGCTATAATATGTGTGATACTTTGAAAGAACTGATGTCAGATGAAACAGTCTATGTATTATGAGTAAATCAACAAATATCTATTGGCGTCACCGAGCGTTTGCGGCTAGTACTCGTAAGTACCCTAAAACACTGTTATTGAAGCCGAAATATTCAGTATCCATAATTGAACCAACAACTTTTGTTTCACGACTTTTTGATTTATTTTCGCAATTTTATTAAAATTAAATTCTCTATACATTTTATACCGATCAGCTGATGACAAGGTAAAAAAATGTTTTTGCATAAATAAAAAAGTTGTTCAGTTGTGGATACTGAAAACCGTCCATCCGGCTTCATGGGAGATATATTTCACTCTGTATACATGGGTTCAGAAGCAATACCTAATTTTTCAAGCCATATAATAATATTTTATCGATAAAATGTTTCTCCCAATTTTAGTGCTGTCGGTTTACTGACTTTATCTGCTTACCGCTTTAGGCCATCTACAATCCAGAGCTACAATCGTATTAGCTTTCACCGTGGACAAATCCAATTTACCGAGAATACATACATTCATTCATTTTCTGTGCTAACAAACCTGTTACCACAAAAAAAAAACGAAATGTGAAACAAGGTATATTTTTGGAGTTACAAATAAAAAAATCTGGACAAGTGCGAATCGGGCATAGGTATCCGTACTATGCATGCCGCCCGCACGCCGCTGCTCGCCTTATCACGTCCCGCCCCGCGCCCCTCTTGCCTCGCAGGCGGCGAGCCCACAGTTAAGCGGTAGAAAACTAGTGTTCCGCGTTTTCTCCTTTCTAATCACAACTTAAAAACGTAAAACGCGGGTTTAGTCGAAAAAAAGAACTTCTGAATGACGGATGGAGGCGGAGTTACAGCCATAAGGATCCCAAAAACTGGGCAAGTGGGAGTCGTTACGTCACCAATCCGTATGAGCAATAAGTCTCCGATAGCTGACTCCTGAAATAAATTTTTAGTACGGTGTATATAGTCACGATAATGCAGAAGTTAAGTTGATACCCACGAAAATTGTTATTAAAAACCTCTACTTAATTTTGTCGCCCAAACAAGTTGAAGCTTTAAGGCTCGGGCTACACGACAACGGTTCCAGCGACGGTTCGGTTCAGATACCGGTACCGGCCGTATAGACTGCATTCAAATTCATGCGTTGCGGTTCAGGAACCGAGCAGGCGGTTCCAAGTGGAACAGTTATAAGTGTAGTCGACAGCGCATTTTTGTTTGAGTTTATATGAAGCACCGGTTCCATGGAACCGACCGATACTGGAACCGTCGTCGTGTAGTCCGGGCCTTACGAAGGCGAAGGCGTAATTCGGTCTGACACCTAGAAGCACAAAGTATAAATAGTACAGCCGAGTGACGCTCGTCGATGTCTTTGTACGGAGCTACAGAGTGCTACGGAGTGCTACGGATCCGGAGCGCGCGTCGTAGAGTTGTAAAAACCGTCTTCGAATGACTACTAGTGGATTGGCATAAAAATTATTGCCAATTACGAAATCAGAAGCTATGAAAACCCCCGAATGCCAATTTTCAGCCCGATATAAACAAATACTAAGCATTGCCATATCTACAGCGGCGCCCCCAGCTAAGAACCGGCTATGTTAAATTCCAAAGCTATAGCAAAAAACCGCATCGAAATTAGTTCAACCGTTTCAGAGCTAGATGGGAACAGACACATGCACACACAAACAAACAAACATCCTTTTAGGTCAAACTTATATACCTTCTCCGTTCCGTCGTGGGTAAAAAGTTTGAAATAATTATAATGCAAGTGAAAACCTGGACGCCTATACAAATGCACGATATTGCCCAACGCACTCGCGGTCTCTGCGTACAAGCGATCTCAATCGAATCAGACGAATTTAGTCGCGAATTTCACGCTTAAAATAAACGAAATACATTGTCAGAAATTTAAGAACGTTGGTGGCCTAGTAGCTAGGACGCCGGGCTCCCATGCGGGAGATCCGGGTTCGAAACCATGCAATGCCATGTACCAATGAGTTATTCGGATTTTTTCCAAGACTTACGTATATTTACCGACTGCTCTAATGGTGAAGGAAAACATCGTGAGGAAACCTTGTCTGAGGAAATGAAAAGTTTCCGAAGGTATGTGAAATTCAGCAATCAGCACTGGTCCCGCTCGGTGGATCATGGTCCTTGTGCAAGGGGCGGCCTGTGCCCAACAGTGGGGACATTAATAGGCTGCTGATTGTCAGAAATATTTTTACAAGGGTCTTTCTTTTATTTAAACTAGTAATTATTGGCGCTACGGTCGAGTATTGGTGAATACAATTGCGGACGCCCTCGGAGCGGATTTTTCTTAATATTATCTTCGACAAAGTTTTAAATTAGTTTCTGTCCATTCATTGTAGTTAGTATTCTTGTACCTACTACAATAAAAAAATAATTATGTTTTGGAAAAATTATGTGTTTGCCGTATAAAAGGAGTATTTTCACCTCTGGCCTGGATAAATAAGATTATAGGAGTTCTGTTTGTTTGTTGTTGTTTATAAAGAGTATGTTGGGAGTATGTAGTATATGTCAGCGCAAACAACAAGTGACGTCATAGTGCACGTGCAATTCCCAGCTGCGCTTGCGACGAAGCAAATACGCAGCAATAGCCGATACACGTCATGCCGCCCCCCACTACCTGGCCTCTATAAAAGCGGGCGCCCGACCCGAGGTGGGATCATTCACTCGCGACTCGTCGACGAGACAGTCGGACTTGATATTTTATTCGAGAATATTGCATTTCCGAATAATTAACGGTGACTAGTGGTTGCTATTGAGACGGTTGACCCGTGGCTAGTTAGTATCGAGTAACTAGGCAGTAACTAATTTGCTGTTAAATAACTCTAAAATAAGTTGATTGAGTCAATATAGTTATTAAATTATATTTCGCTGGTTTTTTAAAAAGCAAAAATGGAACCACAGGGTGAGGACAACCCGGAGAATGATGCGGGCCCTTACCCTCAGATCTGACATATAAATTATTCTTATTCTAGGTATCCGCAATTGTTTTGCCTTCCTTGGCACATTGTTATTAGATACTATTATTAGGTATAGCGTAATATTTACTTTCAGCGTTTTAGAGAAATTTAGAACGTTTGCTTCAGTGATTAATATATTTTTCTAGGTTTCATTAGACACAAATTTCATTTTATTTTATTTTACCGTAATTTGCAAGAAACAAATAACCAGATACGAAAACTGATTTAAAATTAACGACATTTGTAAAACAGTAATCTACCAAAAATAACAAACAAAATTCAACACTTCTACACTGATAATAAGTTGGAAAAGTGGTAATAATAAGTACAGTGGGCAACACATCAGACATAACCTTAAGTTTTTTTTTAATGATTGGCCCCTGCTAGTGATTTACACTCTGTCATTTGGCCAATAACCGTGTTAGAATCTTGAAAATCAATCGAACGTTGTGGCGTCTGTTTTGAAAAAAAAATAGTTTACCAACGTCGAGATTAAGGGAGAGTCGTGTGCACTAGGAATTCTTAGTGTCTTGTATTCCAAGTGCAATTGGAAGTTAGGTTGTCGGATCCACACCATCTGTAGTATTTTTTAGTATTCACTCCCATTTCACTGTTTTATATAACATTCACTTAACACGGACAATTTTTATGTAAAATACACTAGTATTACAAAAAAATAACCACTGTAAACCGTTTTTAAACAATAAAATAGGACGAACACGACCACGACAACACGCCATGAACGCAACAACTTAACCTCCCTAAGTACTTTGTTTGTCGCTTTAACTGGCTTATTCCACATTCGTCGTAATAGAATTCGGTCACACCTAGGAATGCGTCCACACTCGTCACACCTAATAAAATTTAAAATATTACGAGTCGAATCTGGTCACGCCTACACTTTTAGATTATAGTTTACCAATCACGGAATGAATGTGCATCGTTTTGAATTTAAAAAGGACCCATAACCTAAACAAGATATTCATTAACCCTATAAAATTATTTTTTCGCAAGCCATGTTTTTGGAGTCATCTTATCATATCAATCATCTTATGTGACATACTCATACGAATGTCAAGGAATCATAACAAAAACTTATTACGACAGGATTCCCCAAAATACAGCTTGACGTGTCTTCCACTGTACATGGATTTTGGGTTATTATTATCAAGTTAATTACGTACCATGTAGGTACTGAATGGTTTCCATGAATAATACAGCAACTAATAATAACATTCACCCACCCATTTCCATGAATGTTCAGTATGGGGTTGAACAGGTAATTAAAAGCGACATATCAAATTCCGCCACAAAAACAGCTCAAAATTGAATTGTTGTGTTTTCGTATTTGGAATTGAATAGAACAAAAACATTAATATTTAATGTTAATGAAAATACTTATATCTATGCAAATATTTGGCAAAAGGGAAAAAACTGCAAATGTTGACATAATCAAGTACCAATTATTATGCAGAACTGTTTTACTGTTTTACATTTTATCCCAGGTTAGGTCGAAGTCAGTGGTAGCGGGAGAAAACTTATTATTAGGTCTTATATTTTTTCTAAAAAGTGGCTATCTTCTGGCTCGAACTTCTAAAATTGGTATGGGGTGAGCCTTTCGTAGAAAATAGTGGTTGAGACAGCCTAGGGTCGAAGTCAGAAAAATATTCAGGACAAGTAATCCAAGAAATAATAAGACGGGTGTCTCAATGAATACCTACATACAATATAGATCAAGTTGAAAATTTGGAGTCAAGTGCACTACAAACTGGGAAAACTTTTTGTATTCCATAACTTTTAAAGGATTAAAGAACTTTACAGTCAGTGAGCTCTTAGGCTCGTTTCAGAGCAGTGTGTATGGTCCGTGCGGACACCTCCGGAACGGAGAGACCGTGAGGCGTTATTAGCATCGTTTTACAGTGACGCGGATTTCTCCGTACGGAACACGCATACTCGAAGAGTGCGGACGGCCCCGTAGGCGGACGGTCCGTGCAGACCACGCACTGCTCTGAAACCAGCCTTAGACTTAAACCAGCTCTTAAACCAGCCAGAGGCCTGAGACCGAGTTTACTCGATACCCGAATCCCCATTCGGGTATCGAGTAAACTCGGTCTCAGGCCTCTGTTTTACTAAGAGGAGTCTCTTCGCAAAGGTAGACTGACGGCGTGAAGAAAGTTACCGTTGATGATTGGAGATAAGAAAAACGGGATAGTGGCTGATGAAATGCGTCTTGCGACCAGCCGAAGAGCGGGCTCAATGGCACTCACTGTGGACACCAGAATAAGCTGCTGATGTAGTTGGTGATGAAGTACGTATTGATGTCAGGAAACTCTCCGTGAATATGAACACTTATGCAATATTATGGCGACTTTGACACCTAATTCACCTGATGAAGTGTAAAATGATATGATTAATCGATCGAGATATAATCAATCTTTGACTCCGTCTTAGTTCATTTGCGTATTGCTATCTATAGATAGCAAACGAAAACTTCTTTGTTCTTCTTCTTTCTTTTCATTTTCTTCTTCTTTTTTCTTCTTCTTCTTTCTTGAAACTGCGGTTATAACCGAAGTTTCAAGACCCGAAACCCTTTCTATAAACTCACGCACTGTAGATAAAACGTAATGAAGTATCTCAACTCACAGTCGGAACAAGAGGCGCAGACCACTATAAACCCAAAAGGTTCATTTTCAAGTATACTCACCCCAATTTGTCCACCTTTTAATTTTCCGTGAGTGGATTTGTTGGAAATTATCCGGAATGAGGGAGATCCTATGGCCCTTAGCTTACCCTCGCCCCATTACCTTTTCTCTTGTCATGATATTATTATGATACTGAAAGGTCAAAGGAAGTCTGTTCAGTTCTCTTTGGAATTCTTGAATACCTTAACGCAGCGACATATTATACCCTAGACGATTAACGTCCAACAAAATTCCCGTAAAATCCGGCACCAAACCTCACACCACTGTGTGCGAATTGAAAATAATGCAACACATTTCTCACACAATGAAACTCAAATTATATTAATATTCTTATTACTAGCTTTTAATATCAATCATACATGATTAAAAAAATTATTTTCCAAGGAGTATAACGTGACCGACCGCTTTCTTTATGGTCATGGATCACTCACGGGTCTAGATTATGTTTTCCGATCTGGCTTATTTTTGAACTTGACCTGTATTTGAAGGATTCTGTGTGCAAAATTTGAAGATTCTGTTGAGTGTGAAGGGAGCTAGATGTAGATCAATCTAATTACACTGGGTGAAATTTTAGTCTGTCTGGAAATTATCTGGCATGACAGGTAAGTGGAGAAGAACCAAAATCCTGAAGATTTTGTCAAAATAACGACAGTAAAATTATTTATTCTGTGACAAAAATCACGAAAAAATAATTTATTATTATTTTTATTAACTACTAAACCCGCATTTGACCTCGATCTCGCCTGATGGTAAGCGACGATGAGGTCGACGATGGAGCATGCGGGTCCAGTAAATGCCTATTCACTCTGGCCTTGAAGATCCCAAGGTTGTAGGTTTCGAGAAATACAGACGCGGGCAGGCTGTTCCATTCCTTAGCCGTTCGCATAATAAAATATAAATAAATAGGCAGAACCCAACTAGTATACCCTTGTAATCAAATTTTATAAGATCTGACCCCAACTGACCCTAGTTCGACACTCGTTCGCGTAAATACGCGGAAAATTTATTATCAATTACGAGTATATTGTCGATAATTAATAGTGATTCCTGTATGAACCCAACATGCCGTATTTTTTCCTGACACACTCATAAATCTTCCGGTATACCTTTTTCTTCCTGGGATAGTTTTTTTACTTAGTTTGTCGGACAATAGGTACTTACGAGTGTTTACACAAAACTTTTCTTTATCACTTTCTCGCTAATCAAATAACTTTATTATTTTCTGTCTTCAACGCTTGTAATAACATCGTTTCAAGTTAAGTGATACTTGACCGTCCACAAAAGGACAGCAACTTATCTTTGTACAATCGACCTCACGTAAACTTTACGTTTAATTGTAACCTTTGTGTCTAGTACATTAGAGTCGGAGGTACGATACAATCAAGAGGTTTGATCAGATGAAACAACTGAAACTTAACCGAGTTATCTTAATTGCGGAGATGAACTTCCAGAGAGCATGGACAAAGCAAGCTTCTCTATTGCTGAGATATATAGCTGAGATAATAAGTTTCTGCCATGACTGTCTTTAGTTTTGTAACATTTAGAGGAACGACTTCGGACGAAAGGAGGGATTCCTATATGTCGTTCATATCCCATATATTCGTACGAAGCGATTTGCTTCTTCGGTCATTATGCAAACGGCTAACATAATGGAACAGCCTGCCGGCGTCTGTTTCCCGAAACCTACAACCTTGACATCTTCAAGGCCAGAGTGAGTAGGCACTTACTAGACCCGCATGCTGCATCGTCGACCTCATCGTCGCTTACCATCAGGCGAGATTGAGGTCAAATGTTGGATTAGTGGTAAATAAAAATTTACTGGATCTCAGTTATAGTAAAAGGTCTTCTTTCGAATCAGGAGTTTTGGTTTTTCAGTGGCTTCATCAAATTAAGAAGATAATTGTTTCGAGATTATTCTTAGTCATGTCAGATGAAAATTGGATGTGCTTTCAAGATCTTGGAGGAACGTTAATAGGTGGTTCGAGTTTGAGCTCAAATGTTTAGAACCATGATGCCGTTCCCACACTTGGAACATTGAAGACCTAATGATGACCAGGAAAAAGTAAGTGGATCTCCACAATGGTAAGTTAGTTTCTTAAATTTTCAATGTAATGTTATCTAGATCTATCAAAAGATAGATGAACAAAATTCCAACAGTATCTTATTTCGTTTTACCTAACTTTTGTAGATGCAAACACGTTTCTCAAATGAAAAAGGTTTGGGCGGTAATCCCCCTGCGAGCCCAATAACATTCTCGCAAGTTTGTAAATCTCTACTTGGGCTCTCTCTAATCTACGGATAACTTTCCTTACGACTTACGATGTTTTTCTTCACCGCTGTATCCTACTGAAACAAACTAGATCTGATTGAAACTCGACAGATTTATGCAAGAAAAACAAGGCTTGTTTTACCTACCAATATATTTTAATGATTTATTGTATTATTTTAGTTTATTACGCAAATGCTTTATGACAATATTTTAATCTAATTTACTCATTATTAATTTGACGATCATTCTACAAATAAGACTTATATTTTGACATGTGTATTTGAAATTGTGTAGTACGAGATAAATAATTCTATTCTATTCTACCGTCTAGGTACGGAACCCTAAGAACAGAATTTGACCTAGTGCTATATAATATAATTTGAAGTCATGTGTGTAAAAGTTAAAATAAAATTGAACACTATTAAATCCATTTTAAGTGTTCCTTGTTCAAATGTCAAACAGAGCCTTATTGCTCCAGCTACTTCATCCATCCGTCCGTCCGTTAATTCTCAATTCGTTAAAGAATTAGGATTAGAATTAAACAAGCGATTAATTAAATACTCAATTGAATACAACAGATAAGTACGTACCGAAATATTATTATAAGTCTTTGAGATAATAGGAACAGTTTCCTTCCTGACGCTGGCGACCATCACCAGAGGAATGAAGATGAGAAGCGCCGCGATCCAGAGCATGGTCAGCAGGATGACGGCTTGCTTCCTGCAGACAAGAAATCATCTTAATCTTAAGGTTTAACCCCTAACGCCACTCCCGAAAAAAAAATTCTTAATGAAGGCATTTATCAAAAGTATATAAAAATTGTGTCGTGTCGTGCCAACCAATGCCGTGTCGTGGTTCCTCTTCCCGTGGGTATCGTACGAGGCGACAAGGGATCTCAGTGGATAATATTTTACACCTAGTAGACGGCGATAGGCTCGCCACCAATCACGTTTGTCCACCAAATGTTAAGGCTAAAAGTCGGAAACTACCAGTGATGAAGATCAACTGAACTTGCCAACAGATGCCTCTGTCTACCCCCTCGGGGATTATGGACGTGAGAGTTATTCTATGTTTAAAAAAAAAAGATAAAACAGAAAACAAGGAGAAAATAGTGGAAACACAGAATAATAGGAAACCAATAAGAAATTACCTTCCAGGTGGCCGAAGACGCGGCTCGGGAGAGATAGACAGCCAGCGGTCTACCGACATGGTGGTCAGGGTGAACACGCTGGCAGCTACTGCTACTCCTGTGGAAGAATTAGTTTATATTAATACGGATATTTCGACAAAAACCCTGTGTAAGTAAGTGGCTTAGCGTCGTGAGGGTCACTGAAATCAAATGAAATGAAATTTATTTGAAATTTATTTTATGAAACACGAAACTCGAACACGAAACACGGTACATATAAGTATGTACATATAAGTATGTACACGGTACTATTTACATAAAGCCTGAACTCAAGAAAAGAAACGGTAACAACGAAATTTATTCTTACAATTCTTCCTATCCATTAGTCCTGCTTGACTGAGATAAACATAAATGGTAAACCGACCCAAGATGGGAAAAATTTAGATGTTTGTTTGTTTATCGTCCGGTAAGTTTATGAAAGAACTTGTCTTCTCTTATATGGAAGGCTCGTGTCTACCTTTCGGGTTGAAGACTCGTGTCTGTAGGAACGCGCTATGTGAGGACATGGATGACGTAACGTCAGTTGTATGAAAGGGAAAAGGGAAGATCTTCCACCAGGAAGTTGTGCCTGGTGACCAGATGTCCTGGTCCAACTATGGATGTTTGGAACTCGATATACGAAGTCCCAGGAAAATTTCAATAGCGCGTTCTACACCGATGTGAGTAGGTTCTTATTCGTAGTGGCACGTCGTGTGTCACCACATGTCTATCAAGATGATGAGGGTTCGAATCTGGTACTGTAATCCGTCTAGATAATGTAGGTGTACAGCACCAACCAAACAGCAAACCTGATCTAATTAATTTACTAAGCAAACCTGATCTAATTAATTTACTAAGCAAACAGTGCAAGGCTCGGCTATTTCCCGAAGGAAACGCAAATTAATCGAATCCCCCTATTTGCTTCGGCTGACCTCAAACCACTAGGAAATATTGTGACTTAGTTTCCAGTCAAAGCTAATGATGATAAATTGATAATCTATTTAAATAATAAAGTGACGACGTCACAAAATGAAGGATCTGGTCCCAACTATAATTAGTGAGTTTGACCCGCTTAATTATTTCGATTTGAGCGGATCAAATGATGGATCTCTAATTAAATATTATAATAGGATACCTATAATTGTGATGGATTTGTACAGGATTACTAGGGAAGAACCGGGAACAGCGAGTCAAAGCTTCCGTAGTCTGTTTCGCGCTGATTTATTATTAGGCACACCTACCCTCAACCACGGGTATACGCAGATACCCTCATCTAAATACCTAACAATTCCTCCACCTAAATTCACAATTTCCCATAACAAATTAACTAAAACCTATTCTAAAAACCTATAATTAAATGTAGGTTTACTCCACAAAAACGCTGGCCGTTCAGAGGCCGACTCGGTATCAGTCATCTGTGCTTCTTGAGGCTCTGCAGATCTGAAATGGAGAGGATCGTCAAGCTCCGAGGCAGATACGGCTTGTGAGGTGACAGCACTGTGGGCCACGTCCACGTACGTGGCAGCAGCACTCTAGCGGCCTGGTCCGCCGGAGCACTAAATTCCATTAATTTCATTTTTTCTTGGTATTTTGCACTTGGTATTTTCTCTCTATATTTTGTCCTGAACGGACGTTTCTTCGTTTTATTTTTGTCTCCTATTACCAAGTTTCTTCTATTACTTCATCTGCACACTGTTCTAAAACCCTGCTAGCCGGGACCTAGAGGGCAGATTGTAGCAGAGTTAAGTGAAACAGGCGTCTTTAATACTTGAAACACTTATCAAACGAGATTTAAAATATTATAATATGGCACAGACGTGTGAAATTGTTCCCTTTTGTATTATTACATACTCTTATCATCTATCAATAATTAAATACTTTTCTGAAATAGGTATCATATCATATCTTTATTAATAAACAAAGTTTACAAGTCAAATTATAACTGAAACGTCATAATTAAATTAAAAAAGATTACAAAAGCAAATAACGATACGAATATACAAATAATATTACCTGAATCGGTAATCAAATCATAATCATTAATTATAATCAATCAAATCACATAGTATAATATGTCATAGGGTTCTATCATTTAAAAACTCAATAAACGAACGATTTACCTATTAGCCATTCTTTCAATTTATACTTAAACGCATTGGTAGAAAATGTATCAGTTTGAATGATTGTAAACTGTCAGCCCCAGCACATAAACCGACTCTTCAGACTTTTTCAGTCTGCGTCTAGTATCCTAGAAGTACTTTCCTGAAAGTATTAGTGGGTATACGCTTCACTTCGAGGGTACCATCCTAAAAGCGAAACGTAGTTTTAATGACTGAAACTTTCGTGACGTCTTTTAATGTAAGTGTCAAACTTTTCGGTTGCGATAGTTTCAAAGTTTCCTAACACCGTTGAATAACAATCATTATCTTACAAAGTTTTGAGCCCTAAAATTCTGTTATTAAATCAAAACTACAAACCACTTAAAATCAGGATAATATTAAAAGTGCCATAAACTGTGAATAAAACAAATTTTTGTCCAGGCATAAAGGTAAGATTATGATTCATTATTGATTGATTTTTACTTATGATTTTTCCATCACCTGAAGGTTGCCTGGAACATATCGCTTAAAGCGATAAGGCCACCTTCTGCACATTGTATTGTACCTCTCTTTATGTTGTATGTCTTGTTTTTGTCCCGGGTGTGCAATAAAGTATATTTGTATTTGTATTTGTACGATCTAGTTATTGGTAGCCATTATCATCAAACGATTCTTTTGAACTAAATAGATCATCAATTTAAAGTAATAGAAGCGATAAAATAATATAAAAAAGGTAAGTTTAATCACAGAATACTATATACTAGCGTTTCATGAAGAGTCAAACCCAAGAGATACATTAACACATTCACAATCCCCAAAACAAAATTGTTCGGCAACTTCACACGTGTAACAAATTGAATTCTGTTGTTACTCGTATGTGACCGAACAATAAAGGCACGGACTCCTTGGCTAGCACTTAATAAATAATGTGTATAAGTGCCCCAACGTGGGGGCAATGGACTATGAACGAGTTAAGTAACCAATTTGACCTAGTGTAGGTGCAATGATAAATTATGATATCACAAATTCGACCCATCTCATATCGCGCCTAACTCAATCAGCGGTGAAGGGCAAATTGGCACTATCATCTCATTTAACGGCCTCTTAATATTAATTGGCTATACTAAATTAATTTTCTGAGTAAACAGTATAACACTCGTTTCAGTGTTGTCCTTTGGAAGGCAATACTAGCTAAAGGTTATACCATATCATATATTTTTTTATGTACTACTAAACCCGCATTTGACCTCGATCTCGCCTGATGGTAAGCGACGATGAGGTCGACGATGGAGCATGCGGGTCCAGTAAATGCCTATTCACTCTGGCCTTGAAGATCCCAAGGTTCCCCTCCCCGCGCCTGGTAGTCCGAAGGCGGAATGGAGATGCTGGAATTAGGTCGTGCAATTACGATGCGCACTCTCCGAAATGTATCATATAAAATACCGATAGACAGGCAACCTTGCGCCGATGTTCCAGACTTTGTAGTCTAGCTTCCACCAGCGATTCGTCACCTATAAGGCGCTTAGCGCGTTTCGCGCGTTAGCTGAGCCGTCCCACAGGTGGCTGCAGTACTCCATGCACGACCGGACTTGGGATTTGTAGAAATATCATCACAACATCGGATCAACAGCGCCTCAACTCGAGTTGTTCCGAATTCCTTATGTAAAAGTTTCATAAAGCAACGCAAGCAACTCCGTAACGGCAAACAAAGCCTCTCCTCAGAATAAACCAGTGCCATCATTCGTTTATTTATGAGGCTAAGCGATTCCGCGGCGATGTAATGTGCCATTATAACCTTACAGATAGATATTTTATTACAGAAATCAAAACACAACTCCGTAAACTAACCGCCTTGTCTTGGAATAAGTTCTTTTGTTTGCGAAGGCGCGGCGATGTAATGTGATGTTATCTATAGGATAAGGATTCTTATACATTCTTGACAAAAAAATGTGTGAATCTGAATCTGAATCTGATGACGAGGAAACTTATTATGAAATTATGTAAAAAGGATGATTTTTTTTAAAGAATTGAAACTATAGTGAGTCATTACATATTTAGGATGAATAAATATGCAACACGTTAAAAAACCAGCTAGAATTCTGTAATATGGGCTCAGAGATACAAAATAAGAGATAAAAAGACACAAACAACCCAATTAGGTATGGAACCCGGATACCTCTTTGTACATAAAATAAAGTAGATGTTTCACCAAAATATGAAGATGTCATATGAATCTTTCAACAATATTAGAAATATTCTTGAAAGGTAAACCTTCGTTATCCTCAATCACAGTAAATGTTTCGTGATTCGTTATCTTTACCCTCTATTGGATGATCAAAGACAAAATAACTTCTAAGGTATCTTTCCAAAATAGAAACATTTAACAACTTCTAACAATAAAAATGTGATACTTAAATTGAAAATACAGAAATAGCAACAAGTCAAGTCAAACATTTACCTAATTTATACAATAGATCCATCTAATTAAAAGATTGCGCTAAACTCGAGCCAACAGAGATGAAAGAGAACACTTAATGGATCAATTTCACGGGACTGATCCTTTCCAGGTGAAAGATCTTGTTGTAATGTTCAGATCTCATATCGTCGTTGATAATTCAATATGTCGTATGTCAAAAAAATATGTTTTTTTTAATGCCAATGTATTAACAGTGTCGGTGCCTATCGTGTGGCAGTTTGTCATATTTCCATATACAGCCCGACATAACGATCATACACATGGCAATTTGTCATATTTCCACCTGGGTCACAGATTGGATACACAAGAAAAAACAAAATGTCGTATGTCAAGTGTCTTTGATTGTGCGGTGTTATTGTATCTGTATTGTTTTATGTTTTTTCTCTTATAAATGGATGAGTTTTGAACTAATATACTTCTTCAAATATTTATAACTATTTTGAAAAATTAATTCTAATAAATTTAGATGTATATACATGTATATAACATCGATAATTATTATTATTATTCTCATACTTTTTCATAAATACGAGTAGGCTAAGACAAAATACAATAAAATTAGTAAGTGGTCACCGTTGTCTAGAGACATGTGCAGTACCAGATGCATTGCTTGTGCGCTGCAGGACTCTCTTTAGGTTCTTTTTGAAGCATCCCTTGTCGTAGCGCAGCGGAAATACGTCGGGAGGAAGTGTTTTCAAAAAGTTTAATTTCGAAACAAATTAGACGTAATTTTCATTATTTCACATATTCTCGTGGCTGCTTTAGTTAAAGATATGTCCTGGGTGGCCCCTAAAAAAACTCAAACAAAACGCACCTTGAATGTAATTGACGATCTTGCAGACGGTCTCCCCGTAGAACCAGACGAGGGTGATAGCCTTGCTGAGCTGGATGGGCATGCAGACCCCCGTCACTAGGAGGTCGGCCGCGGACAGGTTCACCAGGAATATGTTGGTGACGCTGCAACAAGCGGAAATGAAATGGTTAAATATCTACTCAGAGCAAAGGGAAACAACAACATTAACAACTGGAGAGAGGTGAGGTGAGGTGACAACTGGAGACAGGGAGCAGTGGCGTCTCTTGGTTGCGGAGTCGCTGAACCATCGGAGTAAGTAAAAGTACAGGGAAAATAATTCATGCCATACAGTAAGGGATGAAAATACCAATGGATATAAACAATTTTCCCCGAAAAAAGTTTAGCAATCATAAAAATTGACTTTTTATATGGTGTTTAATTGCGGTTATTGGTTTTTGGTGGAACTTAAATGTTTGGATATATAATAGGTTTTTTATAATACGTAGAAACAGTAAGTATACACTAACAGTACGTGAGTTTTTATAAACGGCTTCGGGTCTTAAGACTTTGGTTCAGAGACAGAAACCGATTATAATAATACCATGTAAATACACCCGCACCATGCCATCACCCTCCCATACACTCAGTACCTCACATACACACTAATATCCTCATTCATACAAACAAACACATTCATACATCACAACACGCACACTGTTGCTTTCTTCGTCCGTGCAGTCACTGAGAGGCCAGCTGAAAATCAGCGCTGTGGCTTGCTTAAGCATTATGCTGAGCTGGTGTACCCTTTTTGGCACTATTACCACACCAGATGTTCTGTGCTGCATGTATTAAACTTTGTATACTTCTGTTTTCTGGTGTTTACAGCGCTAAATAAACGATTTCAATTTCAATTATATCTACCCCGAATTAAGAGCTCACGGACTGTAACTTAATTTTCAATCATGACTTATTTTTACACTTCATCAAGTGAATTGAGTGTCAAAGTCGCCATAATATTACATAAGTTGTTCATATTTATGGAGAGTTTCCTGACATCAATACGTACTTCATCACCAACTACATCAGCAGTATTATTCTAGAGTCCCCAGTGAGTGCCATTGAGCCCGCTCTTCGGCTGTTCGCAAGACGCATTTCATCAACCACTATCTTTGCGAAGAGGCTCCTCTTCTAATTTAGGTGTTTGGTCTGAGAAATCGCTTATCCCAACAACGTTGCAACAAGGGTATGAAAAAATTGTTTCTAAAACGTAACCTGAGTGCACACCCTAAATAAATCTAGGTAAACACTTCTTTTTGCATGCCCTGACAAAAATATAACATTTTCCTTATACTTTGTATATAAGAATTCTACCAAGCGTAATAACAGAGACGCCAATTTTTCCGACTTGTTCCGAAAACAACTCTACTTACACAGATCATTAGTTGAGTAGTTCGTATCTAATTTGAGAGTTAGCTCGCCTTTATGTAACTGCTTCATTACTTATGTTGGCCAACGTGAGCTTTATTAGTTTGTATCAGTGCATGGCAAACTTGGTTTACCCCAAGGGTGGTCGTTAGCTGAAACTTGTATGACAGGGTAGAAACGGTATACCACAAGGAATATCATATTATTCATAATTGCATTTTATACCTACAGTACTTATACGAGTAGCTACTTGGGGGAATTTTTTGGCACGAGTCAGGAATAAATCTTCTGTTTTTACCTCTAATTCTTTCGTGTTCTATTGTAAACAGTAAAAAAGGGGGTGTGTGCTTATGACAACAGGATTGAAGTGAAAACTTACAAAAAAAAACACGCAAAGCACGACTTAGATAATAATAAAACGTAATTTTTGAAACGATGCACTCCTTATTAGACAGTAAACGTGGCTGATGACAGCTGATGACGACTAGAGCCGAGTATACGCGATTCAATGTCACCGACCCGAGCGCGCTTGGTGTCTAATGGAGCCGAGTATACCCGACCCGAGCATGAAGGTTCAGTTTGGTTCACTGTTCAGAAAGATGCGACTAAAGAAGTTATCACTTCAAAAATTGATTTGCCTCTAAAAGTTCCGTTCGCAAAACTGAGGAAATAGCAGAATATCCTTTTTTTACCCGACTGCTCCAGTAGGAGGGTAATGTTTTTGTATAGGTATAGTAGACGATCCAACGGGCCACCTGGGCTATGGTCTATGGTATGGGCAAACGTCACACCTCATTTTAATGTTTGTTTGTTTGTTTGTAGTCTTTTTATTGTACTAATATAAAAATACACAGAAAATAAAAAACATTAAAATATGTAAGGGCTTATCACATAGGGATGTCAATGTTATTAGTCGTTTTTTGATGCCTTGCTTATCTTGAGGACTTTGATAGAATGCCTCATGTGCGGGTAATTACGATAACTCTCTTGTCCATCAAACCGAAACACAGTATTCCAAGCATTACTGTTTTGCGGCAGAAATATGTAAAAGAGTGGTGACCCGAATTGACTCTGATCGAAGTCTTACCACCTATAGAATTGTCATTCATTATACAACAGTTTGCATTTCTAACACCTTCTCTAATATCGTTTAAATAATTGTGTTTTAAATTACCTGTTTTATTTCTAACCTTTACTTTGCTTTCCTTAAAAATGTCATCTACCTTTTATGGTAATTTAATTTTAATGGATGGGGTACGAGGGAGAGCCTAATGAGTCTCTATTACTTTAATGTTTTATAACGGATTTCCGTAAAGTAATACCTGATTCAATTACAAAAACAATTTGACGCTAAACGGTTACTAAAAATCACCATCATTTAATCGAAGATGAACATTCAGGGAATTGGACGTATCGCCCAAGATCCGATGTGGATTATAGACACAACATACATATAATGTCGGTCGATTTCAAACGTATATACGTACGAGTACGTTACACATAAACTGAATCCATAATCCCCGAGTGTAGACAGAGGAACCGCCTCCAATCACAGGTAGTTCCCACTTGGACATAAACTATGCGCTATTTTCCCTACTGACTGCTTCATTGTTAAAACAGCAAATTGCTCCCCGGAACGCCGGCAACACCGGCACCGGCATTCACTTACATTTAACCTTAGGGTTGCCGTTAGTTATGTAGCCCCCGACAATTTGGTAAATCCTTGTCCGTTATTCTTGTTTTGTTTTAGGTGTTATTCCATCTGTCGTAGAAATTTTATTTTTGGAAGTAGAGCAACGTGGTTTCTACACCAAGTGGTGTTGGGTAAAATGTAAGAGGGCGGAAATAACTAAGTGTTTACAGATTATTGTTTTGTCCCTGATGAAGATATTTAAAATGTTCCTGATATTGCTACTAGATCAACTTAGTGCAAAAAGTGGTAGTACAATTTTTTATTTTTACAAAAAGTACCTAAGACCAAATATTTAATTTTTTGTGTGTATGCAAATCTTTTGAGGGCTTAGGTGATGATTGCACCTTGGCACCGTTTGGGGTGGAGACCCGTGGGGTCCTGGTAGGTCGGGGGTCCAAGATTTCTATCGGGTGATAGCCAAGCACTTCGTAGAGACGTCCCGGGCCATTCTGGTTCTTCTACCTTCAGGTTCACCTCTACTTTTCCCAGTAACTAATTACAGGTCTTTGACTTGTAAAATTGTAACACGCCATTTCAAGAGAAAATTAATTAGAATAGAATAACATTTCTTGCCAAATACTCATAATTGCCCCAGTAGTATAAGGCGTAAAAAATATAGAGGGCGTTTTACGCCAGTAGCGTGTCTCACGGTGGTTCGTTTGCCCGTACTCCGAGGACAATGTATGGAAAACAAAAATTCCGAAGATTTTTATCTAAAAAACTTACTTACTTAACTTTTTACCTTAAATGAAACGTGGTTTACACCGATCCCAAGATATTTTTATCGCATTTGACATCTCTCACTCATTTTGGCATAGAACACTTGCACACAAACATACACCCTCGCACTCTCTCTCTCTCTCTCTCTCTCACACACACACACACACACACACACACACACACAACACCCGTAAATGGTAACTTTTGCTCCCGATCCCAAGACTACACTTCGTCGCAGGGTTACGGAATACACACACAAACACTCTTTTCTCGTACTTTTAATAAATTTAATTACATATTAGTAAATAGGTACATAAATAAAGAGTAATGGAAGAGCGTGGCCCTCTGACACAGGTGTTGTCACACTTAAAAGAGGGCCTCCACAATTGGAAAAAAATTTTGTACTTTTTTGTTGATTAATAAATCTTTTTATTATTTATTATAACTTTACTTGGCAGTCCAACAACCGAGTTCAGTCTCTGCCTTCTAGACAAGAAGGCAGTACTATAGGTAAGCTGACGTCCCGCCTCTCCCCGTTCTTGTCGCGCAGGCGGCCCCACAGTTAAGCGGTTTACCTATAGTCCGATTTATGTGCTCATAATCTACGTATCAAATAGTAGAAAGACTGGAATAAACTTGCCTACACATACTTACAATATTATTTCACGAAAAGGAATATTATTATAATACTTAGCTCTACATTAGCTTGAATGGATTTCCACCACACGTTTGCGAAGGCCGTGTTTGTTTAGGACAAGACTGCCTTTATTACACAATACAGAATAGTTGGCATCTAGAGCGTTCCTATTATATTAGACACAGAGGTCATAATTAAGTGAAACGATACCGACTTTACGTAATATTTGACTACAGTTACCTCGAGCTAATTGTACCTGCTAATAAATACGTATTTGTTAATTTACTCGAGACTCTAGTATTAAATATATATTTTTTAACGAGTTGAAAGCCATAACTAGCTTTGGCGGGCCATTTCAACTCCCATCCACAGCCTTTAAATAAAGCAATGTTTGTGAAGATAAATTTAATATAATCCTGAGTACATTTATAGGGATAACGTCTAAATTAAATGGGCATCGATCCTGGGACCCAATTCGCCTAAATTACAACGTTTGTAGTTCTATTTCTATCCAATTTCAATTTAGTTTTCGTTCCAATTCTATTTGGACACAAAATCGCATTCTGCTGACGCATAACTCTACCACTGCCTTCTTTCGATTTACTATTGATCGAGCAAAAGTACCTCGGGAGGAACTTATGTTCAATCGTTATATTTGACAGTTGAAGCGTTTTGTTACCGTTCAACTGCGATTCAGTATGAACTAAACGTTTTATTAGAATGCACAAATACGTTACTGTTCGATCGATCGTTGACTCGATCGGAACTTAACTGAAATTAGATCGTCAGTGGATAGTAGCATACGAAACACGGCATAACGATGCAGTTTAGATTATATTTAGTTACGTTATATTTAGTGGAATCGATCTTCTGTTAGGTGTGGGCCGCCATCTTAAATCAGCTGGGACTGTCAGTGTAGTGTAGGTCACAAGTTAGGTGCTAGGGTAGATATGATTTAGTTGCCTTGAGCTGAATCTCGTGCAGATTACGGTTATCATTATGATATAGGCTGTGTGGAGTCTTGGAGTAGGATTGGAAAATACAGTTGTGTGCTGTGCCTGCGTTGTGGTGAGGATTGTGGGCATACGACCTACCTTTACCCGAAGGTGGTTTCACGGTGGAGGCTATCAAGTTATCTGGTCGCCTATGTTTGGTTCGTATGGCAAAAAAAAAAACCCGAAGCACGATTCTGATCGTGGTTACACTTTTGGACAGGGAACCCCGTATGTATTTACAGTTAGCCGATTGCAATTGTTTCGGCACCCACCGTTGCGTTATCGCCCGTTCTGAATAGGAAGAGAGGGTTCCTTGTTAAAAAATATGAAAAAAAAACAAAAGCCGATTTTTTTCTTAAGTCAGATTGATAACACTTACTGTCAACTGTTTCCGTTACTAAAATGAGGAGCCATACTTGTGGAAACTGGCAGGCAACAACTAGCTTTAGGTTTTTTATATATTTTGTTTTATTTTTTGAAATGTCTTCCCACTGACTTTACTGAATAGAAACGTGTTTCTAAAATATCTCCAATTTATTTGGTAATACGAGCAGTTTTAATTTAGTTTATTGGATAAACTTTATAGTTTAGCGTTATCCGTGTACCTACTTAATCTGTATATATAGAGTAATATAGACGTAGATTAAACAGCCACAGTTGTTAGTCTTTGTTTTGTGTCCGGACTTCCACGTTTGACCCCAATCTCACCTGATTGGAAGTGCGGATGAGGCTGAGGATGGAGCTCGCTGACCTAGTAAATACGTATTCACTGTCGCCTTGAAGAAGATACATAATTGTGTATTACGCTTAAGTCGAGTCTAAATTACGATACAGCATCGCATTGTGGGGAAATAGTTTTAAATATAATCTACAAAAAGCGTTCGTCATACAGAAGAGGGCCATACGGACAATAGTGAGAATACCACAGTGGGAATCCTGCAGGGATCACTTTATTAGATTAGGCATTTTAACTGTACCCTGTTTATACATCTTCGTCTTATTGGTAGACTTCAAAAAGAAAAGTCTGGTACAGGAGACAGAGGACGAGAAATCTGCACGAGAAAGCACTCGCAGGAAAGCTGTACCTAGTACCCTCGTCCCTAGACTCAACGTGGTGAGGTTGAGGTCACTGATATTGCAGAGGTGTTTCTACACGATTCTGAATTATATATATATATATATATATATATATATATATATATATATATATATATATATATATATATATATATATATATATATATATATATATATATATATATATATATATATATATATATATACAATATACAAATATACAAATGTATATTTGTTTGCGAATAAATAAATGTAAATGTAAAGAATGTAAAGATCCCAAGATAATATGTTTCAGGAAACTGTAAGGAATCATAATGATGAGGGGATTGTACACAGGTCGTTACATATTGTAAACAACCATGTTTACCAATAATGTGAAAACAATAATAAGCGCGTCATTATCTGTATATTACTCAATTGGCATAATCATATAACATAATCCCAGAATTCAATAAACCACGAATTTCCACAGTAAACAAATTGAATTGGAATAAGTAACGAAGCTGTGTGTACGGGCATTGAATTTGTATCTATGGAAAGATAACCAAAGTTAAAAAATACAACACTAATCATTATTGCAGAGCTGAGAGTGCGAGTTACTGTTCACAATACTATTTGATAAGTATACTTTATTTCGGAGAGTGCGCATCGGAATTGCACGACCTAATTCCAGCATCTCCATTCCGCCTTCGGACTACCAGGCGCGGGGAGGGGTTCCATCCTTATGTTGTTGATATCACATCTGCTCGTACGAAGCGATTTGCTTCTTCGTTCATTATGCGAACGGCTAAGGAATGGAACAGCCTGCCGGCGTCTGTATTTCCCGAAACCTACAACCTTGGGATCTTCAAGGCCAGAGTGAATAGGCATTTACTGGACCCGCATGCTCCATCGTCGACCTCATCGTCGCTTACCATCAGGCGAGATCGAGGTCAAATGCGGGTTTAGAAGTAAATAAAAAAAAATAAAAAAAAACAGTGGTATAAAATAAAAACATTGCCAAAAGGGCGCCACTGGTACTGTTATAGTCTGGGTTAATATTTATATCATGATTAATTCATTGCAATCCAAATACAAATGCCAACTTAAAATCTAAAAATCTAATATAATCTGTGTTATGGAATTGTCTTTGAAAAATATAGTTCCATTTAATTCCACAATATGGCAAGGAGGTATAAACATCGTCAGAGAGCAATTGAATCTTTTTAATTGTTTGTATGTGTGCGCTCGGAAATAAATTCTTTCTATCAATTAAAAAAAAGATAATTGAAGCAAAAACATAAACTCACCAAAACATTAGTGCAGAGCTCGGAGGGCATAAGGACTAACTTGAGCTTCCAATTCCTTCCCTTAGTGACCTGATTACATTGAGGTGATTACGGTGAGGTTGACATGATTACCTTGTCGTGTACCAAGGCCTCTAAAAGACTGATAAAATATTTGTGTCTTGATTAGATAAGTAAACATCGTCATTAACATAACAATCCATCTCCGCAGGGGCCAATCATCATTCACGTTTGTTAGAATCGTACGAGATGTTACTCTTCCATACTTACAATTTTGTTGTGTATGAGTAAATAATTTATCCGCAGTAAGTACTCATACGTCTGCTTGAACGCTTTTCCGAGAATTTTCTTAAATCTTTTTGCCTTCCAATTTGGACAATTTGTGAATACTTTTATTATTCTGTTATTGTAAGGGTTGCCAGATGTGATTTTTAAAATTTACCCAGATTGTACTTTCCCCAAACACCGAATTTTTCCCCAAAATGCGAAAAAAAAACCAATTTGGCAACCCTGATGTGACAGCTGGACATTTTAACATACAACAAGCATACGCACAGGAGTTATTCCCGCGCCTTTGTCGCGTCCACACCTGCTTTTTTTCGTTGTCTTGCAAATTGTTTTACAGTAGTGGTAAGAATGGTGTTTTTACTCGAAGAACATCTACAAAAAATGATAAAAGTGTGGGACAGTAAAATAAAGTCAAATAAGACGCTGCAGCCCGATCCGTACTTGGCTGGTTTTTGAAGAGCCATACTGCGCCCGGGACGCCTTCTTCTTAGGCTCGGATGATGCAGAAGCGTGATTCCCCTAGATAGCATTGAAATGTATCACATCAGCATTTTAATGAAGAATTGAAGAGTTGTTTAAATCAGACATGGCTGTATGGACTCAGTTCCCACTGCCTTAATAAAAAAAACAACGCATCGCACGATCAAGCACGCCCGATGCCTAACCGGGTTGACGCACAGCAAGCATACGCACGATCCAGCGGCACGTCGTGCAAGAACGGGTGGAGGCTTTCTGGGAGAAAAAATCATCCAGCAAGTCCAGCACTTAATAAGCTGCTGGACAGCAAGCCTACGCACGGTCGTTTTTACGTCCAGCATGCTGGACAGAGCATAGAGTGCTTAGTCGCCTCGTACGACACGCTGTATCCAGTGGCGGTAAGGATATTCTAAATCTGTCCCAACGTCTCATACACGGAAAAAAACTGAAGCAGTAATAATATTAATAAGTAAATTAAACCCAGATTTATGGATGAGTGGGAGTTGATAATTGATCGATTCACTGAAATATCTTTCTTTCTTTCTTTTATTCATGTATCTCTAAATGTAGAAAAAAAACATTTTTCCAGCCCAGGGGGATAGCTGTAGAGGATAAGTTGATTAGCTAGATTTTTTCGAGAATAATCAATCTTACAAGATTTACGGTGAATTAAAAAAGAATATCGCTATTATTTATTCTGTGGGAATGGCTCTAACATCAAATCGATTCTATGGCGCCGGAAATTACGTAGGTGGGTATGTTTGTTTTGACTTTATGAGGATGTGGGTAGCTCATTTCATAACCAACTGTTTCAAGTTATCCCGAAAAATGCACAGGAAAACCATTTCATTTCATTACCGTATACAATTTACGGGAGAATTTCAAAGATGAGGAGGTTACACATATTTTAATAATTCATGAACCACGTTTTCTCTTCTCCATTCGTTTTCTCTCATGAAATTGACTTCAAAAGAGCTATTTTTGACTCAAAAACAGTCACATCGCTTCATGTCACGTGGACTTCTTTTTTTTCATTTATTGATTAATACTTGTAAAGTAACATGGTACATAAATGGACCGTTAGTCCACTTTTACCCTTCTAGCAAAACCGCTGAGGGTTTGCGTATAAGCCGATAGGGAGAGGTTTTATTCGAAAAGAATAAGGATTAGTACAAATGAAGCAGATCGAATTGAATTGACTCTTAACTCATTCTAGGATGTAGGTGTATTTAAGTTGCAATGTTACGACTCGGTAATAATCGAATCGAAAATGATTTGTTTGCAAAAGAAGCATCTATACGAAGAAGGTTTTCACCTACTCTCTATCATTATTTATTGTTACCGCTTGAAGAAACGTAGCCATTTGAATTTTACGAAACCTGTGAAACGAATAAGTCGAGAAACGAATGCCGTAATTGATCAAGTGCCAATTTGATTAATACTTACTTAGGCACTTTAAACAAACTCGATTCCGTAAATTCTCGTGAAAACCTGAAAGCAGTATTCTGTAGATTTAATTCGTGGTTCTGATGAAAATTCAATTAGATTCGATGAGTGTTTTAAGTTCTATTCAAGTGGGCTTTACCTAATCTGTATTTGAAATTTGTGAAACAAAGATGGTTGTGTAAAACTTTATTGCCAACCAAACTCTACAAAAAAAATATACCATTGACATGGTTTTTGACTTGGTTTTTATATTTAAAATAAAATTGCATTTTACAGAATTACTAATATAGTCATGGAATTACTAACCAAACTCTATGTTGAATAGTTTAGTTTCCTATTTACCTACCGGTAGTTAAGGGTTAATCAAAATGAAATATTTTCGTGTGAAATTGAGGTCACTGTTTACTTTACAAATTGGATTTTTACACAGTCAAGCAAATACCGTCAAATCGGGCTTGGCTAATTGATTTCCCCTTTTTTTTCGTTGGCCAAGCATTAATATGGTGTTGATTAATGGTATTCATGGTTGACGGTTTTTTAATTTTAGTCTTTCAACCTTTTTCCATTTAATTTTGAATCGGTGACCACTAATAATAACAGAGATTGGCTGGTTTTATTAGACCTGCTAGCACTAGATTAAAGATATATATATAATATATAGCACTACATCATCAGCCATCGGTCATGTTCCTACAGAATACCAGCGCTGTAGGCATTTTTGTCTGCAGCAATAAGCCGAGTTGAGGCCCTTTTCACAACAACAGCAGACCATCAGACATGATTTCGACATGTTTACCTTTGACTACATAATTATTTTATCATAATTATAACTGTTTCGGTCATTGCTGTGTGGGAAATAAACATATTACTTACTTACTTAGATATTTAAAAATCTCTGGAAGAAAGCTCTATTGTTTACGTGTTTCTTTGTTTAATTTTTCTTTGTACAGTGGACCACAAGCTATAGTATACCATCTGTCAAAAACCTTCGATTAGATCCCAATATGATACATTTCAGATTCTCAAATTTTGACGTTTTGGATAGATTGACCTGTGTTCGACTGTACTATGTGTAAAGTATAAACGTTATTGTACTTACTTCACAGATAAATAAATTCTAAAAATAATTGACACAATCGATTCTTAGGTATCTTGTTGTTTTAGAAACAGCGATAAAAATACATATTATGCATTTTATGGCGATACCGTGAAGAATGATAGTGAGCGTCCGTGGACATCGAGCTTTCATTCGGCGGATCCGGGTTCAAAACCAGACAAAATGTACCATTGAATTTTCTTTAGTAGATACTTTCAAAAGACAAGTACATTTTAGCGACTGCACTAACGGCGAAGGAAAACATCGTGACGAAACCTGCAAACTGAGATAACCAGTGTGTGAAATGGGGAAACCAGTAACTAAGCCCGTGTGCTCCATGCCAGCACACAGGCTTTCCATCTTCGACCTCTTCGTCACTTACCACCAGGTGAGATTGAGGCCAAACGCGATTTTAGTCGTAAAAAAATGAAGTACCCCATTAAATACACAAAGAAAGTAGTTTTATGTGGTTATTACCATAGGATCACGTCCCTCATCGATGAGGAATACGACTAATTTCAAGAAGAAGTAGGTTTTTAGTACTTCTTAAATTACTTTTAACCAGAAAATATCTGTTAAGTGACCTTACCTAGCTGTAAAAAATATCTGCTAAGTGACCTTACCTAGCTGTAAAAAATATCTGCTAAGTGACTTTACCTAGCTGTGAAAAATACATTAAAACGTCTTAAATTGAAAGCACGTAAAATGCCTTTTAACAATGGACGTTGCGTTAACATTTTTATTGCGCGCCAGTCCTGAATTAAAGAAAAAATAAACTGCCATGACGTGATGGAGTATGCAGAAAGTTAAATATTGAATGTTTGAAGAACAGCAAAGGTCAATTTCGTTATTCAGCTTATTCGATTCTTAACTTTTTAATCTAGTTGTTTTTAGGAATCTGTCAAAAACGAAAATTCACTCATTCGTCTATTTATTCGTTAGCATGCTCGAAAAAATATAAAATCATTAGGTAGGTAATTAAATGGTTTTTAGTATTTAGGTAAGAGGAGCGCACGGCAGGACGTCAGAGGGCGAGCACGCGACGGGCGGGAGGTCGGGCCTGCCCCCGCATGCCGCATGTTCGCCCTCTGACGTCCCGCCCCGCGCTCCTCTTGCCGCGCAGGCGACCCCACAGTTAAGCGGTTCACCTAATAGGTAATTATATTTTTAAAACTTTTTGGACAGAATGGAACGGATCTTGGGAAACTCCTGGTAAAAGTACGTCGAATGTTTTTTTAACATTCTCTTTATACAAATGTACTGGTATTAATTGATACATGTATTGCATACTGCTTAAATTGCATAATATATTGTACATTTTAGAACCAGACCTAGCCGTAAATCCTTAATTGGCACCAGTCTATATTTTGCGTTTCCATCCGCAGCTGTCCGTTATTTTCTGTTTCCAGCGGTCTGTTGTTTACAACGGTCCGTTATTTTGTGTTCCCAGTTCGGTATTTTGTGTGTTCGTATCACCAAGTGATTATAATAAGCTCCTAATAAAACCAGATACTTCACTTCAAGGCAACAACTTCAAAGCAAACAGAACAGATTCCACTGAAATGCGGTCTCTAGCCAAGCATTCCGGAGTAATCTAAATCCTTGGATGAAAGAGAAAAATAGTCTCCCCCCCCCGTCTGAACCAAAGTCAATTTTATCCGATTCCAAGTAAGTACTAGCTGTGTCAATAATATCAACTTCATTTATAAGCCCTTCATCGTTATCTATAGGTCTGCTTATCAACCCTCGCATCGAATCGAGCGACAAAATATATTATCCAAAGTCAGATACATACACCACATTAAATCAAATAAAAGCCAATTTATTTGCCGTCTTTTGGATTCCCTTTGTTCTTTTTTAATGAATAACGAGAAAGGATATTCTAATAAAAGACAGGTCAATTTCCAAAGCCGCAGGACATAATCAATCTCTTCATTAGCCATTTCGGAAAATAACGACCCATAGTTTCTTTGGAGAAAGGCATAACCATACCACATCGGTTATTATTTTAGAAGTAACAAAACTTTGGCAACACATTTCATACCAAAGTTTATTTGAAATTAGCAGTGTTTTACTACAGGTAAATGTGGTTTTAGTTATGTTATTAATAGTTATATAGGCACTGTTTTCACGTTACACGTAGACAGGCTTTGGTTACATAACTCCTCACTCTGTGAAAATGTTTCGTTATTATGTAACATAGGGTGTTAGAATATTCTCGTGGGTGTACCGGTATCTAATAGCAAATAGTAAAATTGGAAAACGCCACCTTGTATCCCTATTGCACGAAAAATACACGGCGTGTTGATGACCGTTTGAGGTTTTTTCTGGTGCAAAATATTGTTGCCAGGTGAAATTCTTTCTATTTTTTTAATTTTATGTCATCAGATTCTGGTACAGGTGCATCTATAACAACGAAACGTTTTCTCAGTGTTGCCAGAATTTGATTTTAGGCAATTGCATAGGTATTTGCATTACGACACACATGTACAATATTTTGACATCAATCAAATGTGACACTGTCATGGCGTGTTCGTCCTATTTTATTGTTTAAAAACGGTTTACAATGGTTATTTTTTCATAAAACTAGTGTACTTAACCTAAAAATCGTCCGTGTTAAGTTAACGTTATATTATAGGACAGTAAAATGGGAGTGAAATACTACAGATGGTGTGGATCCGGCAACCTTAACCTCCAATAGCATTTGGAATGCAAGACACTAGGTATTCCTAGTGCACACGAGTCTCCCTTAATCTCGAAGTTGGTAAACTGTTTTTTTTTTCAAAACAGACGCCAAAACATTCGAGTCATTTTCTAACACGGTCATTGGCCAAATTGCACAGTGTAAATCACTAGCATTACAATATTACAGTACGGTATGATCCTATACTCCGAGACATTATTAATGACTCACTAAGTTATTTCAGAGTTATTGAAGAGTCTTTTCTAAAAGTCGGCACAAAAATATTCCATACAGCTACTCCAGCCAGTCATGGCCGTTATTTTGCTGCAGCTACGAGTAGCTGACAAAAACAACAGGCGAGTAATAGACTGTCGTAAAACAATGTTTATGTTTTGTTTCTTTTGAGGGGTGTCTGTTCCAGGCACTTGTTTTCCGACACAGTTTAGTTGTTTATAAGGAGAATTCATTTTATTCACTTTTTATGTGTCGCTTATTGCCTGTGGCGAAATTGGAAAACGCGCCGGCTACGGTTAAGCCGCAGGTGTGGGTACAAGTTCCACGTGTGGTGTGTTTTCGTATCGTTTATTTCTGATAATTGTAACAATGATTTTCTAGCATAAGGCTACGAGGGCTACGGACGTGACAGATATATATGTCTTCTAATATATATCAGCAAGCCCCTAATTTAAAGAGTGAACTAAATGATCTTCATTAACTTTTATAGGTTTTGGACGAATTTCATCAACTGATCCATCATCACGATTCACCCAGACCTCTTACACACTGAAAGAAAAGCTTGTTTACATCAAACAAGAACTTGTTTCAATACGAGCATATAAAGACGGTTTGTTAACTTCAACCACGAAATTGTTCACTTCAACCAAGATCTTAGTCGTGTCTATCAAGTAATTTGTTCAAATGAATAAAAAAGAGGGTGTGTGCTTATGACCACACGATAGAAGTGAAAACGATGTATTCCTTATTAGACAGTGACAGCGTCCCGAGCGCGCTTGTTGTCGAATGGGGCCGAGTGTACCCGATTCAGCATCACCGACCCGAGCGCGCTTGAGCTCAAATGGAGCCGAGTATACCCGATTGAGCGTCACCGACCCGAGCGCGCTTAATGTCGAATGGAGCCGAGTATACCCGATTCAGCGTCACCGACCCGAGCGCGCTTGATGTCGAATGGAGCCGAGTATACCCGATTCAGCGTCACCGACCCGAGCGCGCTTGATGACGAATGGACCCGAGTATACCCGATTCAGCGTCACCGACCCGAGCGCGCTTGATGACGACTGGAGCCGAGTATACCCGATTCAGCGTCACCGACCCGAGCGCGCTTGATGTCGAATGGAGCCGAGTATACCCGATTCAGCGTCACCGACCCGAGCGCGCTTGTTGTCTAATGGAGCCGAGTATACCCGATTCAGCGTCACCGACCCGAGCGCGCTTGATGTCGAATGGAGCCGAGTATACCCGATTCAGCGTCACCGACTCGAGCGTGACGGTTCAGTTTGGTTCACAGAAAGAACGCAAGGTGCGCCTAAAGAAGTTTTAACTTCAAACAAGTTTTCTTCCTGTGCAAAGGCGATTCATATTGAGCTATCAGTCATTCTCCGTATCCAATCACTGCCAGCTACTTAGCGTAAATCGGTCAGACCATCAGAATTTTGGATGACTTTGCTTGGAACCTTGGTTTCAATTTAAATCTTGATTTTCCTTTAAAAAAAGTTAACCCATTTTACTGGTTGACAACAAACTCTCAATTTGGTGTTATCTTGTTAAATTAAATATCATAAATTATTAATTTAAAGGGTCGGTTGTGGTTTTCTTTGTCGTTGGAATAAATTATTTAGACTTGCCTTCGCGAAATAATAATTAATTTGACAAAAGGCTAAATACCGAAAGCAACTTGGATTTGACACTGTAATGGAAATAAATGAATTAATGATTATGAAAACAACGACGGAGAATAACACACCTTGGTAATTAGGAAAGTTTTCTTGTCCGTAGTGACACTGGTAATTTATATAGATAGATAGATTAATACTTTATTGCACACCAGAAATTTACATAAGAAAGGAAGCATAGAATAAGTGTCCAAAGGCGGCCTAATCGCTCAGAGCGATGTCTTCCCGGCAACCTTGACGATAGAAGAATTATTAATAGGTTACCGGCAGTAGCCATACTGCCGGTAACATAAAAGTGAAATATGAAATATTTATTAGTTTATATACTTTTAATACATAACATAAGAAAAGCTCGGTACGAATACATAAATACTATGGCCCTAGCCATAAAATAATATAAATACAAAATTATTGATAAGTACATGGAATGAAATGGATTAGCCTATTAATGTCCCCACTATTGGGGCACAGACCTCCCTTGAACAAGGGGGTACGGGCCATGGTCCACCGAGCGGGCCCAGTGCTGATTGGTGGATTTCACACGCCTTCGAAAACTTTTAAATTTCCTCAGACATGCAGGTTTCCTCACGATGTTTTCCTTCACCGTTGTAAGTATAAGTGATAAGTACGTAATAATATGTAAAAATGAATATATAAGTATACAAAATATATGCTGCACAACTACAAAGATATGCAATGATCTTTAAGACGCGCCTTAAACGCTCCAAGTGACTAATTTAATTTATGTTAATTTAAGTTAATTTAGTTAAGGGATTAGATGTGAAGGGAAGTAAGTAAATTTAGTTAAGAGAATAGTCAGTTTAAAGAAAAAAAACTTTTATTTTACAGAATAAAAAAGCTTTTAGGCGATGTATTGGGCGGGTCAGAATCAGCCAGACATGTCATTCATGTGGGGGGTGACAAAACTGGTGTTGTCACACTAGCACCCTCGTAAAGTTACAGACACGCGACAAATGACCCCACTAACACTGAACTAATGGCCCTACACCGACTGGGGCATCAATCTCGGCACACAGGGGCCGGAAACTCCACGGGAGCGCTGAAAACCTATTTGGGCGCTGATTAGGATTTTTATTAATGACCTGGGGCGGTTTTCGTACTTATTTTTATTTATGTTACCAATACGTCGTACTTAAGTCATAAGTACGTTTATTAGGCTGTACGAAATGAAAGTGAATAGCCACTTACTAAGCTCGCGTGCTCCATCGTCATGGAGCCGAAGATTACCATTACTTACCATCAAGTGAGTTTGTGATCAATTAAAAAAAATCATTTTTCAGGTTTTCTACAAACTTACGAGCTCAAAAGCTTCTAGAGAGATTTTATTCTTATGTTTTTGATCAATTATATTTATTAAGGGATTCTTATTTAGGGAAAGAATAAAATTTCTCTAGAAGCTTTTGAGACTTCTGCTTGTAAGTTTGTAGAAAAAATGATTTTTTTTTACTGAGACTACCCAAGATCGAGTATCGTGGCACACCTCACTCGCCCATACCTTCTCACTTTATAGCTAGAAGATCTCCTACGGTGGTCTCTAAGGATTACCCCCAAAAAATGCTGGTTACCTCCAAGACCTAATTGTTTCTTGTGCCGCTTCTTTTCGTTCAGCTTGTAACGTTGTCGACTTCATCGTCCATATCAACCTCCTTGTCATCAATTTCAACCTCATTGTTAGCGTTTATCTCACCTCATTTCGTGTTAGCATCTTTATTTCTTCATCTATATTTTCAAAATTCAAATCATTCCATTTCATTTCTAAATTTCATTATTCCATTAATTTCATTGTTTTTACTTTCTCTCTGTATTTTGTCCTGAACGGACGTTTCTCCGTTTTATAAAGTTGTCTCCTACAACTACCTATTTTCTACAATTGTGTTGTTCAGTTCCTGATAAATATAATATCTACTATTACAAATTTTCCTCTGTTACTTTATCTGCACACTGTCCTAGAACCCTGCTAGCCGGCACCTAGAGGGCAGATTGTAGCAAGCTATATCACCTTATGAAGCGGTGGTGGAGTAAAAAAAAGACTTTGTCAAAATGTACTTTAAGGTCATCATCATCACCAGCGTATTAATGTCCCCACTGTTGGGGCACAGGCCTCCCCTTGCACAAGGGGGTACGGGCCACAATTCACCGAGCGGGCCCAGTGCTGTTGGTGGATTTCACACACCTTCGGAAACCTTTAATTTTCTCAGACATGCAAGTTTCCTCACGATATTTTGCTTCACCGTTAGAGCAATTGGTAAATGTATGTACTTTAAGGTACCTAAATGCAATTAAAAAAAAACTTTTTTTTTCTTTTGACCATAAACGAATAAGGTACTCACTTCTTAGTATAATTACACTTGACAGCCACCAATATGAGCAGCACATTCGCCGCCAAAGACAGCAGAATTAGCGGGACATATAGAGCTATCAGAACATGCTCTGGCTGGAACAGGATGTCCAGCTCGGTCCCGATTGCGAAGGTCTCGTTGAATGTCCCGCTGAGGTTCAGCCCTTCAGGGCTGATGTCCTTCGGCGTTACATTTGTGAACATCATGAGGAATGCGATCGCATTTTTTAAAGTTACACTTCTCTTTTTAAATAGAACCCACAGTATTTTTTTTATTCTCACTTTAACTGTTTCTTCTCTGCCTTAATTATTAGAGACAGTCTTTATCTATCAAACGATAATTCAATTTCTAATGTAAGAAAATATTACACGTCTTTGATTATTGATAAATGTGCAAAGGAAAAAAAATATCTTTTAATGGAAATTGTATAAAAAATTAATAAATTTGCTACAAACTTTAAGATTTAAACGAACAACAGAACAGAATTACTGTAACCATGTGAAAAGCTAAAACAAAAACAAATAACTTGTCTACAAAATCACGATCATCAAAAAACCGTTGACTCCCAACTATTTCACACACAATAAACACCACATTTTATCACGTAAACAATGTTACCAGCAGCCGGTTTGGTAGTTCAGTTTCATACACAAATACTTCATACACAAATACTTCATACACAGAAATATTTTATACAAAGAGAGCGCATTGCAAAAAGTTTCCGCGGAGTGTTTTCACAAGTTTCGAGCGCGTAAAATATTCGCGGAGCTTTCTGCGCGACCATTGCGCGAAAAGCTCTGACGGCGACTGAATGGACGCTTTTCCTGTGAGTGCGAGTGAGATGGAGATAATGTGTGATAGAGAGGTATGTCAACTAGCTGAAAATTATCTCGAGTATAAGCATGAAACGTAGTTAATTCAGCGTGGAACGTCGTTTTGTGTAAACGACCCATAAAAAGAATCATAATTCATAATGTTTAGTTTATTACTCGAAATAATGTCTGTTGAGAAAATGACTCAACTTTTTTTTTTGATGTGAGAACATCTATAATATCGGTAATATATCTATATATAAAGAGCAATATATGGGATACCACCATGTTGCGAGCGACATGCTGATATCACGCTGTGTCCGACACGCTCTAACTGGTGTCTGTCGCTCGCTGACACGAATGAGGTCAATGAGTGAGGTGTCGTAGGATTAGAGTGAGGTTGTCCGCAAGTGTCAAATTTAGTCGCCCTCCCCCTCCCCTTTGTAATGGGAGAAGGTTTTAAGGTATAACGAAAATAATTAGGGAATTTCAATCTGTTATAGACAGCTATAACTCGGATACAAGCGACCATAGCGATCTTATGGTCCCACATCTATAGGTTGTAGCCGAAAGTCTACAAACGGCAATGTTTTCAACCTACAGGGTGGACCAAAAGTCCGTTAACATTTAAAATGGTTATAAAAAATACAAATGCTACTTTAGTGAAAAACTGTTTATTTAATAATAAAGTAGACAAATTAGGATTTCACTTTTTAAAAATAACATCATTCAAATGTGACCCTTGTTCATCCTGGCACACCTGTAACCGGGAACGGAAATTTTGCATGACCGCCCGACAAGTGGTTGGTGAAATGTTCTGCATTTCCTCGCGTATATTTTCTTTTAATTCCTCAATAGACACTGGGTTGCTGATGTAAACTTTACTTTTGAGATATCCCCAAAGGTAAAAGTCCATTGGAGTTAAATCCGGGCTGCGGGGTGGCCAGTGAATGTCACCTCTTTTGGATATGACTTTTTGGCCAAAAATTTCACGAAGTGCTGCTATAGAGTCATTGGAGGTGTGACATGTTGCCCCATCTTGTTGGAACCAAGAGCTTCGATTAAAGCCTGAAAAGTCCTGTAATGCTGGAGCAAAAAAATTCTGTAGCATCACAATGTATCGCTCTGTATTAACGGTGACGGCGCGGTTTCTCTGATCTTCATAAAAATATGGACCAATGATTCCGCTGGCTGACAATGCGGCCCATACAGTAACCTTGGGCGAGTGTAAAGGTTTTTGGTGCTTCAAGTCCGGGTTAGTGTCACTCCAGTATCTGCAATTTTATCGATTGACATGTCCATTTAGGTGGAAGTGTGCCTCGTCTGAGAAAAAGATGTTATTGAAGCTCGTAAACCTCTCAAGCACTTCGTTAGCAAACTGCAGTCTCTGAGCAGGGTCATTTGGCTTTAAAGCCTGTACAATTTGAATTTTGTAAGGATGTAAATGTAAATCTTTGTGTAGCATGCGATTTAGAGATGTTCTGAGCACATCTAAAGCACTAGACCGCTTTCGAGTAGAGAGACCAGGTTGTTCTCGAACAGACGCTCGTACACGCTCTATGTTTACTGGATCGCGCGATGTCCTAGGTCGGCCGGATCGTGGTTGACTTAAAGTTGAACCTGTTGTTTCGAACTTCTGTACCCATTTTTTAATCGTTTGAATTGTTGGTGCTTGATTTCTGATCCGTATATTGTAATGATTACAAAATTTCCGTTTAGCTTCGGTCGTAGAATCGTTGTTTCGATAGTACTCGCGTACGCAAAATGCGCGTTGCGCTCCGCTGAATGACGCCATGGTACTAAATCCCTATTAGTAGCTCTCGCTTGTAGTAACACCCCCCGCGCCAATACCCCGCCCGCGCCGACGCAGCGACCTATTCAAATGTTAACGGACTTTTGGTCCACCCTGTAGTATGGTGTGATAGAAGTAACGATTCGAGAAAGAGCTAGAAGCTTATCAAGATATATTATGTAGGTGATGAGGGAGATCCTAGCAGGAGATCCAGCAGTGGGACAGCCTAGGCTAATATAGATAGATAGATAAACACTTCTGTTTATTGTGTATCTTGTGTAGAACAAGATACACAAAGAAAATACGAAAATTACAAACTAAGGAGTACAAGGCGGCTTTATCGTTCAAAGCGATCTCTTCCAGGCAACCTTGACCTAGACTGATATACTTAATATAATAATTGCTAATGTAAACGAAAGCGAACATGAAAGAAGGTGAGAACAAAGGACTCTACTGAATTCAAGCAAAACTAAGGTTCTGGTATTTGAAAGAGACGAACAAATGACTGTGCGTAATTTAAGAGTAAATGGAAAAGTCTATAACAAGTGACATAAATCGTGTATACTTAGTATAAACTATGTTTACTCGGGATTGAAGTTCTGATATTGATGCAGAAAGACGTATAGCTGCCGGAAGCAGTGTCAACGGTGCCCGTCCGCGTTGACGCAAAACCTGAATATGCTAATAGACACGACGCGACGGGGCGGTACACAATGCAGTGCTGATGCCAACTCTATTATGTGGCAGCGAAACCTGAGTGTGCCCGAAGGAGTATACAAGTAAGATTAATGCAGTAGATTTGCGGTCTCTGCTGACCGAATACGCAACGAAGGGATACGTAGAATGAAAGAAAGAGAATTTATTTCCAATACACACAATTAAGTACAGAAGATAAAAATAATATTAAAAAAATATATTATAAAACTAAATAAATAAAGTAATTAAGTTTGATGAAGGTGGTGTGCAGCACCGGAAAAAGGGGACTGCCTCAGCCTGTTGCCGCAGCGGAAAGACTGGTCTTAATGAATGTATCATCAATAATATGAAAAATGGAATTCATATGCGTTGGTTCGGCATGTAGAAATAATGAGTGATTAACGAATGACGTTATACACACACCCTCTCTCACATACATACACCCTCACACACTCACGGACATAAAGATTAGTGTCCATCTAAGAAAATGGTTATTAAAACAAGTTTTGGGAAAGCCGATATTCAGCGGCACGAACCCGATGTTAATTTACTCATAAAACGAGTTCAAAGAGGTCAGATCATAACTTCAAAACACGAACAAACAGAAACGGCTACTGTGTATCCGCTTCAACAAGTTGTTGCCTAGGGACACCATTGAATACGGAACATTGAGGAGATATTCCATTTCCAATTGCCGCTCGTTCCCACGACACTGGAATCTAAATTAGAACCCAATTGGGACTTAGTGAATAGACTGTCCAATATTACCCTCTGTGGTTTACACTGTGGTACCAAAATGGTGACCTACATGGTTATCCAAACAGTGACGTCAAAAGGAATCATTCCTAATCCATTATAATCGCCAAACATTACCACAATATTATATTAGTAAGTACTGACTGGCTCGAGACTGCGCAGGAGAGAGAGCGATGGCGCTCTTTGGTATCGGAGGCCAAGATCCACTTCGGGTCGCTGCGCCAGCGGAGTAAGTAAGTAAGTAAGTAAGTACTGGCTCTTTTAGAAACACTGTAACCACTTTTTTTAGGGTTTAAATATTATAAATTATTATTTGTAATGTAATATGAATTGTGTGTACTAATAAGGCAATATAACTTCACCAAAGTAAGTTCCTCGTTTAAATTGTACATCCTTCAATCAGTCTGGCGCCCAGAGATTTCCAAAAGTTTTAGCTAACTAGTCTCAGGTCCTCTACCATTAGACAATCCGGTGATAACGGTTATTCCTCGAAGACCTACAGGAATAATTGTTACAACACTGCCGAAAAACACCAACGTTGATGTGAAGGTATTTAACGACTGACTTTGCATAAAATAGTGGTCGCAACCCAGGCGGACCCTGACGAGGTCCCAGTACACCAGCAAGCTACTCAGGTTCATCGCCTCGTATGACACTATTTTAATCCAACCCATACAAGGAAAAATTTGAAATGAAAATGATAATATTATTTATTTTTGCTACAATAAAATACATATAAAATTACAAATATATATAAAAATATAATATATACGTCACATCTTCTCGTCGCCCATACCTCAATGTCAAAAGACAAGAGTCTTTAACCAGTGCGTCCTACCAGTAATGACCTACGGAGCCGAAACGTGGACACTGACGGTGCGACTGGTTCACAAATTGAAAGTCGCTCAGCGTGCTATGGAAAGAGCTATGCTCGGAGTATCTCTGCTGGATCGAATCAGAAATTAGGAGATCCGGCATAGAACAAAAGTTATCTACATAGCTCATAAGATTAGCAAGCTGAAGTGGCAGTGGGCCGGTCACATCTGTCGCAGAACCGACAACCGCTGGGGTAGACGAGTTCTGGAGTAGAGACCGCGTTTGGGCAAACGTAGTGTGGGACGGGCGTCCCTGCTAGATGGAGCGACGAGCTGCGCAAGTTGGCTGGCAGCGACTGGATGAGAAGAGCCGAAGATCGGGCTCAATGGCGCGCCCTGGGAGAATCCTATGTCCAGCAGTGGACTAGAGTAGGCTGATGATGATGATATAAAAATAGACTTTCTTAACGTTAAAGCTGCAGCAAACAAGGCAATTAATCATATTAGTGCTCTGATTTCCTACACTGGTCGTACAGACCGTCACGTAGGAAACAGTGAAGCCAGCATATCAGCCGGGCTGCTGAACTTACTCAAGTAAGTATAGTTATATTCCATTGAACTAAAAATCTTATTCATAGTCGACATTCTTTCGAATAAAATGATATGAAATACGTTATTCAAAATAAGATCTAATGTTCAATAAATTTCATACTGCGCTTTTTTTACTTTTTGAAGTTATACTTAGAAAACGATAAGTATGTATAATTGTTCTACCCAGAGATATATGCCTAGGAAAGAAGATCAATTTTTATTACCCTTAAAGGACATTTTTATTTTTTATTTTTATTAATTACCCTTTTTATTTACCTGATTTCTTGGAACTACTTACCCCAAAGTACATGTATTTGTGTACTTTTTTATACATTAATAAGACATCTTCAACATACTACAATTTCTACTTTAATGTAAAGTCTGTCGTCAAATGTCTTCGCTTCGGCATTGATGTGTTCCGGCAGTGTTTATAGAAGAGTCAGTACTTACTCGTACTAATGTGTGCTCCATCTTCGACCTCATCATCACTTACCACCAGGTGAGATTGAGGTCAAACGCGGGTTTAGGTGTAAATAAAAAAAATGCTGTCCAGCGGATTTGAAACGAACAGACAGATTTTCATCGGGATATCATGATTGGAAAATATATTTACGATTTAATTCCCAGTTTTCCATTTAGTTACTAAGTCAGTATTTCCAGAAACTTCGATAAGTAATTATGTTTGTGAACAGAAAATTATTTCAGAGTCAACTTTCGAGACTCTAGTACTTCTAGATACCTACTGAAATATTTCTGTGAAATTGGAAGGATTATTTATATACCGATACCGTTATATTTATGCTAACGTTTTTTAACACTCTATAGACATACTTACGCAAGTTTTATTAATAAGTTATGACTAATAATAATAACTTAAGTAGGTCGAACACAGTATATTTGTAAGAATCTTATATTAATGATTGTAAGTAAAAAAAAAGGCATTGCCATCCGCACAAAAACATTGTCATAAGGCATCCAAGAATCTTCAATCATCATCATCATCAGCCCATGTCGTCCCACTGCAGGATATAAGCCTCCTCTATTATGTGCCACACTATACGATCCTGTGCTAGTCGCATCCAGGTCTTCGATGCGACTTTAGTGATGTCATCCGCCCATCTAGCCGCTGGATGACCTACTCCTCTTTTCCCCGACCTTGGCCACCACTCAGTGACGGCACTGGTCCACCGGCCATCACCACGTCTAACCAAGTGTCCCGCCCATCGCCACTTTAGCGTCGCAACCCGCTTTCCCACGTCTAGGACTTTAGTTCGTTGTCTGATCGCTGTGTTGCGGATCTTGTCCATCACGGTGATGCCTAACATGGCACGCTCCATGGTTCTTTGTGCGACTCATGGATTTTGTGCACAGCTTCTTTTGTGAGCGTCCATTAACAATCTTCAATATTTATCAAGAATCTACCATTTGTCTACTAACAGACCAGAGTCACACATTGTAATCTTTACAAAAATATATATAAATAGTATGATTACTCCTAAAAAAGCACGATTAATCGAACGTGCGCTGGAGTCGCCCACTATATAATCCTACATTTTTCTCAAAGTAATGGTAATCTGTCCCTAATCCAGTCAAAAATAATTTTGATTCATGTTCCCACACAGTGTAAAGAAATTTAGTGAAAAATACCAGTAACATCAGCTGACCCGTTTGCTCGTCTACTCTCCTTATTTGATTAAAAAAAACTACTTAGTTCATACTTACAGGAAATGATAAGCTGTTAAAATATGGAACAAGTCTCTTTACGCACACAAAAAACCGGCCAAGTGTGAGTTGGACTCGCGTACCGAGCGTTCCGTTCTGAAAAGAAATATTTTTCGTTTCGAACAAATGGTAACCATTACCATTATTTTTCAAAAATAATAAATGTTTAGACTTCGTTTTATTTTTCCCGGTATACATACAATGCCGTTTATAAATACTTTTTTTTTCAGATTTATTCTCGTCAAAAAAGTTAAAAAAAATATATTTCTATTTTATCAAAAATTATAAATTTTTGAAACTTCATTTTATTGTTCATGTAAAATATAGGAGATTATCTATGAGTCTGAACTAGTTCAGATTTTTCGGAAAAGTTCGGAGATAAGGGCGAGAGACGGTCATTTTTCGTACATTTTTGACCATAAACCGTAGGTGAGGTGGATTTATTGAAACTATTGAAGAGATCTTATCTTATCTCATAAAATAAGATAAGATCTCTTCAATAGTTATTCCCGGCCCCCTATCATAATGTACGTAAGTCTTTCATAAATACGAAAAACTCATTGATACATCGCACTGCACGGTTTCGAACCCGGACCTCCCGCACGGGAGTCCGGTGTCCTAGCCACTAGGCCACCGACGCTCTCATTGAATAGATAATTATACTCGTAGTTTGTAATGGAACATCTGTCCTCCATCATACTGTGCCGACGTAAAAGATTTATGTGTTTGGAAATTTAGATTAATTACCTGCTTTTAACGCTTAGTTTTACAGTTTACGTGTCAAGGGCTATCCGAATGTTTCATGTTTTACGGGTGTTGTCAGCCTAAAAAATACTGTTTTTTTTAATAGTGAGGCACATGTTTCGGGCTATAATCCTAGTAACAGATTGCTAGAGGCCTAGGGGTGCCGTAACGTCACCCATGGGATATGATTATGTAGCTTTCTTACCTGAGTTATATTCTTCTTCTAAGTCGTATTCCTCATTGCTGAGGGTCGTGAACATTCTAAGGAATTAATCACATAGAACGACTCTCGTGGCAGAATTAATGGGATGGATTGCCATAACCTTCCCCATTTCACACACTGGTTATATCAGTATGCAGATTTCCTCACGATGTTTTCCTTCACCGTCACCGTTCACCGTAAGTCTTTACGAAAAAACTGAAAAACTCTGCATGGTTTCCAACGCGGAACTCCCGCATAGTCTGACGTCCTAGCTACGAGGCCACCGACGCTCTAAACCTGAGTTATACAGGCGGATGCGCAGTGACAATTTTCGGGTACCAATCGAAGTGCGGGACGCGAGTAGCGCGTAACCATAGCATTTGACAATGTACCTGCGCAGGTACATTGCGGAACGACCGCCGTTTTTATTCAACTTATATGCCGCGGATAATACTACACATTGGTTCTGTAATACCTACCACGGAAAAGCTAATACCACCACCAGCGTGGAATCCGGGGCGGCTGCCAGACCTAAAGTTGAAACTAAATGAGACTGTCACGCCTACTCATATGCTAGATCGTGCCAGAGTGAGAGTGACGTTTCATTTAGTATAGCATAGCATAACTCTCACCAGAGGAACCACCTTCATCGTAGGTATAGTTCCCACTTTACGCCGTATGATTTGGCGGACAAACGTGATAGGTGGCGAGTTGGCGACTGGCGAGCCTATCGCCGTCTTCTACGAGGAGGTGTAGAATAGTATCCACTAATACACTTAGGTAGTAGCCCTCGTACGACACCCACGGGAAGAGTTGGGGTGGTGCCATTCATCATGGCCGGCACGTCACGGTTTCGTTTAGGGATGTTTTAATGTAACGAGTGATACCCATATCTATAATCTGTTCACATTTTTCAACTATAATTTCGTGACTAAGATGTGACCTTCCAATTTACCAAGACCGCCATAATATCAGCCGATTTACTGCAACCTTCCTGCCAAACGTCGTGTTCCTATGTTTACTGAGGCCTTACAGGCACACTTATCCGAAGGTATATGGCGTAAGACTGCTACATTACCGATGTAGAGTAGGGCATGTCGATGGGAGTCGAATAGAGGTCAATCTCATCTAATGCCATAACGAACGACCAACGGTTAGTGATGATGAGGCTGGGGATGGAGCCCATGGCTTTCTATGGTACTATTGAAACACATCAATGGCGACAGACAGTGGTCACTAACCAGACAAGGCAGAATCAAATTAAATCAAATCATTTTTTTAAATTATGAGTAAGTACCTTGAAGTACATACAGTATCGGGTATCTTATTATAAAATCGTACACAGTGAACCAGGCCCTTTGGGAGCCTACCAGCAAGGGTAGTGAGGTTCCTCGAATTAATCGTCTCGTCAGGCATATCTGGTGGCGACAGGGAAATTCTGATCACTCCTATACGGAAAAACTTACATTGCCCTAGCTGATTAAACACGGTTTAAAAAAAATCTATGAATGGAATTAATCAGAAACTGATAATGAACATAATGACGGAAGTGCGACACTACTGAAGTGCGACATCATTGAAGTACGACACAAAGTCAAATCACGGAAGTGCGACAGAATAAAAGTGCGAGTGGGGGTGACATAAAATAAAAAATAATTATAATTTATTGTAGATAATTAATTGAAATTCAAATGTTTTATGTAATTCCTACGTATAATTTTGCCCATGTCTTCTTTACTAACCATCTAATATATATTTTTTTAATTTGGAGTGGGTTAATTAAAAAAAAAGTAATACTAAAATTAAAAATTACAAAATACCTAACTATTTTACAAGTAAAATACCTGGCCCAGGTCGCTCCCTGCAGGGAGTGTCCCGAGGAGGCTGGCGGCGTTGCCCCGCTGTATAGCGAGGCTTATACGCTGAGCAAAGTAGAGGCCAACCTTCTGGTCCCGGGATGTCTCTACGAGGCGCTTGGCTATTTTTTTATTTTTTTTATAATCTAAAATTATCTACAAAGTCTGGAAGGAATCCCTGATGCCTAGATGACTTCAGAGCATTTATTAGTGGCTTTTGATGGATTTCTGGATTTTGCAAATAAAAGTATGGTTTTCTCTTGGTTGGTTTTATTGAAGTAGGTATGACTGAACGACGTTAATGATCGAATTGATTGGAAATGGACAGTGTTTGATGTGGCCAGTAACAGCTATTTTCATGGATTCATAACATTCAAGACATTTTTTTTATAATTTTTCAGGAAAAGAAAAAGTCCTTTGTCCATGGCCATGCCTAGAGGGCATATAAAAGTGGTCATAAACCGGTTGTAAGATGAAACGCGTCACTCCCTTTGGGACATGAACAATATGACTTTTCGTACAATTCGCGTTCCATAATGTCTCTACTATATTTAGGACGCAACGTCGTGAAATAATGGTCTTTACATCCGAATTTAGTTTCTTTTTGAGTACGGTAGGTACCGAAAAACAAATTATTTACATTAACAATTTATATTCCCGTAATAATTATGTAAATTGTAAATAAATAAATAATAAATATTAAAATTATAATTTCGAATTATACCCTTTACATTTTTTTTTTTTTTTCACTTTCATATTTGAAAGCGGAAACATAAATAAAAATTAAAAAGTTTCAGTTACAGCGTTTAATTGGATAACGACCAGAAGATTACAGGGGCCCAATTCGCCTAAATTACAACGTTTGTAGTTCTATTTCTATCCAATTTCAATTTAATTTTCGTTCCCATTCTATTTGGACACCAAATCGCATTCCGCTGACGCATAACTCTATCACTGCCACCTTTCGATTTACTATCGATCGGGCAAAAGTACCTCGGGATCGTTATATTTGACAGTTGAAGCGTTTTGTTACCGTTCAACTGCGATTCAGTATAAACTAAACGTTTTATTAGAATACACAAATACGTTACCGTTCGATCGATCGTTGACTCGATCGGAACTTAAATGAAATTGGGGCGTTAGTGGATAGTAGCATACGAAACACGTCATAACGATGCAGTTTAGATTATATTTAGTTACGTTCTATTTAGTGGAATTGATCTCCAGGATATAAGGTCTATTCCTGTTTACGGTTTTTCTATTTCCTCTTTCTGGAATAGGAGGAAGTGGGTTTAGTCTTTGGGGACGTTGGGGACGAAGCGTCGTCGTCAGCTTTTTCGTAACCGCTTCGTACACTGTGATCTTTAAGACAATCACAACTAGTGCCAGATAAAACGTAACTTTCTTGACTCGAGAATTTCGGCAAAAGAATTCGACGTGATTTGGTTATATAATACACAACACATATTTTTATAGAAAGTAGCTACGTGAGCAGGTTATTGATATATTTTGTTGATGTCATAGTTGTTTCCATCTAATTTTATACCAAAACTCGGTATTTCATCTCACATTCGTTCATGAATTTAATTCTCAAAATAATTTAAAATACGAGTACTAAATTCGAACTCTGTATTCAATGGATCGCATCATTTTCAAGGGTAAATCTAGGAGCGGGTAGTCTCCAAGGATATGATTGACATCTTGGTCCGCAACACTCGCACTTTCCATATCCAGCAGGGTGTAACAAAGTACCCTTATATAACCCTTTTATCTAACAACTTTCACTATGGGGCCAACTCTGAAATCGCAACAAAAAAAATCAGCTGTACACGACCGAAATGTTTGAAACAGCTGATTTTTTTAGAGTAGTCAAAGTTGTTTAGTCTTTGGTGGATACCGAATACCTCCCTTTCGGCTTGTTGTTTATTTTGAGCTCCAGATATTTTTTTTTTTTGCAAATAATACAATGCACATAATGCAATGCATATAATTATATAATGCTACAATTTTATTATTTTGACGACAGTGAGTGAATATGAAGAACAGTACCCTGGGTACTTTCACCCCTTTCGTTTTCTCTTACACCCTGGTGCTTATGTGCAGAAAAAAATGAACGACTATTAAGCGGTAAGCGTCAGCGGAAAGTGGACGTAAACCGTTTTTAGTGCCTTAAAGGGGAAATCTAAGAGCACATTATCTTTAAGTGGGACTGCATTATAGTCTAGTGGGAGTCTGCACAGCCTATAAGGTTCACCTTCAAGGGTACAGAGAAACCTACGCAAAAATCTGCTAGGAAACACGATCAAAGAAATAAACTATTTTGGGTTTGGTCCCATAATGACCACTTTACCTAAATAATAATAAAAGTTAAACAAACAAAAAGTAATGTAATGGGCGTTTGCGCCGTAGTGGCTACTATAGGACGTCGGGACTCTATGTGGGAGATCCGGGTTTGAAATAGTGCAATGCCATGTACCAATTAGTTTTTCGGATTTTTACGAAGACTTATGTGTAGTGGAAGACACATAAAGCTATAACGGAATATACTCTGAATGTGTCAAATATGTCAGTCTTAAGCTAAAGATTCCTCAGACGGTTCGACAGGGTTCTCCGCTATATCTTGACGTGTCTGCCAGTCTTCGTAATAATCCGAAAAACTAATTGGTACATGCATGAAGCACGACCTAATTCCAGCATCTCCATTCCGCCTTCGGACTACCAGGCGCGGGGAGGGGTTCCATCCTTATGTTGTTGATATCCCATCTGCTCGTACGAAGCGATTTGCTTCTTCGTTCATTATGCGAACGGCTAAGGAATGGAACAGCCTGCCGGCGTCTGTATTTCCCGAAACCTACAACCTTGGGATCTTTAAGGCCAGAGTGAATAGGCATTTACTGGACCCGCATGCACCATCGTCGACCTCATCGTCGCTTACCATCAGGCGAGATCGAGGTCAATGATTTTTTTATTTAGAAGTAAATAAATAAAAATAAAAAAATAAAAAATTAAGGAACGAACGACACTAATTTTTTTTCATCCAAGGGTACATGGCATTTCATGGTTTCGAACCCGGATCTCCTCCACGGGAGTCTGGCGTCCTGTGCCACTGACGCTTTCAAAGGGTAATAGAGGGGAATGAATGGGAACCATCCAGGTGGTCGGCACCCCTCGGGCGTACCCTAAGTATTTATATCCCACAGAAGTTTAAAATTATACTTGATTTTCTGAGAAACTTACCTAACTATTTCTGTATTAAGATTCCAGCAATTCTTATAAAATTTGAGATCCCAAATTAGCTAGTAAATACTTGAAGGTATTTTATTAAATTATTTATTAAACTTTCTAAGTAATAAGTCGCCCAAAATATTTTGTATTCACCCAATTCTTCTGTGCCAAGGAAAACGTTCCTCGAAATTTATTTTAATTAATATGTCGGTAAATAAAAGAATATTAAACAGTGGTAAGTACATATTTTAGTAGTGAATAGCTAATCTTGTTACTGAGAACGGAAAAATAATTAAAGTTGTTGATGAAATTTTTCCAAAGAAAATGTCATAAAAGTAGGTACTTATACCTGACAGACTTGAACTGTTCTCTCTCTTAAATGACTGAACTTGGCATCAAGTTAGATCTCAATTCTTATAACGGTGAAATCGACAGGCCAACTGTTTTCTTGCACCGAACTTGGCTCCTATTTCACATTTATATTTTTGGTGGGATCATCATCACATCAATGAGAATAGATGAATATCACATAGAATGTATGTAAGAACTCATTAAATATTCATAAATAGGTAGGTATAATTTTTTGGCTCTTTACGCTAACTAGTATAGATCGCGCATCCAGAGTTGAGGCCACACAGTACGTTGCCGCTACAAGCGGGAACAGATTCATTATCACATGCAAACGTATGCGTGCGTTAGTGGCCTCAACTCTGGCTGCGCGACCTATATTCTTGGTGAACGATTTCCGCAAACAGGAATTAAACCTGCGACTCCCGCATTCCCTGGTCTATTCTCACGCAACAAATTAAGCTAACGCAGCACATCTGGAACATTTCTGTATAACGTCTGTAAAGGGTGACGAAAGCGACACTGCGACAACTACATTGTACCTGTACTAACTTAGTTTACTGAATTATGCAACCCAAACTCACCGAAACAACTACGAACAATAAAAGTTTGAGAGCCAGGTGTAATCGATCACAGTGTTACCACCTTGGCAAAAAATTGACCCTAAAACCACCAGTCGATGAAAAATGATTAAAATTTCGTACAGTTTTGCATTTTAATGCCGAAATTTGATCACTTTTTGTACAAAAATATGTACGCAAATAAATTAATCACATTTTAGGTGCTGTCTGTGAAATTGGCATCTGCATCTAATGAAAAAATATACTTTAGACCATCTGTCGAAAGTCGCTTGTTATGTAGAATAACTTTCTGAGTATAGAATTTAGATATGAATATTCTACCTAGTTATTTCTAAAGAAATGTTGGTAGAGTAGTACATACTGCAATGAAATTTAGCACTTTATTGTTTGAATATCGTAAACGTCAGGTTAATTTCCTAAAGTAAAACCTACGAATACGACCATATTTCACTATTTTGGTGGCAAAACCTCTAATAATTTTTAACGATAAGATATTATTCAAACTCAAAATACGCTGGTTGTAGCGACAAAGTCGCCAAGGTGGCAACATTGCTGGCACACTCAGCTACGCCAACAAACGACAACAAAATTAATTAAACTTGACGCTCGTATAACGAAGTGCAGGACAACAAGGAAACTTCCGGTTGTTTTGTTTGAGTCTTAATTCCACATCACTGGTTCTCTCACCAGTTGTTTGCATTGTGTATTGTTTGTTTTCGACATTAGAGTTTTTGAACGTAAAATAGGACTTTTTCTGTTTTTTCGTCGCGTTGTTTTGAATAAACGAAGACTGGGGTCAAATTACAGACCATGTACGGCATTGATATACGTTTCCCGAATTATCTGACCCCCTTTGATACTGATACGTCGGTTAGGGGGGTCAGATATTATCTCAGGGTACAGACTGTACTTAATTGATTTATTTTCTTCGCATCCCAATTATAGTCAGGGTCGATTCAACGTCGAGTCGAATCAAACGCCCTCCGTGACGACGGCACATTTCTTTAAAAAACTTTTACACATGATATTATTCTTCATTATAAGATAAGTACACACAATTTTGTCAGTTTTATATTTTCCCATGTTCTGTTACATGTTTTTTTCCACTGGTCACAGAAGAGATCTGTCCTCCGAGATACAGGAACTTTCTAGTTCTGACGTCAGCGTTTATTGTAAACTAACTTGTTGCTCACTAATTTTATTTAGTTTAATACAACATATGCTTAAGTTTCTTAAATTATTCGTACAAGGTGAAAGGCAGAACTGCAAGAAAACTGTAGATCTTGGCTTGAGCACTGCTGTGCGCTTAGATTCTATTTTACTGTTTCTCGGAATAAATTTTGCACAAAATAGACGCTCTCTTGTTAGGGATAGAAATTTGGAGAAATTGAATTCTCTTTATGTTAAGGTGTTTCCCCGTAGTACAAATCCCGTGGACTCTATGTCAAGTTTATATGGTCTAGTTTAGACTACACCGAATGAGAACAAAACTGTACAATGTACCTTTCAAAACAATGCTAAATTAAGAAGACAATCGTTGACCTACATTGAAGGCGTATATTAGGTTGACGATATAATTTGAATTTTATTAGCTGAACAATACGTTCGGTATTATTCTGACAATCGCTCACGCCCGCGCCGCGGCCGTCTTTGTCTCTCTAGAGAAGAAGACTCTATTTAGTGCTTAAAAATACCTACCTACCTAATTTCCTACTTTATTTAAAATAGGTACTTACTAAGTTTTATTGAATTGGTATGTATCCCTTTCAGGGAATACTAACGATAATTGTTTTCTTATTCAAGTCCTATAAGGACTAAGCAATGCTATAAGCAAGACCTAACTTTTAGGCCTATAGGTACTTTTTTAAAAGTAAGAAAAATTCCATGATTAATAATTATGACGGGATACCTATTATTATTGAATCCACGGGATTTTATTTATTTTATTTATTTAACACTTTAATGCACAAAAATAGTACATGAGGCGAGCTTAATGCCATGCGGCATTTTCTACCAGCTAACCATTGGGTCATACAGATATTGCAAGGCAGGTGCATATAAATTAAATAGAAGATATTTAATAATTATTATTATTTACTATACTATAAAATACCTACTCATATAATATATAAAAATATACCTACACGTATGCTACTACATAACAATTTTAAGTACATAAATACGAATACTTACATATACACAGACACTAATACATATAAAATACACATATATTTATATACATATATAAAAGAGTATATGAAAGAGAGAGAAAAAAATCAGATAAATACATGAACATCGAAACTTATAAAATACGCTACTTATAAAATACGCTACTACGGGATACCCTACTCCAAACATTTTTCTTCTAAAAATTCGTTCATATCGAATTGAATAAAAAAGTTAGAATCGCAACTGAAGTCCAATATGTAATTTTTTACTGTTTTTTGATCAATAAGTATCACAGATGGTACTTGTGTAATGTCCTTAGGTTTTTGTAACAGGCTACCGTTTTTCCACACCTGTAGGTATTATGCACTCCCAGAGGCATCTGCAAATCCTTTCTGCGAATCCCATCAACAGCCTTCAGCAACAACCTGTCCTTCATTTATTAGGAAAAGTAGAGCTGTCTGCCGCCAACATCGGACTAAATTTCTTCGTTGAATACCTAGATGGCGCTACCAACGATTCATACAATTACTATTAGATAGGTATTTCACTGTTCACTGCTGGACATAGCCCTCTCCCAGAGTGCGCCACATTACTCGGTCCTCCGCCTTCCTCATCCAACCCATCGCCAGCAACCTTCTTCAGGTCGTCGGTCCACCGGGCACGGGGACGGCCCACACTAGGCTTTCTTGTACGCGGTCTCCACGGGCTGATAGATAATTATTTTCTAGTTTTTTCAACATTTGACGAAAAGGCAAAACGTTTGGTGCAGTAGGTAGGTATGCAGCCAATAGGTATGTAATTGAGGGCTTTGTTTTCCTAGGAGGCTGGCATGGTCCTATAAATGGGCCGAAGCCTCAAAAACAAACAGATTCAATAAAAAAAATATAAGAAAAATAATAATAATCTTTTTAATTTTTATTTTTTTACCCACTACACTATCGCTCCCACTTTTGGCAATAAATGTGATTTTATTATATTGAATAGAATCACATTTATTGCCAAATACATTATAAAATATTTTACAACAAAAACTTTAAAATTTAATGTAGATGCTGAATACTTATCACGCAATCTATGTATATTTGGCAAAAGGGGGAAAAATCAGCAAATGCTGACATAATCGGGTACCAATTATGCAGCGATGTTTTTCATTTCACCGCTTATCCCAAGCTGTTAGTTATAATATAGAATACTATATTATAACTCTTTCTGGCGATTTGGCATGACAATACATATATAAGAACCATCTCAGCAGGTTCAGACAAACTTTAAAAAAAAACGCATTGAAATTAGTCAAGTCGTTTTGAAGACTTAAGAAGTTGCACAAACTAACAAACAAACAAACTGTTCATCTTCCCTAAACGCATAGTACCGCTCGTTTCGTCGTGGGTAAAAATTAAATGAAACAATTCAAAATGCAACGTTTCTTTATTTACAATAGGTAACAGTTATAATGCTTGTGATAAAATATGCATTTTTCCATTGGACCAACATGTCTTGCGTGGAGATAATTTTATTTATTTCATTAAATACAAAGGTTATATCTAAGTGTTCATATTGTAGGGGGGAGGGGGGCTCGCTAGAAATGTTTTTAAATATATGATCATTATTTTACCTGTAACCTTTGTATCGGCATTTTATTGTTCACAGTGTTAGATTAGTTATTGGTTAACAAAATTTCTTGACTTTTAGGAAGTAAAAACCAAAGATATCGTAATTTTAGTTTTAGCAAGACGTGTCAAATGTTCCCGCACCCGGGGCACTTTTGAAGCCACCTGGGGCACATTTAAAATGATGGTTTTAAACAACGATAAATCATAGTTGAGTGACGATTTTTTAATTAGATATACTATAATACGACTTTTGCTAACAAAATCTATAAATCTGTACATAAAATTAACTACCACGGCATAAATTAAACAATTTTTCCTTTTAAAATATCTAAGTTGTAAACAAAAATAAACCAAGTAAAAAACAAGTCTTATAAAATAAAACAATACAAAAAAATAACATTGAAGAAATCTTAATTTTTTCAAAATGAAAAAGATTCTTGGTTAGCTAGCATTAAACATATCCTCACTTGACTAATCTAAAGTAATTTTATATAAATTAACTTTCATGCAATTGAACAAAAATTACTATTAGAGCATATTTGAATGTTTTCAAATGTGCCCCATTTATTTTGTTCAAAACTTCCCCAATTGTACTTTTCGCCGAACGTCTACGTTTTTCCCATAAAAATACTGGGTGATTTAAACTTACTTACTGTAACAAAAACATACATAAACACATATTGTAATAAGATCAACTGTGCTTACATTTAATTGAAATTGCGCTAAGGCGCAAAACTTATTTTCGACTATAAACAAACATGGCGTTTAGCTGAACCTGTCAAATGCGCACAATGATATTGGACCAACGTGAGTTTCAATGTTGCCACTTCGAAATATCCGTTTGAACTAGTAATATTTTAAAACTGACGCCGTAAATTCTTTTTTTCAAAACTGCCCCTCCTCCACTACTATTAACTTAATTGGGCATTATTATATTACTTTAAGACACTAGTGTCGATTCCCACGTCACCGCACCGCTAATACTAAAGCTAAAACCAAATGAAACAGACACGCTCATTCATATATCAAATAATATAAGAGCGAGCGGGACGTTTCATTTAGCGTTAATTTAAATTAGCCAGTGATTCCCCAGAATCTGTACTGTACCATAGTTCTACTGAATTTAAGTTAATATTTTACATAATTTACTTATATTGTAGGTAACAAAGTGAAGTATTCACTAGGCTTACTGTGGACTAGATTATGTTCAATATTTACATGTATATCGATAAAGTTAGTTATTGTTACTTATATTAAAAATACAATTTCAAATATATCGTTCCCTGTACTCAAATAAGCTGCAAGCTGTTCTAAAAGCAGAAGATAGTTAATTATACATTCGTTGTCTATGTACAGTTAAAAATTAAATAAAAATAATTTAATTAATTGAACCTGTTGTACATAGTGCTTAACTAAGCAGTACCTAAGTAAGATACCCAAATAAAATATAATAAACTTCTAATGGTTTATTCCCATTTGGTCACTCGTTGGAATGCGTGTCAAAACGTTACTGTTTTAAAAATGAAATAAATACGAGTTGCATTTGATCATTAACGACATGTGATTCTCAATCACAGTAATGCAAGCCGGCTGAGCTTCGGACTACAGGCGTCCGGTTCCAGTCACGGTTCGTTTCGCTGCAAACTAACATTCGTTCCGTTCTCCCCCACTTGAAATCAGCGCTTAGTGATTGAATGAGCGAACAGAAGCGGGGCTAAAATCGGACGCATGTAGTCCGAGGCTAACACATAGGATGCACTTTTTTGTTAATTTATTTTATTTGCATACATATTGACTTGATAAGCATTATTTTCCTATGTGTGGTGCCATCTACATATTAAGCTGGCTCATTGCTGGCACACAAATCCAATCACGAAACGCTGATTTCTAGTAGGGGAGTGCGGAACGCATGTGATTGGTTGCCGCGAACCGAACCGGGGCTGGAACCGAACGCGTGTAGTCCAATATTTAGTCGGTTGCCGTTACTGCTTGAGAACCACATGCCGGTAATGACCAAATGCAACTCGTATTTATTTCAGTTTTGAAACAGTGACGTTTTGAGACGCACTCCAAATGAAACGATGACCAGATGGGAATAAGCCCTTCTAATATTGACTAGAAATCTAAAAGTAAATATTTCTAAATAAATAGCTGCTAAATCAAATGACTAATTAAACCTCGTTTTGATAGTGATGAAGACTAACACAATTTACAGAAGAGGAACTCCTTCCATCACCAGACCCACACGCTACACGATTCATGTCGGCACGTTCGAACTGACTTTCCTTTTTTTAATCGTATGAGGAGAGCAGACGAGCAAACGGGACACCTGATGGTAAGTGGTGACTGTTGCCCTGACCACTCACTTCACTATAAAGTTATTTGAGGTTTTGTGGTGCTGCTACTTAGATGTACCGGTAATTACGCTAGCGCTCTCTCTCTTTTTCTCTCTCATCCTTGAAACCGAAACACAGCAATGCAAGCATTATTTTGCAGCAGAAATAGGTAAAAGGGTGGTACCACCCCAAGCTGTATGTGCACGAACCCCACAGAGATCTGACCGCTATTGCCGTCGCCCCCAACGTGAAGACCAATATGATGTGGCAGGCCTAAAGTGCTATGGTTAATAAACTGTACAAATTATATTCTAAGATTACAACTAGGTACCTATATCAGATATAAGGCAGCCGTTCGGTATATGTGTGAGTAAGTATGTAAAATAGATGAGCCTGCAATTGATAATAGAATAATAAAATAAATAATAATGGAATTAACAAGGAAATCGACATATACTCCCTAAATGAACACATTTCAAAAGTAGAGTTCAAAATTAACTTCAAAAACTTACGTAGGAGGAAACCGAACACCTGCTTGGCATTATTGAATAACATTCGTTAGATCAGTCGTACAGAAATTCTTGCACATATGATTACACGCACAAACACAACCTCACCTTAACACACGCTCTATCCGCCACTCATACACACCCTCTCTACCCCACACTCACACGTCACTCACGCTGGTTGATAATGAAGCCGGTATATAGAGGATCACAGGTTTAGAGGTCAGGCGCTCGAAATTAATCACACTGTTGTGTACTACATTTTTCAATAAAGATTCTATTTATTTATTTATTTTAATTTATATTCAACATCAGATAATAATATGATCTAAAGTAAAATATCGTCATCTACTGTACTTGTTTACCCACACATATACCAACGACTCTCTTAACTGATTTAGCTTTACGTATTCACAAATACTGAGCGGTCTTCTGGTATCGGTGATCCTTCCACCCGTTGTCCCTGAAAGAGCCGGGCCGTTGCACCCGGCCGTACTGGATGGTGGGAGTACAGGAGGTCCTCGTGAGGTGGTTGTTGCTACTCCGGAAGGTACCGGTGGTGCACGTCCGTACGCTAGACGTGTTGGATTTTTGACGCAAGCCTTGCATCTGTTGAACGAGCATGGTGTAGGAACAAATTCGTTTGAATGAGAAAACGGGAGTAACTATGCTCAGAAAGAGTAGATGAAAGATGGGTTGATTGGGCTAGACTGGACACCAATTTTGAAATCTGCGATTTCATCTATGTATATTTTAAAGAGTAGGGGGGTATTTTAAAATGTATAGAGATTCTTGTAACTTCGGTTCTTGGTGGATCGGTACATCAAAGAGAGTTAAAGAGATATTTGACTCTATAAATAATGAATCTATAAATGATAGATTCTGTAAATGTACTTATTTCATTCCTCCATTTATGTAACAGAAGTCAAAATAGTGAAGACTTCTTTCCGAAATAATAAATTGATTTTTATAAGTAATCGATTCTTAAAAGTAAATTTAAGTAATAACCTTACAACATGCTTCAGGCACATGCATGTCTCCATTCATTAGAAAAAAATACTCTTTAGCGCATACAGGAAATGTGAGTGCAAAACTAATGTAATCTACAGCAGTCATTATCACTAAACTAGATATACTGGATGCATGCTATCCAATGATTGCACGTACACATGCCAAGTATCTTGCCAGTAACTACAGTATAACTACAGGTTCACAGAACACTAATACCGACAACTTAGTTGAACATTTTATAGCAATGGACTCTGTACGAAGTTATAATACTTGTAATTACGGGTACGAGCCTAAAATGGCTGCAATATTTATGGCGTCAGTAAAGATTGTGTTAGCCATATTAGGTAATTACAAGAATTATTACTTGTAAAAGACCAGATCCTGTTTCTTGGAAACTTGGGAACTCATATTTGACATGTCTCATAATAAGGTTAAAACCTATGGTACGACATATTTGCTAGCTAGCATTAAAATTTCCTTGTTTGCGAGCAAACTTTTATTAAACGTCAAATATCAGTTCCTATGACTTCAAGTTAGTGAAGCACGTAAACAAAACAGAAATAAAGAATCAAGAGGCTTGTGAACTTACATGGAAATGAGTACTAGAGTGCAAGTTACCGGTGTCGTGGCAGAGCAGCTTGCGCAACGAGCGGCGGAAGTTGCGCGTCATGAGGCAGTACACGATCGGGTTGATGGCGGAGTTCGCGTGGCCTGCAACCGAATGGCACGTCTTGGGAATAGTTTAACGTAGGGTTTTAGACGTACTTACAAATCAGAAAAAGTGGTTATTGTAATACTTTTTATAATTTATTGATTGTTATTTTTTGACAATAGGTAATTTTTAGAGTTTCGTACCAAAATGGTAAAAAAAAACCTTTATGGTGAGAGAGTTTTCTCAGGAACTACTACTAAAGGTAACGACTTGAAGTTTGGCACAATTAAAGAACTTGCTTGCCCGCATATATTACAAGTAAAATATATTTAGAAATAATTTTATTTTTATGAAAAATGGGGTCCGAAATGGGGGGTCGAAATCTGAAAGTGGGACAAGTGGGGTATCATGCGAAAGGACTTTGTGTACACATTACAAAACCATTTTTTATTTTATTTTATATGCTATAGTTTTTGACTTATGGCCAAAAATGTTCGAAAAATGACCGTTCCCGAATCTGAATCCCGTTCTTGAAACGAAATAATTCGGACTCAGATAATTTCCTATATTTTCCAGGAAAAGTAAATAAAGTTTCAAAAATTTATAATTAACTTTGTTTCTTAGTATCTACTCGTAGGTCTTCTTTCGTGTCAGTGTTGGAGTAGAATTCAGCTATATATTGCCTGACCAGAAGACAGGCACATCAATAGATCTCTGGTTGACACTAGAGGATTATTTACAAGATCCTGAACTTTTTTGTCCCTTTCATGTTATTTCCGACGTATATTATCAACTAGGACAACAAAAACTCTACGTCTTCTTTAAAATAAACTTCATTACTGAAGTTATTACCTACAATTTATTTTAGGTACCTCAGTACGTCTTTTGAGATTTGACCACATTCATACCATCGTCATACCTTTCTTTCTTTTCTATTCTACTTTCTATCCTATCCTTCTTTTTTCATACATAGCTCTAAAAACATACCCAATAACAAGGTGTACGGAAGTACAAGGGACACCGACTCCACCTCGACTGCGTTCACGTCTATGAGGAGCAGCAAGATGTTGTATGGCAGCCAACAGAGAGCGAATAGCACCGCCAACAACAGCAATATCCATGCCACTCGCTTCCTCTCACGGACTATCCGCAGGCGCTGGAATGAGACAAAAATATAGCTGTTAAACATTGTTTTTAAATTTTTGAATTGGCGACAGTACACCCCAGCGGTTGGCGGTTCTGCGACAGATGTGATCGGCCCACTGCCACTTTAACTGGGGTAGACGAGTTCTGGAGTGGAGACCGCGTTTGGGCAAACGTAGTGTAATAATAAATAAATATAATATAAATAAAACCTTTATTTTCATTACAATTTTGTCTCCAAAGTGGTGATTTGTGTCTCCTTTTAGGCAAGTAATACCTGTGCACCGCTCTTCCATAACAATATTGTCTATACATATTTTATATTTCTAAAGTTATATAATATATAAAAAATGGTTGTGAGTGTGTGTGTATGTGTGTGTGTGCATTACTTTCATCATATTTTGTTTCTTGTTTGTTTGCTCGAGACTGCGCAGGAGAGAGAGCGATGGCGCTCTTTGGTATCGGAGGCCAAGATCCACTTCGGGTCGCTGCGCCAGCGGAGTAAGTAAGTAAGTATATCTTGTTTAAAATCATCGAATTGCGACGCAATCGAGCTGTCTATGGAGATAGAGAGGAGATAGACAGCTCACAAAACGCCACCTAGTTATGTTTATCAACGTGTAAAAAGGAGCAGAGAGGAGATAGTCAGCTCACAAAACGCCACCTAGTTATGTTTATCAACGTGTAAAAAGGAGCAGAGAGGAGATAGACAGCTCACAAAACGCCACCTAGTTATGTTTATCAACGTGTAAAAAGGAGCAGAGAGGAGTCTCTGCTCCTTTTTACACGTTGATAAAAATAACTAGGTGGCGTTTTGTTGTCTCCTATCGTTTGCAAGTCGGTTTCAGAGCTAGATTTCTTCATTGCTTTATTCATCGGTACCAGGCGATCGGGAAGCGAAAGAGGTAGCCTTCTCTTCGGCTTTATGCACTCCTATTTTTGTTAATGAATACAATTTCACAAATTTATTTAAAATATTTGGAATTTAGAGAAATACAGAGCAGAGGAGAGGACACGTTTACACCTGGCGGCACTCCGTCAAAAAATAATAGAAATTAAATAATGGCAACTTTCCATGCTATTTCAGTAAGTGTCATTTTTGACAGACTGTACACGATTTATCTGATGGTAGTAAATGATATTCCTGTAAAATATTGTTACAAGGTTTAACAAAATAAGCCGCAACAACTTTCACTAAGGGCCACTATGAAATCGCAAAAAAATCAGCTGTTCCTACACAACCGTAATGTATGAAACAGCTGACTTTTTTCGAGATTCCAGACTTGGCCCCAGTAAAAAAGTGTTCAATTATGAATACTGAACACCCCCCTTTCGGTTTAAAATAGGGTTTTTGTTACAGTCTGTATAAAATGACGGAAACAGAATCGTAACGTTGCACTGTAGGCTTAAAATTAAAATGAATGTAATATGTATAATAAGCTTACTTAATATTAAAGGCAACAGAGAGTGGCAAATTTTAATCATACATAATTAATGATATCATGATGAGCTAAGGGTCTTAAGTATCCGTGTACAGGGTGCTCATTTAATCCTGTTTTGTGATTGAACATAATTCCATTGAAGTTACATAATACGAGTATGTGCGCAGAGAACGGAAAATCTGCTTACGGAACTGAAAAGACTTGTTTGTGATTAATGTTCATATTCAATGAGTCATGAATTTGCAAATATGTATAGTAACAAATTCTTAACTAACAATAACAACCATACAAATAAACTAACAAAATTTGATGAAAGAAGAATTTGACGAAAATAGATTTTGACGAATATCGTGGCTTCCGTCTAAAATAACTTTGTTTGAAAAATCAGATCAGTATTACTACTTGGTATTGACATTTTGAGCATCGGTGGCGTCGTGGCTAGGACGTCGGACTCCCATGCGAGAGGTCCGAGTTTGAAACCAGGCAATGCCATGTACCAAGAGTAATTCGGTTTTTTCGAAAGACTTACGTATATTTACCGACTGCTCTGACGGTGAAGGAAAACATCTTGAGGAAACCTGCACACTGAGATAACTAGTGTGTGAAATGGGGAAGGCAATGGCAAACCACCTTATTAAATCTGCCACGAGAGTCGTTATAAGTGATTAACTCCTTAGAATGATCACGACCCTCGGCAATGAGGAATACGACTTAGAAGAAGGTACTTACTTACATCAAATAAATAAATATATGATTAATCGTTTAAACTAGTTACAATATTACTTATATTACAATAGTAATATTGTAATAGTAATATTACAATATTACTCTTTTAGGAAGCAAATAGTGGAGTTATTCGGATCTGATTAGTTATTTTTCACGCATTGGCTTGTAGTAGCTGATCAGATTTGATCATACTTAATTAATTATATGCTCTTAGTCACACACACGCACACACACACACACACACACATACACACACACACCTATACTTATAGTAAATACGTAAATACTAATATGTATTATATAATATATTATCCTATTATTATTCTCCTTTCTGTCCTTCTTATGTTGTTATTTAAAAAAAAATATTTAATGAGTGGAATCTGATTTGGCATACAAATATTTAAAGAACATTTACTATGTATAATTTATTACGCTGTAAGATTTCCTGCAAAACAAATAAAATAAATAAAATAAATAAATATTGTAATAGTACAGTAGTTTACGTATGGGTGAAGGAAAGCGACGCGAACGGATTATTTCTGATAAAAAGGTATATATAGATTTTATTAAGAGATTATTTTCTTCATAATTTATCTGTCCTACTGCAGGTATATTTTTGGTATTAAAAAGTTAAGTATAGAGCTAGGGCTTTAATATTTCAGCAGACTGAGTCCCACGGTGGGTGCCAACCAGATGCCAACGCAACGTGACTTTGATTACGGTTGTGCGCGCCCGTTGTAAAATTATTTTCAAAATTCGTATTCTTACTCATACTCATACTCATACCAAAATAAAAAAAAAAATAAATGATGTTCGAATGTTCCACTTCTACTGTACTACTTTGAATATATACAAACCGAATAGATAGAAACAAACCGTTGGTTCGGGCATGTGGAAAGAATGAGTGACGAACGAATGACGAAATAGGTATAAGGCGAAAGTCAGTAGAAGGAAAATCCGAGGTCGTCCTAACTGACCTTTAAAGATCAGATTGTTAGAGTGCTCATAGATTTTAATATACAGACCCCAACGGCGAGCATGCGCGAAACGACGAATGACTGTAGAGGAGGCAAGAGAGGCATGCCAGTGATGACAGAGATTCGTGGCGCTACATTCTCTCTGCCTACCCCGCAAGGGCTATAGCGTGAAGTTATGTATGTATGGATGGATGGATGTACAAACCGATAATTAAAATATCATCCATTTAGCATCCATCTTGCTAGTTTAAAAAATGTATGCCGTTTATTTTTTTTATTTTAAACCATACAAGTATGTCTTCTTTTCCAATAGTAATATAATACATAAGTTAATAAGTACCTAAAAGAGCTAGAAATAAAGCGTGCATAAATAACTAGTTACATTCCTAGCACACACAAATATGATGATAGCCGAACACTGTGTTCAACAAAAGCAAAATTGTGAAGATTTAATTTTATTTGAAAACTGTAGCGATGTTAAATTGGTCCTAAGCGGTTTTATGTTAAACTAAGTTAATAAAATCACGGAGAACTTTGGAATTCAAAGCATTGTACGACAAATTGACGTCTCAAGTCGAATCACGTAACACTTTTACGACAAGATCTTTACTTATTTCTTATATTAAAACGGACGGAGTATTAAAATTCTTCATGTTTTATGATCGACCCTGCATAAATCATTTTAGGGATGTTAAAAAACTTGTGTAAAAGGGAAGAAAACTTTTACGAATAGTAATTATTTCTTTTCGTTTGCGATAGGTGACATTTTTAAGACGGTGGGCTAGACTTCTAATCGTGAAGTGATATTGAAAAGTTTAAAGTGCTCTTTGATGTTAGAAATTTAACCTCTAGTAAAAATGTTATAGCCGCGTTTATAGCTGTTTCCCGGAAAGCACTTTACCGTAATAAAGATGTCATTCAACTGAAAATGAGCCTTTTAAATGTTACGTTTTTGCTTTTATTTGGTGATTGATCAGCTTTTTTATTAGGACATTACCAATAAGGCTTACGAACAACAGATTTTGTTTTAAAACGAACACGACGAAACACGAAATCATTAACACCACAGGAATACCGTCCTAGACGTTATTTGCAATAGACTCGACGAATATACAACACAAGTTCCTCTTACGCACTCGATGTCAGAAACATCTTCACACGTACCACGTACGCACGTACACTGTGCCAAGTATGACTTACACACTCGACGTAGTTTAACATCTAAAGCAGCACTCACTTCTATTCTATTTTACCCGACGTAAGTACTAGTTTACACGAGTATTTGTGTGCCTAACAAGAACTTTTGAGCGACATTTGACTCGAAGGCTATTTACATAAGAGTGCGATGCAGGTGTCGTCAAACAAATCTAATCAAATCAAATAAATTATTTGAAATGAATTTGAAATGGTTTTTTTTGCAAGAATATACGTTATGAAGGATCTTAAAATTACATAGGTAGTTCCAGCATATCCTACCACATTGTGGTGTGCAAATGTATATAATAGATAAAAATGGGAAAAAAGTGGATACAAAGCTAATTAACTAATTCTCTTTAGATTATAAGGATCACAAAATATATTTGTATTGTAAAGATAGATTACAAAGATCTTAGGTTATGTCGTGCCGTTCGCTACCTTTTGCCTTGATAAGACGTACAAATGTTCCTTATACATTTATATAATAATTATGTTACAGAAATAACAGTTATTAACTCACAGTAGAATCTAAATATTCAATTGAAACTAACTAAATAAGTTATTATATATAAAATTATTATACTAGTTTATCTGAAAAATAGTCCCATAATTAATCCATCTAGGTGATTGTGGTGAATCACTCCTAAAGCACAAGCTTTTAGTAGGTAGCTTTGTTGGATGGTTATTGAAGAGCTTTAGTAGATAGAAACTAAGACATTTATATCACTAGTGTAAGGAAAGGATATGAAAATAATATCTCAAATCTGTGACACTTTTCTATCAGGAAATAATTTCCACATTAGACTTCAGGCGCGATTCGAACTTTTTGATTCGATTCGATTTTATTTGTAGGATTTGTTTGGTAAAAAATGTATGGATTGGTATATTCTGTGGATTTGATAATATAATCGATTGTACTTATAAGTAAATGTACAACATCACTTAGTTACAATTAGACGAAAATAAGTACTTTTTATTTAATTTTTTATTTTGACAACGATTCTTCTTCTATCGATTGCTTCACGATTTGAGCATAGTGAATATATTAACGATTAAAAAATATATGCCTAGACTAAGTAATGTCATAAGAATTATGAAATACCATTTGTCACATGTCACTTGTCAGTTGTCACTTGTCACTTGTCACATGTCACTTGTCACATGTCACTTGTCACTTGTCACATGTCACTTGTCACATGTCACGTGGATTTGATATAATCGATTGTACTTTAACAACTAAAACAAAGCACAATCAAAGGTTGAATACGAACATAAATACTATTTATTTTGACAACGATTCTTCTATAGATTGCATCACGAGTTGAGCATATTGAACATATTAACGATTACAAAAAAAATAGTCTAAGTAATGTCATAAGAATTATCAGGAATAAATCATAATTATCACGGTCAGAGGGCTCTATCGTCTGTCTAGTCTATGGAGATAAAGTCCGACGCAGAATTATAATAGAGTAGTTACGGTATACTTTTATTAATCTGTGTTAAGGAATAAGTACGCTATGAAAAATATGTACAGACGACCACAGGTCAACCTACCCAAAATGTCAAAATTTGAGAATCTGAAATGCATCATATTGCGCATGCATAAGGTTGAGATTTAATCTCGAAGGTTTTTGACAGATGGTATACTATAGCTTGTGGTTGACTGTACACAAAAAAATCCGCAACTTGTCGCACTGTATTACATTGGAACTTTGTTTACCTGTTGGCTGTTGGCGCTGCCTTCCGTCTGGTCGAAAGGGGGCAGCACTGAGCACAGCCTCCGGCCCATTAGCGAGTATGACACCACCACGATACACCCTGGAAATTGACATTTAAAACTGTTGTAAATTTCGAGGTGCAACATTGATTTTCACAAAAACTTAAATATTCCACATAAGGTACGAGACAGCTGCGCGAGCGTCGCCGGATCGAATCCACTTTTGAACCATCGTGGTGAATTACTCCTAGCACAGGTATTTTAGCCTAGTTGGAGTGTTAATGAAGAATATTGGTAATGTTTTCATCATTATCATCAGCCTTTTAATGTCCCCACTGTTGGGGCACAGACATATCCCCCCTGTTATTATTTCACACCAAGGGCCGGTACCCTTGCACAAGGGTACCGGCCATGATCCACCGAACGCCACTTTTGGAAATAAATTATTTTTTTCTTTTATATTATATTTGAATCCCTTATAGGTAACCACTTAATAACACATTTACACACCTTTACATCATCTACCTTTGCATACAATTTTAAACAACTTCAAACCTACATTTATAGACGATTTATTCCGGATACGTATAACTATATTAAACCGATAAGTCAATTCTTTTTTGTGATCTTTAAGCATCTTTTTCTCGCTCGCCTTTTTCGACCAGATGGAGTGATACAAAAACTTGGCGAAAGTTATAGCCAGAACGTTACTCGTTTTCTTTATATTTATGCGCTGTTTTATTATACAAATTACGAGGATACACGATAAAAATACTCCGGGGCAATTCTTTTTTGTGGTTCCTTTCCTAAACGGTGAAAAAGGAACCCTTATGGTGAGACTCACCATACTCTCACAATCTTATCTTATGCCAGGGATGACCCCAGCGGCACTAGAAATTGATTTCGATCCTCAGGGATCTTTTTTGCTTATACTGTCACCATATTCAACACAGCTGATTTTCTTGGTATCTACTAATGCTATCAAATTAAAACTTTTGGATTTTTTGAGAACAGAACCCTCGGTGAGCACAAGGTGTAATTATAGTGACGAGTCGGTCGTGAGTTAGTAAAAAAATTGTCAAACATTTGTACGAGAGGATGAAAAATAATTTTGGGAAGACCTACTATCTTTTTTCATATTCATGGATGGATTTTCAGCAGAATACAATGTAGGAAAGGTACATTTACATATCGATAAATAACAAACCACTATATTTTGGCAGTTGTCTCTCAACTGTTTTTATGAATTTCCTTTGTATAGAGTTTATTAGATTCCTTTCAAGTGGAGAATTGTTTTCCTTTCCTTGTACCACAAATCTTCTTTGTTTAGATATGTGATTCGAGGGGATTCAATTTGGCTCTGTTTTCGGGAATATGTTATCTATATCACTGTGAAAATATTCATTTTCTTTTTTCTTTCTAACCTTTTATTTATTTATTTTATTTTATTTAGAGACGAACATTTACTAATGTCATAATGTACAAGTAAATTACTTAAGTTATAAACCTATAGTCCTACAGTATACTCGTAAAAAAAGAAAAGTCGAAAATTCCTAATTTTGTTCAGAACATTCTATAACACCGCTGACTAATCGTGACTGATTTTAATTAAATATTTGTACGATAATTAAAAACGTTATTGCCTAACTCAGCATTTTTAAATTAATTCTTCATAAAATTACTTTCTCAGAATCTCCTAAGGGAACTAAGGGGCGTTGAAAATTAAAATTTATAACCTACAACGGGGCTGGCGAACCTTTATACCTACATCTAGAAATAGAAATGTCATTTATTTGTAAATATGGGTAATGCAGATGTTACATTGTGTATCACCATATTCTGCCCGAAAGCGTACAAATTAATAAATCAATCATAAATCATCACCAATAAAGTAATCAATCATAATAAATTAGCAAAATAATAAAGGTAAAGTTCTACGTGCCATTTTTCCCAAAGAAATGTTCAATGTGGTCATGACGTGCCAACAAACAATCTTGACTTACCGCCGTACATAGGTACATTATTGACACGTAAATCGTTCAGTAGTGACGATTTTTCACATGAAAATTTAAAAAGGAACGAATTAAATTACTTGACCGTAATTCGAAACCTAATTTTTTATATTAATTTATTTATTGAAAACTTTCATATTAGAATGGTGTATAAAACATGAGAGTAGCATCATAGATTTCCTCTTTCGCTAGTAGTTTACGTGCCGCCCGCCCGACACCCGACGTTGCAATACAAGTTGTACTAACTACATTAAATTATTATATTTTAATCTTTCCATAAACACTGTTTTTAGTTTTCAATTCAGTTAAAATGTATTTATGTTTTAATAGTCTAAATATATTTAATTCCTAAAAGTTTTCTGCACAATTGAACCACTTCTATAGTTAGATGCCTTTGAATTTTAATTGAGTTTTGCCTGTAAGGAGCCACAAAGTCTTAATAAAATTAAAGAGCTTTCACGTTTTTAAAACTCAGACGAAGTTTTTGGAACTTATCATATATAAGAACAACTTATTTCGTCACTTTTACATAATAGCGATATGCATCTATTTCTGATGTAAGTAATTATAACTTTTTGTTAGGTAAGGTAAGAATTGGTTTCATTTGTACCTAGGTTTTGCAATTTTATTTTTTATTCTGATTCCTATACCGAAACTTATAAGTTTCTTCATTTCTTTTCTTCGAATATACTTATTCTCTTACCTGTCACATGTGTTCACCAAATGTTACGGCGAAAAGTGGGAACTACTTATAATGAAGGTTCCTCTACCCCAATTAAGAATCTAAGAAATCTAAGAAACAAGCCTGAAATGTAATTTCATTTTACCCTAAAATAGTATCTTCTTCTAAGTCGTATTTCTCATTGCTGAGGGTCGCGATCATTCTAAGGAATTAATTACATAGAACGACCCTCGTGGCAGATTTAATTCACACACTGGTTATATCAGTGTGCAGGTTTCCTTACGATGTTTTCCTTCACCGTCAGAGCAGTCGGTAAATGTACGTAAATCTTTCGAAAAAACCGAAAACTCATTGGTACATGGCATTGCATGGTTTCGAAGTCCTAGCCACTGTGCCACCGACGCTCTCTAAAATAGTATACAATACATTAATCTTTATATACTTAAAAGGTTTTACAATTAACAAATTACAATCGGACCCCGCACTACGATAACCCAGTAACGTGGTAAAGGCACCATCCACCTAAACCACCACTGGGTACCCTCAAATATACTGCTCGTTTATATCTATTGTTAATAGATTCACTTGATAAGGCACGCAATATATAAGGTTTCACTAAGGATTAGGAATAAGATATAGGTTGGTGGGTAATTTATAGGTACTGGCTTACTACGGCTGGTTGTCTGCTTTCAGGGACTGCCACGTGTAACGTTGACAAGGTTAGAATAGGCTTTAGAGGTTTAACCTTAATGTCCTACATTATACTAATTAAATAATGTTTCTCGGGAGGTTCATAGTATTTATAAGTTAGTCTAATAACAAACTTCCAATCTCCAACTTCAGAAATTGAATTAAATATTTATGTAAGGTGACCTACTCGTAGATAGAGTAGATATTATGAGTTTAGTGTATTTTACGTTTTAGGGATTTTGTATACTAGATATTATGAGTTTTGTGTATTTTACGTTTTAGGGATTTTGTATACTAGATATTATGAGTTTTGTGTATTTTACGTTTTAGGGATTTTGTATACTAGATATTATGAGTTTTGTGTATTTTACGTTTTAGGGATTTTGTATACTAGATATGAGTTTTGCTACATAGACATTTTGATTTTTAGAAATGGCCGTATTCAACATTATGCGACGTAATGATTTTGTACCTCAATGATATTAAAGACGATAATAATTATTTTTATTATCAATAAAATATTTTGGAAAAGTAGGATAAGTACTTACGTAAATTAAATAATGTTTATACATAATTATCTTTTTCACGTAAACGTCACTTTAAAAATTCGCATCAAGGGATGAACAAACTAAAATAATGCAAAAGTCAAAAATAATGACGTTGCTACGACGAGCTACAAAACTGCTACAAGGTCTACGAAAGTGCTACGAAGCACACAAGAGCCATTACAATGCGACTCGTATTCCACTATTGCATCTACAAGTACCCACGTATCTTTTATATTTCTTATTTACGAGATTGTGAGATTTCGCATGTAAATATGTAAGATTTTATAAAGTTTTGAGGTCCTTGACTTCTAACAAGCACCAATGCATATAATTTTATTGCTCATTGTAATGCAGCAAGATTTTTGCGAATTTTCTTAATGTAGTTGAGAAAAGTCTAGTCGATACAGAATTCGTATTTCATATAGTTATTCTTCTTCCAAGTCGTTTTTCCTCATTGCTGAGGGTCGTGATCATTCTAAGGAATTAATCACATAGAACGACACTCGTGGCAGATTTAAAAGGGGTGGTTTGCCATTGCCTTCCCCATTTCACACACTGGTTATCTCAGTGTGCAGGTTTCCTCACGATGTTTTCCTTCACCGTCAGAGCAGTCGGTAAATGTACGTAAGTCTTTCGAAAAAACCGAAAAACTCATTGGTACATGGCGTTGCCTGATTTTGAACTCGGACCTCCCGCTTGGGAGTCCGACGTCCTAACCACGACGCCACCGACGCTCTTTTGAGCTTTTCATATAGTTATAGAAAGAAGTTTCAATTTGAGAGGATATTTCAATTCCTTTTAGTATATCAAAAGATTATTAAATTAAATGTGTATTATCATCATCATCATAGGCCTGTTACGTCTATTGCAGACGATTTAAGTAGCGTCGCGAAGGCATGTGTATTATAAACTACGTATAATCTGTTGCTCGTAAAACATAATACTGGTGTTTCTATAAATTCAATAAAATCAGAATCATAATAAACTTTTATTTTATTGGATTTAAATTAACTTGTGTGTGGTTGTGTTAATTTGTGTTTTATAATGAGTGAAAAGTTATTTATATAAATGATAAACAGATAGGGGCAAAGAATGTTTCCCTGCGGAACGCTATAGGTTCTATATCTAATATTGTGGTGAATAATTTTTGGTAATTTCTACCCTATTTCTTTCTATTTTGTTTTTTCTATTTTTAATTTTTATTTCTTTCTTGTTTTATTTTTAATTTCTTTTCTATTTCTTTTTTTTTTCTTATTTGCTATCGAATGTTGACGTAATATTTCCACACAGTTATGATCTTACCGTTTCGCAGTTTCTATAATAATTTTTACTTAGAAACTAAGTCGAAAGCTAGAAGTAATATCTAATAATATAGAGATACACTTTCGGTAACTTCTTAACTCAAAGATCTAAACCAAGTAAAGACCTTTTTGCGAGAATCAAGCGAAGTTACGAGTTAAGTTCTTGAGAATGAAAAGTTATGTTCAGTAATTACTTACTTATTATAGACTAAGTTATAATGTACAGAAAGCATTAAATCGACCTTCACGTAAAGGTCTAATAATTTAATAACAATACAGTAACTTCCCGTTATTACGCTATAAACGGAATATTTTTACACGAGTCATAAAAAGGTTGTAAATTACGCTTTATCTAGCACATGTAAGTAATACCTTAATATGAGATAAGATAAAACACGGTAATATCAAGTAATAATGTAAACTAGCATTTTAACTAGCACGCTATTTAAAATAAAACTATAAGGATTGGAAAAAAAAATGTATTCATTCACGACTATACTCGAGGTGACGTCAATCTCACTTGATGGTAAATTACTATGAGGTTGATTATGGAGCACATGGTATGATAAACTACTGGATCTTCTAAACATTCAATATGTACGACATATTCATGTTAATTCTACATTATTAGTCTTAAAGTTAACCGCGTTCTGTAGGTATACAAGTCATATATAAACGAGGAAATCTGTAATTGGCCTTCTTTAATTTAATACATATGTAATTTTATAATTGTTAATAGTTGTAGATTTACCTTATAAATAAAAATAAAAAAACATCATCGTCGACAGATGTATTATACTACCAGTAGCGGTAGACGAAGTTAATTTTTTTATATTTAAGTCTAAACCCGTGTTTGACCTCAATCTCACCTGGTGGTAAGTGACGATGAGACCCAAGATGGAGCACGCGGGTTTAGTAAGTACCGGCTCTTCTATAAACACTGACGAAACACATCAACGCTGAAGCGAAGATATTTGACGACAGACTTTACATAGAAGAGTAATGGTATAGCGAGTAAGGCGCATCCTGAACTGAAGTGGGTACTACCACCAGCATCTGCATATGATTTTTATTCGAGGGGTCTTGAACCCTGAAGCAGGCCCTGACTTACGTTACGGCACGCATATACTTCGCCTGTCAATAAAACACAGTCACAGCCTTCAGCTTTAAGAGGTAATACCTCTGATACGGGCGTGCATTTTATGTCCGGTAGCTGATGCTCCTGGAATTGAATGTGTATTCTGGAACACAGGTACTTTCCTTATTTAGATTGTGTAAAGATAAAAAGCTCCTGATTTTTTTTGTAACGGGTACTTGCTGTGCCATTTGACAGCAAACAATCATATTTTGTTATAGAAGACCGTAAGAACGCCTTGGAAAATTTACTTGGAATATTCTAGGAAATATTTCTGAAACTCATGAGTGCCTCTGTTTATTCGCTCGGGGATATGGATGTGAAAGATATGTATGTATGTATGAGCGCTATGGCACCATTAGATATGTCTAAAATGCAAAACGCTTAAGTAGCAACGGTTTGAATGAGACTAGGCTAAGATTTCCATAAGTTAAAAAAAAAAAAGTTTTTTTTTTTATTTTTTTTTATTTACTACTAAACCCGCATTTGACCTCGATCTCGCCTGACGATGAGGTCGACGATGGAGCATGCGGGTCCAGTAAATGCCTATTCACTCTGGCCTTGTAAGTAAGTAAGTAATACATTTATTTCACACACAGCAATGACCAAACAGTTATAATTATGATAAAATAATTATGTAGTCAAAGGTAAACATATTGAAATCATGTCTGATGGTCTGCTGTTGTTGTGAAAATGGCCATAAGTCTTGTTGTGCAAGTTTCTATTGTTATTAGCTTATATTTGTAGAGTATCACTGATTGTTCCTAAGCATTAGAAAAATGTAACCCATAAAATAACAAACGCGCGCCATCCCATCCTGGTTGCGCAGAGGGCGCCTATATCAAAAAAGAACAGAAAGCCATGAACTTTCGAAGAGTACAATTTATTAGAAATCCAAAAAATGCTATATAAAACCTAGATCACTAAACGATGTCGCCAGGTAAAGATGCATAGCGACACCTGTCGGCAAATTAACAGAAACTACTACTAGGGCATTAGACACATCCCATATGAACATTATATTTTTCTGCCGAGATATGTAACTAAAGTTTCTCAACTTCTAACGTGAAAACAATGACAACAAAACTATTGGTAACATGTAACAAAAGTTATATTTATATAACTTTAATAAAACTACGCCAATTTCAACATTACAGATCGGATGGTCTTCGAAGCAAAACGACCGCAATGAACTTTGGTAATGACGTGACAAAGTTTTGTTATTTCTGAAATACTCGTAACCGAAAAAGTTTGATGTCCCTTCTTGTCAGGGTATTGATTTTCCTGTTTGAAGGAACAAGTAATTCACCGATGATAGTCTGTTCAGTTGTCGCAAGAATACGGTTTAGATATACCTGCATAATATAATAACTCTAATTTTAAAGAGAGGGTGTGTGCTTTTGATTACACGATAGAAGTGAAAACTTACAAAAAAAACATGCAAAGCACGACTTAGATTAATAAAAACGTAATTCTTGAAACGATGCACTCCCTATTAGACAGTAAACGTGGCTGATGACAGCTGATGTCGAATGGAGCCGAGTATACCCGATTCAGCGTCACCGACCCGAGCGCGCTCGATGTCGAATGGAGCCGAGTAATCCAATTCAGCGTCACCGACTCGAGGGTGACGGTTCAGTTTGGTTCACTGTTCATAAAGAGCGCAAGGTGCACCTAAAGAAGTTTTCACTTCAAAAATATAAGGATCCCCGACTTACCATTGTAGAGATCCCTTACTTTTTCTGCTCATCATCAGGTCCTCAAGGTTCCTGGTGTGGGAAGGGCACCGCTAGTCCTAAATATTTCAGCTCAAATTCGAGCCCTCTAGCTATTACCGTTCCAGAGATCTCCTCTGACATTATATTTAATGTATATTTACTCCAAGATCTTGGAAACCATTGGTCCAATTTTTATCAGACATGGCTAAGAACACTCTTGACCAAATTCTCTGTTAAATAAAAATAACCGGGTCCAAATTGGATCATCGATTGTCGAGTTATGATGCAACAGGCAAACAGACGAACGCGTCAAACTTATATAACAATTCCTTGATTGGTTGGGGGTTACATACATACTCGTACATACTCACGTCTACAACACAAAATCCATAATCCCCGACGGTGTAAACAGAAAACCACCTACCACGTAAGATGTGGTGGAGTATTAAAAAAAATTAGAGGGTTAAAAAGAAAATTAAATAAAAGAAAACAATTGAGCTCTAAAATAAATGATTAATTTATTCTAGTTGGTTGCTTTTACAATATTAAAATACCAAAGAGACAACAGGCTTGGAATTTTCATTGCTACGACCCGAATTGAACGAGCAACTAAAATATAAAGTTATTAAGGTCGGTATGTTTGATTTACTTTATTTGTTGGCACATAAAAAGAAAATTGAAAGATAAAGCCGTTTGATCTGTAATTTGATTACGAATGGAGATAATGATGATATCGTTTGGAGGCATAATATAATTGACACTTGAGATAATGCATTTCTATTGTATAGGTATTTGTATTACAGTCATAGATATAAAATTGTTGGATGAGTACTATTGATTACCAACTAAAGATAAAAAAAATCTATTAATTAGTTGAAAGCCATAGAATGCCGTGACGGAACTTTTTCAATAGCTTTCCCATAAGCTTCTGCACCCAATGGAACGAAGCGCTTTATATAATGGGATAAGAGCAGAGAAACAAACGGCTCAACTAATGATAAACAAACAACAATAAAAAACAACAAATAAGAGATCATAGTCTCCCATAGACATTTAACCTCACTGTAAAATTACTTGAGAGAGCTTTCGATGCATAACTTTGAGGACTTATAGATACCTCATGTGCCGGTAATTACGCCAGCTCTCTTCTTCAAACTGGTCCTACTGCCTTTTTAACTGGCTAATATTATGAGTTATGTCGATAACTTTGGTTATATGACGGATCTCCTTATTTCGGATTCGATCCAACAGAGACAGAGCAAGTATGGAAAAAAATACTGGTGAAAAAATAAAAAATAAAAATATGTTACGTGTATTGATGCATATAACAAAATACTACAAAAGTAAAAAAAAACTTTCTGTTTAAATTTCGAGAAATAAAATGATAAGTGAAAATTTACCTGAAATCAGTTTCCATATGAAATTGTATGGAGAAAAAATAACTAAACATAGAAAGTTTTTACTTATTTTGTTCCATACTTGCTCTGCGGTGTACTTTGTGCATAGACATACCAAAATAGAGATTTTTTTAACTTACCAGGCACTGCATAAACTAGGACGAAGCTGAAAGCTCCATAAAGCTCTTTTTTAATCGTGTCCGGCCACTTCTCCGTGCAGAACTCTATACTCCGCTCCACCCACACCTGAAAAACAATTACGTATTATTAAAATCGTGGGACGTCGTGGAAATTAGTATACATGGGAATAAGTGTACGGAAATGAGATATTCCTTTATGAAGACCTTTTATGCCGGAGGCCGCGAATCTGGGGAGAGCAAAGGCAGTTAGAATACAAAACCCTTTCTGACGTTTGCATAACATATTTACTTTAGATACCTTAATAATTGCCTACGAGCCCCATTTGTATTCATTTTTTTATTTTTTTTTAGTTACTACTAAACCCGCATTTGACCTCGATCTCGCCTGATGGTAAGCGACGATGAGGTCGACGTTGGAGCATGCGGGTCTAGTAAATGCCTATAAAAACGCAACAATTAAAAAAAACTGTATTAATTTTTATTTTTTGACATATCTAAGTAACCTATAATGAAATATAACGTCACGTTATAACATATAGTGCCCGAGTTTCTATCGTATTTTATTTATTTTTGAACTCAGTTTATCTGTATAAGATGGATTGATAGATCAAAACAAAACAGTTCAGACTTAAATTACTAACAGGATCTATAAATATTATTGTTAGAATATTTACCATTGAATTATAATTGACAGATACACTTCTCGTAGTGTACCTAAATGTTGAATATAAATACTCATTGGTAATAATCAAAGGTTGGCTGGAAGAGATCCCTATGGGATAAGCCCGCCTTTGTACATATTTTAATGTTTTTATTTTCTGTGTATTTTTTTTGCGTGTATAGTACACACACACAAAAAATACACAAAAGAGACTACAAAATAGTGTTTATACTGACTTATACGTATACTTTGTGGAATCGAATTCGAAATACAGAAGGTAAGGTATGATGAGATATTTTACATTTTTATTTTTTCTATGTATAACTAAACCCGCATTTGACCTCGATCTCGCCTGATGGTAAGCGACGATGAGGTCGACGATGGAGCACGCGGGTCCAGTAAATGCCTATTCACTCTGGCCTTGAAGATCCCAAGGTTGTAGGTTTCGGGAAATACAGACGCCGGCAGGCTGTTCCATTCCTTAGCCGTTCGCATAATGAACGAAGAAGCAAACCGCTTCGTACGAGCAGATGGGATATCAACAACATAAGGATGGAACCCTCCCCGCGCCTGGTAGTCCGGAGGCGGAATGGAGATGCTGGAATTAGGTCGTGCAATTCCGATGCGCACTCTCCGAAATGTATCCTATAAAATACCGATAGACAGGCAACCTTGCGCCGATGTTCCAGACTTTGCAGTCTAGCCTCCACCAGCGATTCGTCACCTATAAGGCGCTTAGCGCGTTTCTCCACTGAGTCAAGGACAGCCAGTTGGTACTTAGCTGAGCCGTCCCACAGGTGGCAGCAGTACTCCATGCACGACCGGACTTGGGCTTGGTAAAGGTTTAAGAGCTGTCCCGGCGTGAAGTACCGCCTAACCTTACTCAGGATGCCCAATTTTTTGGCTGCGGTCTTAGCTTTTGACTCAATGGAGCGCCCAAAGTTAAGATTGGAAGTCAGATCCAACCCCAAAAGGCTAAGGTGGTCGGTAATCGGTACGGATACACCCCGGAAAGTCGGAGTCAGGTGGAAGGGACTCCGTTTAGCGGTGAATAGACACGCCTGCGTTTTAGTGGCGTTAAACTTGACCAAATTGGCATCGCCCCAATCGGCCACGGCCTTTAAGGTCAAGTCGATACGCTCAACCATGGCCTCTCTTTGAGTCTGGATCTCACCAGCACCAGCGCGCGCAACAGGAAGATATCTCTCCGTAACCGTGTTGTCGTCTGCGTACCCAAAAATACCCGATATGAGCAGATCATTTATGTGCAGCAGGAATAGGGTTGCAGAGAGGACAGATCCTTGTGGAACTCCGGCGTTGATAGCCAGTTGGTCAGACGCGCAGCCATCTAGGACCACTCGTATTGACCGTTCACTCAAGAAATCCGCGATCCATATGCGCAAACTGGCTGGGATTCCATATGAAGGAAGCTTGCTTAATAGGCTACCGTGCCAGACCCTGTCAAATGCCTTAGAAATATCTAGTGAAACTGCAAGAGCTTCACCAGTTTTCTCAATGGCTTCGCCCCAGAAGTGAGTGGCACGAACCAGAAGGTCCCCAGTAGACCGGTTTTGGCGAAAACCATACTGTCGGTCACTGAGGAGATCGTTACCTTCTAGGTATGCCAGGAGCTTGGTGTTTAATACACGTTCCATAACCTTGCAGAGAATGGAAGTGATCGCAATGGGTCTATAATTGGCGGGGTCAGCACGGCTACCTTTTTTGGGCACGGGCTGCACGTTAGCAAGCTTCCAGGAATTTGGAACTTGACCAGTCTTTAGGGAGAGGCGAAACAGGCGCGTCAAGACAGGAGACAACTCAGGTGCACAGTTCTTCAACACAATAGCTGGTATCCCGTCAGGACCACTGGCTTTATTCTCGTCTAGAGTGCGGAGCGTTTTAAGTACCTCCTTTTGGTGAATGCAGACCTCTGGCATTTCAGAGTCGCAGTGGGGTAAGGTGGGTGGAGTTTTGCTTCCAGCATCTAGACAAGAATTACTAGCAAATAGAGAGGAAAACAAGTTTGCCTTCTCTTTCGCGGTGTGAGCCAGCGATCCATCGGGTTTGACCAGAGGTGGCAGCGAAGGGCGACAGAAGTTAGCTTCGACTGATTTGGCGAGGGACCAGAAAGCCTTGCTACCCGCAGGGTATGAAGCAAGCTTGTTTCCGATCCGGCCAACATGTTCGTAGCGAGCCCGACGCTGAGCCTTCTTGCAGGACTTGGCGGCTTTGTTGAAGGCTCTCTTTTTATCCAGGACATCCGGAGCTTTGCGCGTCCGAGCATCAGCCCAGGCTACAAATGCTGACTGCTTCAGTGTTTCAGCACGAACGCAGTCCGCACTGTACCAAGGGCGTGCTGCGCCACCAAGAGGCACGTCAGAGAAGGGAATGAAATATTCCATAGCCTGACATACCACGTCGGTTATGGCCGAGGCGCAGCTCGACGGATCCTCAGTAGAGAAGCAGATTTGTCGCCATGGATAAGATGCAAAGAAGTGCCGCATCTCATCCCAATCTGCTGACTTGTATCGCCACACTCGCCTGGTGCCTCTAGGGCTTAAATCGGGCGGAGAGTAGCTAGATACAGATTTCACCAGACAGTGGTCAGAGGTTCCCAATGGGGCAGAAATCGACAAAGAGTACCTGTCCGGATCAGTTGTCAGCAGAAGGTCCAAGCAATTGGGCGTGTGACCATCAACATCCGGTATGCGCGTGGGGCCATCGACCAGCTGTGTGAGGTTTAGCGACAACGCGAGTTTGTACGCTTCCCTGCCAGCATGGTCGGTCTTCTGGTATGGGAACAACCACTCCTGGTGGTGAGCATTAAAGTCCCCCAGAAGAACCAATTGCGCAGATGGATACCGTTGTTGGGCCACTTCCGCCGCAAGGCTAAGGTGTTCAATTAACTTAGTTGTCTCCTGGTCACCGCTGTGCGAACGGTAAACACAAGCATAGAGCATTTGCTCCAGCCCAGTGTCCACCAGCATCCATATTACAGAAAATTTGGGATCTTCAAGGTTCCGGAGACGCCGACAGCAGATGTCATCGCGAGCATACACGCAGATCCCAGCGCGGGGTTTAAAATTGTGCTCCAGGTTATACCCTGGGTAGAGTAAGTATGACGCGTCTGACGGACATCCGATCTGCGTCTCCGTTAGGAATAGCAAGTGTGGATTTTCAGTTTCGAGGTGGTGGTGAACTGGGTCGATATTGGAGTGCAGACCTCGGATATTTGAGAGGTGCACTTTAAGTTGGAGGACGTGCTTCCGCTGTGCACACTTACTATTCTTTTTGGACTTTGACATGTTTTATATTGAAGAGTGAATAGGCGAGAGAACGGTAGTTGGGCAAGGGGCTGCACAGCACACCCAGCGGCGCATGCGGGGTCGCCACACGTATGGTAGCATCATCTGGAGACTGCGGGGACGCCCGAACCCCCCACGGAAATGCCCACCGACTCCTCCAATCCGGTCGCCAACCGGCACGGTGGAGCATTCCGGGATTTTTCGCGAGGCGGCGGGGCAGCCTTTCGTAGGTGGCTGGCCTACTACTTGGGCCCCCTACAACCTGCGGTCGGCCAGCGGAGAACCGTGCTTCGGATCCCGCTACCCTCCAGGATGAGGCGCCCGGCGCGGCAACACATCGCAGCACCGAAACCGGTGCGCATGTGCAGTATAGCTGCCCAGACCCGTTCTCTTGGTGGCTACTCCGGACATCATGCCGAAACACGACTAGGTCGCTTGGCGGCATGTCTTTGTCCGGAGGGTGGTGACAAGCCGCGGTCAGCCTGGACCTACCACCAGTGAACCATTGTCTTTCGTAATTAATGAAGACAGTCGGATGTCAATAAAATATGTTAACAATTTGATCCTTACGACTAGACTATGTAAAAAAGTTTCTAGACAAAACCAAAACCAGACCAAAGTTACACTATGTCGGTAAAATATTCAGGAACTTTATTAAAATGAGTTAGGATTTCTCTCCCGAATTTCATTTCAGGACAACTTAACACTTTGACAGTTTGATTTGAGAGATATTGGTTTTGGGTTAGGAATCGGATCTAAACTTAGGTAATAATCGAATAAGTTAGAACATAGAGAAGGCAAATGATCTGATATTTATGGGGAAAATTAAATCTGTTATATTTAAAACATACAATGGGCTTGGTTATTTGGGTGCATAAAAAGTAACAGGATTATGAAATCGGTTACCGATTTCGTAACAGGATTATGAAATCGGTTACCGATTTCGTAACAGGATTATGAAATCGGTTACCGATTTCGAACCAAAGAACGATTTTGAACCGGAAGCGAAGCATATCGATATTTGAAATCTAGAAAACGGATAAACGTTTTTCTAAGACAAGATTTCTATTGTTTCGGTTAGATGTTTTTTTATTATTTTTTTATTTACTACTAAACCCGCATTTGACCTCGATCTCGCCTGATGGTAAGCGACGATGAGGTCGACGATTTCATTCAAATTTCATCCCATTTCAAAATCGCTGTAGTGTACTTAAGGCATAAGGGTCACTTCAGACTATACGGAAAAATGCTCGCGTACTTTTTCTATGTCACTGAATACTTAATAAAAATACGAAATCCGACGCAGACATCAAGCTTCAACTACTGACCCTTAGAGTCTAGTTTCTAATAAACAAGTAAAAATTAACTGAATTAATCACAATAACTTAACATCTTTTAAATTCTTGTACTTGTACCAAATTGTTACCACAGCCAAAACATAGTTAAGTTAGTAAACAAGTAGTAGAACAGAATCTCTATCATTTTACACAAAGTTTGTTTTTCGTACAAAGTTTTAATAACATTGGACTTACCGAACGAGTTCAGCTACTTAATTATTTTTTTCAGTGCCACGAGAGTTAACTTTAATGAACGCTGATTATATGATATTATCTTCCTATTAACTTTCTTTAAAACAAAAAATGAACTTTTAATAATAAGACAACTTCAGAACATTTTGGACTTTTAAGTATTCGATGTTTCGTTCGATGTTCGAAACTTACATTTTGGCGAATATTCTGTGACCTACAGTTTGAAATTATCACAACTTATGGAACTGGTAATAAACATACTAGGTGTCCCAGTATGGATATTATCGGATATTCACAAGAACTTACAGGAAAACTTTTCAGAAAATTAAATGCAGACCTACACCAATATACGAGTATAGCAAAATAAACTTCAAAAATGACCTGTTTAGAATTGAATTCCCCTGTCTCTAATTCACGAATTCATGAAAATTATATATTTACCTAATCTTTCATTACGTTACAATAGCCACACATCAATCCACAGATCTTCTCTCAAACGTGATATAGTTAAGGAAAAACGGTGCTATAAAAGGTTAGGTTAGGTTTAATATCATCATCATCAGTAACCTATTAATGTCCCCACTATTGGGGCGCAGGCTTCCCCTTGCACAAGGGGATACGGGCCATGAGCCACAGAGAGCGAGCCCAGTGCTGATTAGTGGATTTCACACACCTTCGGAAACTTTTCATTTCCTCAGACATGCAGGTTTCCTCACGATGTTTTCCTTCACCGTTAGAGCAGGTAAATGTACGTAAGTCTTCGAAAAAATCCGAAAAACTCATTGGTACATGGAACTGTATGGTTTCGAACGTCGTCCTAGCCACTGGCCACCGACGCTTGAGGTTTAATATAAAAGGTATTTTTTAGACTAAGACAAGACATTCAATTTATCAGGTACTTATAACGGGTGTTTTAACTTATTTACTTAAGGTAAGTAGGTATACAGTTACACCTAATCAAATTGTTTTATTAGACATTCTCCGATGAACCGTAAAAATATCTTTCTGGTATATGAGCGAGCAAATGGATGACAAGCTTTCTAAACACAGCAGTTGAAATTGCCTCTTTATAGCTTGCTATGACTTTACCTTGTATAATTAGAGTTAAAGTAAAACTCTGGCTTAGTAAACGGTGTTAATTTAAATTCTTGTAGTGAACTTAACTCTAAAAGCTAATTTTATATTCTACACCAGTTTTATTTACAAAAGCAGTGGTCTGAACGACTGTGGATTCAACTTTACCTTTTACAAATACAAAACAGGGTCATTAGGTGCAAACAGGGTGGATTTCAAATGATTCAGTAACATTTTGTATACCTAGGTACTGCAATGACGTAGTTTGAAGCTGTATTAGTACTACATTGAGGTAAGTACTGAGGTCGCCATCCGCTATCGCCATTGAAACGTACAGAATTTAACGATTGACAACCTCACAGAGGTTTGATATTAAATAGAGTCCCCGCTATAAGGTCGGGTAAAAAGTTTCTTCGCATTTTATATGAAAACTGAAGACATTTTTTTTTTTCAAAGTTTATTTACATTTAATTATAGTATATATGTGCCATTTTGTTCGATGACTTTTTGCCATCTTGTAGGTAGTGACATGATCCCGTTGCTGTAGAAATTTTGGGACTTCTGATCAAAAAAACGCAACAAGTAGTTTTGGCAGTCCTCTCTTGATGTTAACCTGACACTGCCTAAAGAATTCTGAAGAGACCGAAACAGGTGGAAATCTTAAGGTGCAAGGTCAGGGCTATATGGCGGATTTTTACCTTTTTTGTAATAAAATTTCAAAATGTATCGAATTTCTTCATTAGATTCACTCATTTTGACAGAAAAAAACAAATGAATAATAGCTGGAAACAACATTTTACTAATTTTTTTTAATGTAACCTTTTTAATGTCATCAAAACCAGCGAGATACAAACAGTACAGTGAAAGAAATTTTATTACAAGTTTATACATACAATATGCGAAAAGACTTTTTCCCCGACCTTATATAAACAACTTTTCGTTAACTTGACAACAAAATATCGTTAAATTTTTTTAAATAGATAGTTATCTTTTTTTCAAATACGATTAACAAAAGATATTCTGCCAGTCATAGCCAGTGATTCCCCAGTGAGATTCTTATTTCTATATTTTTTTAGCTGGAACTATAAAGTAAAGCGAAAGTAGAGCGGCGGTGGCCTAGTGGCTAGGACGGGCTCCCATGCGGGAGGTCCGGGTTCGAAACCATGCAATATTGAATGTCATGTACCAATGAATTTTTCGGATTTTTTCGAAGACTTACGTACATTTACCGACTACTCTAACGGTGAAGGAAAACATCGTGAGGAAACCTGCAAGGTATGTGAAATCCATCAAACAGCACTGGGCCCGCTCGGTGGATCATGGCCCGTACCCCCTTGTGCAAGAGGAGGCCTGTGTCCCAACAGTGGGGACATTAATAGGCTGCCGATGATGATGATCATAAAGTAAAGTTTTATATTTCTGTATATATTATAGTATTTACGTAATATTATTACTACTGCATTGCAGTTTGCAAAGGTTTGCATTCTTTATTATTGTTATTTATTTATTTGAGGGTAGTATTTATTTCATACGCCATTTGCAACCGTTCTTTATGTATCATATGATTTTTCCATCACCTGAAGGTTTACGGCCGCCTTCTGCACATTGTATTGTACCTCTCTTTATGTTGAATGTTTTGTTTTTGTCCCGGGTGTGCAATAAAGTATATTTGTATTTGTAAATTAGGGAAGGTTTGATTGTGAGAGCAGAGGCTAAGATTGATATCTGTGAACATTGTTACAATTGCCTTGCGGTGTGAGAATCGGATTTGACTTTGGGTATTGTGAGTGGGAGTGAGGTCTGTGACATTAGAAGGCGAGTGTTAATGCTATGGCGGTAATAAAATATAATCGGAGGCTTTTAGTTCCGGGTTCGGACTGGACATTAGTTTGGGTGTACGTAGTACAGTTTAGGGGGAAGCGGGTTATGTAAACGCAGATCATAGGATACCGAGGGTGGGCTTTTGATCGTCGAACCGTGAAAAGCTAGTTATAGTACGAAATAGAGGCTAAGAAATTATCGGTAAACTAAACAGTGTACACATATAACAATAACTCCGAATGTTCCGAAAAGCGGTTGAATAATGTCAGTAACTGAAAAAGTTTTATTCCATGACTTGTTAAATTAAGATAGATAGATAGAAACACTTTATTGTACACAAATACAGGAATAGTAAAAACTACAGGGATAGTAGCACGATATGTACAAAGGCGGCCTTATCGCTTAAAGCGATCTCTTCCAGGCAACCTCTGAAGTTAATTGGACATTAAAGAGATTAGCGACAGTGTAGTGTGGTTAAGACATACTGGTGTAACAAAAACCCCACTAACCCTATAGTCCCGAAAAGGGGTGAACAGTATATAGAAATTGAAATTAAAATAAAACGTTTATTAAGCACTGTAACCGCCAGAACATAGCAAGTACACAATACAAAAGTATACAAGGATATAATACATGCAGCACAAAAGATCAAGTGCGGTACAGTGCCAAAAAGGACACACCAGCTTTCAGCTGGCCTCTCAGTGACTGCAGGGACGAAGAAAGCCACAGTGTGTGCGTGTTGTGTATAGCTTAATATCTTACACGACCGAAATGTATGAAACAGCCGGTTGTTTTTTCGCGATTTCAGATTTGGTTCCATAGTGATAGTTGTTCAGTTATTAATACTGAACACCCCGCTTTCGGGACTATATGGGGTTTTCTTACAACCTGTATAATAAAAGTCTTGACAAATCTTAAAATATAATCTTAGAATATAATATAAACATATTATATGAGTCAAACTCCTTAATCTAATAAACAGCCCCGAGTCGCACCCGGCGGGAAGGTGCCCATCACGCTGGCAGCGTTTCCACGCTGAATAGCCAGCGAGATGCGCTGCACCAGGTACGACTCGGCGCGGGGGTCACCTGAGCGCTCTCTCAGTCGTCGGCCCAAACCTCGGACAAAAACCTTGGCCTCCGTGCACCATACGCCCGTGGTCTCCACAGCGAGTGGAACGAAAATATAAGACGTTTCGAGCCCAGCGTACTTGAAATGTTTCTGTTTGGCCGCCCACTCTGCAGCCGACCCCGCTGTCCGGACGGTGCGGCCTAGATGGGAAGCCGCGAACGTGCTTACGCACGTGGCGTCCCACAGCAGGGATCTACCTTTCTCCCAAGGCACCAACGTTAAACCGTCAGGTCTCTTGCCATCAGTACGGCTCAATCCAGGAGGCTCCAGCACGCAGGGAACATTGGCCGAAACCAGGGCACGCCGCACGATCTCGTTAAGTGCGTGGTGGCGCGGGAACCGGCCCGCACACTTGGCACAACTGAGCCCGTGGTAGCCCCTGGCGTCCACTGTGGTTCCGCAGTTGCATTGATGTGGCTCGCAAATGTTGCACCCGAGTCTGAGCCCGACAGCCACCCTTAATGACAAATTGGACAATACATGTACAGTATTGGACAATACAGTAATATAGCATGTAATGAACTAGTTGTCTATTGTGGCCACGGCACCCACAGTGGTACCAAGCCGACATTAGACAAATTGGACAGTACATGTGATAAACAGTAATATAGCATGTAATGAACTAGTTGTCTAATGTCGGCTTTGTACCACATTTCCATAACAATTTTGTGTTATATCTTGTATTGTACCTAAACTAACATTATTATGGAAACAATATGTGGAACCAAAAAAAAACAGTTTTTCAATAATTGATCCTGAAAATGTCACCGTTTCAAATCTTTATCAACTATTTATTAATACTCAAAGAAATCGCCTTGAAAATATTAATTTCGCACAGAGCTTATTGCTTGCTTATCGTATTGTTAGTGGCCAACCTAATTGTCAAGAGTTGTTCAGGCCGCCCGTCGGCCTCTGATACGACAACGACACCAACAAATAAATTCAATTAATTTAATTTTAATAAATCTATTTTTGCAACTTAAATTAATACAAAAAGTGGTTGATGCTCTAAATCCCACACTAGGATACCCTGTGTCGCGGGATTTAGACTATTCTATGTACGAGGACAAGACCTTAATATAATAATAAAAGAAGAAATGAAACAAGAGGATTTTTTTGCAATAAAAATATATCACTTTCTTGGGATCAAAAGAAGAAAGACATAATACAGACTTATCGTGTCGGCTCGACAATTCGCGCAAATTTAAGGCTTGCTGTATCCTATGAAAGAAACGCGAGTGTTTCCAGAGACCTTTAAAAGCTTTTAATATACTGCGGCGAAGCACGACGCGCGCCACTACGATAGGGTACCTACTCACATCGGCGTAGAACGCGCTATCGAAATTTTCCTGGGACTTCGTATATATACGAGTTCCAAACATCCATAGTTGGACCAGCACATCTGGTCACCAGTCACAACACCCCGCCTGGTGGAAGATCTTCCCTTTTCCCTTTCATACAACTGACGTTACGTCATCCATGTCCTCACATTAGCGCGTTCCTACAATTGGTGACCCCTACTACGAATACTTAATTGGATTGGATCGTACCTACAATACTGTTACTGCGCAGAAAGAACATCACATACACTGAGCACTTATAACCATCTCACTCACATACATTATTTATGCAATGGATATCCTTTTTCCACCGACACTTTAGTACTACAAATATCGAACGTGCCAAAAATTCTGGCTTGATTCTGTTCTGTTTTGTTACACGTCGCAAAATGTCAAGGCAGTTTCGTCGCACAAATATGCAGCTCTTGCAGCTCTTATACAGCTGAAGTATACCGTCAAAGTTCATCATTCTTTTTCTTTAGATCGTTATTTCTTAGTTTTAATTTCATAGATAATATATACCTTATATATGGTAATATGGTTTATTTCAGTTTCACAAATGACGTTTGGGTTGGTTGACCTGGAAGCCAATTCTCGCAGAGTTCGAGAAATCTCTATTAAATAAAAAATGGTTCACTCACATTTAAATCCATTTCGATAGACTTAGCGCTCGACATAGCGATGTCGAGTCCCAGCGACCATTCTTTGCAAGTCTATTGCTAGCAGTAGACATATGTCGAACTCGACATATCGAGAATAACAAAAAGCTGTGTCAATCGGCATCCGCCATTTTTTTGCGACAAATGTCTCATTCTAGATTAAGTCGAATGTGCGAGAATCGCCTTCCTGAGGTCTAATTTTCTCATTTATGTGTGCATTTTCTCCACGCATTATGTAAGGTTAGATCTGCTGCTGTAGACAATATAAAAAGTCTTAGAGTATTTCCACTTTGTACCTACTTTATTCCCTATCTGCCGGCACTAGCCTAACCCGGCTAGATATACAGTTTAGCTGAAATAACATAGTATTTGCATTTGACGTGTTGTTTAAAGCTCTCTGGGACGTGACGTAACGAGCACACTACCACAGACTAAATATAACAGTCGACCAGTAATAATATCTATCCCAATCTTATCTTGGGATCGGACTTTTGGTTGTCATTCCAGGTCCGAATTGGAAAACGTATTTATCCGTAAATCAACTTATTTCTTGTTGATTAATATTAAAATAGGTGGCGTTGTAGCCATTACAACATCAGCTCCGTAATGTTTTATTTTCCAATATTTCGACAATTTAATACAGTAGTTTTGAAAATAGTAACAAAATAACAATGTGTAACTGTTATATAAAAAATAGCAGTAGAATTAATGAAATAAATGAGTCTTAAAATAATATAATAATAATGAAATAAAATATAATAATTTAATTGTAAACTGCATACGTATATATAATATAATGTAATAAGTTATGGACATATAATTTGAAAGAAAATAAATGGCTTTAAGAATAATAATATAAAATTTCGTATTCTTCAATTAAATGAATATATTTGGGCGAGAGCAAAAAAAGTTTTAGATTATTATGTATATTCTCTACAATTTCTTTTGAAGTTTAATGTTTTTGTATAAATTTTGAATTTTTGAACAATATTCTGAGACAATTCCAAAACAAATTCGAAAAGTTGTCACGTTTCACAACATAGTAATTAAAAGCCATATCAAAAACTTGACCAAATAACTTGCATAAAAATATTAGCAACAACGAGGTTCTACTGAAACTCTGTAAATGTTCCTAGACTGTGGTCCCTTTGCAAGTCGTATTTGCCTTCTAGCCTGTTCGCGGAAAGAATTCTAGGATATTTTTTCCTATTTCGTGAAACCTACGATTCTAGAATATTGCATGTGGTCTGAATTACATTATAGTTTACCATACTGATATACTATCCAGATAAATCATACATTTCTACTGGAGAATGGTGAGAGCATCGGTGGAGGACGCTGGACTCCCATGGAAGTCCGGGTTCGAAATCATATATTGTCATGAAACTTACCTATAAGTTTTTCGGAATTTATCGAACACTTACGTCCATTTACTCATCGTTGTAACGGCGAAGGAAAACATCGTGAGGAAGCGTGTCTGAGGAAAAACCAAAGTTTCCGAATGCTTGTGAAATACATCATGACCGGTAGGCACCCCGTTGTGCCCTAACAGTGGGGCGGTAACAGTGATGAGAAAATTAGTTACGAGAAAATCACAAAAAGTTATGTACAGAACGTATAATATGTTTCGGTTATGAGGTCTATGTCTAAAACGCAAAATATCTATTTTTTATGCTATCTCTGTTCATAATACCTACTTGCTCCAGCCAGGGAGGAATATATTAACTTCATGATTTCTACGACGCTCTAAAGAAAAGAAAATCTTTTGTAACCATTTTTAACATTATTAGGGAACTCTTCTTTCAGGTTTTCTTGTCCAATCACATTTTAATAAGTCTTGCTGATATTTTATTTATGATCTCAATATTTTCAGTATAAAAAAATATAGAAGTATTCGTATTATAAGTCCATGAGTGTATCTAAAATACGTATTACGATTTTAAGGGGTATAATCGCGCAAACTAGCGCCGCCATTGAAAAAAAATCACATCGTTATATTTACAAAAACCGGTCATTTTTGGCGCAAAAGCTTCTTATCTTATCTTATGATAGGGGACCGGAAATAACCCAGCGGCACTTCGATATCTTTTCCCTTGAGAATCTTTTGTACCAACCCCATTTTAAACACTTTTAATAAACAAATAAACTGGTCACCTCAGTGTGCAGGTTTCCTCACGATGTTTTCCTTCACCGTTAGAGCAGTCAGTAAATATACGTAAGTCTTCAAAAAATCCGAAAAACTCAGTGCCACTGCGTGGTTTCGAACCGGTCCGGGTTCGAAACCACGCAGTGGCACTGAGTTTTTCGGATCCCGCATGGGAGTCCGGTGTCCTAGCCACTGTGCCACCGACGTCTAGAAAATCACATCGTTATTTTTGGTGCAGATATTTACAGTAACTTCAAGAATTTTTATACAAGGTTATTAATGCTAACTTAAAAAAATATTAATTATCCTGCCGTAGTGCAACTCAATGAGTGCTTTAAATAAAATTGTGTAACAAAAATTTATTTTTTTTCGATTGGCGGCAATAGCAGGTATGCGGGTTCGATTCCCTTTAAAAATTGCGAAATAACGTCAAATTCGACGTATATCCGAAGCTTAAAATCAATTCGCACGTCAATATTAATTAACGGTGTTCAACAACATTGAGTCAGCCAATCAATCAATCCTCGATGAACACCTGAACTGTGGATGTTTATATTTCTTGGTCGTTTTGGAAAACCACAGCATGCCTCGTGTTTTGGTTAATGATAATATGTGAGATAAATAATGAGCGGAGGTCCATTTATAGATCCTTTGCTGTACTAAAAAAAGGTTGATTACACGAATACCTGTAACCTATTGAATTTTCAGGTGGTATCGGACCGGGAAGAGGGCACCATTAGTAGTTTTATAATCTGTGTTTCCACAATAAGGCGATGGTTTTTATATCCCTGGTCAGGGTATACCACCCTTATTCACATAATTTTGCTGCAAAGTAGCGATGCTAGCACCGCTCAGCGCATGTACCATGTGGCACTCCATCCTCTAGGTTAGCAGCGCATTGAAAACCCTCTGTATAACGTTACAATGAGGTGAGATGTCTATGGGCGGCAGTGACCACTATACCATGAAAATATCCACTGGATGAACGCCATTTTAGAAAATTATCCTCTTTAACTTGTTCAGCCTGATTGAGAATGAAAAGCAGCTATAAGAAACCGCGTTTCGTGAAAATGTCTCCTAAAAGCGACTGTAGGACGTCATGAATTCAAAACAGGAATTTCTGGAATTCCAGATTGGATGCACGTCAAAAAGGAAGAACCAAACTACGAGTGCCTCCGTTATTTCCGAATTTATTTTTTTTGCCAAAGGGATTCACTACAAGTAAATGTGGCTTTAGTTACATTAGTTTTGTACACTGTTTTCACATTACAGGTAGACAAATCTTTGGTTACATTACAACAAATAATTTTTCTCAGTGTGGAGTTTCATTGTGGCTTGAACCCGCGACCGGCGTATAAACGTTTTCATGTTAATAAAAACTGGCAGATATATAGATTAATGTGAATGTACTTTGCGTTTCTTTTTGAATAATTTCTCGGCCTAGTTCAGATCCTGCATAGTAAGAAGACTGCATTAATCCGTACATGCGTTCCATCGTTTTTATCATTCATCCGATACATCATTCGATTCATCATCCGTTTTTTTAAAATTTATTTTTATACAGTATAATATACAGTAGCGTCTTAATTATATACCGCCAAACTGCTTAGCAGTTTATCGGCGGACATGTTGCTCCCTTATTTTATTATAAATTTTTATACTTACTTACATACTTAATAGATGGTCACATAACCTACATCACAAACAAAAACACCTTGTGATAGGTAACAAGGTGTTTTTGTTTCATAACAAGATGTCAAACTACAAACATACATTTTCGTCATCTATTTCTTTAACCCGTTTTATTGTTAGTTTCACTCATCGGTTAAACCTTCCGTCACGGTCGCTCATATACACAAGGTTAGCCCACAAGTGTATTTACGTCACTGGGTTCGTTTTTATCGCAGGTTTTAAAGCTATGAGGCTTCTAGGAAGTAGGTAAGAACTGGAAGGCAGTGCGCGCAATTGCACGACGCATAAAGTTTAAACCGTTTCGTGTTTATAGTGCAATTGGCGGAAGAGTGCTTTACATAGGTATTAGAGATATGTGTCTGTATAATATTCTGAACAAAAAGCTACAAAACTAATTACTTGAACTAAACACTTACTACACTTGTATAATAAATATATCAAAGGGAAACACTTAAGTGGTGTTGTAACGGACGCCGCCGAACAGAGACAGAAAATATTTTGATTTAATCTTTTTGAAGTGAAACCTTCTTTAGGCGTACCCTGCGAGTTACCTACTTCTTTAACAGTGAACCAAACTGAACCGTCACGCTCAAGTCAGTGACACTGAATCGGGTATACTCGGCTCCATTCGACATTAAGCGCGCTCGGGTCGGTGACGCTGAATCGGGTATACTCGGCTCCATTCGACATCAAGCGCGCTCGGGTCGGTGACGCTGAATCGGGTATACTCGGCTCCATTCGACATCAAGCGCGCTCGGGTCGGTGACGCTGAATCGCGCATACTCGGCTCTAGTCGTCATCAGCTGCTATCAGCCACGTTTACCATCTAACAAGGAGTGCATCGTTTCATTGTTTATTTCTCTATGGAGATCTAAGTCGTGCTTTACGTGTTTTTTTTGGAATTTTTCACTTCTGTCGTGTGGTCATAAGCACACACCCTCTTTTTTTATTGTACATTTACCTAGTACATTTTTACAAACTCATATTTTTAAAAGACATCAGGGTCCCCTAAGAAAACCCCCAGGGGATCCATTTGAAACGAATCGTAAAGTGCTTTTACTGAAATCGACGAAGCGGCGCAAAAAACAATCAGCAGCACATCTTATGAAATAAACGTTCTAAATATCACTCTCATGGGTTTCAACACCCTTAAGGCTTTTGCCATTCTTCTTTCAAAGAGCCCGTATTCATACATAAAAGTTGGAAACTCTCTAAATATAAAACAAGTCTCGCAAAATTTTCACTTTTTCCTCGACCGGATCGCAATCATGGCGGCCTGGGGGGCTATTCTGTGATATTAAAATGCTCTCTCGTGCGGTGTGCTTGCAAAGTTCACGTGAATGTATGAAATAAGCCCCCCTTAGTAGTTTCTAGATATTTGTTAATGATGGATATTTGTAGAATGTTTAGGTTTTTATGGTACAAAAAACCCAATCACCCAAGAAATCGATAATCTGGAAATGATGTAAGTATCCATTGTTTTAGAATTTGAATCGACTTGCTACCTAAAACAACGCGGTTATGTTATAGATTCTATGTAATAGTACAATAATATTATGCTATTGTATCGATGATTACGTAGATTGTGTAACACGTGGGAAAGGACCAAGTTATTGTCTCAGTGTAATTTCGCAACACGAGTCAGGCCTTTGTATCACGTGATCTTTCCCCACGTGATATACGATATATTGTTATACACCTGCGAGATAATAATAACTAAATCAGTAAATCCATGCCGCTATAATGTCCATGTTCAGTGAGCAGACCATTGTCCATGGGAAAAGAATGAACTTTTTCACCAATGCGTGCACTGTAACTAGGTACTTTCTTACGAATTTAAATGTATTTGAAACGGATTTTTTTCAATTACTTATATAGTTTTTCATTTGTGCAGGAATGTGGCACTTCCTGTATAGTTTATAATCGATAAAATATGCCCTATGCGTGTAACAAGAAACTTTTAGTTCACAATCTTTAGCCCATTTACGAAGCTCATTTCGCGAACGTTCATCTGCAGCCCGCGTCAATAAGCCACAAGCTCCACCAAAGGCCAATAGAAATTTATATTCTTTACACTGGATTTTGATGATCTTTTTTCAAACAAAAAACACAAGGGAATATCGTCTTACACGATTTTGATAACCAGTTTTTTTTAGAGTTGTAGGCCTTGCAAAATTTAAGTAGTATTTAAGTACAATAATTTCATTTACTACACGTATGGTTGTAAATATTTCATTACGTGCATCTACGGCATGTAGTATTAGTACCTATTGCATTCGCAAACAGATTTGCTCAATGTATGCGTTAGGGTGTACACAGAGGGACTGCATTTCTACTGCAAGCCAACTGCAAAATTGCAGTTTGAAGTTTGGATAGCGGTTTCTGTGCAGTTATATTGCCGTCGGTCCTACTACACGTCGACTGAAAGCTAACTGCACAATTTGGATGCAGTTCTATTGCAGTCGGTCCAACTGCACGCCGACTGCATTCCAACTGAAACTGATTTGCTTCCAACTGCTCGTAGACTGCATGCCAACGCCAATGATACTGAATCCAACTGCGCAGTTGCAGCGTCCAGCTGGCATGCAGTTGAGCAGACTGCAATATAATTGCATCTAAACTGCAATTTTGCAGCTGTATTGTAATTAAAAAGCAGGCCGTCTGTAATAAATATACATCCTAACTACCTTCATTATTGTTCTTTTTTTCTTTCTTCCAAATTTTGACAGTTTATTTTCCCATACTCTTGTTACATGTTCATTTGATCTGGTCAAAGAAGAGATCTGTCCTCCGAGATACAGGAACTTCCTAATTTGGAGGTCAGCGCTTATTGTAAACTAACTTGTTGGTCACTAATTTTATTTAGATTAATATAACATATGCTTAAGTTCCTACTGGTGTATGGATTAGGAATCCTTTGTAATCTTACCGCATAAATAAACTATTATTATTCTTACAGTTTGTTATTGTTTACGTAAGTAGACCTAAAGAATCATATTCTATAAGAATGCGAATCATAACAGAGACACGTAACACTACGTTATGGGATTAAGAACGTCACTATGCATTAAGGGTTGCGTCGGCCCATGTTATATTATATTGCTCCAATCATTCAAGCTGTCAAGCGATATTGAAACCATCCCAATCCAATTGCTTTTTATCCCCCGACCGATTGAGGGAGGGTGTTATAATAAGTTTGACACGTTTGTCTGTTGTGTGTTTCATCGTGGCTTCATAACTTAGCAACGGATCATCAGATTTGGACCCGGTGGTTTTTATTTAATAGAGAATTTAGTTGAGAGTGTTCTTAGCTAGGTCTGATAAAAATTGTACCAGTGGTTTCTAAGATCCTGGAGTATCTTTGATGTCAGATGGGATCTCTGGAACGGTTATTATTAGATGGTTCTAATTTGAGCTCTAATATTCAGGTTAATTGTGCGTTTCCGACATCTAAAACCTTGAGGATCTTAAGGATCTTGACCAGGAAAAGTAAGTGGACTTCAATTTCGTTATATGAAACTTGAAGAATTGGAAGATTATCAGCCCGCCGAAACCATAATAGTTAGAAGGGGTCTTCTCGAACTAAAGTCGTAGGGAATCCGGAGATATTTCAAGAGAAAAAAAATTTATTTAAAGATGGGGCCAAGAAATAAGTAAAAATGATTTGGAGGCGCCGCAGGTCTAATATGCTGAATGTTCTTAGCCATATCAGATGAAAATTGGATCAGTGGTTCTAAGATCTTGGAGTATCTTGGGATGTTACAGTATGATGGGATCTCTGGAACGGTACCAGTTAGATGGTTCGAGTTTGAGCTCAAATATTTATGACCATGATGACCTTCTTTCCACATTTGGAATCTTGAGGACCAGGAAAAAAGTAAAGGGATCTACACAATGATACGTCAGGGTTTCTTAATTTTTTAATGTTATTGTTTGATTCGATTTGTTTGTCGTGATTTTCTCGCAATTTTTATTATTGGTAGAGATGAATCGGTAGGTATGGAACTATAAGAGTCATTATTGTTGACTGATACGCAGAGATAATGGAGTGTAGTATATGTACTATGGTTACCTAATTTACCTTAATTGCACGACACGTCCTTAAAGTTAAGTCTTCATTAAAATACATGCATTTGTACACTATGGCTCTAGATAGAGATGTCTGAGCCTTAACATTAAGGACGTTTCTTGCACCTCACTTAGCATCGTCATTCAAGAAGGCATAATTATAATAACTCCTGAAGGTGTGCTATGTAATATGTGACCAGGAATAATTAAGAGATAAAATTAATGTACCCATAAAGTCATACTCTTACCGCTTTATGACCTTACTATGTCCTCGATATCCGCGGTCTATGGATATATAGGCAGGAATTTAATTTAGGTACGTCTGAAGTCTGAAGAAACCCTTTATTGTCATGAAATTGTAGAAATTATTGGAGTTATTGTCTGGAATTTCTCGGTTAAGTGATTGTGGAATATTGTTGCCTCTCTCAAAGGGGCGCCTTGAACTGAACGCAATATTAAATTAATTTTATCTTTTCATTTCATTCTAAAGAATCACTTGCTATGTTGATTTTAAAAATTGGTGTTCTCTGGCCACAGGCCACATTTTAGCTGAATAAGTTACTAAATTTTACTTATTTTGAAACTATAACTTTTATATAATACTGCGTAGGTATCTTATCTTATGATAGGGGGCCGGGAATAACCCCAGCGGCACAAAAGATCACTTTGAGGATCTTTTGTGCCTACCCCATTTTACACACTGGTCATCTTAGTGTGCAGGTTTCCTCACGATGTTTTCCTTCACCGTTAGAGCAGTCGGTAAATGTACGTAACTCTTCGAAAAATTCCGAAAAACTCATTGGTACATGGCACTGCACGGTTTCGAACTCGGACCTCCCGCGTGGGAGTCTGGTGTCCCAGCCACTGCGCGTTGCGTAGGTATACTTTTTATACAGGAACCTGTTCAGTTCATTAGTTATGACATTAATCAGAAATTGCGATCATTGACAGATGCTCTCTGCAGCTGTGTTAGATTGTTTCTGCATCTTCCGTGCCGCCTACGTTACGTAAATTAATCACAGTATCCCTTATCTCCTTGGACCTATTGATTTAAATTAATCATAATCACAAATTTACACAATTGTGTGTGCTACTTAGACAACATGAATATGATAAAAACAGGGGGTGTGTGCTTATGACCACACGATTGAAGTGAAAACTTACAAGGAAAACACGCAAAGCACTACTTAGATAATAATAAAAACGTAATTCTTGAAACGATGCACTCCTTGTTAGACAGTAAACGTGGTTGATGATAGCTGATGACAACTAGAGCCGAGAATACGCGATTCAGCGTCACCGACCCGAGCGCGCTTGATGTCGAATGCAGCCGATTATACCCGATTCAGCGTCACCGACTAGAGCGTGACGGTTCAGTTTGGTTCACTTGCTTGCTTATCGTATGGTTAGTGGCTAACCTATTTGTCAGTTATTCAGGCCGCCCGTAGGCATCTGACATGGCTTAACGACTGCTGTCGAACGACAACAACCGGGACCGACTGCTTAACGTGCTCTCCGAGGCACGGAGGAGCTCGGATGAAATATGCCACTAGCGGTCACCCATCCAGGTACCGACCGCGCCAACGTCGCTTAAAGTGCACGATCACTTTTGGACCGTGCTCACAACTAGGCTACAAGCTCCTCCTTTGGTTCACTGTTCAGAAAGAGCGCAAGGTGCGCCTAAAATCTTATCTTACTTCAAAAATATAAGGTACTTCTCCAACCCGTGCTAGTGTCTCGCATACGAGTATTTAATAGTTTGACAACGCTTACATTAAGTTTACTAGCCAATGTATCTTAGCCAAAACTTTGCTCCATTACCCAACTACATTACCCTCTCTTTATTACTTACTGTACATACACATCAAGCTATACTCTATGGAACCCTGTCGCAATAAGATTTGTTATGATTCCATACATTGTACGAATGTGTCGAGTAAGAACGTGTCCGAAAAACTGCGATAATCATAATTTCAAAACGAGAAACAAAAACAACCTTGTAGTCCCACGCTTTAGACTTAGTAAAGTAAATACATCATTTATGGGTACGGTTTATAATGAGGTACCTGATACTGTATTAAATATTACAGAAAAAAATTCAGACCCACATACGACGGACCTTATGTAAAAAGGGTTATTATAAAATAAATGACTACTTAAATGATAAAGAGGGTTGATCCTAAATTCAGCTCCAACTCTGTATATTGTGTACATATACATATGATTGTATTCATAATTATTATAAGAAATATTTATTTCAAAATATGTGCTGCTGAAAGTTTCTTGCGCCGCTTCTTTCCTTTCTGCTATAGCACCTTACGATGCGGTAGTAGAGAAAAAAAATGACGTAAAAATGTACTATAAGGTACTTACATACAATAAACACATTTTGATTTTAATTTTTTAGAACAAATGACAAATTGGTGTTTAATTTGATAAAGCCCATTATTACTTCCTCTGCCGTATCTGAGGCTCACAACGATGGAGCCTTAGGACACAGTCTGGCTCCGGAAAGTAACTTGCTAAACGAAATGTCACCCCTATCTGCAACTGAGAGTAACTGTGACAGTTTAATTTAGTTTTATCTTTAGACTTAGCGACCATGTACCTATATAGAGACTCAAAACACGAGCATGATAGAACGAACGCCCGCCCTAATTTTTCATTCATACAAGGGCACGAGACTGCAAGCGTCTCTGGATCGAATCCACTTCTGAACCGTTATGGTGGACCACTACTGTCATTTTAAGACTAGACTAGGCAGTTGGAATGGTCAGTGAAGAATATTTCTGATTGAATGATTAGAGCGTCGGTGGCGTCGTGGCTAGGACTTCGGAATCCCATGCGAGAGGTCCGGGTTCGAAACCATGCAATGCCATGTACTAATGAGTTTTCAATTTTTTCGAAAGATTACATACATTTACCGACTGCTCGGTGAAGGAAAACATCGTGAGGAAACCTGCGTGTCTGAGGAAATTAAAAGTTTACGAAGGCGTGTAAAATCCACCAATCAGCACAACAATAATTTCTTTGTTGAAGTGAGTAAACCTACTTTGGTTACGAGCTTTCCAAGTAGATTTATTCTTTTTTTATGTACTACTATACCCGCATTTGACCGCTATCTCGCCTGATGGTAAGCGATGATGAGGATATATGATATTCAATTCTACCAAGAAGCGTTTTTTCAGTGAAGGCAGTAACTATGATCAAACAGCCCCAAAACTTACCGACCCATTCCTTGTCCTGGACAGCAGCGGCACGACTTCTCTCTCCACCGCCGCCACAGCCAGTAGTGGCGCGAAGATAGCCAGCGCTACCAGCCACAGCGCCACCAGTAAGCTACAGGCCCCTCGCCGCGATGGCATCCACGGCTGCCGGAGCGACTGCGTAATGGCCAGGTACCGGTCCACTGACATGGCAGTGATGGTGAACACGCTCGATGCCACTGCTACACCTGTGGATGTAACAGATGGTGTCAAAAATGACATTGAGGTGATTAAAAATGGTGATGAAAATGGGCCGGGAAAGGTAACTGCAAAGAAAAGAGGCCCATATCTCTCGGTGGGATGTCATGGGCTGATGATGATGATCAAGAAGGTATCACTGAATAAAAAAAGAGTCTACACGGAACATATTCATCAACACACGCAAAGGTTATGTGTGTGTTGATCGCCTCAACTCTGGCTGCGCGACCTATACCAAGTAAAATTATTCATTAGGATTGTGTTACATGATAGACTATGTTATAAGATAATGATAGATTCTAACAAAATGTAGATTTTTCAAATAGCCTTAACAGGCTGAAATAGAATCAGGAGTATGGTTAAATTAAACAAGTATTTTTTTAAAGTCTGGATGGTCATCTATAAGCAACTTGATGACTAGAGAATAATCGTTATATATACCTAAAGATTGATAATACATACTCGTAATTTTAAAGATTGAAGAAGACAAGAAAGAATGACATATAAAAGTAACATATAACCTTAATTAGTTTTTTTATTTTTATTTACAACTAAACCCACATTTGACCTCAATGTCTGATAGTAAGAAACAATGAGGTCGACGATGGAGCATGCGGGTTTAGTAAATGCCTATCTACTCTGGCCTTGACGATCCCAAGGTTGCAACCTTGGTTTTAGAAAACACAGACGCCGACAGGCTTATCCATGCCTTAGCTGTTTGCATAATAAACGAAGTAGCAAATCGCTTCATACGAATAGATGGTTTAACAACGACATAAGGATGGAACCGCGTCTGGTAATACGAATGCGGAATAGAGCCATGCTCGAATTAGGTCGCGTAATTCCGATGCAAACTCTCCGAAATGTATTTTATAAAATACCGATACAAGTAGTCAAGTGCTTAGCGAGTAAAAGTAGAAATCGATGGGTTGATAACACCATTAGTTATAAATAGAATTAAAATTATCAATAGTTTGATATGTTTTGGAATGCTATCAGATATTATAAATTACTTATCTTATCTTATAATAGGGGGCCGGGAATAACCCCAGCGACATTTCGACTCTTGATGATCTTTTGTGCCTACCCATTTTACACACTGGTCATCTCAGTGTGCAGGTTTCCTCACGATGTTTTCCTTCACCGTTAGAGCAGTCGGTAAAAGTACGTAAATCTTCGAAAAATACGAAGAACTCATTGGTACATGGCACTGCATGGTTTCGAACCTGGACCTCCCGCATGGAAGTCCCGTGTCCTAGCCACTAGGCCACCGACGCTCTTATAAATTACTTAATAGGTACTCGTACTTATCTATATAATAAGGGAGTGACAAATTTTAAACCGACTTATTAAGAAAGAAAAAATATTTCAAGAATTCGCTGACAGAAATAAAGTCAAAGTTCTTAGCGATATTTAGCCGCTTTCTTAGAATTTTTTACGCACTTCCGCAGTCTAACAAAGATTCTTAAAGTTGAAACTGATGATGGTGCTGAAAAATTTAATGGTCCCTATAAGAATTTCATAATTTAGACAGGAATCAGTTTATCTTAGAACAAGATGAAATTTTAATAACTCCCAGATGAAACATTGATTTCAATGTCGCAATCTTCGGTAGACAGTTGGAATTAAGGCTTCAGATTGCCTTATACACGATGTAATAAAACTCCCCTTTTAAGCCGAAAGGGGGGTGAACAACTTTACGCAAAAAAAATTCGACTCCCCATACATTTTATAGCGATCGTTGATCGATTTGTATGGGAATGGGAAGTCGACATTTTTGCGTAAAGTTATTCAGATTATAAGCAAAGGGATTTTTGTTAAATATACCTATACCTCCCATGAGTAAATGTTACATCGATTTGCTGAAATGTTTGTTTTCTTATATGTAGCGAAATTCGGCGCCGCGTTTTCTCGATCATAATTTTTCCAATAGAATATTTATTTTCTAGATAGCTTGTTTATATTCTTGCTTAAGTGAACCTGAAGCATCGTAACAGCCTATTGCCGTGCTGGCAACATCGATGTACTTTGTAATAATAATTCTATATTGAAGGCCTAAAAACCTAGTATAAAACATTACATTACAAAATGAAATCTTTTGTTTTGATGAAAAAATTCCATTTCTCAATGACTAGTTTCAAAATGAGGAGCTCGTAGCCTAGTTGCGAGCACGGTCCGAAGTGATCATGCAGGTTAAGCGATGTTGGCGCGGTCGGTACCTGGATGGGTGACCGCTAGTGGCATATTTCATCTGAACTCCTCCGTGCCTCCTGAACAACTCTGACAAATAAGTTGGCCACTAACCATACGAAAAGCAAGCAAGCGACTATATTTATTTTTATCTTGTAATTTGAAACTTGCTTGCTTGCTTATCGTATGGTCAGTGGCCAACCTATTTGTCAGAGTTGTTCAGGCCGCCCGTAGGCATCTGACATGGCTTAACGACTGCTGTTGAACGACAACAACCGAGACCGACTGCTTAACGTGTTCTCCGAGTCGCAGAGGAGCTCAGATGAAATATGCCACTAGCGGTCACCCATCCAGGTACCGACCGCGCCAACGTCGCTTAACCTGCACGATCACTTTCAGACCGTGCTCGCAACTAGGCTACGAGCTCCTCATATATAATATATACATATATAACATTAAAGTGAGTACAAATACAATTATCACTTTATAACACCTGTGCCTAGAACAATAATTGCTGTAGTTTATTATTTTCTGAAGTCTGGGTTTATCCCTAAATCGTCCTATACCAATCTCGTTCAGTATATTTCCGCTCTTTGTCAATATCATACTTTAAACATTATAAATCTTTATATGTATAAAATACGAGTAAATTAATGAACGCAAATAATTATTAAGTTATACAACATGTTGCAAGAAACATCCTTAATGTTAAGGCTTCTTTAAGTCTCGTGTCATCTCTATCTAGAGCTATGGCGTAGAGAAGGTTAGCATTTATTTTTATGTCTAGGTACGCTGTATTTAAGTAAATAGGTCTACATCCTAAAGTTAATTAAGCGGCCTAATTCATCCCGCAACATAAATTTAATTTTGCCTAGGTAATAGCCCATTAAGTTTACCTCCACATAAACTAAAAATTAAAAATAAAATTTCTAGACTAGTCAAGCTTTTAAGCTGGATGTTCTCCGACAGCGTAATTAGTCTAGAACACGGCAAGTATCGAGTGGTTTAATTATTCTGTACTGAAAGTTGAATATTTTCAGTTCATGGAAAATCGAAGTTTAACTACCTACCTAACGATCGATTGCTACCGTTCGTTAAATAAAATAATCTCATTGAATTAATTATTTTTATATTCTTAATTCTATTGAATAGGTTTATAGATAATAAGTGACTTAATATCAACCATAGTTATTAATTTCTTATTATTATACATGTCATATGTTGCACGATGCTTTCTAAGGATTCACTCTCCATTAAAACATTATGTCATGACTTTAGAAAGGAATGTCTCTAGATTTCAGCCCAGCTTGAAGTAGCCAGAATTTTAAATATACGAAGTCTTTAAATTCATACATTTGATGAATATATACATTTTACCTTCGAAGTATTTCATTCAGAAAGTTAGTACAGTTCAAAGTTTAATCTTGGTAAAATACAATGCAATGTATACTTACTAACTATAATTTACTGTCATTGGTCAAAACACGGCTTCTCTCTTCTCTTCTAAGTCGTGTTCCTCATTGCCGAGGGTCGTGATCATTCTAAGGAATTAATCACATAGAACAACTCTCGTGGCAGATTTAATGGGCTGGTTTGCCATTGCCTTCCCCATTTCACACACCGGTTATCTCAGTATGCAGGCTTCCCCACTATCTTTTCTTTCACCGCCAGAGCAGTCGGTAAATGTACGTAAGTCGTTCGACAAAACCGATAAACTCATTGGTACATGGCATAGCCTGGTTTCGAACTCGGACCTCCCGCATGGGAGTTCGACGTCCTAGCCACGACGCCACCGACGCTCTAACACGGCTTATTAGGCTACAATAAACTGTTTTATGTGGTAACAACAACATTATTAATCGTTTCACTCGCTCATTGGTTTTAAAAGATAAAGCGATAAGGGTTGTATTATTATAGTCCATTACATGTGACAGAAACGAGAATGTCAAGATTACCGTGACAAGGACAAACGAACGCGTAAACTACTACACATACCAGAAAACACTTATATATAAGTACCCGTACACGAGTAGCTTAACAAAAATATCGAGTTAGAAGGGAGAATGTCCCAAAACGATATGTTTCTAAAATCTGTAAAGGCAATAACAAAAGAACTCCAAAACCTTTTTTACAAGAAAAGCAAACGGGTACACGGGTCACCTGAGGGTAAAGTGGTCACCGTCAACATTTATGGAGTCAAAGTAGGTGTAGATCGGGTTACGACCTAGCTCATAACTTTATATTGATTTTTCTGTAATTTATATGGTTGTAATCTGTTGTGTTTACCTAATAAATAAATTAAATTAAATTAAATTATGGAGAAATTGGAACGACATTATGTCTATTGATGTGAAGAGGGAAAAAGAAAGAAAGAAAGAAAGCTTTGGAGTTTATCAAAGCATTATTTCTTTCTTTTATAGTACATAGGTACTATATTCACCAGGCACAACACGCTGCCTACATCAATAGAGATAATGTCGTTCCAATTTCTCCATAACGCGACCTACACCTACATAGACCCCATAATTTTAAAATAGATTAGAAGGTACCTGTCTGCTGTTTCCGCTCTAAGCTCTGGGGTCTCTTAGAAAATGTTGACGATTAATACTATACAGTAGTGCTGATGTTTGGAAGTCATGTATAGGCGAAAACCGAATGAACATCTATAGCGCGTTCTAGGTTTGTCTGAAAATATGAACTAGATGTGCGTACGTAGAGCGTGACCTGGACGAAAAGCGACATCTTTCGGCAAGTTGAGTGAACTAATCATAGTAGCGCGTACCTAAATATATTTGCGCCCAAGAGAATATTTTTTTCTTTCATCCAAGTATATTTGACTCCACGTTCGCTGATTTATTACAGTTAGAATCCCTATAAGACTGTTGCTATAATTCCCGAATTAATGTTCGAAAAATGTATAAATGACGCGACGTCGATGATATAATACCATGAGCCAATATGCCTGAAAATAAATCCGCGACACCACTGAGGGTAGAATGAAAAATTGCGGATCATGCAAATGGGAGAGGAACTTTTGAAAAGAAATCCAATTGGGTTAGCATTATAGCAACAGATGCGTATCCGAATTCCAAATTATTATCAAAGTGATCGGCCTTGTGGGTTTCTTTCAATCTTACCACCCAATACTTTACAGATTCGGTTATTTTTACGAGAAAGAAAGGTTCGTTCCTGTGAATTGTTACGAAAGGTGAAATGATGCTTCTCTCACTTGGTTTTGAGTGTTTTTTGGCGAAAACTCTGCGCATAAAATATGAAACGATCTAAAACATAAATTAAAATTAATAAGTACGCGGTTATAATGATGATAGATGACGAAATACAATGCAAACAAAGTCAAGACGAGTTTCCTTATTATAATACATAGGCCTCTCTTATCTTCACAAGCAGCATTTTCGTATTACAGAAGACCAATTAATTAGTGTAATTATTTGAATTTGGCGAAGAAAAAATAATTAATAATAAACTTCCTCAAATAATTATAATAATTAATAATGGATTTCCGCAAAGTAAATATTGATTGGCGTAGGTGGAAGGACGATATCGACCATTTCCAAAAAGGATGGTATAAGGACGCCGAGGATAGGGAAAAATGGAAAGGAGGAGGGGAGGCCTTTGCCCAGCAGTGGGACATCCTTAAAAAAATGATTCTATCTTTAAAAAGACCAATTAGGATGTTCGCATCTGAACACTAGTTTAGTAAACCCCGGTGAAGCTGTAAAGGTCATTACGACCAACAGCATTAATCAGTTCGAAAAAAAAAACTAGTTTAGTGATTGTATCCAAACTTCAATATGCGACTTTAAAAAATTAATAAATAGCAACTTCCTGTTCGACCTTAACCATCTATAGTGGTTTCTCGTTTCTCTATAATTTATTCCAAAATATTTAATTTTATCGCCTCTATAAGGTTATTAAAACGTGTGTGGTGTTCAGCATCTTGTGCTTCAATACAGTGCTAGAAATCAAAATTTACTTACAAGCGAAATTACCAGCCGCTCTAAACATTGTGAGGAACAGGGTGCAGAATGTCCATTTACCAAAATGATCAGTCTCAAAATGTCTAGTCTCAAAACGTCCAGGTCCAAAAATGACTAGTCTCAAAATGTTCAGTCATATTTTTTTTCTTGAAAATTGAAAAATGGCTTTCTCTGTAAGTATATTCATGCTGAATCTTATTTTTATTTTTGCGAAAGACACACTTGATTACTTCGATACTGAAAAAATATTGTTACAATAAGTCTTATGGATGCACACTGACCCTTACACCTACCAACATACACCCCCTCACACACACCCTCAAACGCACACACCCCTCATACACCTCCTTCTTATAATAATAATCATAACCTTATTATGTCATCATAATATAGATATATCGGAAGAGACTAGCCTTCACAATACAGGGTATCCTAGTGTGGGAGCCAGGGAGATCTAATAAAATGTAAAAGATACTGTCTGCATGAATAATTTTTTATTTTTTTATTATTTTATTTAAAAGAAACTGATATTCTACATCCAAACACAGATGACGTATTGGTCTGTTTACAACTGATTGTGATGTAGATTCGTCCAAAAGAGCAACAAAGTAATCAATATCCCGACCGAAATAGCCTTTAGCGGCTTTAAAATGACTGAAATCTGAATAAAACGCAATAGGAATGGAACATTTAGATTTATTTATACTCACATAGCAGGACACGGAACGTTCAAGAGCACGCGATTCCAAGTTCCAACACTGATAGTTAATAACTACTTATAACTGTTGACGTACCTAGTCTCTATACAATTTTATTATTATTATATAAGCAGAACAGACGAGCAAACAAAAAACGGTTTTTTTCTGAACTTTCATCTATTTCGACGATAAACGAACGTCACTTCCCAAATCTCATACATTTAGTACGAAACGCTTTCACACGATGTCGTCCACGACACCATACATATCGGGGTCGTGTTATCGTCTAATGTGAAATCATTAAAGCCCCATGAGTCTATCTATAGATGTCGCTGTTAGACACCGACCTACTTTCGAATGTTACCTACTTTTGTGACTCACCTTGCAGAAAATTGACAGTCTTGCACATGACCTCTCCGAAGTACCACAGCAGCGTGACAGACTTGGCGATTTGCACCGGCATGCAGAACAGAGTCACCAGCAGGTCAGCTACCGATAGGTTGACCAGGAAGATGTTCGTCACGCTGCAACAAAAGAATTTTTATGTCAAGCAGATGGTAAACCCTGCCAGGTTTAAAGACACCTAGGGCATCCATTAATTTTTAGTGAAATAATATATTTTTTAATAAAATGTTTATTTACAACTTTTTAAAGTATTCCCCTGCGGCAATAGTAATCTCTGCAATATTTGAGTCCAAAACAACAATAAACATTGAAATTCAAATAGCATTTTACAGACTCTTTTTAGCCTTTTACATACAGAATGCAGGAATTGGTGTAAAATATTTCAAGGCTTGCTTCTAAATTACTTAAATTGAAGGACGAAATGGGTTTCAAATGCCTTCGAGCGTCGTTGTCGAGGTTCTGTGTAAATTGTTGTTTTAGTATTCGGTTTATTAGGTTCTTTTATCAATTGTTTGAGTTTACATCTTCTGAATTGTAAGTAACGCTGTTAATTATGTAACCCTTTGAACTTACACGTTACAGAAATAACACGTTCATAGTCCACATACAAAATCCGTCGGTATCTGTCAGGATCCATCGGGATCTGTCAGGATCCGCCGGGAGTCGTCGGAATCCGCTGAGATCCGTCGGGATCTGTCAGGATCTACTGATACCCGAGGGGAACCCGCTGGGGCCCGCCGGAATCCCGGTCACGATCCCGCTTCGTCTCCCGATATTTGGATAACACTGCCCAGATACCAATCAACGTGTAAATTACCTTTCCTAGGTGCCCCATTTTTAATTTAATTTCATTTATTTAGTTTTTTGGTACTTACAGCACACTCAAACATGTCAGTATACAGTACTTAAAATTTATAGTGTAGGTATACAAATTAATATCTGGCTCGTCAGCACCATGCACCAGAGGCACCACAGTCAGTATAAAATAATAATTATAAGTATAACTATAAGTCCTATAAATCCCAAGTACCTATCTAATAATTAAAAATAATAATACTTAAACACTAATAGCTGCTGAAGAGGGGCATTGTCAAATAATTAAAATTGTATAAATAGTGAATAGCTGCTGTAAAGTGCCCCTTACATGGGGCACTGGACAGTGAACGTGTTAAATATACTGCTATTACCAAAAATAAATTCTCATAATAATTAGCTACGGTGTGTGTTTGTGTGTCCCGCATTGGCTCCTTCGTGTAAGATCAAAGGATCCCAAAAGTGATACCAAAATTTTCGTAATTTTACCACGGAGGTCCATATTTAAAACTGTTGATCCTGACGAGATTCGGGGGTCAACTTCGGGGTCTCACTACGTACGGTGGTACAAGGTGTATCTGCCTTCTGGAGGTCCCTAGAGGTCAAAGAAGCCTCACCAGCTAAACCTTACGTATAAAAAAAAGAAAGGCACATCGAGCTTTCCAAAAATAATTAAAAACTTTGCCAAGTATTAAGTAAATAGGTATTAAAAGATTTAATAGTGTGGTTGCTTTGCAGTACCGAACTACTGAGACGATAAAGTTCATTAACCGGACTACATAACTAACCAAACGATTTCTAAAGTATTTCAAATTACCTACTAAACTTTCTCGTTCAATACTACAAGCCTATAACAATTCTATATTGCTGTGTCGGACACAAAAGCCTAACTCCCTATCTAAAGCTTAGTGTCCGAGCACTTAAGTCAGACATGTCTCACGGGGGCTGACCAGACTACCCGAATGGCTTAGGCACACAATTGCCCGTCCAGCCAGATGTTAATTCAATGGGCGCCTTGCCAATAATCTCTAGTAGACGGTAATAGGCTCACCACCAAGCCTTACGGTGAAATGTGGGAACTACCTGTGATGAAGGTGGTTCCTATGTCTACTCCCTCGGAGATTATGGATGTTAGGCTGGTTTACACTTAGTCAAGTCAAGTCAAGTGCGTTAGTCAAGTGGCAAAGACAGTGGCGAGTATGGCGATTACCTGGTCAGTGACAAAAAAGTCACTGGCCTAAGCACTTGATTAAACACTTGACCAATGTAAACCAGCAATAAGAGTTATGCTATGCATTGCCAATAACCTGTTCTATACACGGTTTTTAACAAGAGTTCTACTCAGGAACGTCAACTTTTTGCTGGTGGTAGGATCTCTTCAGGGTCCGCCCGTTTAGCGACCATTTCTATTTAAGTCTGTCGTTAAATATTTTCTCTTTGGCGTTGATGTGTTGCGGTAGTGTTTATTGAAGAGCCATACCAAGCCCGTGTGCTCCATCTTTGGTCTCATCGTCACATACCACCAGGTGATACTGAGTACGATACGCGGATTTTCTTTTTTTAAATAAAAAATATTGTCTAAAAAGTTTTCATTAATGGCGAATAAATTTTTTGAGACTCCACTCCATACAAAATAGACAACCTTTAGCGATCGATTTGTATGAAAAGTAGGAAAAACGAACTCCATTTTCAAAACTTTTTTAAACAAAGTTCTTCACATTCATAAGTAGAAAGAACTCTTGGTAAAAGCCCGGTGAATGCTTTGCACAGATAGGTATTTCATCTACTTACAATCCGAATAGCATTTGGAATTCATGTCAAGACATTCGGCCTAAATAAAACCTGGGCTGAATTCGCAATCATGAGTAAATAATTAATTGAACTACAGGATATGAAGTTTCCTGTTGGTAAGAAAATAATGGGCATCTGACTTGTATTACTGTGATTGAAAGTCTGAAAATATGGAAAACTGAATACCCCCATACGAGTAGGTAGTTACTTATTACAAATAGACACTCAGTGTGTATGATAATATAATATTAGAAGGCTTGAAATACAAAGGTACATAATATAATTTGGTGGTAGATCCTGATGTGTGATAAAAGAAATAGATAACTAATTCTGTCGAATAAATAATTCATTAATTTATTTTAATATAATATTGTAAATGCGAAGTGAGTATGTCTGTCCTGCGTGTTTGTTACTTCTTCACGACCGTTTGGTGGTCAAACAATTTTGATACAAATACAATACAAATAAATTTATTTTGCAACTTAAATTAGTACAAAAAGTGGTTGCTCTATATCCTATATCTATGGCGGGATTATACTCTTCTATGTAGGTACAGTTTTGATTTATAAAGGGAGAAATAAATAAATAAAAATGATAATAAACATTCGTATACAATTTTAAATTAACATATGATAAGATGTAAGCATGTCCGCTGGAGTGAAAGTACAAATACAAATAAATACAAATAAATTTATTTTGCAACTTAAAATTAATACATGGTTGATACTCTAAATCCCGCACTAGGATACCCTGTGTCGCGGGATTTAGGCTCTTCTATTTAAGAACAATTTTGATATATAAAGGGAAAAAATAAAATAAAAATAAACGTATACAATTTTAAAATTATCATTAGATACTAAGATGTAAGCATGGAGTGAAAGTGTGTGTGTATGTGTGCGTATTGGTGTGGGGGTGTGGAAAGGTGAGGGTGTGTGTTTGTTGAGGGTGAGAGTGAGGGTGCGTGTTAGGGTGTGTGAGAGTGTGCGTGTTAGGATGTGTGAGAGTGTGCGGGTGTGTGACTGCATGACTAGTATATGTGTGTTTTTTTTTTTTTCATTGGACAATTTCCAATACTTTCTCAGTGCTGTCATAGTCCAAGGTTGCAAGCCAGGTGGTTAAAGATTGTTTGCACCTATATCGTGTATGATTAACAATTTTAAGTAATTTGTTTACCTTGGTGTATAAATACGGTCCAAGATAGCGATAGAACCTTTGGCCAAATTTAGTACGTGTGATACATGACGACCACTTAAGGCGCCGCGCTGTAGCATTTACTACTGTGAGCAGTGCAGTCTTGTGGAATTTCAAAATTGTTGATAGTATATATAACTGCCTTACACGCAGGAATTTACATTCCTGGTAAAGCAAGTCTGTGGGGTAACGGAAAGGTTTCCCAAGAGCTACTTTAAGCACTGCTCGTTGAGCGCGTTCGATTTTAATAAATGCTGTTTTATTTGCTGCGCCCCATATCATCACACTATACTGCAGAATAGACTGACACAGAGCAACGTATACCATATTAACTGTGTCAGGGTCGGCCACTTTTCCTAAGCGCTTTAGAATGAACATGAGCTTCCTAACCCTACCACTTAGAACTTCGATCTGCCGTTCCCATGTCAGTCGTTCATCGATAACGACTCCTAAGTACTTTATGTCGCTCACCTCTTCCAATATAGGACATGAACAATGGACAATATTTTGGTGTTGTGAACATGAATGGAGCTTTATACTCAGCGTTGTAGGTGGAGCGGTTTTTTGTGTGATCTTGAAGCTAATAACTTTTGTTTTAGACGTATTTATAGTCAAGAGGTTTGTTTGGAGCCATATGCCTACGTTTCTCATACCTTCTTCTACCGATTTTTGCACTGAGTCCCAGGTTTTACCATAGAAAACAATCGCTGTATCGTCAGCAAAAGCGAGTAATTCAGCCTGTGGAATATTTTGCCCGCACAAATCATTAATGTATATTAAGAATAGTGTAGGGCCAAGGACACTACCCTGAGGCACCCCAAATCTAACGTCAGCGTAGTCACTGAAGGTATTTTTTACACAAACCCGTTGTTTCCTGCCTGATAAGTATGAATGAAACCATTCCAAGGGAGCACCGCGTATTCCCAGGTACTCTAGTTTTTTCATCAGTAATTTGCGAGAAACCGTATCAAAGGCTTTTGCGAGATCAAGGAAGACGGCAGCACACTTGTAACCACTATCGAGTTTCTCTGCAACAAAGTTTGTGAGTGATAAGATGGCGTCCTCCGTTGATCTCTTAGCCCTAAAGCCATATTGATTATCAGTTAGAAGTTTTTCACTTTCAAGATACTCCATCAACCTCGCATTCATTAACTTTTCCAAAATTTTAGAAATCGAACTAAGTAACGAAATTGGCCTATAATTAGATGGCTCTTTGGAGTCACCTGCTTTCAAAATGGGGCAAACATTAGCAACTTTGAAGCACTCTGGAACGGTAGCCGTACTAAAGCTGAGATTGCATATATGTGTAATAGGATTTATCAGGACATGCTTTGCTCGTTTAAGGATGTCGTTACTAATGTTATCCCAGCCCGAAGCTTTGCCCGTCTTAAGTTGGCCTATTATCTTTAGAATCTCTGATTCGTCAGTGGGTGCTAGAAAAAAAGATTTTGGCGACTTTTTGGTGGGGAGTACAAGTAAGTCCGTCAATTCCTGTTCGGTTTTTCCTATGTCATTCAAAATTTTATTAGCATAATTCTCTCCCACTGTCGTGAAATATGCATTTACCTTGTTAAGTGACTCCTTTGGATCTTGCTCAAGCTCAAGTAAGTCTGTGATATCCGAGGTAGCAGATTTAAGATTGCACACCTTTTTTATCGAACCCCAGAGTTTCTTGCTGTCACCCTTGGTTTGTTTAATCAAGTTCCGGTCATAGTCATCTTTCAAATTTTGTATTATATTATTGCAATAGTTACGGTAATTATTATATTTATCCTGGAGGACTAGATCTGATTTATTTTTCTTAGCTTTAGTATGTAATGCATCGCGTTTCCTCATGCATTTAATAATACCGGGAGTAATGTACGGCTTTATAATATATTCGCGACTTCGGATCTTTTTCGTGGTTTTATGACCGTTCAGTGCTTTGTCAAAAGTCTGTACAAATTCATTGGCAGCTTCATTAACATCTGTATGAGTATTAAATACAGTCCAATCTATTTCTTCAAGAGTTTTTGTTAGACTGTCAAAATCTATTATGTGTGTGTGTATGTGTGCGTATTGGTGAGGGGGTGTGTTTGTTGAGAGTGAGAGTGAGGGTGCGTGTTAGGGTGTGGGTATATGACTGCATGATTAGTATTTTTGTGTTTACTCATTATACAATTTCCAACGCTTTCTCAGTGCTGTCATAGTGCAAGGTTGCAAGCCAGGTGGTTAGAGATTGTTTGCACCTATATCGGGTTTGATTAACAATGTTGAGTAATTTGTTTACCTTGGTGTATAAATACGGTCCAAGATAGCGATAGAACCTTAGACCAAATTTAGTACGTGTGATACATGACGACCACTTGAGGCGCCGCGCTGTAGCATTCACTACGGTGAGCAGTGCAGTCTTGTGGAATTTCAAAATTGTTGATATATATATATAACCGCCTTACACGCAGGAATTTACATTCCTGGTAAAGCAAGTCTGAGGGGTAACGGAATGGTTTCCTAAGAGCTACTTTAAGCACTGCTCGTTGAGCGCGTTCGATTTTAATAAATGCTGTTTTATTAGCTGCGCCCCATATCACCACACTATACTGCAGAATAGACTGACACAGACACTGACGTATACCATATTTACTGTGTCAGGTTCAGTCACTTTTCCTAAGCTTCCTAACTCCTTATGTCGTATACGTGAAGTCCGGAGAACGTAGGATTCTTATCATCCCAATTAAACAATTCCCGAGGGATACTGTTTACAAATTCCACACGGACGAAGTCGCACGCAACTGCCAGTAAATTCCTATAACTTATATGGTTAATACTTGCGGTTGTTGGTACTTGGTGAAACTTGTAGAGTACATTATTAGACTTAAATAATATACTGTTTCACGGGTTTTTACTGTATTTTATTAATTACGACCGGTGTCGTTTACACATCTTCTGGTATTTGTTTATAATTATTTTCTTAACTACATGAAGGTAGATAAATGCAGCTTTGTAATGTAGTTAAGAAAATAATTATAAATAAATACCTGAAGATGTGTAAACGAAACCGGTTGTAAATAATAAAATACAGTAAAAACCCGTGAAACAGTTTATTATTTAAGTCTAATCATGTCCTATATCTTAGTTCAGTAAATGATGAAGCTGAGAAAGTGGCGGCTGGTACTACACGACCTAGGACGGCTAAGACTGCAAATCCCCCTCTGCTAGTAATAGCTTCAGAACGAAACCCGTTTAGAGGAGACAGATTGACGTTTCTAAACGGAAAAGTTTATAAAACTCTCATCCATTAATAAAAAAAATATTATCGACATTTCGCGTGATGGATGTTTTTTAAACACTAAAAACGTGGAGACTTTTTCAGAAAAAGTCTTTTATAAATAAAATACAGCTTATGAACCGATAAATTAAGTTTTAAATAACTTTTTAAAAGCCGATAGGAAGTTTGAGGCGATTGTTTGTCACCGTCATCATGAGGTTACAACCTAGGATCTAAGGTTTGTTTTTATTTAACAGTGAATGTTGTTGAGAGTGTTCTTACCCATGTCTGATAAAAATTAGAAATGAAATGAGACCAGTGGTTTACAAGATCTTGGAGTATACCTAGTTGGTGGATGGTTCAATTTTAAGCTCAAATACATAGGTTAATGGTGCATTTCCCACATCTCCATTCCGCCTTCGGACTACCAGGCGCGGGGAGTGGTTCCATCCTTATGTTGTTGATATCCCATCTGTTCGTACGAAGCGATTTGCTTCTTCGTTCATTATGCGAACGGCTAAGGAATGGAACAGCCTGCCGGCGTCTGTATTTCTCGAAACCTACAACCTTGGGATCTTCAAGGCCAGAGTGAATAGGCATTTACTGGACCCGCATGCTCCATCGTCGACCTCATCGTCGCTTACTATCAGGCGAGATCGAGGTCTAATACGGGTTTAGTAGACAATAAAACATAATTTAAAAAATACATCTGGAATCTTGGGGATCTGTTGACGACCAGGAAAAAGGAGATCTCCACAATGGTAAGTCGAGGGTTTCTTAAATTTTTATTTTAGAGTTACGTGTATTTGAATTAACACCAAATCCATGACACGTATAAACTTTTGGGTACCTACTCAAGGTCTCAAATCATGTCAAATTTAAGTTCTGTATTATGACTGTATGTTTCCAAAATAAAATTATTAAAAAAGAAATACAATATCCCGTATTCCTGTATCTGTCAAGGAATCACAATCCGAATAACTAGCCGCCGTACTAGGAACGAGAGGAATGGGGTGCCTTGCCTTCGTAATGGAAAAAGTTTCCCCATAATATCAGTGATATTATATAAGTTTGTAAGGCATGTCCTTATTCAATGTTTGGCAAGTTGAATTGAATAACAGATAAAATGCAGAGATCTCTAAAAGTATGCAGTTACACTTCTACAATCGAAATCCATTTCAAATAAATAAACTAAACCATAACCGTATTATGAAAAAGTATAGTCGTATAGTCGAATCCAACTAGGATGGGCTGCATTTAGTAAATTGTCTGACGTGCTAAAAGACAAAAAGATCCCTATGTACCTAAAAAGGCGAATGTACGAGCAGTGTATCCTCCCAGTTATGACATACGGAGCGGAAACCTGGACACTAACTGAACAGGCGATTGAAAGGCTCCAAGTGACACAAAGAGCGATGGAGCGTGCCATGATAGGCATTTCCCTCGTGGACAGAGTGCCGAATATCGAGATCCGGAAAAAGACGAGGGTGCCGGATATAGCACACTATGGACACTATATCCAGGTCTAAGTGGAGATGGGCAGGGCACGTGTGTAGAATGCAGGACGATAGGTGGCCCCGAAGACTGCTCGAGTGGCGACCCCGAGTGGGGCGCAGAAGTGTTGGAAGGCAGCCCGCGAGGTGGACCGACGACATTGTGAAGACGGCGGGGAGGATGTGGATGCGAACGGCTAGAGATCGAGGAGAATGGCGTGCACATGGAGAGGCCTATACCCAACGATGGGTTACGTTAGGCTGAAAAGAAGAAGAAAGAAGAATAGTCGTATAAATTTTTATATCATTTTAAGTGGAAAGTATAAAATAAACAAAAATAGTAAGAATATTTTTTTTCTTCCACATATCCGCTCTTAGCGATAAGGTCGCTAAATAGTACTTCACTATTTCCTTTTCTACCTTTTGTTTGTTGTTTTCTATTTGTGCAATAAAGTGTATTTTACTTTACTTTTTTTTTGTTAAACGCACCTCCTGATTGATGGTAATTAACCACCATCGCATATAAATACATGTGGATTCTTAACTGAGGCTACGGTGTTCGGTTTTTGCGACACCCTAGAGCTTATGGGGTAGGTCATACTCTAAGAGAACTAACATCGTAATTACCGGGGGGACTCCACCAAGATTTCCACAATAATGAGAAAGGAATTCTAATACAATATTATGAATTAAACTAAATTAGAATAACCACAGGAAAAGACCCGAAAATACGACTGTAAAGATCACTTTACTTACCCAAAACAATTTATCAACCGCTCTCCGCAACGAAAGATTTATTCAGCACTCGTCCAAAAACTCGTCCAAAAAACATTCTTACCTTTTCGTAATAAGTATTCTGGACCCGTCACAAAACAACAAGATAAATGAGCCTCAACTTTGATGTTAAAGTGCCGGCTTTCCACTCCTACCGATTCCGATTAATCGAGAAGATATAGAGACCGCTAATCGATATGTAATTAACCTCGTAGGTGTAATTTAGGAAAGAAAATTAGTTACCTAACTAATAAAGAAATAACAGAGAAGACTGGATGTTCCGTACTGGAACACGTATTTTTCTAAATTTCAATTTTTCCTATCAAACCTGATGATAATCCAAACTGGTCACTCAAGACCGGCATGAAGTTACCTGTGGATTTGCAAATGCATTTTTTCGAATTTTGACATTTGAACCTCACATCACTTCTAACGGTCTACGCCCGCCGGCTTGACGTGCTGCGATTAACCTCGCTGTGCAATTTTCTAAAAATATTGTGTTTTACGAATTCAGGCTAAGAAATACCTCCTAGAGACACACCCGGGTTGTGAACTGTCAATCTTGGAGCCTGTGCCTATGTGTGAAGTGTTGAAGTCGCAGACGGAGTACAAGATCAGCCACCCAGCCGGAGACGCCGATGCTGCAAATCTTGATTAGTGCGCTGAGTCATCAGGTGTTTCCTAAGTTCTCCTTAATACTGGAGAATTGCCTAACTAATAAAGAAGAAGACTTGAAAATTCGCTGGAAAATGTAGCATTCAATCCACCATGACCGGAGTCTATGATAGGTAAAAGTAAGATACGAGTATGATCCCCAAAGATCGCGAAAAAAAGAAAATTCGACTTATGAGCGAGATTAAATTTTCTTGATAAGTAAAAGCGCGTTTGACTTAAGACCCGGACTTCACGGGTCCGGTTGCAGTCCCAGTTCGTTCGCTGGATCCAGTCACGAAGCGTTGACTTCAGCGGAACGCATGTAATTGGTTGCAGCGAACCGAACCGGGACTGGAACCGGCCCGTGAAGTCCAGGCCTAAAACTCTAATGATGGTACGTGACGATGTGGTAAAACATCAAACCTGTTGCCATGTAAGTATATTTTGTTGTGTCTTCATCCGGTGGTTGGAAAATAAATAGATGTAGGTATTATAGCGTATTATATAATGTATGAGGCTACACATTCGGCGAGTTTACTAATGGATGGTTCAAGTGACAGTTCGGTAAATAGAAAATAAACGTTTAGATATACTCTGTGGTATTACTTACTTGGCATTTCTTAGTGGGAATTCGAGTGAAAACATTTCTACCTCAGTCACAAATGTCTAATGTTCAATTTCGAATTCCTATAAAATACTTGATACTTGGAAGTCTTGGAAACAGATTTTTTATATTACGTAAACACTTACTTCTTTTTTACATTGAGATAAATCTTTCGTCATTACCTGTAACGTGAAACAGTGACTACAAAACGATTAGTAACATGTAACCAAAGCCACATTTAAACGTAGTAACCCGCTTTTGCTAATTTCAGATGAACTTTGGTATTAACAAAGTTTTGTTAATTCTGAAATAACTAAGCCGTGGTTTGAATGGGTTAGTCCAATTGGGTTATTTTGTCAGTGTATCAAAAATACATTTTAAACTTCGAAGTTAATCGTAAATGGGAAAAAAGTATATAAGTCTGAGTAACATTCCATAAGTTTGCTTCTTCACGTGTCCTACTTAGCCTAAGGTTTTGCCTTGACCGTTCGCCTGAGGCCGGTCGTATTCGAACCGCGCCGGTTTTTTTCAATTCAATTCAATTTATTTAGTCGTTAACAATCTAATAATAGTGTTCGAAATTAAACATTATAATAATTAACAATCAATTATCAGCTAAATCACAATCAGAATTTCAATGTCAATAATTAAAATTCGTCAAAACAATAACAGCACTTTTCCAAAAGATACGTTTTTAATTCGTGTTTAAAACTATTTAAATTTGTGATAGTTTTAAAGGCCGTCGGCATCCTGTGGTAGAGTCCCACTGCCTGATATCGTGCACAGTGTTTAACAACAGTCAGTGCGGGGTGTATGACATCTTTCAGGTCCTATCTCCTTGTAGACGTTCGTAGCTCCATTTCTTCGTCAGTCTCAAACAGATATCTATGCTTCACAAGTTAACAGAATCATTATGTACAAACTTGGAACCGTTAGTTTGGGCCTGGAGATGGCTATTCGCTCGGGTAAATACTCATTCCTGGATAAATACCCGCTTCATTTCGATGGGTCTCTGGACTGATCTGACTGGATGGAACTCTTGACTTTTCAAAATAGTTCTGTTTGTTATCCGAATTTTTCATTTTGAATCGAATTTACTCGTTTGTATCAATTTTTTATAATATTTATTCCATTTTATCCTGATTTTTTAATTTTTTAGTAAAATTTATTCAATTATTTTTCAATTTTTTCATTGTTTTTCAGTACTATTAGAGAAATCAATAATGAATTGATTGAGTCACCCTGCAACCGATCAACTTTTTTATGTAATGATCGATTTTGATGTTTTTTTGGCAGTGCTTACTCATGAATCATCATTAGTCATGCATGATGTTCGAAATGGGTATTAACCGTTAAAATACCCACCGGGTTTTTTACCCGCCGCCTCCACCTCTAATCTCGATCGCCGTCGAACCGGACCGGGCGAACCGTCTGGTGTGACAAGGCTATAAATTTCTATTGAATTATCCCCTTCAAGCTACCGGATATGGGCGATCCAGTCAGGGTAAAATCGCCTATTTCTCGGAACTTGCCCCAAAACATTCTAAGCTCCACGTAAAAGCAAGCACATCCATTTCAATTATTAGGTGATTTCGGCGGAGGCAGCGACTGGCGCGCGAGTGTAAATGTAAGCCTATAATTAAGATGACTCACCCGACCGGTATCAGTCCATCGTTACAACCAATTATATGAGGATGTGAGGGATTCAGTTATAATAGACAATTATCAGGGCGCGGAAATTGGCTGGATGTCAGAAAGCCAGGCTGTCCAATTAGGTACCGATTAATTTATTTGTGAATATAGGTATAGGTTTTGGGTACGAAACCGAAAAAAGTAATTGTAACAATGGTTACAACTACAATTGTCATTTAGAGGCTTTGTAATTTTTTCGAAAAAGAACATTCTGAGACGGATCCTAATAATTATTTTATCGATGACAGAAGATGATGACTCATAATAAACAATCAACTTCGTAGAAATAAATTCGTATCAATTTTTCACTTAATGGGGTTTGCTGGAAGAGATCTCTCTTAGAGATAAGTCACGCCCTTTGTGCTTCACATATTTTTGTCTGAGTTTGTTATACAGGGTGGGCCATGAATTAGTTAACAATTGAAAAAATCATATAAAGAAAACCATTTGACATATTTTTAAAATTGTTTATTTACAAGAAAGTTAGTTATTTGGAATTTATTTTTTAAAAATAACATCATCTAAATGACCACCGTTTCGATTTTTGCACTCTTCTAAGCGAACACCGAAATTTTCGAATACTCGTCGACAAAGAGACCGCGAGATCGCTGACATTTCTTCACTAATTTTTTCCTTTAGTTCACGTAGTGTTTTTGGTTTATGGGTGTAAACACGACTCTTCAAATAACCCCATAAAAAGAAGTCTGCTGGCGTTAAATCTGGACTCCTGGGTGGCCATGGGATGTCGCCTCGTCTGGAAATCAGCTTTTCCGGAAACATTTCTTTTACTACCGGCAGGGACTCGTTGGATGTGTGACAAGTGGCTCCATCTTGCTGAAACCATGTGTTACGGTTGTAGCCAGCAAATTCCAGTAGCTTCGGTGCCAGGAACTCCCGTAACATTTTCACATACTCAGCAGAATTCACAGTAACCGAACGGCCGCGAGAATCTTCGAAAAAGTAGGGCCCAATAATTCCTTTTGCTGAAATTGCAGCCCATACCGTTACCTTGGGAGAATGAAGTGGCCTCGCGTGTTTAGATTTGGGATTTTCGCTGCTCCAATACCTGCAATTCTGTTTGTTTACGTGTCCGTTGAGGTGGAAATGGGCTTCGTCGGAAAATAAGAGGTTATCAAAATTATTGAATCGATCTAACATTGTTTCGGCATACGACTTGCGCAAATTTCATTAGGTTTTAATTCCTGCACTAACTGGATCTTATATGGATGTAATTTCATGTCTAATTTCAAAATACGGCGCAATGATGTTCGGGATAGTCCTAATTCAGCCGAACGTTTGCGCGTCGATAAATTTGGATCACGTCGAACTGATGCGGAAACTCGCTGCACGTTCTCTTCGCTCCGAGAAGTCCGTGGGCCGCCGGTTTGCTTCACGTTTAGTGTAGATCCCGTCTCTTCGAACTTCTTAACCCATTTCTTTATTAATGGAGCACTCGGACACTGATTTAAATCGTGTAAGTCGTATTCAACGCGAAATAAGCGTCTCACTGTAATGAGCGAACTGTTGTTTAAATAAAATTGTTTCACACAATAAGCGCGCTGCGGCCCCGTGAAGCGATACATTGCGACTAAATTTCCGAGAAGCGAGCTAGTGGTAACGCCCCTCCCCGCTCCCCGCGCGGCTTGTATTAGCGCGGGGTGTTAGGTTTAAATGTTAACGAATTCTTGGCCCACCCTGTATATTAATTGTGTGTACGATAAAGAGTTAATAAAGAATTTAATAAAGTAATAATACTGATTTTTTTCTCAAAAATATAGGTTATTCTTAATAATAAAGGTTATTATACGACTAGGTTAGAATTGGAATATATCTGGAAAAAAATATCTTACGTTGCCGTCGAATAAAATGGGTGTAACGATATAGTATTAACACACGTTTCTTTTTATGCAAATGAGGATACTAAGGATAAATCGGTCGTACGGAGGAGAATAATGTGTCCTATAAAATCACAGACATTTTTATTACTAGCGAAAGGACATGATAATATTAAGTCCAGTCCGTGAGCTCTTAGATAAACATTCGGGTATCGGGTAAACTCGACCTCTGTCTCTGTTTTACTACAGTAATAGTACCTTCGTGTATCGTTATCCGAAGCACACCGAAGTTTTCAAAACCCGAATGTTCTTCTAAAGACACACGCACTGTATTTACTTCGAATCCGACACTTTTTGTTTCGAAAAGTTTCAAACCATATTTACTTCAGACGCGATTGGAATTTTTTTCTGAATTCGATTCGATTTGAACGTATATTTGTCTGTTCTACGTATCATGATTTAAATCGGATGTATGAAATACATACTCTACTCTTTAATATCAGCATTGGTAAAAAACAACGTTCAGTCATGTTTCTGTGATAGCATGCCAGTTCAGGAGATCGATTCCACTTAATACAACGTAACTAAATAGAATCTAAACTGCATCGTTATGACGTGTTTCGTATGCTACTATCCACTAATGATCCAATTTCAGTTAAGTACCGCTCGAGTCAACGATCGATCGAACAGTAATGTATTTGTGCATTCTACTAAAACGTTTAGTTTATACTGAATCGCAGTTGAACGGTAACAAAACGCTTCAACAGTCAAATATAACGATCGAATATAAATTCCTCCCGAGGAACTTTTGCCCGATCGATAGTAAATCGAAAGGTGGCAGTGGTAGAGTTATGCGTCAGCAGAATACGATTTGGTGTCCAAATAGAGTTGGAACGAGAACTAAATTGAATTTGGATAGAAATAGAACTACAAACGTTGTAATTTACGCGAATTGGGCACCAGATATCTCACTAACGTCATTAGGCAAATGGCCTCCTTAGCTAAGATTTGGGCTAAAAATAAGAAAAGATCTGGCAACGGGTGGGTCTAAGTGCTTAGGTTTTAGCTGGAAAGTAAGCGAATTATCCAAAGATTTTTTGGAAATTTTAATGGAACTACTTAAGTTAATTTATGATAAGGTTTTTAAGGGTTAGATCACGTTTGGAAAATACAAACAATACTTTAAGTAATTTAGTAATGACAGGAAATTTTCAGAGAATTCATAAAACAGGAAAGTGAATTTCCTTTTAACTTTGTACTTACACATTAATTTTCAAGAATTTAGTAAATAAATTAATCTTTATTTTTACAAATAGGATTCCCTGTGCTGTCAAAAGCAGTCGATGTATACGAGTACATATCTACTTTATTGTAGGAACGCGCTATGTGAGGACATGGATGACGTAACGTCAGTTATATGTAGGGGAAAAGGGAAGATCTTCCACCAGGCGGGGTGTCGTGCCTGGTGACCAGATGTCCTGGTCCAACTATGGATGTTTGGAACTCGTATATATACGAAGTCCCAGGAAAATTTCGATAGCGCGTTCTACACCGATGTGAGTAGGTACTAATTCGAAGTGGCGCGCGTCGTGCGTCCCCACATATGCAAACGGCGCGATTTTATATCTGATGTACAGATGGTCATATAAGCCACAAGTTTTTAGTTACAATGACTAAAGGCCGTCACACACGGCAGCTATAATATAGAGATACATATTATAGCTAGACATATTTCAATACATCTTGCCATAAGATCCTCCAGGAGCCCACGCACGGCAGTGTTAATGTTATTACGTTATTAATAATGGAACAGCCTATAATTTGAACTTAGCAGCGAATACGTGCGTCAGCTAGGCGTTACACCAGTGAAATAAAGGAAATATATATATCTCATTACCTGCTGCATGTGTGGTACCAAAAATATATATCCCACGATGTAATATACCTTAATATATATGATAGCTGCCGTCTATGATGATGAGACATTCCATATTCGCCGCGGATTCGCACGCTAAATAAGCTTTATCGTGAACGAATCCTTAAAACTTTATAAACCGCATGTTATCCATCACGAGTCGTCTCAAGCGAACTGAACAGATATTTTATTTACTGCTACCCCCGTTAATGGATTCAATTAAAAACTTTCCAGGACTAGCGAGGGCGCCGCAAACCGCGCGCGGCTGGATTCGGAAATGCGATCAGGGCCTGGTTTAAGGTTCCAGAGGCTAATATGTTTTTGGCGCCATGTCCAACGGTTGCTTGCTCGACAATTCAAAGGCCGATGGCCGAGATTCCCGTAATGACGAGTCCCACGGCCTTTCTGATTACAGGGAAGGCCAGCCCACGCCACGCCTGTCGCGGTCTGTGTCGGCTTGAACTCCCATGTCGTTACCGCCATCCCCAGATGTCAAGTGATACAGAGCTGAGACAGACCTTTGAATATGAAAAAATGAAACTGAAAAAAATTTAAAAGTTTATTTACTTATACAGGGCACACAAAAAAAGGACCTCCGACTTACAAACTAGGTCGAAAACCTGTATCTTGTAAGTCGGGATTCCGTCGCACTTTCTGTGCAAGCAAATTACAAATTATATTCTTAACCTAAAAGGAATTTGGAAAATTTAATCAAAAAGGAATTTAGTAAAGATAATGGTAAGAGTGAGTATGGGTGGGGGTGTGGTAGGTTGTGTGGGAGTGTGTAATGATGTAAGTGTGCATATGTAGTGTAGGGTGAGTGGGTGTGTGAGTGTGGGAAGTTAAGTGTTAATAATCTGAAGAACGTAATGAGTTTAGTGTGTCAAATTTTATGTTATATGATTAGAGCCTCAGTTTTGTCGTAATCTATACCGATTCGCGACGGATCTCACATCATCATCACAACCACAGGTGACGACAGGTCACAATGGACCAGACGAAACCGTTTCCACCACGGCGCGTCGACCTGTTCAGCGATACCTGATCTGTCAGAAAACAGGTCGTGGGATCCCAGCTTAAGGTGAAAGTCGGAAGCGTCCGAGCGAATTATCATCAGAGTAGAAGATTGTTATAGCCTATATTGTAATTTCTAAATACAGCCCTGTTCAGGAGAGCCTCTTAATAAATTTTCTACAATTTAAGCCCCGCCTGTACAATTGAATACGAGTTTACGAGATAATATTGTTTAATTATTGCTCTAACTCGTATTTTAGTGCCGTTGGCGTTATAAGGTTATATTAATACCGGAGTTTTAACTATACAGGGTGTAACATTAAGAACGGTCAGTATGGGAAAGTCTGAAACTATAAGACATACGAAGATCTGTTCTTAGGAACCATGTCATCAATTTTAGTAACAAGAAAAACTGTATTCATACATTTTAAAAAAAACCTGTACTCAGCCTGGGAATCGAACCCGGTTGTTTTGAAAAAAAATCCAATACTATTTCTATTTAGATATCGATTGTGTAGGTCTTAAGGAATAAATGTTAGTATGAAACGTGATGTTTAAAATTAATAAAACGCATTGTTTCCATATCTTTTAATTTATTTTAGTAGGTGTTCGAAATGACTACCATTTTGTAAAATACAACATTCAACTCGTTTAGGTAACGATCTTACTATTGAATGTTGTATCTTCTGGTGGTGAATTTGCGTTAAAATTGTGTCTATGGCTGCTATGCTACACCATAGAGACAATTTTGACCTAATCGAGTTGAATGTTGTATTTTACAAAATGGTAGTCATTTCGAACACCTACTAAAATAAATTAAAAGATATGGAAACAATGCGTTTTATTAATTTTAAACATCACGTTTCATACTAACATTTATTCCTTAAGACCTACACAATCGATATCTAAATAGAAATAGTGTTGGATTTTTTTTCAAAACAACCGGGTTCGATTCCCAGGCTGAGTACAGGTTTTTTTTAAAATGTATGAATACAGTTTTTCTTGTTACTAAAATTAATGACATGGTTCCTAAGAACAGATCTTCGTATGTCTTATAGTTTCAGACTTTCCCATACTGACCGTTCTTAATGTTACACCCCGTATATAAACTTATATTAATACCGGAGTTAGTCAACCTTTTTACGGCAACTTTCATAAGCACCTTTTCGGACACTGATATCTATAGATTCCGCCTTCCATAGATTAGGTTTTTGGTGAGTGAATTATGTCACCTAATAAAACTAGTGATTTTCAGACGTCAATATCGTTTGAGTGCAGAATGTCCATATCCCAAAATGACTATTCCCAAAATGACTAGTCTCAAAACGTCCAATCTCAACCTTTCATCAAATTGAGGTAGGCACTGTCGTAATGTAAATAATGTCTATAAATATTTGAAACTGTATTTTTCTAAATAAATTGAGATTTAGTTTTATTTAAATATAGCAATGAAATAACATCACATACCCATATAAAATATTTCGATTAGAAGGTCTGGTTTGTTTATATGCGTTATAATAGTTAGCGACTGGTTTGCCAGTACTTCCGATCGTGGGTAGGTAATGGATTTCTATACAATATCGGCACACTAGTGTGGCAAAGCGGCAATTGGTGCAGTTTTCTGTCAAAAAATACGCCCATTTTTGAGCAGATGTTCATTTTATTTACATTTTACATTATTCATACAAGAATTCCCAATTCGTACTCTACTCGATTAGGTCTAAAAACGATATCACACAGGATAGGGTATAAAAATTATATATTTTACTGCCATTGTATTTTCTGTATTTTTGTACTGATGATATACCTGTATAACCTATAAAGTAAAATCTCTTCTAAGTTGTGTTCCTCATTGCTCGTGATCATTCTAAGGAATTAATCACATAGAACGACTCTCGTGCCAGATTTAATGGGGTGGTTTGCCATTGCCCTCGCCATTTCACACACTGGTTATCTCAGAGCGCAGGTTTCCTCACGATGTTTTCCTACACCGTCAGAGCAGGCGGTAAATGTACGTAAGTCTTTCGAAAAACCCGAAAAACTCATTGATACATGGCATTGACCGGTTTCGAACTCGGACCTCCCGCATGGGAGTCCGGTGTCCCAGCCACTGCGCGTTGCTTAGGTATACTTTTTATACAGGAACCTGTTCAGTTCATTAGTTATGACATTAATCAGAAATTGCGATCATTGACAGATGCTCTCTGCAGCTGTGTTAGATTGTTTCTGCATCTTCCGTGCTGCCTACGTTACGTAAATTAATCACAGTCTCCCTTATCTCCTTGGACCTATTGATTTAAATTAATCATAATCACAAATTTACACAATTGTGTGTCCTAGCCACGACGCCACCGACGCTCTTAAAGTAAAATATAAGTACCGAAATAATACTAAATATAATACAACCAGTAAAACTTTTAAAACTTTTAGATAAGTACGAGTTACGAAGAAGGCAAAAAAACGCCCAGACGTCAGCCGGATACGTAAGTGTACATTATGCCCTCACCTTTTAATTCCAGGAGGAAAGGTTAAGTATCGCTTAAAAATGAAAAGGTTGATCCCATGTGGGCCGTAGAGACCGCGCTCTACGTGTTAAGTGAAAAAGTGATTGGCCCCGCACATAGATGAGCGAACAGAGGGGGTAAAGCGAAATAGAGAGTTTGATACTTTTAGGATCATTCAAGTAAAAGGCATAAAAGGCCACGGCCAAAACAGTAAAGCGAAGTACTAGGTAACCTTGTTATAAGAGCTTAGACCAGAGGTTCCCAAACTTTTTCAATTCGCGGCGCGCTTACAGGTTTAGTATGTCGTCCCGGCGCCCGCGCCCTAGTCAAAATATGTGTATACCCCGACCAGAAACTAAAAAACCCTGTCAAGAAGGCGCCATTGGTATGTTATAATCTGTGTTATGAGGTTCGCTTTAAAAAAAATTGTAGCATTTATTTCCGCAATATGGCGAGGTTTTTCTTGTTTCTGGTCAGGGTATAAGTACATGTACAATAATATGAAAAGAACTTTTAGTTAAACCTCACAGTGTGAGGCTCACTTAAAAATAAGAAAAGAACATTGACACACAGGAATATATTAAAATTGCCAAAAAACTAAGAAAATACAGTAACAGAAACAAATACTTGATCTTTCTCACATGAACTGTCGACTTTCTCTTTTATTATCTTTCCATTTTGCATAAACTTATGTAATTTTAGTTTCCGGAAAAGAGAAAACAGGAATGCCTCGCGGCCCTGTTTACTCTCCACGGCGCCCCGGGGCACCGCGGCGCACACTTTGGGAAGCCCTGGCTTAGACACAACCGAGACCTATATTTAATTTAGGTATTAATCTTTAGCTTATATTAATTGTTAAAAGCATTTACTTCGAAGAATAAATTGAAGGCAATTTTTTTTAATATAATATAAGACCAACTGATGGTCAGAGATCACCGTCGCCAGGAGACATCTCACTTCACTACAACATACTGATACATTTCAGTCAAGTAGGGCATTGAGCTTCCGTATGAAACAGCTGATTTTTTTTCGCGATTTCATGTTGGTCCCATAGTGACAATTGTTCAATAATGGATCCCGAATATCCCGGGACTACAGGGGTTTTTGTTACACCCAGTATATTACAAATAAGTGATCAATATCTACTCCATCAATTCCCTCTCATATCCAAATGGCTTTTCCAAGTCTTGAGGAAATCGTGACCGGTGAGTGAAATAACCGACAACTCATATGTCAAAACCCAAATACAAGCGATTTGTTCCTGGAATTGCTACACGCAGACTGCCAGAGAAATGGACGCATTTTACCACAGTTGAGTAAATTCAGGGGTTTTATGAGCCACTTGGAAATGTTCTGCATTCCAATTTCAACAGGCATGGATGAAAGAAAAAGACTCCTTCATGTTTGTTCGTTCCTTCATCTCAACAGTTCTCTAGATCGCTTTTTACTTCATTTTGTAGGTATAGTTTATGCCGATTTTTTTTTATATATAAGGACAATAGACGAGCAAACGGACCACCTGGTGGTAAGTGGTCACCGTCGCCCAAAAACATCTCACCTCACTATAATGTTATTAGAGGGAACATGAGGACTCAGATGGAATACCTCATGACCCAGTAATTACGCTGGCTCTCTTATCCCTTCAGACCGAACCACAGCAGTGCAAGCATTGCTGCTTTGCGGCAGAAATAGGAAAGAAGGTGGTACCTCCACAGGTAAAAAAGCGTAACAAATCTGAGGTACTTTGTCATCATGATGTCCTTATGCTAGTAATATAAATATTATGTCTTTGATTAAATATTTGTACACAGCATCATGAACTGTTGATTTAAAACTTATGAATTCTGAAAAGGAAGTTATTTTACGCGTCACGGGCTTGTCTGATCCGGTGATGGTGTCGCTGTTGGTAGCTGTCAGGGAATAGTGTTAACATTAATAACGTTAGTTCCAGTTTTAGCCACCGGAACGGATAAGTTTGCGCCACTGTGGACAGCACGATATATTTTGTGTGTTATTCGACTTCTGGTTACCCGCAGCTCAGAAAAATTACAGCTCTTCAATTAGATGTATTATATACTAGTAATTATTAAGTAATAACCTTAAAATCACGTCTACCATACACATTGTTAATTACAATAAGTTTATCCTATATTTCCCTAAGCTTTGTATCCTTTTTGTCTTAAACCGTAAACCGTAAGTTGCAGAGGAAAAGATTTATATGACATGTTAGAAACTTTTCTGTTAAAATCAATGTGATATACACACATACACACACACCACACCCTCAAACTCTCACCCCACCACATATTAATCTTAATTAGCAAGATTAATATACCCCAGCACTTAATTAGCAAGTACTTACCTATGACAGTTAATACTTGTCGTAAATATGTATTGATAACGCCATATATCGTTATTTTTAAATTACACTATACACATTCGTACTTATCTAATATTCATATAATTATACCTGTTACTTTCCTACATATCACTTTAGAGACAAGACCGAAAGAATAAGCGCATCGTGATGACGTCACAATGTCATCTGCCAATCAAATTCACTCGTGAAATGACTTCTGTCGCAACGGTCATGCAAAACAAACGCTCATCGGAATTAATTAATTTCCACGCTAATTACTCTAATATTGTAACTGAACTATCGCCGCGAGTGCTCTAATCTCTAAAGAAACCCGCCGGAGTTTCGGCGGGTTTCTTTAGAGCCGGAGATCGGAGATCAGATCCAGAAGCTTTTCAAGTAAGTCTTGTCTCATCTCCTTCTAGCTGCCGCAAATTTTTCCACCATGTATGAAATATTCATATTAATTCTATATTTTTATTCTAAATTTAACCGCGTTCTTAAGGTATACAAGTCAACGAGGAAATCTGTAATTGGCCTTCTTTAAGTTTAATACATATGTAAATTCATAATTGTTAATAGCTGTAGATATCCCTTCTTCTTCTACTAAGGGGCAGGCCTCTGTCGCTGCAGCAGTCTCCATCAGATTCTGTCCCCCGCCTTCTCCTTAAACTCCTGGAACGACAAACTGCCGCTCCAATCCTTTGCCTGCTCCATATATCCAATCCTGGGACGACGTCTCTGTCGTTTTCCTTCAATTTTCCGTTCGGTTATGGATTTCCTATAGTGTACATTATTCTCCTTTTTTCCTTCACCATTTGCAACACTTACACATTCGTCCGTTTCTCCATCCAGCTAATCTTCTTCCTCCAGCACCACATTTCAAACGCTTATAAAATAAAATAAAAACATTTTTTCCGCTTAATGGCGTGCAAACCAAGTTGGATGGCGCGTAGTCGGAGATAATCTTTACTAATGGGGTTTTACCAGCGATCCCATTAAGTATAATGTTGTGCCTACCCTCAAACTACGGAACACCTGCTGTGTCCGACCCCTGCACGCGGGAAAACCTTTTCTAGGCTAACCAGAGGACTGCCAATGTGATTGCCTTCTGGTCGGAAATAAATAATATAGTTCAGATCATCAACTCGAAAGCAGAAAAAAATTCAAATTCACCTGGGTGAATTAAGTACACTACTTAGTAGACTTGATTCGCTGTAATAGATTGAACTATATAGAACTAATATTATTTTCAATTTTTTAGATATGACGTTGTCAAACAATAGAATTATTCATAAACACTTCGAAATTCAAGTGTCTCAACTCTTCAAATTTTAAGTATCGAAGTAGATTACATACAAAGAAAATCACATGTGAATTAAGTCAACATAGTAGTGTACTTAATGCACCTGCAAATCACCTGAGTGAATCAAGTCTACTAAGTAGTGTACTTAATGCACCCAGGTGAATTACCCCAGGTGCATTAAGTATACCGCCCCAAAATTTTAAGTAACAATTGTAGTTGCTAGATTCTATATACAAATCTCCACTCAGCTTTGGTCGGTCAGTCAGGAAGACACATCAATCTATACTTTGGAACCCTGTCGCAATTATTTTTTTGTAATGAAATAACTTGACAGTCGTATGAATGTGAGTTATCTATAAGCTACAGATTCTTTGTCCTCGCCATATCCCGGTTAGACGGGGTCGCCTTTCCTAATCTTGAGGCGCCATTCTCCTCGATTGTACACGTCATTCTCAGTTAGGTCCATGGTGTTCATGTCACGTTTGACAGTCGTTAGCCAGGCAGCACGCGGCCTACCTATCTTCCCCTTTTAGTGGTTGCGATGAAAAGGCACTTCTTCACGACATAATCGTCAGGTCGGCGCATCACGTGGCCATACCATCTTAGGCGAGTCTCTGCCATTTTATCCACAATCGGTCTCACCTTGAAGCTACCCCTGACATATTCATTTCGGATATGGTCCTTTAGTGTAACTCCCCCCGACCAGCGCAACATTCGCATTTCCGTTGTATGCAGCGTTTGTTCGACCCACGAACAAACGCTGCATACAACGGAAATGACCTTTTTGGTGCCCACACTTCACCGCCGTACAACATCGCGTGACGGACGGCTGTCTTGTATACTTTGCCCTTTGTTTTTACAGGAATTTTATTGTCATAGAGCACCGCACTTAGAGTCCGCCATTTATTCCACGCTGACGTGACCCTGTTAGTAACATCGGCGTCAATTGAGCCGTCTTCCGACATAACAGAGCCCAGGTACTTGAACTTGCTAACTCTAGGCAGCCTCGTGCCATCCAGTATGATTTCTCCCACAATCGCTAAAGTCGGGTCGAAGTTGCATACCATATATTCTGTTTTAGTTCTGCTAATACGCAGGCCCTTCTGTTCTAGCGACTCTCTTCACTGTTCCAGATTTTGTTGGATGTCGTCCCTGCTTTTATCTATAAGCTACAGCGATAAAGCAAAAATGTAAAAAAACGTTACGAAAGAATTCTACAGAGTAGCTTGATGTGTCTTCCATTAACATCAAGCTATACTCGATGGAACCCTGTCGTAATACGCAATCGCTCTTAGCGATAAGGTCGCCTAAATTGTACTTCACTATTTCCTTTTCTATCTTTTGTTTGTTGTTTTCTATTTGTGAAATAAAGTGTATTTTACTTACGTTATGATTCCTTGATATTCGTATGAATATATCTAATCAGTTAAAGCGATATTGTTAGTACTTTATTGTTAGTACTAATCAGTTAAAGCGATATTGTTAGTACTTTATTGTTAGTACTAATCAGTTAAAGCGATATTGTTAGTACTTTATAGTTAGTACTAATCAGTTAAAGCGATATTGTTAGTACTTTATTGTTAGTACTAATCAGTTAAAGCGATATTGTTAGTACTTTATTGTTAGTACTAATCAGTTAAAGCGATATTGTTAGTACTTTATTGTCAGTACTAATCAGTTAAAGCGATATTGTTAGTACTTTATTGTTAGTACTAATCAGTTAAAGCGATATTGTTAGTACTTTATTGTTAGTACTAATCAGTTAAAGCGATATTGTTAGTACTTTATTGTCAGTACTAATCAGTTAAAGCGATATTGTTAGTACTAATCAGTTAAAGCGATATTGTTAGTACTTTAGGTTTTAATAAGCCTAATGTGTTTTGCAGTGTACACGTCAAGTCTGTGATAAATTAACTGCTGGTTGTTGATGAAGGCTGATGCATGCTGGTCCCTAAAATAATACTTTTTAATAATTTATTACTTTACTTCAACAACTGCCGAGCGAGGATGACCACAAATGTTTTCCATTATTACTTGTGGTTTTGTTTTAATTGCTTTGGTCTGTTGTGTTTATTCGAGGGAAAATAAAATATGTATTTTGCAGTAAACTCACTGACTGTGCTTTTGTTCTATCGTTCTAATAATCTGAATATAAAAGAATGATGTAAATAATAATGCAATTTTTGGAACATATTAAAAGTAAACAAATATGTATTTAGGTATTACTTAATAGAATTAGAATTCGAATAATTTATTTAGGTATTACTTAATAGAATTAGAATTCGAATAATTTATTTAGGTATTACTTAATAGAATTAGAATTCGAATAATTTATTTCATACTACACAAGTCTAAGAAAGCTAAAGATAAAAAAAATGGGTTAAGTCCCCCACATCCGGCAGTGTACCCAAGAGACTGGCTGCGTTGCCCCGTTGGATAGCTAAGCTAATCCGCTGGGCCAAATAGGAGCCAGATCTTGGGTCTTTGACGCGTCGACCAGGCGCTTTGCGAGGTCCTTGAAGACGCGGTGCGCTCCCAATGTTTCAACCCCAAACGGCTCAAATATGTATGTCTCACCTAGATTGGTATATTTGCACCGTTTGAGGGTTTCTGCAGCAGCGGCCGCAGAGCCGGCTCTATAAGAAGTAGCTGGAAGGTGAGACGGGGCAAGGGTGTCGACGCAGGTGGCGTCCCACACCAAGTTGAAATATACATGTCAAAAATATAATTCTTATTTGTAGAATGATCGTCAGATACATTAATTTAAAATAGAATAAAATAATGTAATATACATTGAAAATAAATTGGTAGGTAACTACGTAACTACCTATAATGTAAAGAATGTCAAAAAATATTGGTAATGAATTATGGTGATGATTTTAATTTTAATTACATAATAAAGATGTCAAAATTAAGATATTTATTTACAACTTAAAATTATGTATACACAAACAATTACAGAAACAAGAGCAATTGAAAAGTAATGTATAAATAATTAATTGGATAATGTACACACAAAAAATAATTAAATGTAACTTATAAAATTTCTTAGATTAGGCCCGTGTGGTAGGGTACCAAGGATGCTGGCGGCGTTACCCCGCTGGATCGCTAAGCTGATCCTTTGGGCAAGATAGCCGCCAGCCCTTGGGTCCCTCGTCGCATTGAACAAACGCTTGGACAGCTCTCGGAACAGTGACCAAGCTCCAGGGCCCCAAGGACCAAGGGTCTCTACACCAAATGCAACAAAGTTGTATTGGTTGCCGATGTCCCTGTATAAAGATGTTAAATTTAAAATTTCATGATTTATGTTTATATTTATATTTGTAGAATTTTATATTTATAAAAAAATTGTCAAAAGTTCGGCGAATTTTAAAGTTCAATCTCGCATTCATAATCTTGGATACTTTTATCCTCTCACTGGTTACTGAGCTGTATGCTCAGTTTACTTATCGGAACAGAAAATGAATATAATTTGATACTTAGGCCTGGATGGACTTCACTTGTACCGTTCCAGCCCCGGTTCGGAGGCGCTGACTTCAAATGAGAGGACAGCGGAACGCTTGTGATTGGTTGCAGCAAACCGAACCGGGGTTGGACCGGACGCGTGTTGTGCAGGTCTAAGGCTGCCTTTCCATCAAATCTGTGCGAGGAAACGGAGCAGTGAGCGAGGAAAAATTCCATCGTCCTAATTCACTGTTTGTGTTAGTTTTAGTAGGTTATAATTAAATCCCAGATGTTTGATACTGGTCGAGTTTCAGAAAATAATTGTATGTGACATGAACGGAGATGAGCTGATACGACAGACGAACTGACAGAACGACATTGTTGCTCTCTTCTTCTTCTTCTTCTTTCGTGTTGATGATCCGAATTAAATGTTTCCCGACCAGAAGGCAGCCACATCGATAGCCCTCTGGTTGGCCTCGAAACGGTCCTCCCGCGTGCAGGTGGTCGGACACGCGGGACAGCAGAGCAAGTGCTCCATGGTTTGAGGGGAGACACCACACTCACACTTTACTTGATCGCTGGAAAACCCCCAATTGTGAAGATTATCTCCGCAACAGCCAACCTGGATTCGCAGGCGATTAAGCGTTTTCCAGGTTGGCCACGGGAGTTTGAAACCCGGTGGTTGCTCTCTATAGTTATAAGTTGGAAAGGGTCAAGTTGAAAACCAGCGTCGGTAGAGGTATAGGTATCTATACATCTAGCGACACTCAGCTGAACTTCGCCCTTTTTAATAGATCATATATAATATTTACTACTTTATACCATAACCTGAAAAAAAGTCCAAACTGAAAAGCAATGTCAAAAGTATCTAAGAGACACCTGTAGAGCCTGTGGTGACACCGTTGAGTCAATGGAACACTTGCTGTGCGAATGTGACTCGTTGGCTGGAAAGCGTATGAGTCTTCTGGGGGTAGCCTACCCGAAACCAGAGGACTATAGGCTCCTTCCTGTAAGCTGTATAGCGTCCTTGATGCAAAGCATCTTTAAGGAACACGAAGGAGACTAAGGTAAGGGGTGAGCACAAAAGATCCCTGAGGGTCGAAGTGCCGCTTGGGATGTCCCTGGCCCCCTGTCATATAAGATAAAATGTCATATAAAGCTACTGTTCAGTTCGGAATTATTTTGTAGATAAACATTTATAAATTATTATATGAAAAGAACTACTCTTACAAACTTGCTATACCGACAAGGTTCATCATGTTAGGACTAATTAATTGTACATAGTAACATCTGTATGTAACTCATGATTATGAAAGAAAGAAAGATTATTTATTTCCAATACACACACACAAACAATTAGGTACAGAAGACAAAAATAATATTAAACAAATATATTACAAAAATAAATAAGCAAAAGTAATTAAGTTTGATGAAGGCGGTGTGCAGCACCGGACAAAGGGAACTGCGTCAGCCTGTTGCCGTAGCGCTTTTAGCACTGCGGCGCTGATTGTTAGGCATCCCCTGAGTGCCAGGGATCACTCCCTAATGATACACTACCGGAACATATAAATAAATAACGGAAATATTAATAAACAGAAGTAAAATATTAGGAAACGAAGGAAGGTACTTCATTTTTAAATTATACATTAGAATACAAGAAGTATGTAGGTATTATTGTATAAAATTGAGAAAAAATAAATAGAAATAAAGCAAGCAATGAAGATGAAACTGAAGGAAGAATAGGTACTACTGTTCGATGCAGCGAAACTTGTATTTGCTTTAACGACTTTTGTATTTCAAGCAGATAAATCAGATATATTTATGCATGAATTATGAATTATGATTTTTTAAACCTTCGATTACTTAAATTTACTCGTGATGTGATAATGAAGCGATTATATCGGTGGACTGGTATCTCGCTTACCGCCCCGCTTCGTCGCACAGCTTTGGTGGAAAGGCAGCCTTATTGGTATCAGAAGAACCAGTGGGATTCCCAAAGACTGAATTTTATTACATTTTTAGTACTGTAAACACAGGACTCCTCGTTTTCTGTAAAATATGGCCCTTCGGAAGAAATTGAACGTGACAACGGTGTACCGCTTTTTACGACAAATTGGTTACACCCTTTTACGGTTATGATAATGATGTACAGAGGAAGACACATTGAGCTATATGGAACACTGTCGCAATAAGATTTGTTATAATTTATTGATATTCGTATATCGTATTCGTATATCGTATTCGTATATTCGTAATGTGTCAGTAGCGTTGTCGCTGGATACATGTAGTGAAGACTCGAACAAACACATACAAACGTACACACCCCTTTCACCCTTTCACTCTCTTCTACACAAACACGCTCACACACATTTCCAATAAACACATCCATATACACACACACCAAAACTTATTTCTCCCTATACGAGTAAGCAGTATTTTAAAATAGGAAATCTGTAATTGGCAGTATGTTTTTAATGGATTTGTTTTTTTAAATTTAAGTGCTGTGGAGTTTGTAACATTTTTTTTTAAATATTAAAATAATAATGTTAAAGCGACAAATGACTAAAGGGTGACAGGTTTGCTAGCCATTATCAATGGCGTCCTCTAGATAGGGTTTTTATATACCTGTTCAGGGTATACACACAAAGAGAGCGTCGGTGGCACTGTGGCTAGGGCACCGAATGCGGGAGGTCCGGGTTCGAAACCGTGCAGTGCCATGTACCAATGACTTTTTTCGTATTTTTCTGACTTGCGTACATTTACTGACTGCTCTAACGGTGAAGGAAAACATCGTGAGGAAATCTGCACACTGAGATGACCAGTGTGTAAAATGGGGTAGGCACAAAAGATCCTCAAGGGTCGAAGTGCCGCTGGGTTATGCCCCTATCATAAGATAAGATAAGATAAGATAAGATACATGCATAGGTAAATTCTTTACGAGCCTAAAATCTTACTGCATCGGTGGATTACAAGTTTGTTACAGACAAGCAAACAGACTATCCGATGGTAAGTGGTCACCGTCGCCCATAGAATAGACTCATCTCACTGTCTATAATGATACTAAAGGGTTTTCGATGCGCAGCTAACCTTGAGGACTTAGGTCAAGTAATTCGCTCAGTCAGTTATTACGCTGGTTCTCTTACCCTTTAAACCAGAGCACCACAGCTTGCAGCATAAATAGGTAAAAGGGTGGCACCGCATTAACTCTGCATCGGAGCCATGAAAAACTTAAAAATAATCACTAAAAAACTGATATTAACCAGAATGAAACAAGCACGCAATTGTTACATTCTTTACTAGATTTTTTAAACATATAGGTACTTACTCGTACATTGTTTATCTTTAACATGCGCCAGTATAGGGTCATTAAATGTAATGTATTTCCTAGATGTGAAAGATATGTATTTCCTCTGTGTATAAATTTTATAGACATAGGAAATAGTCAAGATATTTTATTTAGTACGTCTGCGTCTGTTTACATTTCCGCATCTGCTTTGTTTATGTTTTACTTTTCATGATTAAATTAAAAAGATAATGTGTAAAATAACCTTGTAGTTTTCCTGTAGTGATGAGTGAAGTATTTGTTATGAATTTGCCGGTTCTTGTTTCAAAATTTCAGAAAGAGGCAAGATGAGTGAACAATATTAAATGTAAGTAATTAAATATTCTTACTGTGTCGCGAAATACGCGATTTCCGAACGGAGGTAAGTAGAATTGAGTAGACGCGCTGGTAACACGAGGGTAGATATTGAGTTAGTGGTCAATTCAGAGGGTAAGAAAATAAAGGGAGAGGGGGTAGACGCCGCCAAGACGAGACAGTGGCGCAGATTAAAGAATTTTACGAAAAGGAAGTAACTAAGAGAAGAAAACTACCCCCTGGTGAGTTGCACACTAATTATTTTAGAAACGAATATTAACGATTTGAAGGAACGGGAAGGTCTATGGGGAAGGCTGGAGGACCATCCAGGGACCCTGTATCCCAATTGTGTAGGAAACGCACTGGTGATTAGCCGATCAGTTGCCGAGAGGAACCAACCACCCATGTGGCTCTCGGATCGACTAATGGCACCAAGAGCGGCTCATAGAAAGAGTAGTGAGCTTCTCGATATACCACCCTAAGAAATTTGTCGCGCGATAGAAATAACCTGTCAATCCTAAGCCTTACGAGGCATGACGTCGGGACATACTGTTTCAATAATATTACATGTGTTATCATTATCATTGATAGTATCACTGATTAAATCAATAAATTTAAATACATCATTATTTTCCAAACACAAAAAGAATTTGATGTTGGGTTCCCTGTGCTGTGGGTAGTAGGTATGGTGATACTCATTGTCAGTTTCATTGATAACATCATAAATATTATCAAGGTTATGTTGAACATTCATTCTGTCATGACATGTTCGTCCTATTTTATTGTTCAAAAACGGTTTACAGTGGTCATTTTTTTCGTAAAACTAGTGTATTTTAGCTAAAAATCGTCCGTGATAAGTGAACGTAATATAAGACAGTGAAATGGGAGTGAAATACTACAGACGGTGTGATACGGTAACCTGAGCTCCAATTACACTTGGAATACAAGACACTAGACATTCCTAGTGCACACGACTCTCCCTTAATCTCGACGTTGGTAAACTGTTTTGTCAAAACAGACGCCATAACGTTGGAATGATTTTCAAGATTCTAACACGATCATTGGTCAAATTGCAATGCGTACACTAGCAGGAACCATCCATTAAAGAAAAAATATATATATTATCAATGGATATTATGAATGCGAACCGATAAACATCTATTCACTCTGCCATTGACCTCAAGGTGGTATGTCTAAAGAAAAAGCAACATCTGGCAAAGAGTGTCAACCCTGGCAACTCTCGGAAAATTCAAAAGCCGAGTCTTCAACATAATCCTTACAAACGCAAGGATTTACATGTCGTTATATAAATCATAGCGACATTGAGCCAAGAACGTTGGGTGTCAACGCTCTCGCTTTGGTGTAAGACGACATAAATCAAATGGTACTTTAGACGAACAAACGGGCCATCGGAAGGTACGTGGTCATCGTCGCCCAAAGACACATTGTTACGTTTTATTTAAATAATTGAATGGAATAATGGAATGTAAATTCCTGCGTGTAAGGCAAGTTATATATAATATCAACAACTTTGATATTCCACAAGACTGCACTGCTCACCGTAGAGAGCGGCGCCTCAAGTGGTCGTCATGTATCACACGTACTAAATTTGGCCTAAGGTTCTATCGCTGTCTTGGACCGTATTTATACACCAAGGTAAACAAATTACTCAACATTGTTAATCATACACGATAACACGATATAGGTGCAAACAATCTATAACCACCTGGCTTGCAACCTTGGACTATGACAGCAGTGCGTGTTAGGGTGTGTGAGTCTCTCACTCTCACCCTCAACAAACACACACACCCACACACCCTTACCTTCCACACCCCCTCACCAATACGCACACATACACACACACTTTCACTCTAGCGGACATGCTTACATCTTAGTATCTTATGTTAATTTAAAATTGTATACGAATTTTTATTATCATTTATTTTATTTATTTTTATTTCCCTTTATAAATCAAAATTGTACCTATATAGAAGAGCCTAAATCCCGCGACATAGGGTGTCCTAGTGTGGGATTTAGAGCATCAACCACTTCTTGTATTAATTTAAGGTGCAAAATAAATTTATTTGTATTTATATAAAACTTATCTAATTGCACTCCGACATTCCGGTATTCAAGCTAACATTAATATCCCTGTTTGAATTCCTAAAGCAACGGTACACATTTCCGCTAAAACATTCCGATCCTTTGCTTGTCCTATTAGCGGACAAACCAGCTATTTATACAAAATTTTGAATAAAGTGGTCCACTGTCCGTACCTACGCAGTCGGGTAACACAAAGACGCCCTGAAATATACACTCGCTTTTCTTTACCGATTTGTTTTACAAAAACAAAACGGAAATAGAACCGTTTTCCCGTAAGAACTTGTCGAATTTATAATGACCAATATGCTCACGTCAGAGAAATATGTCGCTGGCTCACATTGACATATGTAATGAAACATTTAATAGCATTGTTACCGCAATCAATTGATAAGGATACGATGTTTATAAATGGAAACTTTATTGGCGTATGTACGAGTAAGTAAGTAAGTACACACACACCCCTTTCACTCTCTTCTACACAAACACGCTCACACACATTTCCAATAAACACATCCATATACACACACACCAAAACTTATTTCTCCCTATAGGCGTTGTTTTAAAATAGGAAATCTTTAATTGGCAGTATGTTTTTTTTAATGGACTTTTTTGTTTTTAAATTTAAGTGCTGTAGATTTTGTAATAAAAAAATAAAAAAAATAAAAAAAAGTAAGTACTCCTACTATGTTTAACTATTTAGATGTAATGTATAAGCTTATGTCCTATCATCCATATCTCCCCTTTGTCTTCGACACTGCCTTGTTTTTTACTCCTCAGAATTTTTGGTAATATCAGCGATTGGGATTTTTTACATGCATCCACTTTATCGAAAGCGGTCAAGCGTGATTTTGCATGCTCCGCGCGTGACCGCTCCCGGCAATAAAGTTGAGTTATGGCGTGATAACGATGGGTTGTTCGTAAAGGAATGGAAGTATAACCCTTTCCAAAGTGTGGTAAACTTGAAATACATAGTTTCAAAGTGGTTTAGCTTAAACACTCTTTAGCAAAAGTTTTTAAGGAAAAGTTTTTAAGACGTGTTATAAGTTGGACGCGTATGTCTGTTTGTCAGTCTGTATATATGTTTGTCTGTGGCATCATTGCTCCGTAACCGATGATTTGCAGGTACCTTTTGATTATAGTATGGAGTCAAAGGTAAGTACTTATATAAAAATAATAGTCCGAATAAATACTGTGATTTTTTTTTCAAATCTTTTGAGTGCTTTCACCCCCCTTTCTTACCTAACAGAAGTCCAATGAATACGATCATGATCTTCAGGCACAAAGCTAGGTTCCTTATACCACAGAGTAGGGTGGCGGTGGCATCAATGAACCACAAAAAGTTTAAGAGACCGTTCCAATGTTTCTATGGCTTTTAAGTAAATGTCGTTTGTAGCAAATCTTAGGTTGTTCGTTTGAGATTCAAATTGCATTTGTTATTTGCACCTATATCGTTACAGTTTTTGTAAAAAAAATATTTTTTTAACTCGGGAAATGAATCATTTTGTACACCCCAGAGCATACATTGACCCAAGGGGGTTGTACACAATGACCCATATGTCACATTGTGAATCACACTTAGAAAAATTGCAATAAAATGCCATGTTACAAAACAAATAAGAAATGTAGGTGGTATAAATTTGTATCATTTTTTAACCAAAAGTATGCACAATATTTACTCACAAGTCCGTCAATGTAGTTACAATAACTACCAATATAATTTGCAAGGTAATTAGAATATCTATATACGATCTATTAAAATACAAAGGTAAATTCCTAAAGGTACTTAGACGCAAAACATAAAAAATCATATAATCAACAAGCATTGCATTGCATTGTAAACATGGTTAATTGTGTGCATATCAAATTGGTTCATTGTGTACCCTCTCTAAAATTTTGCAGTTATATAGCCATACAACCATGAAATAATCCTTAAAAGAAGCGTTAATATATACCGTTACATAGAAATTGTGGAACCTAAACTTGTACCTTAGAATCCCTGGTATTTCCTGATAATAATAGAAATCAGTCAGTCAGATGTCAGGTCAGTGGGTCCGCGCGTTTCTAATTTGTTTTTTTTAAATACCGCGCCAACCGGCATTAACATTTTTCATACAATATTTTCCTTCTATCTCTTTGGTCGCGGTGTATTCATGTTCCAAACTCAAATCACTTTTCTTCCCTGTTAGAAAGTCTCTTACAGAAAAGACCTACTTTGCTCCCTCTTTTTGAAGCACCAATGAGCGTTTTTCGAATAGATGGGATGCAAAAGAAGTTTAAATTGGATCTCCAGCGTATTGCATAGAAATGACTATTTCCGGAATATGAGAATGGTTGGAATAAACCTTTTCTTTTAATATTTAAAACTGTAGTTTTTTAATTATAATTATTATTATGTTATATTAAAATATCAATCATGAAATCATCACATAGTTACTAGTACAATACTTTTCGATAAAAGGCACAGTTTGTTTGTATTTGATTTAAAGTTAACGACTTGATTGTTGACTACTTCCGATTGTGGGTAATGGATTTCCATACAATATTCCCGCACTAGTGCGGGGCACTTGGCGCGGAGTTTTCTGTCAATAAATAGGCAGGATTATGAGCAGATGTAAAAAAAATTCCTAACGAGTAAATCGAAGAATTATGTAACGATAAACTCGCTTAAGAATTATTTCCCCAAAAATAATGTTCGGAACAATATTCATGGTGACCGCAGATTAACCCTTCGAAAGAGCTTGTGCTCTGTAATAAATCTGCCTAATCAGATCAGACGTTTTTGTCCCAGAAAATCTATAGGTTTATGTGTTTAGTTTCCTAAAATAACATGTTTCATTGGGAATAAAGGATAAGAATAAGAGAAAACCGAAACACAAAGACCATTCTTACGTAAGAGTACAATATATTTTTCTTAATATAGTATCGTCTGCCCTTAGATAAAAAGCTCTAAGATTGCAGAGGTATCAAACTATCTTTGAATAAACCAGTTTTATCAAAAAAAATGGCTAAGTGCGAGTCGGACCTCGCCATATCTTTATTTATTTTTATTTGTAAGGGAAATCTACAGCTATTAACAATTATGAAATTACATATGTATTAAACTTAAAAAAGGCCAATTACAGATTTCCTTGTCTATATATGACTTGTATACCTATAGAACGCGGTTAACTTTAGAATAAATTAATAGAATTAACATGAATATGTCATACATATTTACCACGAGTATTAACTGTTATAGTAAAGTAAAATACACTTTATTGCACAAATATAAAATCAACAAACATGAGATAGAAAAGGAAATAGTGAAGTACAGGTTAGGCGGCCTTATCGCTAAGAGCGATCTCTTCCAGGCAACCTTCGGGCAGAGGAAATGATATCGAGAAAGAGGTAGTAGGTGTGCAAGGATTGTGGAAAAGTTATATAAGAGAATGTTATATGTAAGTACTTGCTAATTAAGTGCTGGCTGAGAGACATATCTGTAAAGGAATCCTTACTGTAAGAAATGAAATGAATGAATGAATTTTGAAATGAATGATTTTTTATAAGGAATTTTTAATTATTTTTTTTAAATACCATTACCTTTTGAGTGAAATATACTAGTACCGTTTTTGTTCACAACTTACGAACTATTCAGATGAATCAAGTGTTAGTACTTTTTTTTCATATAGAGGATATGTACCCAATAGTTACTTATGCCAATTTTCAAGTTCATAAATAATACCCACAAAAAACGGACTAGAAGCGAGGGTAAATTTCAAAATCTTTGATAGTATCGTTCGTAAGATAGATTCTGGTAACAAAAGTCGTCCAAAATTGTTAATTTTGACGGCGCGTACGTCGTTATTTCTCTACGAATACGAATAAAAAATAAAGTAATAAGTACTTTACAAGTAAAGTAAGAATATATTTTTCGATACATCGTAATATGTCAAAACTCCAAGATCTGGACATTTCCCGATGTATCGATACTTTTTATTACTGTTTTCGTAGATAAATAACGACGTAAGCGCCGTCAAAATTAACAGTTTTGGACTTTTTTTTAATTTTATTTTATATTGCTCATCAAGATTAGCACTATAAGATGGTATCCCACACGATAGGGTACAAAAATATATTTTTATCAACCCCCTTTACTTCTAATGGGATCCCCTGTAAATCTATTTTACAAAATATTAAAGTTGATAATCGGATTTTGGTCAAGAGATTACGTATTACGTGAAATTTATATTTATTTTTATTTATAGGTATCTTATTCCATTTAGGTGCTACACCCGCGTGTCAGACGGACGGACAACGAAAATGCGTTTGGGTCTCCGTTTTCCCCTTCGAGGTACGGATCCTTAAAAAAAGGTGTAGGTATCGACTAACAATGTTTAAAACCCGTCTGTATATTTCACACCAAAACCATAAAACCAAGAACTATTTTACCATCACTAGTGCCTTTGCACGTAACTGCAGAATAATATAAATGCAAATTCCTTTAGACTTCATCCAGTCTTCTAGATCTGGTTTGAGCCAGTATAAACTGGTTCGGATTGGACATTTATCTGCAAATTGAATCTGCGATTTATTAGAAAATGGAGATGAAATAAGTCCTACATGAAAACGCGATCGTTCAGTATTTATTTATTCCTTTACAGGGATTTATTTGCACATTACAAAACCTTTTTTATTTTATTTTTGTGCCACAATTTTTGAGTACGAAAAAGACCCTTGTTTTTGGAAAAATTAAAACTGATATTTTTTTCAAGATGACAAATTAGTAAGTATTTGTAAATTACTTACAGGGTATCTTATGACAGGGGGCCAGAGCTAACCCCAGCGGCACTTCGACCCTCAGGGATCTTTTGTGCTCTCCCCTTACCTTAGTCTCCTTGCTGTTCCTTAAAGATGCTTTGCATCAAGGACGCTGTACAGCTTACAGGAAGGAGCCTATAGTCCTCTGGTTTCGGGTAGGCGACCCCCAGAGACTCATACGCCTACAGCCAGCGAGTCACATTCGCACAGCAAGTGTTCCATTGACTCAACGGTGTCACCACAGGCTCTACAGGTGGGGTTGTCTGCCAGTCTCATCTTGTATAGGAGGCTCTTTGTGCCAAAATAGCCTGTGAACGCCCCTACAATGAGCGGGTGAGACTCCTGCTATAGTTGTAAATTTTTCTGCACCCAGCCGTGCTACCATTTCCAATGAACCTCTTAGAAACCTACAGGGTAAAGATCCTTGGTAAAGAATTGACTTTAGTGTTGCTTACTGTCGATTTTAATTTTCCTTTACAAAAATGGAGTGCCATAACTCACTCGAAGGACTCTATCTGGGTACGAGTGGACGTGGGTTACATAATTAATTTAATTTTCGATAGTAATAATGAAATGTTAAAATATTCCGTTCAAACATCAGACCCAATTAGGATATGGTTTTATAGAAGGTGTAACGGTAATAAATTCAATTACGAAAAGAACCGTAAAAAAATTAATAACGTGGTAAGTACCTACGTGACAAATTTCAATGAAAACTTTAGTTTACGCGGGTAATGCGGAAAACCGAAACGAAACAACTAATGTAGAATCGGTTATAAAATCGACAGGTTCTTTCAAAGTTTCGTCTCAAAAGTCACTGGCATAACATATAAAGTTCAAAGTATAAAAGTCATTGTCAGGTTTCGGTCAAAGTGTAATGCAGATGTGCATTGTACCTTGAAAGATCTCAACCAGTATAGTATTTTTTAATATGACAGCAAATGCAAATATAAATGCATATAAATGATAACTGAGTGAAAGTCGTAGAGCGTCGGTGGCGTCGTGGCTAGGACATCGGACTCTCATGGGGGTCCGAGTTCGAAACCAGGCAATGCCATGTATCAATGAGTTTTTCGTATTTTTCGAAAGACTTACGTGCATTTACCGACTGCTCTGACGGTGAAGGAAAACATCGTGAGGAAACCTGCACACTGAGATAACCAGTGTGTGAAATGGGGAAGGCAATGGCAAACCACCCCATTAAATATGCCTCGAGAGTCGTCCTATGTGATTAATTCCTTAGAATGATCACGACCCCCAGCAATGAGGAATACGACTTAGGAGAAGAGTGAAAGTCGGAGCTACGAGTAAATGCAAAAAGATTTATATTGTAAGGCGTTCAAACTAACACTAAAATTATAATTTAAAAAGGACCTCGATCTAGGTCAGGCCAATGCACTTTGCAATTATTGCATTGGACACAAAATAGTTAACGTGATATATTTATACATAATTATTATTATTTTTCATAATTTTTATTCTACATAGTTATTGTATTCGTAAAACTAACCAACTTTTATTGCTTGTTGAAGCTAAATAAAATAATATGCATTTATCTGTATTTCGGTGAATATTTTAACATTTATTGGTGTCCAAAATAAATTTTAAAAAAGTCCCTGAAAACATAATTATGATTTCTGTTAAGTGTTAAAATGTCTGTGGCTCCATATATCAACAACAGATGATCATTTAATAAAACATTTGCTAGGCAATATTTAGTTAGTTAACCGTCTATAACAAATCATTCGTAAATACAAACAATGATGTACAAATCCTATTAAATAGAATTTAAACGACCTAATTCGCTCTCGGTGGCAGCCATTGTTTGCCCGAGCTATGTGTGTACCCTGGTAGATTTCCCCGGCGGGCAAATTAGGGACGGGAAATATTTTTACGTGTCAAGTTTCAAAACATTATTTACTTTCTTATGTTACAAACAAAGTGACTGTAGTGGCCTTTTTGTCATACCTAATAATTAATTAAGCAAGTGCGTAGTAGGAAAGAGCTATGCTCGGAGTATCTCTGCTGGATCGAACCCGAAATGAGGAGATCCGGCATAGAACAAAAGTCATCGACATAGCTCATAAGATTAGCAAACTGAAGTTGCAGTGGGCCGGTCACATCTGTCGCAGAACCGACAACCGCTGGGGTAGACGAGTTCTGGAGTGGAGACCGCGTTTGGGGAAACGTAGTGTGGGACGGGCGTCCCTGCTTAGTGGAGCGACGATCTGAGCAAGGTGACTGGCAGCGACTGGATGAGAAGAGTCGAAGATCGGGCTCAATGGCGCGCCCTGGGAGAGGCCAATGTCTGATGAAGTGCGTAGTAACGAAACGACGGATTAGTATGAAATTTCTCGGAATCTTGAAGGAAATAAACGTTAATGGACACTTTTGGTCCAAAATTAAAATCCGCGCCCATATAGTAGCCAAAGTTAGCTTAAACGAAAGCTCTCGTGTACTTTAATTAATATTAGGTAAGGGTCGAACGAAACTACTGATTGGACCAAAAGGTCAAAGTAATCTCCGCGTTATGAAGTTATATCTAATAATAATATTAAGGGTACAAGTCCGTGTTGCGCGTGAATAACTTGATAACTCGCAGAAAAAAACAAAACGTATTAATTTTGCGTTCTTTGGTACATTATCTACGACTTAAAAAAGACTCCAAAAAGTTTCTGAGTCTACCGAGTTAAAAAAAACGCCATAGATCCAAGAGCGCTAAATTAATAAGTTTTGATTTTTTCTGCAAGTCGAGTTTACAAGTTATTCACGCGCAATTCGGAAACATTATCACCCATCATCCTTTGCCCGCTGCGCGAATGCGAAGTTCTTTCCACCAGGGTAAAAATTGTTTAATTCTCAGAATACAGGTTTTATCCTGTGTTGTGGTTTACTTATTAAATTAACGTTCCAATTCACAAACCTAAAAGGTGCAAATCCCTAATGAATAACATTTAATCCCAACGGAGCTTTAGCACACTCTCATTGTTAGCTGCCGTATTTCACGTGCTGATACCATTCTGGCACGTTTTACCTTTCGAGCCAGTTTCTCAACCTCTAAATGCCATTATATTCTGTGAATTACAGCAATTGGTCGCCTGTAAATCAGTGGTTCCTTTCATTGTACACAGGGTTATTAGTAAAACGATGTAATCCTTTTAGGAGGTGACAGAGTTTAATAAAAAACATTGGTAATTCTACACATTACCAAACTTTGATAATGTTTTTTACACATTACGGTGCGTGACTCGTGGTTCCACTGACATTGTCCCACTATTACTTGTAGTCCCACTAGCCTGAAAATGTAGGTTCGTGGTCCCACTGTATAGTGGGACTACCAGTAATAGTTGTAGATTACGGCTCGTGGTCCTTACCAATATTCTTTAATAACCACTCCAACTGTAAAAAAGTATGCTGCGTCATATATTTTTTTACCACAAATGGTCCAAAATTTTACACCTATAAAGGGTATCCTATCCGTATCCCGTATCCCTATAAAGGGTGTACGTAACACCGAAGATAAAAACTAAACTAGGTCTGACTGATGATAACCAGGGAATGTTTGTGTGATACTTTTTTAATGTAATCTACTGAATGACCTATGTTCACAAATATATATGAAACAAATGCACTTACATAATTATTAAAATATACTTACGAGTCGAATTAAGAACCTCTCCTTTTTTCGATCGTCTATTAATAAAACCTGTCTTCCCAATAAATATTAAACTAAAATCATAAATATTATACTAAAATCTTAGATTATTGATTTTTTTTATTAAATAAGGAGAGCAGGCGAGCAAACGGGCCACCTGATGGTAAGTGGTCACCGTCGCCCATAGACATCTCACCTCACTGTATTAATATTAGAGGGATTGCCTCATGTGCCGGAAATTGCGCTGGTTCTCTTACCCTTCAAACCGAAACACAGAAATGCAAGCATTTCTGCTTCACGTCAGAAATAGATAAGAGGGTGGTACCACCCCAGGCGATCCTTCACTTTAGGATCTACCACTACCCACCATGATACACCACACTGATAGATTTTTAATTAAAAATAAACATACTGATTCTTACTTATATTTTTAAAAACCGCAATCATTTAAAAATTACATTTTACAAAATAAAGTATGATTTTAAATAAACTCAAGAAACCTGCGCGTGACCTCGTTCTCCGTTTCAATATAAAAGGGTTCATATAAAAATACCGTGAACTTTCGCTTTGAATCTCAAAGCTTTCTAAGAGAGTTCCTAACTTAAGGTTTCTGAAACCTTCGTGATGGGAAAAAGCTAAAGTAAGTACTTACATGAAGAAATATTGTAAAAATATAAGTTTCTTTAGTAAATGAAATGAAATTTATTTGCGTGAAACTTGGTACTTATACAAGATGGTATATTCTGTTACAGTAGTACGTATACGAGTACTTTGGCATACCCCTACATCTTTAATATAATATATTGGAGTCTGTGGCCTAGTGGCTTAAGGCGAAACCATACAATGCTGAATGCCGTGTACCAATGAGTTTTTCCGATTTTTTCGAAGACTTACTCGTATGTACATTTACCGACTGCTCTAACGGTGAAGGAAAACATCGTGAGGTAACCTGCATGTCTGAGGAAATTAAAAGTTTCCGAAGGTATATGAAATCCACTAATCGCCATTGGGTCCGCTCGGTGGATCATGGCCGGTACCCCCTTGTGCTTGAAGCCTGTGCCCCAACAGTGGGGACAAATCGCCGTTGCACGATTCTGATCGTGCCTACACTTTCGGACAGGGAACCCTGTAAGTATTTTATGTCAGAATGAGCGATCAACCTTGCTCTCGCGATAGACGCGCGAAAAGTGTTACATTTTGGTGTCGCTCGCGGTGTCGGTCGGCGGTCTTAGCGTTCCGCCCGCTCTGAATAAGAAAACAGGTCTCCCTGACCAAAAAAATATGTCACAACCGATGCAACCTCAATGTAAATACTTAAATTTAAATCTTATTCATTCATATTTTCATCTTACAATCTGTATTTATATAAATCTTTTAACTTAAACTTCACTCCTGGCTTCCCGACATCATTCAGAGATTTCATTCATTATCCGCTACTACTGATTTATACGCTGAATAATAATTCAAATTCGTTCACAAGTTAAAAAAAACATATTCGTCAGTTGCACGAAACGTGCTATAAATTAAGTCTTCATTAAATTACATGTTATACCTATAGAATGTTTAAGTTAATTTGGGTAACTTACCCATAAAGTCCACATTCCCAAAATCCCTTTCTACGCCATATAGTTCTAGATTGAGATGACACGAGACTTAAGGAAGCCTTAAATCTTTCTTCATGTCAGAACTAGGGTTGTAAAGAAAGCTTTATTACTATTTATATGGCTATAAGGGTGAATGTGGTATCTGTGCAGAGTCAGCCTGGTGTGGTACCACCCTTTACCTTTTTCCAGCAGTGCTTGCATTGCTGTGTATCAGTTTTAAGGGTAAGACAAGAGAGCTAGCGTAATTACCGGCTTGATAACGACTAAACAAACGATGGGGTATTTTTTATCGACCCCCTTTTTATATGAGACCCCTTCTAAAATATAATATTTTTTTAAATTAATTGCGATATGATGTAAAGGAATAATCATACTACATCTACAAAATGTCAATATCAAGCTGCTGCTTCAAACCCAAAATAGTGTTTTTTTTGGAAAAATAAATTATTTCGTTAATAGGCTTAAAACGCATGACAGACGGATGGACGGATGGCGAAACGACAGCAAAAGGGTTCCGTTTTCGTATTTTTCATATGGATCCCTAAATTACGGAGTACAAAGCACTACAAGCACCCAATACCAACTGACTCATTGTATAGATACAGCATGTTTACAAAATGAATCCCCCTCAATGATTGATGATGATCACAGATTATTGAACGGGGGTTGTTATTGTGACCAGTTTCGTCCAGTCGGTAAATAAAATCTATCTACAGGGTAAAATGGAACAGAGTTTTTGTTGGGGCCCTATTCCTACTCTCGGACACAAAAAATATATTAAATATATATTATTGTGATTCAAAGCGCACTATATTTACCAACCACCAAGCCAGCTGGTCAATGTCCGTTATTCGTGACGATTTCGGTAATACACCGGTGAATGTTATCTATCATACACCACGTCAACTTGGTTAATCTTCATAATGAGCGAAATTATGACTATTAAGAACTTATTTATGTTAGAACGCGATTCAAGCTTCGCTTAGGGAAATTTTTTATACCACACTTAATACTTTTGAATATTATTTATATTAAGTATTTTATTAATTATTTTACATTTGTATGAATGTTTTAATTGTCTGAAATAAAGTCCTGCTATAATCACAACGAACGCGAATGAAAGCGAAGGAATAACGTGATGGTCTTGGTGATGGAGACGGTCATGGTGATCGACTGAATTCAAATGCACGCGAACGAACGCAAACACCTTGACCATCACCATTACCATCACTTTGACCATCATAGCGGAGCGGCGTGGTTAAAAGAGAGAACAACATATGACTTTCTCGTTTTCGAACGAACAGTGCGTGTGTCAACATTCACGTAACTTGTAAATCGCTGTATCTAAGATTCACGGAAACGACTTGGAGTATGTTAACATTCACCGGTGTAAGTCCGATTCTAAAAGATTAAGTAAACAATTTCTGACTTACACCATCGACATTGGTGATTGTCGACATACTCCGGTGCATCTCAACATTCACCAATATCGGACACTCATAGTGTCATATAAATACAGAAGGTTTCAATAAACGAGTAAAAACGCACGATATTGGCACACGCACGAATCATATACTCATACTATTTATTAAAACCATTTTCACGACTAAATAATAAAATGTACGTAATGGCCAGACAGTATAAAGGCAGAAACAAACAAGACTAAACTTATATCTCAACTATAACTATGATCTGAAATCGAATCAGACGAACTCAGTCACGAATTGCACGCGCTGTGGTGCGACGGAGTAGGCATTATTTTCTGATACATTGCTAGATTTTTTTTCACAGTGTTTTTTTTAAACTGGGAATCACATCTGCGCTAGCGCCGTTTAAGTGTAGGTAATTAAAATCGCGGAGCGGCCCTTCTGTATGTTTATATTTTGTGTCTCGGGTTTGCTCTTCCAATAAAAGGGTTTAATAATACAGGGTGACTTGCATTCGTGTGGATGTTGAAAGCTCTTACAAATAACACCATTCGTTATGTCAAGAAGCAAGTGACTGATTATTGCGTGTACTGTACTGTTCATTATAAGGAAAAATCCGCTTCTCAGGAATGAAAATATGAATAACTGATGATAGGAAAATTCGTAGTTTCGACTTTTAATATGGGACGGCGCACCATTCTTTTTAAAAGGTTAAATGAAAGTATTTAGTATTATGAACGATTTTTACGGAACAAAATTAGAATTCACAATACAAAACTGTTCACCAGTTAGTAAGATAGGTGTAGGGACACTGTGTACAGACACAGTGCACACTGTGTTCTACATTGTGAATTATTATGTCAGCAGTTTTAAATGCCGCGCGGCTGCGCCCGCGTCGGGCTGGTCGCTTCTCTACCACCGTCATGTATGGTATACTGTTTGGAAATATAAGTATCGGTTAACAAGTCCAGTGTCTCATTGAAGATGACTCCTCGAAGACATACCCTGGCTAGGACGTAGGTATAGACACGTATCGAACCCCTAGACCAGTAAAGAGGTACAACTAATATACCTCTAAATATGTCTCCTTTAAGAATTTCTCCTCTCTCAAGCTGCTACCTTACGACACACCTGACTGCGGGCCGGTAGACACGTGCCGAACTCCTAGGCCAGTAAAGAGGTACAACTCATATACTCTAAATAGGTATTTATTCGAAAACAAAAAATATTTTCTATTTTTTTCATCTAAGTGCCTAATGTAAGGTGTTAAAAAGACAGCCTGTATAAGTCAATAGATGTAGAATACTAATTATATTTTTACATGAATACTAGAGAAGTTTAGTGTGTTGTAATTACTCTACTACCTTTACTTCAACCATTGTTTACTCATAAACTACTAGTTTCATTATAAAAATTATTTCAAATAATTTAAAATCGCATATGCCGCATATGTCGCATAATCGCATAAACCGGAATATGATGCCATTCCCCCAAAACGCGTATTCATGTTAATCTGTACATTGCGGGAGTCACTAATCGATCATATTCGATAAGATATCAATCAAAGTTATCTACCTGTTGTGAACTGGGGGCGGTAATCCTACCACACTTATTAAAATGATATGGTTGACGCACTTTTATGACCCTAATTATGATCGATCGTAATAATATAATCTGTGCAATGCAATTGGGATTTAGAACATAGTAATAGCAATTAGAATGCAATTTGTATGTAACAAAATTTCACAAATCATCGACATTGAATTAAAAGACTCTATATCCAATAAAAGATTAAAGTTATATCTTCTTAACAAATGTTTCTATTCACTGCAGGAGTTTTTTGATGATAAAACCAATTCTTAGAGAGAGGGGCTGTGGCCCCCGCTCCGGGTCGTTCTTGGTGCAGAGGTTGGCGTGGCGATTCAGCGTGGCAATGCCGCGAGCGTCATGGGGACCATTCCGCCACGTTTGACACGGGGCGGAATTTTTGACTAAGGCTTTTCATAAGTCTTTTTTTATTTTAATTTATTGTATTTTTGTATTAATTAAATTCTTAACTATAAAATCAATTATGTATAACTTATAATGACATTTTATTTAAATTATCCCGTTAGCATTTATTACTTTTATAATTTATGTATGATCATATAATATATATTTTTAAGACCAATTGTTACACATGAAAAGCAATAAATGGTATGAGTTTGAGTATGAAACAATTTGAACTAAAATGCACTGGTAAGTTATAGATTTTAATAAATTAGAAAAAGGTTTTTTTTTCTGATGGCACAGGAGGCAAAGCCGATCCCTGACCACCGAAAGTGGTCACCATCTCCCACAGACAACTCGCCTCACTATAATGTTATTAGAGGAATTCGATGCGCTGCCAACCTTGAGGACTTAGATAGAATGCTTCATGTCCGGGTAATTACGCTTGCTCTCTTACCCTTCAAACCGAAAAACAGCATTGCACGCGGCAGAAAAAGATACAAGGGTGAAGGTTGATGGAATCACATCTTTAGGAGGTCGGATTTGTCATCCTTTATTATTGTAAATCCTTCTGAAGTTGGTTATTATTGGGGAGGGCGAATCCGAGGGAAAGTGATGGGCCCTTCTTCCCGCAATAAGAATAAGTTTATTTCTGCGGTAAGATGACAAAGTATTCATAATAATTAATTAATATTTCCGTTATTTATATGTTCCGGTAGTGTATCATTAGGGAGTGATCCCTGGCACTCAGGGGATGCCTGACAATCAGCGCCGCAGTGCTAAAAACGCTACGGCAACAGGCTGAGGCAGTCCCCTTTGTCCGGTGCTGCACACCACCTTCATCAAACTTAATTACTTTTGCTTATTTATTTTTGTAGAATATTTGTTTAATATTATTTTTGTCTTCTGTACCTAATTGTTTGTATGTATGTATCGGAAATAAATAATCATTCTTTCTTTCTAATTTTTAAATAATTAAAATGGTAAATTTTTAATAAACCCAAGTCTGACCACACACGGAGACGATATCAAGGCATAAAATATTATGTGACGGCCTTTTTACCCTTAACTTTTAAATCAAGAAGGGGATGATTTGATTTGTGCCGTGTGGTGCCGACCATAAGTGCCGTATGGTGCCGGCAATAAAGAATAGCAGCACCGCAACTCTTCCCGCGGGTGTCGTATACGAGGTGACTAAGGGTCTTAGTGGATACTTTATTCTACACATAGCAGACAGCGATAGGCCCGCCCCGCCACCCATCACGTCCACGAAATCTTACGGCGAAAAGTGGGAATTTTCTACGATGAAGGTGGTTCCTCTGTCTTCACCTTTCGGGGATGTAAAGTAAAGTAAAAGTAAAATACACTGTATTTTTTACTTTTTTTAATTTTTTTACTTTAGTTTTTTTACACTTTTTTTCAATTTTTTTTTACTTTTTTTACTTTATAGGATGTATTTTTTTTAAATTTCAAAAACTGGCATATTTACAGTTTTATTATGGATGTGACAGTATGCTATGATTCCCCTTCTGAGGTGTATAAACCGAATTCCCAACTTTACCGGTATATATTAAACACTGATTACTAATAAAAGCACGCTCACCCACACCGGCTCATTAACTGGAGCCATAAACCCGTACGAATACGATTAATAAAGCCAAACGTCTTCATTAGATCATGTAAAATTACTGGCAGTCAAATGTTATGCTCGATTATTTTTGTATGCAAGTTTATTAGTGAACATCTCGTGATCATGATCAGTTGAAAGTATGTTTTGTTTGTTTGTATACAGTACCTAGTAGCGTCAGTGGCACAGTGGCTAGGGCACCGGACTCCCATGCGGGAGGTCTGGGTTCGAAAGCATGCAGTGCCATGTACCAATAAGTTTTTGAACAAAGACTTACATACATTTACCGACTGTTCTAACGGTGAATGAAAACATCGTGAGGAAACCTGCACACTGAGATGACCAGTGTGTAAAATGGGGTAGGCACAAAAGATCCTCAAGGGTCGAAGTGCAGCTGGGTTATTCCCGGCCCTGTATCATAAGATTAGATTAGATACAGTACCTATATACTTTATTGCACCAGAAATACAATGTTACTAAAAAATAAAAGTTATTTGAAACGTCAAAGTAACTAATAGAAAGGCGGTATTTTGTGTATTAAACTAATTTAATACAAAAAAAAACGCCTTAAGGACGATTTTGGTCATTTTTGACCCCCACTCCATGTAAGGACACATAAGATTTCTCGGACGGGGAAGGACCCTTCTTACATAAGGGTTTACCTACAATTTTCCTAAAAAGCGTTATTTGTTAAATATCGTTAGATAGATATATTACGTAAGAATGGCTTTTACCCCCTCCCCCGAGGTAAGGTCATGAAGAGATTTTTTAAACCACCCTCCCCCTCGGGACCCTAACGTAATTAATGAACGGTCCCTTAGACATTAGCATAAAAATTCAGACTTCCGCGGATTATGTACGTATAATTAATTAATAAATCTTTGCCATTGAAGATCTCAAAAATGGTCTGGCAAAGCTAGACTTATGATCATGATGACACTGTGTGTTCTGTCGTAGAATCAACTCCTGAGAGCTTATCTCGTAGGATTTTTTGGACAATTCCGAAACCAAAATCTCTCTCGAAAAACGAGGTCTGAGACATACTCGAACTGGGTGTTCAAGGCGTGCCTTTCTTGTCGCTTCGTCTCTATCGTCTAGCATACGGAAACCATCACGATACAGCTAATAAAAGTTTTAGGGATTGGGTATTGACAACAAGTTCGCAACTGAGTCATTTGGGGCAAACAAAACTTATGACTAGGTCTTGACTAGACCCAAAACTCAGGCAATTACACCAACTTTTAGTCTTCCTAACCTTTAGTTAGGTTCTCGGATGGTTACCTTGTGAGTATAGGTACTTGTCTACGAGTCTATACAAATAGAAATGTCAAAAATATAATTGTTATTTTTCTTCAATGAATGGCTCTTGCTAGTGATTTACACTGCAATTTGGCCAATGACCGTGTAAGAATCTTGAACGTTTTGGCGTCTGTTTTGAAAAAAAAACAGTTTACCAACGTCGAGATTAAGGGAGAGTCGTGTGCACTAGGAATGCCTAGTGTCTTGCATTCCAAGTGCAATTGGAGGTTAGGTTGCCGGATCACACCATCTATAGTATTTCACTCCCATTTCACTGTCTTATATAACGTTCACTTAACAAGGGCGATTTTTAGGTAAAATACACTAGTTTTACGAAAAAATAACCACTGTAAACCGTTTTTAAACAATAAAATAGGACGAACACGCCATTGCAGCATGAACGCAACACATAACCCCATATAATTGTTATCCACGCATCAAGCAGTGCGGCAGTGTCGCGAACACAGCCCTCCACTCTTTTTACAATTTTAGTAAAATGAAAGAAAAATAATCAATATTTCTTACTAGCGCAATTTTATAATAAATCACGCATAGCCTATCACTTCTGGATGATCTATTAACTTTTACAACACCTTCACAACACCATTCCCCCTCGCATAGAATTCTTTACCAACGGACGGTTTGTTTACTACACTTTAATGGACTGTTTTTAAAATAGAAAACAGAATTCGAATAAATCAATATAACTTTTGGCACTTTGTTTTCTGTAGTTTCTCGATAATGCAATTGCCGTCCCAGTGCAATGAGTTTCAGTTTCGATTTTCCAGTACACTGTACCTACTTTGCAATTGAAACTATAATGACATTTAACATATGTGATTACATACAGATTACTCACTTATATTATATTAAAGTTAGAAGTTCTCTGTCTAGTGCGAGGCGAGCCACCGCTGTGTCGACAGGTGCTTTGCCCTTTGCAAGGTCTTCTAAATAGTCCGAAACTAGACGGAGGACTTCCGATTTTCATCAATCCGTATTTTTCTTGTCCCTAAAATGTAAACAACCGGCAATACAGGGAGTAAGACATTTCCCCTCCCCTCTCAAAACAATCGCCTCCCAACAGTATAATCACGACAACGAAAAACAATAACAAGAAATTCTCAAAGTAAAAGGTATTCCAAATATCAAAGCGTAAAAGAGCAAGACTTCATTTATAACAAAAAGAATTGGGTGTGTTCAAGTTCACATAATATTTTTATAATGTAAGCAATTGGTACCTACATAAGATTCTGTATAAGAATATTAAGTCTACCTATTAGCTGTGTACGAACTGCATATAATTTCAGGCAACTAAAGCATACTGAAGCCAGAGCGTGGCTGTGTAGATCAAAGATCGCGCGCGCCTTCATACAAAACATTTGTATGAGGTACAGTCTTGCACAAGTCAACCTAACCAATACGTCGTAATTTGAGTATCTGAAATGTATCATATTGCGAAGGCTATATAGGACATTTCAGGGTTTGCATGGCTTGAGATTCTAAATATATAAAAACTGTCAACAGGTTTTTTTTTTGCCTTTTTCAATATTTTATATGGGCTGGTTGATATGTTCTGTATGACATAATACAATATAATTACAATATACACCATAATATTATATATTTATAAAGAGTGAAGTTACTTAATTAAGAATGAAGGAACGAACGCCCATCCCTTTTCTTTCATCGAAATAATTAAGTATTTCTCGAGAATTAGATTCGAACTCGATCGAACCGAATAAACCTCTAGAAACTTTTTGTGGGTGACCTGTAAAGTTATATTTCTGCAGTGTTTAAGAGCCAGTTTCCCACAACCCATACTATGCCCTATATCTTCACCTCACTGTCCTTCACTTGAGGTGAGAATGAAGTGAAACACGATTTTAGTTAAAAACCAAAAGAAATGAATATGCAGGAGTAGTTCTCTAGATTATATCTAAAGTCTCAGCCAACATCATATATTTTTAGACTGAAAGTTCATCGGATCTATTTTCAGAGAGAAAACAGCGCTTTGGTTATTAATTCAGTGACAAATTAAAACTCCATTAGTAAATGCACACTGAAAGTGAAAATTCATCTTTCATTTACATTTTCTGCTCTGCGAAACGTTTGCTCGGGTTCTAATAGTGTCCAACCAAGAGTGGAATAAAGCCAAAACTTTAAACTGAAACCGAGACCGATACTGAGGGTTCTAACTTCATTAAAATCGTTCCAGGTTTATTTTTCCAAACACGAACGTTTGCAATCTGGACAGTTTTATGTCGAAGTCTTCACAAATTCAATCTACCCATGAACGTGTTTCGTACAAAGTAGATGTCATTGTAGTTGTGTAGAGAAAGAACTTAAATTATCAATTGTTTAAAGTTATAGCGAGGAGCTCGTAGCCTAGTTGCGAGCACGGTACGAAAGTGATCGTGCAGGTTCAGCGACGTTGGCGCAGTCGGTACCTGGATGGGTGACCGCTAGTGGCTAGTGGGTAGTAGTTAAACAGTCGGTCCCGGTTGTTGTCGTTCGACAGCAGTCGTTAAGCCGTGTCAGAGGCCTACGGGCGGCCTGAACAACTCTGACAAATAGGTTGGCCACGATAAGCAAGCCTTTAAAGTTATACATTTTTTTATTTTATTTTATTTATTTTAGCTGTGTGGTGCTGGAGAAAAATGCTCCGAATTCCGTGGACAGCACATCGTACCAACGTATCCATTCTACGTGAACTTAAAATCACCTCACGACTGTCCTCCGAGTGCCTTCGTAGAATTCTCGAATATTTCGGTCACATTGCCAGGAAAGACAGTGACAACCTCGAAAAACTAATTGTGACCGGAAAAATGGAAGGGAAGAGGCCTCGAGGACGTAGTCCGATGCGCTGGTCCGACCAAATCCGCACCACCCTTGACTCTACAATTCACGATGCCATCCACACCGCCGGGGACAGAAATAAATGGAGGAAGATCATCCGCCAGAAGGTGATACCTAAGGGTGGTCACGACCCTCAGCATTGAGGATTACGACGCGAGGAGGAGGATTTTAGCGAACTTAACAGCTTTCTACTTAAAACTACACATATATCTTAAACATAAACAGCCAATTATAAAGTTCGACAAATTAAAATTATTATTTTTTATACCGAGGATAGAAGGAAATAAAAGGTGGAAGAAAAAAGACAACACTATGCAAATCAAAATAATCCCCGTGCAAATTGTCTGTCGCGTTGCTTGTCTGTGAGGTTGAGTATATGTGAGTGTAGTGTGAGTGTGGTGTAGGTTCTGTGATCAGGAGATATGATGGTTAGTGGTTAGTGGCTGCTGTGGCCGTCTAGTAGCGCTCGGGAAACACGCTTTATAAACTGAGTGCGCGTGAGAAAGAAGACGTCCGCGTCACCGAATTTATTGTCATAAGTAGTGACTATTCTGTGTAGGACAGAGTTCTGAGCGTAGTTGGTGTGAATACAACCAGCGTAGAAGGTCCGCGTGCGTCTCGTTCGAATATTATTAGCCCGAATACCCACCTGTCCGATCAACTCGGAGCTGTCTAGTGAGCCGTTGACGATGTCGTACAAAAGTTTCATATCGGCGACTGTGCGCCTATCTCTTAATCACATAATCTTCGTATAACTCTGTAAAAGTAAACGTCGTCTGTAAAACCGAAACCGTTTCTGTTTTGACTTTAGCCGAATCAACCTCTAGTTCTCGAGTTAATGAGACTTTATTAAAAGTCGTGTTTGTGTTGAAAACGTGTCGGCTGCGGCCGTGACTTTTACGGTGGAAATAAATTTATTTTCTCTCCATGTTTTACGGCTTCCGAAAACTATAACGGTGAGATGTAAGCAAATAGTAGCATCTGTTACCTATATACTATGTTACCATGTGCCTTGTAAGTGTTTTGCCAATAATTCCGATGCCAGTTTACTCTAAAATCAAACCAGTGATTGATTCAAATAACATTAAATCGCAAAGACGAACGCTGGAAGAAAATATGTCGGTAAATCGTTCAGTCGATTAAGCATTCATCGAATATGTAACATTCGCAGAAAAGTCTCGAATCCGAATAAAATACGCTTTGTTGCGATTTAATGCTGAATTTTATCACACTAAGTTGTTTTCTTTTAGAATTTTGTTTACTATAAGTTTTCTAATGGCTAAAGGGTCAGTCCCCCCCCCCCCCCCCCCCCGAACCTCTGGGTTTACCTATAATGACGTCATACCCTCATGAATAATCAAATCGTAAAAATATGTTTTTTGTTTGTCTGTTTATTTGAACGCACATCACGTAAAAACTACTGCACGGATTTGGATGGAGTTTTCACGGAGTTATTTAACTAAGTCCACATTGACACCTAGGTCATAGACTTTTGCAAATTATACTTAAAAATTTGTCAAATATGGAGGTAAAGTTAGTATGGATTATTAATGTTCGTGAAGGCCCGTGTGGCGGGGCTTGACGCGCTGATTCGACACGTGCAGCTAGGTTTAGTGAATAGGATCTTCAGAAGTAAAAATAGCCTGATTGTTGCTATATCAACCAACAGTAGTAGGAATTCGTGGATTCTGGCTCAGTGAATCCTGCCTCCAAGGCATTGCTCCGGCTAAAAAAAAAAAAAAAAAAAAAAAAAAGTGAAACACCCCATCTAAATCGATTGCGCCGGGTCCCGAAGTCGTATCTCTCACCGTTTCAGAGATACGCGATCCTCCATAGTGCTCCTACATGATTACGTTAATCACATCATTAGCTTGTTGTTTGCTAATCACCTCTCCCAGTCGGAACTGCTATTGTCCTTAATCACCTGCATTCATTGCTAAGTCTGGGCTCCTTAATCACCTAATAACCGATCTACTGCACCGAGTGTAAACACATTGTCGTGGTTTTGATATTTCGTTGCGATCATGTTGTACTTATCTCTTTATATGTAGGTATTTCAGACTGTTTCTTACTGAAATCTACACCAAAATCAGCTTTCATTCAAACATAGGCTACTTTGTAATGGTCAAATAACATTTTGTAATGTGAATGGATTTTTCCCAAATATTCCAAATATTTTGTTAATTGCTTTTTAACGTGATCTTAATAGTGTCACGTAGCTATTGTAATAAAATTAATATTAGTCTAATGTAAGTATGGATGTTTCTAGTAAGACTGCTTTCTAATTGTTAATGTAATTTTTAAGTAGTTAAGATTGCTATAAAACGCGTACATTTCAACGTTTCCGTACCAATTACTGCTTCTAGCGAGTCTTGACATGTAGATGATGGGGCAACTGCGACACACCTTATTAAGATTGAAGTGTATGACATGAAAAAATTGGCTACCATCGATCCTGAGGAACATTGGAAACATGCCGACGTACGTCTCAAGTACTACGTGAACAAACAAAATAACCACCACCGACAAACTCGTGGTCTGATCTATAATATCACAAAGGAGATATCGAATTCCAGCGATTGTAAAAAATACACCTTTAAGCATAAATGATAACTTGTTATTATGTTTAGAATTGTTTTCTTGTAATAAAAGCAATCATTCATTTTATATAATATTTTTATTTATTTTTCCTTAACTTATACCTAAAGTAATACATAACACAAAATTATAAAAAATTCTTAAACATTTCAGTTAACATAGCATCATTCTGAATAGTATCTTCTGTAAACATTCCAACAAAATCCGTAAAAGTCATACCCCTATACTTAAAGTATAAAAACATCAAACAATATTCACCACAAAGAGATGAAAATACATTTTGGATAATCTTACTATTATACATCCACATACTTGTATTTCTTCGTAAAAATGACAAATGATAACCCTCAGGCTTGCGACCAAATGTATCAAAGTATTCGCCAACACCTTTACTGTTTACATATATTGCTACCCAATGTAATCCGGGTTTTGTATCAGGGTCTAAGTTGCTGATTAAATAAACCGGTGTTGTCATGTGTATTGGAATACGGTTAGCAGCAAAAACATTAGGTTCTAGAGAATGGTTTATCTTTTTTAAATAATGCGATATGTCTAAAGTATTCATGATAACAATTTAAACATGTGTATTTCTTAATAACAATATGTATTCTAGACATAGTAAACAATGTCCTCTACTTTTATACAAAATATTTAACTGCTGAAATCTACATTAACATTTCTATTTTTATCTATTTCTATTATATTATCAAATTCAGCGTAAACTATACAGTTAACTGTTTTTGTTAATGCAGTTTCAAACCTTACTTCTAATCTCACACTACCATGTCTGATAAGATTCCAATGTGCGGTGGAGTTAGCAGATAAGTCTGGTGTTAAGTCAAAAGCTAGTAAACAATAACCATTAGCAAATTGATTTCTAGATATACCATTTCCATCATTCAAAAAATGAATACCAGTTCCTGAGAATAATGTATGATAGGCTGTGGTAAATATGTTGCTACTGAAAACGGGCTGTAAAGCTTTCGATGGTATTTGAATACCATCAATATACAAACTAAATGTGTTTATACCATAATTTTCGAAATCATAAGGATTCTTCGAAAAGTTACCGTTAAAGGCTGCATTATCGACAAATCCTACTATACATCTTTTTGGCACTTGACCAAGCCCATCGGACTCTCTCATTAGGTCATCAATAATAATGAGTTGTGGATATTTTCCATCAAACATACTCAAGTCAGGAATTCCTTGATAGTAAGTAACTCCATTTAAATTGTATAGTGGCTGCATTTCGTCATAACACCATACTATTTTACTAAATTGATGATTGCAGATGTTTTTCATGTACTTCAAAAAACTACATACAAAGTTTGATTTCCCACAGCCGCTGGGACCAGCTACGATAGTTGTAAAAGGATGTTCAAAATGAAACATAATTAGCTAAGTAAAAGACGTCTATTCAAATCACACTTTAAAATTGGTATGTACAGTACAAAACAGAAACACTTACAAATAACTAATTACTAATGAGTAAACAAACAAATACAAATGATCTTATTACTAATTTTATTTACAATCATTAATTATCACTAATCACCTTAATTTATAATGACCCCAAGCTAATGTATTCGTGGAATTTGGTACAATGTATCTCTTAGTGTCGTTATATGATAAACAAATTTTATTAATTTTCTGTGTAAATATTACATGTTTAATACTCCTAAATCTAAACATTTCAACAAATTGTATATTTTTATTCATCAAACAGGACTTATAGTTATCAATATTCAATTTTTTAGTTATACATTTATTTACACCCTTAGCTTTTGTAATGGTCTTATCTTCTACTTTCATGGCATACATTTTAGATCTTAATCCAACAAATTCAGTAAATATTTTGCCGTTGTTTTCATCTTTGAAAAATCCTAATTTCTTTTTATTTAATCGTGGGAACCCATAAACATTGTCTTGGGGATAGTCAGAGGTGTCGAAATAGTTATTTAAGTCGGGTTCAATTTCCTTATAAAAATCTTTACAAAAAATTTGATAAACTAAGCTGTCGGTATCAGTGTATAACAATTTCAAATTAGGAAATTTAATTTTCATGTAGTCATAATGGAAATTATACATCAACGTTTTAGATATGTCTAATATACTAAATCCTAAATAAATGGGCTTATTGTAAAACACTTTTGTTTTTTTCAGTTGGACTGCTACCAAACTTTCGGAAAATATAGAAAGACTATGGAATTCCGGTCGAGCAATGAGACTCTCAGCACCCTGAACTTTACCACGATTTTGCCAATGTGTTAATAGTTTTACGTTTACCCTTTTTTCAATATTCTCCATTGTCTTGCCGAATATGGAGTTATTCATCAATTTATAAAAATCTTTTTCAAAGTTTGATGATGCTACTGTGCGCAGTTGAGTGTTCAACTCAATATATTTTTTCAACCACGGACTTTGCTTAAATTTAAGTACCCTGTGAACTTTTTCAACTCGCAGACCCAATTTTTCACATTGTAAAAGATTTCTATAATGAATAACATACATCTTCTTATTGTTTAAATTCGGTACTAGCTTGTGGTCTGTTGTCTCTCCAATACAAATATTTTCAGGACACAATGGAAAATCAGAATGAGAGTCGTGTAAGCTCTCAGGATATTCTAGGTCTACCTCTAAAATATATCCCACATCAGAATCAATTGGTACATCATAATTTAGGTTAGGGTCAACCCATTCAAAATCAGATATTGGTAAATACTGAGACATAGCCCAACCATACAAATTATTGGCATCAAGGTAAGTTAAATATGAATTTGGTTCATCTTTTTTATAATCACTCATATATGGATTATTGGCTTTAGCATAGCGGTTGCTACATTGTGATATCCCTCCCCTTATGCCCGATTTTATAAAGGCGATTTTATCAAAATCAGTTAGCAGCTCTAATTCAACTTTAGTGCATTTCAACATAGCATCCCAACTTAATCCAGGTGCTGTGTAATAATGAGCGGGATCTAAATTATAAGTTTTTAAACAAACGTTCCTGAAGTTTTCAAAAATGTCAGCTAAAAGTAGTACATCTGTTTTTAAGTAGAGATCAGAATAGTCACCCAGTGTGTTACAATGAAAATGAGACCATACCTTTTGGGCATGAACATAGTCATCATTAGAAATACTCTCCCCCGTAAGAGAACTAACAAAACAATCAATTGGTGGCAAAGATGGTAGTTTCAATGAATCAAAAGAAGTCATATATTCATAGGGATAGACACCTTTTCTCTTTAAAAGTTCAAAATCGTTTTCACATGGATATTCTTTTTTCAACTCACAGAATTGGTCATTTTGTAAATTTTTGGCCAACGAGTCTAAACTACTAGACAAGAATTTTAAAGAATCTATAAACCTTATATCGATGTTTTTACCACCAACCTTTAATGTTTTAGAAAAGGAAATGTATTTTTCCTTATTTTGAGGAATTATTTGCACCTCGCCTTCCGCGAAATTTAAAGCATGTACAATAAAATGTGCATCGTAATTACTTAAGTTATGTAAAATCACAGGTATAAAACGGGCTTTATGGAGTTTGTTACTGCAACTTTCATGAGATACGCCTATAAAAGCACCTGTGTGCCAGTCATGATCAATATGCTGTTCTGAAATTATATCTTTCTCACATATGTAACATGTAGTGGACTCTTGTATGATCTTTTTATCTTCCTCAGTAAGAGGGAGTGGACATTTTTGGTAACTGTTATTTCGACATATGATTTTGAGATCCTCATGCAGTTTTTCCATGAAAACTTGAGCACAATCCTCACCAGTGTATGTTACATATTTTGAAAGTTTATCGTCATAGGAACATTTAACATAATATCCAAAACTGTGCACATCATGTCTTTGAACATTAGTCGTTGATGATTTTTTCGGATCATTAGAACAAAACTCGATAGGGTTAAGAAAAGACTCGAAATCCGCATAAATAACAAACGGAACTCTCATTTTTTTATCAAAGTTTTCAAAACTTAATTTATCATTAGGTACATTTGCACCCCACCAGTTTTTTCTTTTTGTATCGGGACTTGGGAGATCAGTTCGAATATGAGCACAGTCATGAATAGTATGATTAGAAAGACCCTCCTTTGAATGAAAATATAAAAGACATCCATCGCATATATAAATAGGATCATTTCGTGTTGTAACTTGACGGAATACCAAACGAGATAAATTTTTTATATAACAATAGTGACCACTATTTCCGTTCGTTATATACAATAAATTAACGTGTGTTTCTTTCCGCGATTTTGTAAAATACAATGGGCCGATCACAGAATGAGTTTTAGTCGCAGCATTGTATTCCAATCCAAAAACATTGATACTTAAGTTATTTAAATGTTCAACTTTATGGATATCTGTTAACTTTACAGGGAATGGAATACCATCAAATTTGAGTTTACTATCATGTTGAGCATAAGAACTGACTCTATTGAAATTTTTAAACACAGGATGTAATGCCGAGAGTAAACTCCATTTTAGACACTGGTTATCAAAATTTTTTACATTAATCACTGCTTTTTTCGCTTTTATGTCCTGAGGTAAGTCTATGTAAGACGAACCCCGGAGGGGGTTAAACTTATTTACATTCATATCAATGCTGATTATATCCCTAACACTCCACCCACTATCTTTTTTCTCAAATTCGCAAATTCTGTTGGAAATAGTCTCTTTCAAAGAACTTAGAAAACTATTTAAATCCTCGGACTCGTTTAAAATGAAGTTAGACGTTTGGAAGTCGAAAACGTTAGATATGTCTTTAGTTTGCTGTATAAAATTTGCATGTAAAATAAAATTTACTTTAAACGTTTTAAGTTGGATAATGCTTTCATTAATTAAGCTTATTAGTGTATTCTTTATCGAATCAAAAAACAATTCAAAAGTAATAAAACCATCACAATCAGCAGGAGGAGTTATTCTATAAGTGTGTATTCTTTTCCCGAACGCAGTTTCAATTAAAGTAACATTTGGGAATTCAATATGCACCCGTAAGGCGTTATTTTTATGTTGATTACTTCTATAATGATTAGATAAGTACCTCTTTTTAACAAATATATCACAAGTTGTGCACTTCACCATTTCGCAGTTTTCGATTGCAGTCGAAGGCTGGGCTGATGTGGAAGGCAGGGTGGATGTAGACGGTTCGCTTAGTCGTCGCCTTTTCTCAACAGCACCTTGATGTTCGGTTTCAGCAGGACGTTTCAAACCCCCTCCGATTTGTATTTTATTACTGTAGAATAAATAAAATAAAATAAGTTATAGATTTATAAATCCCTGTCAAGTGTGGCGTTAGTAGTCTAGTGGTTTGAAAGGCTGGGCTTAGGGTTCTAAACTATGGAGATTACAAAATGGTAATAACATTATATCACAACACTTACATTTTCTCGAAGTCTTCAACCACATCGCATAATAATTTATCGAAATGCGGATCGAATAAATCCTTATTTGGTTCTTCCGTAATGTCCATTTCTACACACTCGTTAAATTCATCACAGAAATTTTCAATGCTTTCCACAGCATCACATAGTTCGATTATCTCTCTAACGCAATAGGAAGATTCGATATTATCTTCTAAGTCACTATTCGCGAAAAATGCACTAACACACTCTGAGTCCGACATTTTTGACTTGAAAGTTACTCTAGAAATTTTCAATAGCGACTGTTTACACCGTACTTCTAAACCTTGCATTTATACACCCCCAACTCATAACGCATTCACTTAAAGAGTCTCATTAATTATTCTATCACAAAAGACAAACTATCGAAATCTAAGTGTGTTTTATATTACCCAAAACTTATTTCATCAAGGAAAAGGACAGCGTGATATATCATTAAATTCGAGTTACATAGTTTACTTTAAAAATCCACGTGACAAAACACAAATACGTTTTCTCGCTCGTCAGCTGGTCCCTGAAAACTCAAAGTTTATTGAAGATGCGTATAGAGATGCTACAAGCAAACCACATGGATACTTACTGATCGATTTAAAACAAAATGAATGCTACTGATGAAACAAATAAAGGTTTTATACAAAGACAAAAGTTTGTGAAAGATAGCAAGGAAGTGGAAATGATCGGTCATCTACATGGTGACCTATTTAATCAAGAAAAATTTTTAATCAACGGTGTGGAAATGTGCATAAAGTTAGTACGTTCCAGAGATGCTTTCAACCTTATGTGTTCATCTAATGATGTTAAACTGAAAGTTTCTATTGTTGATGCTACTCTCATGATTCGTAAAGCTCGAATCAACCCAACTGTACTACTAGCTCATCAAAAAGTTTTAGAATCTACTACTGCGAAATATCCAATAACGCGGGCTGAGGTTAAAGTTTTGACTATACCATCGGGTGTACAAGGTAAAACATTAGACAACGTATTTCTTGGTCAAGTGCCAAAAAGATGTATAGTAGGATTTGTCGATAATGCAGCCTTTAACGGTAACTTTTCGAAGAATCCTTATGATTTCGAAAATTATGGTATAAACACATTTAGTTTGTATATTGATGGTATTCAAATACCATCGAAAGCTTTACAGCCCGTTTTCAGTAGCAACATATTTACCACAGCCTATCATACATTATTCTCAGGAACTGGTATTCATTTTTTGAATGATGGAAATGGTATATCTAGAAATCAATTTGCTAATGGTTATTGTTTACTAGCTTTTGACTTAACACCAGACTTATCTGCTAACTCCACCGCACATTGGAATCTTATCAGACATGGTAGTGTGAGATTAGAAGTAAGGTTTGAAACTGCATTAACAAAAACAGTTAACTGTATAGTTTACGCTGAATTTGATAATATAATAGAAATAGATAAAAATAGAAATGTTAATGTAGATTTCAGCAGTTAAATATTTTGTATAAAAGTAGAGGACATTGTTTACTATGTCTAGAATACATATTGTTATTAAGAAATACACATGTTTAAATTGTTATCATGAATACTTTAGACATATCGCATTATTTAAAAAAGATAAACCATTCTCTAGAACCTAATGTTTTTGCTGCTAACCGTATTCCAATACACATGACAACACCGGTTTATTTAATCAGCAACTTAGACCCTGATACAAAACCCGGATTACATTGGGTAGCAATATATGTAAACAGTAAAGGTGTTGGCGAATACTTTGATACATTTGGTCGCAAGCCTGAGGGTTATCATTTGTCATTTTTACGAAGAAATACAAGTATGTGGATGTATAATAGTAAGATTATCCAAAATGTATTTTCATCTCTTTGTGGTGAATATTGTTTGATGTTTTTATACTTTAAGTATAGGGGTATGACTTTTACGGATTTTGTTGGAATGTTTACAGAAGATACTATTCAGAATGATGCTATGTTAACTGAAATGTTTAAGAATTTTTTATAATTTTGTGTTATGTATTACTTTAGGTATAAGTTAAGGAAAAATAAATAAAAATATTATATAAAATGAATGATTGCTTTTATTACAAGAAAACAATTCTAAACATAATAACAAGTTATCATTTATGCTTAAAGGTGTATTTTTTACAATCGCTGGAATTCGATATCTCCTTTGTGATATTATAGATCAGACCACGAGTTTGTCGGTGGTGGTTATTTTGTTTGTTCACGTAGTACTTGAGACGTACGTCGGCATGTTTCCAATGTTCCTCAGGATCGATGGTAGCCAATTTTTTCATGTCATACACTTCAATCTTAATAAGGTGTGTCGCAGTTGCCCCATCATCTACATGTCAAGACTCGCTAGAAGCAGTAATTGGTACGGAAACGTTGAAATGTACGCGTTTTATAGCAATCTTAACTACTTAAAAATTACATTAACAATTAGAAAGCAGTCTTACTAGAAACATCCATACTTACATTAGACTAATATTAATTTTATTACAATAGCTACGTGACACTATTAAGATCACGTTAAAAAGCAATTAACAAAATATTTGGAATATTTGGGAAAAATCCATTCACATTACAAAATGTTATTTGACCATTACAAAGTAGCCTATGTTTGAATGAAAGCTGATTTTGGTGTAGATTTCAGTAAGAAACAGTCTGAAATACCTACATATAAAGAGATAAGTACAACATGATCGCAACGAAATATCAAAACCACGACAATGTGTTTACACTCGGTGCAGTAGATCGGTAATTAGGTGATTAAGGAGCCCAGACTTAGCAATGAATGCAGGTGATTAAGGACAATAGCAGTTCCGACTGGGAGAGGTGATTAGCAAACAACAAGCTAATGATGTGATTAACGTAATCATGTAGGAGCACTATGGAGGATCGCGTATCTCTGAAACGGTGAGAGATACGACTTCGGGACCCAGCGCAATCGATTTAGATGGGGTGTTTCACTTTTTTTTTTTTTTTTTTTTTTTTTTTTTTTTAGCCGGAGCAATGCCTTGGAGGCAGGATTCACTGAGCCAGAATCCACGAATTCCTACTACTACCAACTGTTTGGCAATATTTAAATTTTGGAATAGATTGCTAATGTTGTAAAATTTATTTTAGTTTAGTAAAAATTCAAAAGTTGCTTATTCATTGTACTCTTTGATATAAATTTTTATGTTATAATTATGGACTCATTTGTCTCATAATAAATTATTTTATTTTATTTAATTAACGGGTCTACAGTGTTAAATCGTAGTCCACGCGAAAAAAGTTGCGGGCAACAGCTTGTCCTTAGGCTCAATATACATTGCCGCGGAATTGAATGCAAGCGAATTTTCGCAACGTAATTGTACATAGCATGATGATCTTTATGTCAATTGTGTAACATACAAACTAAATACGCTTTACCGCTAGGGGAATTGTCGAGAATGCGCGAGGATGCCCCGGAAGACGCGCGACCTCTTTTTTGGCTCGTATTTAGTTTGTATGTTACACAATTAACATAAAGTTCATTATGCTATGTACAATTTTTTTAATAGTCTTTAGGCTGTCCTACTGCTGGGCAAAGGCCTCCCCTCCTCCTTTCCATTTTTTCCTATCCTCGGCGTCCTTATACCATCCTTTTTGGAAGTGGTCGATATCGTCCTTCCACCTACGCCTGGGCCTGCCTCGGCGCCGCTGTCCGTCTTGTGGCACCCAGTGCATGGCGATCTTTGTCCACCTTTCCGGATGCATGCGGCATACGTGGCTTGCCCAGTCCCACTTCAATAGAGATGCTTTAGTGATTGCATCAGCAATGCGTGTTTTGGAGCGTAGGGTCGTGTTCCTGACGCGATCCGTCCTTATCAAGTTTAGTATACTGCGCTCCATAGCACGCTGGCAAACCTTGAGTTTGGACTTTTGATGTTTTGTCAGCGACCATGTCTGAGCACCGCTATGTATAATTACGTAGCGAAAATTCGCTTCCAGTCCATTCCGCGGCCATGTAAATTGTGCCTTAGTATACCTTTTTTACCCTCAACCTTTCTGCTCTAGTTAACACAACGTAAACGCCAAAATTTCATTAGCGCCTAAGTAATTTTAGTTTCAGGAAACATAAGTATTTACATGTCCCTTTCCTTATTAAAGTACTTACCTACTTAAAATTCTAGGAAGAACTGGATCTCCTAATTAGATCAACAATAGGATAATATAATTCTTCCTTCCTCGTACGCTTGAAGGCGATGGGTTACGATGTAATGAAGAGCAAAGGAAACAGCCAGTACACCAGTTTTTGTTGGTCAACGAATACTGGTCAAGTGCTACAGTGTATGTTGCCTAGTTACAGTAACTCAACTTAGCCGCAACGCTTTCTATGGTAGGCGATGGTGCAGCTTGAAGACGCATTAAAGCTGCAAGGGTGTGAAAATGATGGTAAGTCATTTTTGATCATGAGTATAAAGTGAGTATTACTTTGCATACTAATATTCAAATACTCATTTATTAAACCTGTTGGAAAGTACAGATCACTAGGTCAAGTCATTTTTAACCTTACTAAAATGTTCTTGGAATGTGGGTAAGCTAAGAATCATGGTTGAATTGCACAATGCCTGTATTAATAAAAATTAAGTAATTGTAACTAAAAATAACATAAAATCTATATTAGCTGCTGTAAAGGGGCATTGTCAAGTAAATAATAAATCTTAACAATTAA